>CM053026.1:488882856-489482856 GCA_028564925.1 Lithobates sylvaticus | reverse complement strand
GAATATTGTATTCTCACCGTTGGGGCAGACAAGTCTGAGCTGCCATTATAATTCATTGTCAATTATAAATAAATAAATAAAAAAAAAAAGTACCTAATACATTATTTACATAACAGTTTTCTTATGAAAATAGTTTTTTTAAGCAGAATAAAATAACACATTCCTCCATCCGCCTCACTTGTGTGGATGGGTAAATCTGTTTTTTTTTTTTCGATCAGTCTGCTGGCTGGTTGAAAAAAAACTGGTATGGCCAGTCTAACAGAGCGGATAGATGAACCTTCCCTTCTGACTTTACATTCACAAAGGGTCACCTTCAGCTGTCAGAATACCCGAACAATGGCTGTATTTGATTGGATTCAGCAAAAATCGGTTGAAATTTTAGCTGTCCATGGCAGCTTTTAGGCTTGGTTGCGAGCCACGTTTTGCCAGTGGCTGGTGCTCAAAATTTTTGTGGGGGAGCAAACAAACTTAAAAATTCTGAAAATAAACCAATCAATCGTAGCCACTGTGCCCATCAAACGCTGCCACT
Source organism: Lithobates sylvaticus (assembly GCA_028564925.1). Classification (NCBI taxonomy): domain Eukaryota; kingdom Metazoa; phylum Chordata; class Amphibia; order Anura; family Ranidae; genus Lithobates; species Lithobates sylvaticus. The sequence goes on along the minus strand of CM053026.1, from coordinate 489,482,327 downwards.
GTGCCATCAAACGCTGCCACTGTGCCATCAAATGCTGCCACTGTGCCATCAAATGCAGCCACTGTGCCCATCAAACGCAGGCACTGTGCCCATCAAACGCAGCCACTGTGCCCATCAAACGCTGCCACTGTGCCATCAAACGCTGCCACTTTGCCATCAAATTCTGCCACTGTGCCATCAAATGCTGCCAATGTGCCCATCAAATGCATTTTTAAACCACAGCAGGAAGGAAATCGCATAGTGCTTATGCAACATGCAATTTCCCGCAACCAAAAATGTGCTGTGGTTTCAGATGCGTGGGGGTGCCATTAAGAATGAATGGCAGGCTAACACATCTGCAAAGGAGCAGTGCAGTTTGGCTGTGGATGGTTGTGAGTGCGGGAACAGGTACGATTTACACACTGTCCCACACCCACAACCACCCACTCCAGTGTGAACCTAGCCTAAAGCCCCGTACACACGATCCGAAAATCGTATGGAAAATACCGCATTCGAATCGATCGTACGATAATCGGATCGTTAGTACAGAGCTTTCGAGAGCCGATCAGGACAGTTCATCCGATATTATTCTATCGGACATGCACGGAAATTTTTTTCGTACGATGCCAGATCGTACAATTTTTGTTTAATCAGTACAGCTATCGTTCGAAAATGCAATACAAATGCATTACAACACATGACATCACTTCCGAATTTTTTTTCTGTCGTGCAGGAATTTTCGTGACTTTAGTAAACTCATCAGATTAGACGTGAGATTAGCATGCAATAAAAAATGGACGATCATTCGTCCGATAATCTCATTGTGTGTATGGGGCATTAGTTGGACAGCCAAATACCATTCTGTATCCAACACAAATGAAGCTTTCTTCTTTTAGCTAATTTTCAAATATTTTTATTCATATTTATTTATTTTATTTGAACATTTAAACATTACTTTTTGTTCATTTGTTGTAGTTTTGCATTAACAATAAAACAATTTAAAAAAAAAAAAAACGTTTTTACCATGCTTTTTACAAGAAATTACATTTTAGATAGATTTGTATTATTATTATTTAGGATTTATATAGCGCCAACAGTTTGTGCATCGCTTTACAACATGGGGGCAGACAGTACAGTTGCAATATAATTCAATACAGAGGGATCAGAGGGACCTGCTCGTTAGAGCTTACAGTCTAGAAGGGAGGGTCAAGTAGAACAAAGGATAATAGCTGTGGGGGATGATCAGATGGAGAAAATGAAAATAGAGTTGTTAGGTGTGGGTAGGGTAGGCTTCTCTGAAGAGAAGGGTTTTCAGAGATTGTCTAAAAGCCTTTAGAGTAGGAGATAATCAGACAGATTGGGGTAAGGCATTCCATAGGAAAAGTCCTGAAATTCCTGAAAGTCCTAAGAAAAGGCTCTGGAAAAGTCCTGGAGGCCAGCATGGAAGGAGGTGATGAGGGAGCTAGAGAGCAGGAGGTCTTGAGAAGAACGAAGAATGGATAGAAACAGGACATATCACAGAATAAAATGTGCATTTTTTAACACACAATGTTATAAAACCAACTCTAGTCAAACTAAAAATATAAGCATGTTGTTTTGCTTTCTAACATCTTTAAAGTGTCACTAAACCCATACCATAAACAAAAAACTATCAATAAATGGTGTATTACATGCTGTTCATACTCACTCAGTCACTATGATATTTATTTTCTGTATTCTGCCAAAAAAAATGGTTGATCCTGGTGTTCTCTCTCTCCACCTTCTGTTCATGCCCCCAATTAAGCCAGGGTTTTTGCAGCTGTAGTGGCAACTCTGCACATGCTCAGTTTTCAGTGAGTTTCTATGCTGAGCATTTTCTCCCTATTACATCTGAGCAGCCCATGTGACTATAGAGTCACACATGTGGCATTTACACAGTGGTAAATGACAGCCCACTCCCTTCCTCTTCCCCCATGCCCACTAACCAGCTAAACACAATGGGGGTGGGATATTACATGTAGGTTAATGGAGGCTTCACCTCTTTCTTATTCTAAGATGCAGGCTGGAGGGGGCGTGACACAGCCTGTGACTGGCAGAAATCCGCCCACACCATGTTTTTGCCAAAACATTATATGCCAATTTAAAACAGTTTATTGATATTATTAATTTTTACTCTGTATTCCAAAGGCTTTTAATTTTTATTTTGAACATGTGACCAGCAGCAGAGGACTAGAAGCTCCTCAGGCTTATGTTTCGCTGCAGACAGCAAAAGGTCTGGGTCATGTGACAGCTGTATATCGATAAGGGAAAAGGGTACTTAGATGTTTTTTTGTTTTTTTATTAAAATAATTACATCATCCACATACATAAAGAGAAGGGACAATGTAAATTAATCAGTGTGTGTTTAACATCACTTTAAGCATTTAGATTACATTTAGATTACATACAATATTGTTAAAAGAACGTTTGTTCTAAAAAAAAAAAAGATGGAATATGTGTACTATTTCAACTACTTTTCCCAAAATCAATAGGCCCAAAGCTGAAATGTAAACATTGCTCTGGTCCATAAGGGATATATAGGTGCAGAGGCTAAGTGGTTAAAGAGATTACAATACAAATATCTGTGCAGCTATAAAAAGTAAATGATTAGCGCAGATACCTAATATTTTTGCAGTAAGCTTGTGCAGGTGCTTTAACTCTATATACATTACATTGTCATTATTTGCCATATGCTATTGTTGCTTGGTTTAATCATTATACAGCCAGACAGGGTAGATATCTACTAAGTGTTTTTAGATCTTTAATTGAGGAAGATAATGTATGACAGACAGGATCCCATAGCACTTTTAAGACTTTTATTTATTATTACAGTCAGGGCTTTTTTTCTCGGAAAGTAGGTACAGGAACTCAATCATGACCCCCCGTCCCCCGTCCCTTAAACACACCCTACAAACTGCATCAAATAGTGGGTGTGGTCAAATTTCACTAACAGTGGGAGGGTCTTAACAGGGTCATTAAATACCAGGGGTGCAATATGTACAGAGTGCAGAAATCAGGGAGGGGGTTACACACAGACTGCAGAGTTCAGGGTGTGCTATGTAAATAGTGCAGAGTTCAGGGGTGCGCTGCATACAGAGTGCAGATTTTAGCGGTGCGCTACACACAGAGTGCATAATTCAGCCTTCTTCCACAGCTGCTTACCTCTGCATCCCCCATCCACATCTCACAATTACCCCTCTTCAGCTCTGACCTCTGCATACAACCCCCCTCTACTGCCCCCATCTTCTTAAAAGCTCCACAATCTTCCACATATCTTATTTTTGTTGCTGTATTGAGCTGAAGCACCCAGCCAGCTCTAGTACCTCCCCGCATATTATAGTTGGCTCCAACTCTCTCACTTGCGGGAAGATCGACCAGTGATGATATTGGCATTTGCACTGCACCCCATGTACATGCATCTCCCTTGTCCCCATCCTTCACTCAGTGGGAGCCACTTCAGAGATCTAATCTGTGGGAGCTGTTGGGGAACAAGCTGTCACTTGTAAGCATAGAAGCCGGACTTTTGTGTTTTCAAGTAATAGTGGTCAGCAGGGAGCAGAGGGCCTGAGCCAGAGGTGGTGGAACTGAGTTCTACCAAGTTCCAGCTGAAAAAAAGCCATGATTACAGTATATACATTAAAGCGGTTCTGCACTCTGAAAAAAAAAATTTTTTTTTTAGGATGTAATATAAAGTGTGCTTACCTTTATTAGGGGACTCACCTGTTCCATCTTCCATCTCGATCGCCGCCGGTTTTCGTCCGATGAAGTTCCTCGTCTTCTTCTTTAGTGCTGGGGGCCATCTTGCCTGTGGGCATGTGAAACACCCACAGGGACTTTAGATGGCCCAGCATGCACTGCCGTTACTCGCGCGTGCGCAGTAACGGCTCATCTGCCGAGATCTCACGAGATTTCGGCAGATGCGGCCGAAATCTCGGGAGATTTCGGAAGATGTGGCCGAAATCTCGCGAGATTTCGGAAGATGCCCGCACTGGCTCCTGGGATCAATGACACCAGATCCCAGGAGACAGTGCGGCGTGACGACGATCGACGCAAGACCCCGCCCGCCGCCGCAGAGGGAGAAGACCGGAAGTCTTCAATTACAAGGTAAGTAAAAAAAAAAAAAAAAAAAAAAAACATTTCATTTAGTACTCTTTGCCTGATTTGGAAGGCAAAGAGATTTACTAAATGAAATGAGTGCAGAACCGCTTTAAGAAAAAAATATACTATGGCCAAAAACCTTCACTCATCAAATACATTTTCTTCTGAGCCCACAAATTAGTTTTTTGGTTTCCCCATCTACAAAGCCAATGCAGTGCAACTGCACACGTTAGCATGGTCAGGCTTATAAAGGAAAACAATGTACACAATGCAGAAAACTTTAATCTTTTTACCTCCAGGTATTGTCTCTCGTTTTTTACCTCAGAAGGCTGAACCAATATTGCTATCTTTGTTATGCATAAAACAGACTGGACAGCTTGAGCTATATCTCCCCAACCCATCTATTTTGTATAAGCGCAATTCCTATGGAATTAAAACATGGTGTGGATGATTTTGTATGTTTTTTTTTTCATGGTAATTGCCCAAATGTATGTCAAAGCAACTTTTTTTTATAAATATACAATAAATTCATTTTTAACACACACAAACCACATGATCTTGAAAATCCCAATGCCACACTAAGTTTCCCCCCAAAGGTGCTGAGTGCTTCTAAGCTCATTCAAAGCTGGAATGAAAAAAGGGCAACATGAGTCTCGCGACACAACGGTCTCCATGCTCACTTTCATGAGTTCAAAAGCAGAGATTATAAAAAATTGTTTTTTTTTTTTTTTTTTTGCAAAAACATTTTTTTTTCTTCTTTAAGGGCATTGGGCGGAAGTGACGTTTGACATCGCTTCCATCATTCAATATAACATTGCCATCTTTAAAGTAAAATCAGTGTGTATTCAGGGCTGTAATGTGTCAGATCTAGAAGTAACTTAATGTGAATAGAGGCCTAAATGTATAGCTTTGTTTGTTAAGTTAGTATTATTCCCTAGTAGACCTACAGAATTTTAGCAGATCATTTTTCTTTCTTCAAATTTTTTATTTAAGATACAGGAGGTAGCCGATACAACATATTAAATCTGAACAGTAGAAAAGTAGTCAAAAGTAGTCAAGTAAAATAAGTGCATCAAGTAAAGAATATCAAATCACCAGATGTACAGGTAATAGTACCACTACTATTGTACCTTCAGTAAGACTACTAAAATGAACACGAAGATGGGTACCCAGGTTTTTTTGGTTAAGATAATAGCAAAGAGAAGGAAAAAGAAAGCAAAGTAGGAAGGAAGAAAACAGATAGAGACCAGATCAGTCAGTACCAGGTCTTCCGTTCTGTTGATATCCTCAACCAGTCTGAGCCACATTTGGATAGTCGGGGGGCCAGGTTCCTTTCATCGCAAAGTAATACAACGCTTGGCAGCATCAAGCAAGTGATGAAAAAACGGCTTAAAACTGATAGGGTATAGTATAGTAAAACCTGTTCAGTACCTTATAGTTGCATTCTTGGATACGCGTGCTGCATACGGAGGATTTAAGGGCAAACCTAATTATTTGTCTATCATGTTCAGGCATAAAAGACTGCCCTAGATCCGTTTCCTATTTTAAAAATATTTGAATGTCGGAATTCTTCAGGCGGAGATATCATTATAGAGTACATTGTGGAGAGGGTGCGAGGTAGTGTACCTTCTGCCTCGCAGTGGGATTCAAATGGGGTTGGGGTTTTTCTGTATTCTGTTGGGGGACCTAATGTCTGGAGGAAATGTTGGATTTGGAGTGCCCTCCAAAAGTCCAGAGCAAATCGGCCATCAAGTTGCATCAGAGTCGGGATTGATGGCCAGCTGTCCGAATTGAGGAAATGTGACACTTCGAAACAGCCTGAGTCCAGCAGACTCTCAAACGGGCCTCCTTGTAGGCCTAAGGGAAAGTCGGGATTACCCAAGACTGGGTATAATGGTGACTTAGTGGTGGTAATGGCCGTGTTTTTGCGCAAGTTATGGCAGACCCTAAGGATTGGGCCTATGGTAGGGTGTGCTATAAGTATCGAGGTCATAGCCCGAAAGCACCAGGGGGCCCTATGGAGGGGGATGGTGCTGAATTGTTGTTCAAGGTGGGTCCATAATTTTTGGTCACTGTGTCTGAACCAGTCAATCACTTGTGTAAGGTGAGCAGCTTGATGATATTAGCCAAAAGACATCTCCTTATCCTAGGCCTCTTATTAGTCCATACAAATTTAGTGAAAAGGGTGTTCCCAGTGCTCCAGCTACCGGCCAATATCACTATTAAATGTGGACCTAAAAATCCTCTCCAAAATATTAGCTAACAGACTGTCTACTTTCCAAAATGGGTCATTTTGGGGGGTTTTATGCCATCTGGGCATTCCATGGCCTCCGAAACTGTGATTGGCAGTGAGAAGTGAAATAAAAAAATTACACCCTTAGAAAGCCTGAAGGCGGTGATTGGTTTTTGGGGTTCCGTACGCAGCTAGGCTCCCAAAAAGTCCCACACATGTGGTATCCCCGTACTCAGGAGAAGCAACAGAATGTATTTTGGGGTGTATTTCCACATATGCCCATGACATGTTTGAGCAATATATCATTTAGTGACAACTTTTTGTAAAAAAAATATATATATTTTTTTTTTTTCATTATTCAATCTCTTGGGACAAAAAAAAAAAATATTTAATGGGCTCAACATTGCTCTCATCAAATAGCTTGGGGTGTCTACTTTCCAAAATGGGGTCATTTGGGGGGGTTTGAACTGTCCTGGCATTTTATGCACAACATTTAGAAGCCTATGTCACACGTCACCCACTCTTCTAACCACTTGTAGACAAAGCCCTTTCTGACACTTTTTGTTTACATGAAAACATACGTTGAACCCCCAAACACTATTTTGTTAAAGCAAAGGCCCTACAGATTAATGGTGGGTGTTGCATTTTTTTTTTCCACACAATATTTGCGCAGCGATTTTTCAAACGCATTTTTTGTGGAAAAAATACACTTTTTTTTTATTTAATGCACTAAAACACACTATATTGCTCAAATTTTTGATGAAATAAAAAATATGATCTTAGGCCGAGTACATGGATACCAAACACGACATGCTTTAAAATTGCGCACAAACACGCAGTGGCGACCAAGTAGGGTTCACCCCAGGGAGGGAAGGGAGGGAGCACACACAGAGAGTAATAAATGCAATATATTGGTCAGAAAGCCAGCACAAACCCTTAACCTTAATATCAGCTGACGCAGAAAAAGCGTTTGATAGGGTGGACTGGCTGTATCTGAGGGCCACACTTCAACACATTGGCCTAGGAGAAGGAATGCTGGGATGGCTCCAAAACCTATACTCAGTGCCGACTGCTAGGGTGAAAGTAAATGAAAAACTTTCGGAACCCTTTCGAATTCGTAATGGAACACGTCAGGGATGCCCACTATCGCCCATCATCTTTATTCTCACAATGGAACCATTTCTAAGAAAAATACGATCAAACCGTGACATTAGAGGTATAAAAACAGAAACTGAGGAACACAAATTAGCAGCATTTGCTGACGACCTGATCTTTTTCATATCCTCTCCAGCCATATCCCTGCCTCCCCTCCTGGGGGAGCTACAGAAATTTGGGGACATAGCCAACTTCAAAGTGAATTACAGCAAGTCAGAAGCCATGGGATTGGAGATAAGCGAATCCTTGACCCATCAGATAACCTCCCAATTTAAATTTAGATGGACAGACTCACATATTGATTACTTGGGGACTAGAATACCTAAAGTGTTAAGCAGGGTGTTTGAACTAAACTATGCCCCAATGTTAAAACAAATAAAGATAGATTTGAAAAGATGGGATAAAGAAATCTTCACTTGGTTTGGGAGGACGAATATAATAAAAATGGATGTAATGCCACGGCTGTTATACGTACTTCAAACTATGCCAGTAAAGATTCCTCAAAGTTTTATGAAAGAACTCCGATCAGGTTTCCTGAGTTTTATATGGGCTGGAAAGCCTGCAAGACTACGGAGATCGATTTTGACTCTCCCTAAAGAAAAAGGTGGCATTGGATTCCCAGACCCATGTAAATATCAGGAGGCCTCACATCTAGTTAGAATAAAGGAGTGGTGTGCTAATAAAAAGAAGCCATGGGTACTTATGGAACAAATAGCGAGTAAAGCCCCCTTGGAGGGGTTGGCATGGATGGCTGGAAAGGATATCCCAATGGTAGTTAAAAAACATCCACTGATAGGGGCAACTTTAAGCATAAGTAAAACATTTTTTAACAAAAACAAGATATCAAGTGAACCAAGTCCTATGTTACCTATATTAGGCACATACGATTTTAAGCCTGGCTTATTAGACTATAAATTCTTCGACCTGAGAATCAGGGGGAAAAACAGGATCATACATTTCTCAAAAGAGGGAAGACTAATGACAAGAAGGGAGATAGAAAGTGAATTTACCCCAGAATTAGACTATCTTAGAGCCATGCAGTTGGGTGCATATATCCATTCAAAAAGTAGAAAATACCCAGAAATTCGGGGGATGTCGGAGTTTGAGCAGATATGTTTGGATGGCGAGAACTTGAGACACCCCCTGTCACACTTTTATGAAATGATTACAAGATTTGAAGCCCCTGAAAATCTAGGTTATTTAAGCGCCTGGGAAGAAGACCTGAAGGTCACGTTCTCCCCAAAACAAAAAGAAAAAATATTGAGATCTGTCCATAAAACATCAATAGCAAGTAGATATCAGGAGGGGGGATATAAGATTCTCACCCGGTGGTACAGGACCCCAAGCATGCTACATGGCATATTCCCGCAGATACCAAATACATGTTGGCGATGTGGGAAATCGGAGGGTACAATACTGCATATTTTTGGGGAATGTGACAAAATTAGAGAATACTGGAAAATGATTGAGGAAACAGTAAAGGAAATTACAGGGGTTCCACTTGGAGAAGATCCGGCTGCATTTCTGTTAAATGTTGTCCCTATGTCTGTGGAAAAATACAAAAAATCACTATTAAAACATCTTCTCACGGCGGCGAGAGCCTGTATTCCGGCTCTGTGGAAAAAAGACGTAACAAACACGAGGGCCCAATGGTGGGCCAGAGTGAGAGAAATCCAACAAATGGAAAATATGACAATGGCGATTAAGGAGCAGGAGGAAAGGTACAGGGACACATGGGCACCCTATTTTGCATATAGGGGAGAGATGGAGGGAGAGGGGAGCTGAGGGGTGCCGGGAGGGGGGGGGTGGGGGGAGGGAGAGGGTGACATATTGTGTTTTTTTTCCTTTCTTTTTCTTTTTTGGGGAATAAGAGAGGGAGCGGAGGGAAGTGTAAGGGAAATAGTAGATGTAAAGTTTAAGCAATATATATCATAGAAAATGTATGTGATAGATGCAAGATTATAAAGTAAGGGAAAAGGTAAAAGATGAAATGCATTGTATTGTACAAAATTTAAAATAAAAAGTTTAAAAAAAAAAAAAAAAAGGGTGTTCACTTGTTTGAAGTAGGTCAAAGGAATGTGAATAGGTAGAGCCTGAAAGACGTATAGGAACTTGGGTAGAACAGATCATTTTTTTTTATACCAGTATGGTTTGTGCTACAGTATAAACTTCACTGGTAAATTTTACAGTTCTATCAACTGCTGACTATGAGAAACAACCATATAATCCTTACTGATAGGTTATAAGGATCTACAATCCTAAAGTTGAAGATTTTTAGAAGCCATTTTGTCAGAAGCGTATAAATGCTCCTGTTCCACGACAGCTGCTGTTCTCATTCCAGCATTATGGTTTTGGCTGTTATGCATTCTCCCTGTCTGCCTGTCCACCTGCTAGGTGATTGATGTAGCCAGTCTCTTGGTGGATACCAAACCTGATTTAAGCCAACCAGGCCTGCAGTCTCATACTTGTGATAGTGTGTGTTCAAGCCCCCTGTTTGTCTGCCCTGTTCCTGTGCCTGCTAGTTTGGATTCCCTTGTTGGCGATCTCAGATAAGATATCCACTATGCTTAGAACTCAGCCTGCCCTGAACCCTGACTATCACTGACCACTCTGTCTGTCTGCCAAACGCAAATACCTGTTTGCTGAGCTCAGTTCACGCCAGCCTCTGTGTGGTAGCCATTTGAAATCAGGTGCTGTACTCATCCGACTACTCAGGGCTTAGTCTCGTTACTCTACTCTTCTCTTCTGGGTGCCTCTAACACTTCAATCCCCTCTTACTGCGCAAGATGGGAATTGTATTTTGGTGCTTTTCAATCCCCTGAGGACTGGTCCAGGATGTGGGAGGCCCCTTTCTGCTCCTCTCACAATGCCATAGCCCTAGAGAATTTGTTTAAAGTAATGTCTAGATGGTATTACAACCCAGTGAGAATTGCTAAATATTTCTCTATGTACTCGGCGCTGTGTTTTAGGGGCTGTTCTGATCAGGGCGATATGAAGCACATATGGTGGGCATGCCCCAAAGTTAAAAGGTTATGGATTCGGGTGTACTCTCTGGTCAATACGCTCTTTCATTGCAATATACGTAAGGATCCGTGGGAAGCGTTACTTCATTAGTCTTAGCAACACACATCTTTATTGCCACTAAACAAACCATTGCAAGGGAAAACACCTCTTCTCTTGTTTGAGGAGGTGAAGCGATTGGTGCATGGTACGTTGACAAATGAAAAGCTTATGGCGATACTTGCGGACGATAGGGAGAAATTTCGTAAGATCTGGCAACCCTGGTTGGACCAGTTCCCAGCGACAAGCCTGCCCTACCATTTTTTGGACATAAAGGAAACTCTGACGAGCCCACCAATGCTGACCATGAATTCCCAGGGCTTACTTTCTACTTTCTTCTTTAAGATTCCTATTTCTTCGGATTCTTACTCTTATTCTCTCTTTTTTCTCTTCTCTCTCTTCAGCCTCTCTTCTTTATTTCTTACTTTGGGTCACCAAATGCCAGTAGGTGGTGTCTGTCAATTGTTTTCTGGTCACATTTCTAGGGGGTCCTCTGGAGGACCCCTGGCCCCCTTTTTATACATATATATACAAACATAGATAAAACTCAGGTATTGTATAAAGTTTGTTATATTATGGTTCTTACAATAATGCCTGATTAACGTATTTCTAGGCTTTTGATGGTAACGGGGTATCTTTACCTAGTTACCACTTGCCTATGCTTGTAGTTATTAGCTATATCGCATAAAGGATCTATTTATCTGTGACATAAGTTAAGCTTAATCTACTCTCCACCATTGACCCTGTCGTCTATTCACTGTTTGGTGAGCTTCACTGTATTCAATACCATAATGTGTAAAAGAAAATAAGAAACATACCTACAAGTGATGATTGGCTATGCTCCCACCTGGACACAGTCTGTTCTCATTGAGGTGTCCCGTTGAGTGGGAGGCATATCACTATTGTGTTGCAGACCTATGGTTACGCACGGTTCAACTTACCTGGTTATATGTTGACTTTATATGCATTGAATTCGATAAGTATTGCTACTATGCGGTTATTATTATTTTTTATCTGCATAGATATTCTATACATTATTGATGGAAACCTGAAAATGTCTTATTTGATTCCTGGTAATCTATTTTGTTTTGGAAAAACTTCAATAAAAATATGGTAAAAGAAAAACTACCTGCCATAATTTTGGCATAAATTCAGGGACTGGGATTGATATGCACACTGACATCCTCATGCTAGGGAGACAGTTTCATAAAAGTGTAAATTGTATAGTGAGATATCAGAATACAATCTGTCAGAATACAAAGGCTCACTATCCACATCAAGCATGTGGTTGGGGAAATTGAGTCATTTTTTTGTCCTTCAACCCGCTGGTTGAAAAAAAAATGGTTCATCTATGGCCTGCTTAACCAAATTGACTTAACCAGGTCAACTTAAGTACAGCCAGCCTGTCCATTTATGGATTGAAATTCAGCTGGTCCCTGCTGAACCAGCTGAATTTTGATCCTTGCATGGCTGGCTTTAGGCAGCACTGTGACTTTTGAAACTGTATAATAGAGTATAAATTCACTTTAAGAAAAGCTTGCCAACAAATATCAATAGTAAAAAAAAAGTCTATACAAGTCCCTGGGCTCTTGGTAGCATTATAGGGGGTCGTTATAGCTCATAATACATTAGTAAATGGGATCAGTCAAGTGTATTAAAAAGTTGCAATTCAATCTAGTATTCACAAACCATTTTAGATTTTTGCTGTTCTTTTATGAATGTTGACTTAAGCCACACCTTCTATAATTCTGTTAATCAGGATACCGTGTAGGTTAAAGATCAAAAAAGGCAGGGTGGAAATTGTGTAAGAGAGTTGTATTAATTACATCCTCGTGACCCTGTAATGTGCATTGTACTTTGTATCTCTAACAGCGGTTCACACACATTGTGTCAGTTGACCAGTGAATCAAAAAGTCTCGTGATTGCTTTACGTTGTATGTGCACCTGGAGCTGAATGAGACAAATTAAAATTTTACTATACTTTAAAGCAGTATTGAACCCAAAAAACAAAAAGTAATATATTGGAGCTTAGCTATCATTAGATATGGTGGCTGCATTAACTTTCTTTTTTTAGGCTTTTTTTCCCTCTGTTTTGCCATATGTGTGCCAGTGCCCCCTCTCTGGATGAAGGAGCACAGGGGGCACCTTTGGACAGCAGCATTGTCAGTCTAGGGGGAGGGGAATGTTAGATGTACTAGCAAATTTAAATACATTAACAAATGGAGGAAAAACTCCAGCTCACACTTTATAATCAGGCACAACAACAACTTTTTTCTTTTCTTTTGGCATAAAAGTTTTACATAAATAGAAAAAAGGTGATCAGTGGTAAATCAGTGGTAAATTATTTGCCTTATCCCTCTAACTGCTACATCTGCAGGACAGCTTGCTCTTTTTAAAAACAACAGACTTACTGGCCAGGTCATTAGATGAAAAAAGGTAAAGAAAGCCTAAAAAAAATAAAACTAATGCAGCCATCACATCTAAGAATTGGTAAGCTGCAATATGATAAATGCTTACTTTTGGGTTTAATAATGGATTAAAGTGATGCTAAACACACTGTTTAATTTACATTGTCTCTACTATTTATGTAGGTGGATGATGGCACTGTAAGGCCCCTTTCACACTGAGGCATTTTTCAGGCGCTACAGTGCTAAAGATAGTGCCTGTATAGCACCTCAAAAAATAGTGTCCTTTCACTCCAGTGTGAAAGCCGGAGGGCTTTCACACTGGAGCGGTGCGCTAGCAGGATGGTAAAAAAAAGTCCTGCTAGCAGCATCTTTGGAGCGGTGTACTCACCGCTCCTAAACCGCTCCTACCCATTGAAATCAATGGGGCAGCGCGGCTATACCGCAGACAAAGCACCGCTGCAGTGGCGCTTTGCGGGTGGTTTTAACCCTTTTTTGGCCGCTGGCGGGGGTTAAAACCGCCCCGCTAGCGGCTGAATAGCGCCACTAAAACGACGGTAAAGCAGCGCTAAATGTAGCGCTGCTTTACCGCCGACGCCCCAGTGTGAAAGGGGCCTAATTATCTTAGAAAAGTACCCTTTTCCTAATTGATATACAGCTGTCATATGAGCCAGATCTTTTCCAGCCTGTCTGCAGGGAAACATGAGCAGGAGGAGATCTTAGTACTCTGCTGCTGGTCACATGTTCAAAAAAAACAGCCTTTGTAATACAGAGTAAAAATATAAAAAAATATCAATAATTCTTTTTTAAATTGGCATACAAATATATATTTGAAATCAAATATTTATTATTTTGTTTAAATACCATGGTGTGGGTGGATTTCTGACAGTCACGGGCTGTGTCATGCCCCTCCTCCAGCCTGTGTCCTAGAATAAGAGGGAGATGAAGCCTCCATTAATCTACATGTAATATCCTGCCCCCATTGTGTTTAGCTGGTTAGTATACATGGAGGAGGATGGAGGCATTGGGCTGTCATTTACCACTGTATATACACCAACATGTGTGACTCTATAGTCACATGGGCTGCTTAGATGTGATAGGGAGGAAATGCTCAGCATAGAGACTCAGTGAACACTGAGCATGTGCAAAGTTGCCACTACAGCTGCAAAATCCATAGCTGAATTGGGAACATGAACAGAAGGTGGAGATAGAGAGCAGCAGAATCAACTAGTTTTTTTGCAGAATACAGAAAACAAATCTCATAGTGACTGAGTGAGTATGAACAGCATGTAATACACCATTTATTGATAGTTGTTTGTGATGTGGGTTTAGTGACACTTTAACTCCCCATCAGCACTGCAAGCTCCCTCACTAAGACCCCTTTCACACTGGGGTGCTTTGCAAGTGCTATAATGCTAAAAATAGCGCCTGCAAAGCTCTCTGAAAGAGCCGCTGCTGTCTCTCCAATATGAAAGCCCGGAGGGCTTTCACACTGGAGCGGTGCACTGTCAGGATGGTAAAAAAAAGTCCTGCTAGTAGCATCTTTGGAGCAGTGAAGGAGCGGTGTGTATACCCCTCTTTCACCGCTCCTGCCCATTGAAGTGAATGGGCAGCGTGGCTATACCGCTGGCATAGCGCTGCTGCAGAAGTGCTTTGCAGTGATTTTAACCCTTTCTCGGCCGCTAGCGGGGGGTAAAAGCACCAAATAGCGCAGCGAAATTGACGGTAAATGCTTCCATCCTTGCCTAGTACTCTTCTGAGTTTGGCATTTTTGGCCATCTTTATTTGCTATTTTTAGCGCGTTTTACCGTTGGGTTTGGGGCGCATTTCGGCCGCTAGCGGGGCGCTTTTACCCCCCGCTAGCGGCCGAGAAAGGGTTAAAACCGCCCGCAATATGCCGCAATAGCGACGTTTTGCCGGCGGTATTACAGCGCTGCCCCATTGATTTCAAAGGGGAGCAGCGGTGGAGGTGCGGTAAACACACCGCTCCTTCATCGCTCCAAAGAAGCTGCTGGCAGGACTTTTCCTGACGTCCTGCCAGCGTACCGCTCCAGTGTGAAAGCCTTCCGGCTTTCACACTGGAGACAATGGTGCAGCTGTTTTATGGCGGATTGCAGGCGCTATTTCTAACGCTAGAGCGCCTGCAAAACGCCCTTGGTGTGAAAGGGGTCTAACTCTTGTTCATGCACATGATAGGTAATGAATCCCTACCCCAAGGCATGCCAAGAATGTACACTGAGATGTGTGCATGCACGGCCCAGGGTACATTCAAAGGAAACATTGCTGCCAGGCAAGAAACAGAGGGGGGAATTCAATAAAGCTGCGGCACCACTTTTCTGGCGTCAATCCCTCTTGTGAATGTGTTTTGCCAAATTCATGAAGCATCTGTGACACCCTAATTCTGACAGCGAATCGTGCACCAAATTCAAGTAGTTCTAAAATGCACCACTTTTACACTGTGATGCAATGGGGTTCATTTACTAAAGCTGGAGCACTCAGAATGTGGTGCAGCTGTGGATTATAGCCAATTCGCTTCTAACTTCAGCTTGTTCAATTAAGCTTTGGCAATAAAACCTGGAAGCCGATTGGTTTCTATGTAAGGCTGCACCAGATTTTGCACTCTCCATGTTTAGTAAACCCCCCCAATGCCTGCACCGAATTCAAAGTAAAATACCGACAGTTCGTATCTTCTGAAAGTGGAGCTATTTTAGGTCAGCTCTCTTTTTGAGTACAGAGAGAGAAACTGGCACAGACACATTTTGTGAGTGTCTTGCATGCATTCTAAAAGCTAAGCAGCATGCCCTAAATTCAATTACAAGTTCTAGACTGGTACATGAA
Source organism: Lithobates sylvaticus (assembly GCA_028564925.1). Classification (NCBI taxonomy): domain Eukaryota; kingdom Metazoa; phylum Chordata; class Amphibia; order Anura; family Ranidae; genus Lithobates; species Lithobates sylvaticus. The sequence continues at coordinate 489,466,541 of CM053026.1, read as the reverse complement.
TTTGATGCATGATGCACCACTTTGAGAGATACTTTCACAGCAGCTATCTGGGCCAGTCTTTATGGATTCCAGGGAGAGTCCCTTCTATAATAAAACCCTTTCTACCAGCAATGTTTTAATAATAGGTTATATTTGCAAACATGAAAACCACACACACATATATACATATATATATATATATATATATATATATATATATAAACTGGAAAGGCGAGTCAAGCTACAATGGTGGTTTTTGATTATTATTAGGCGCCATTAAAATGATCACACAATCAACTAAGGGTGGCAATTTAAATAATCACTGTAATTATCCTGGAGTTAGCATCTTTGCAATTAAAATTTACCTTGGCCAATAATGTCCAGAGCCACCAACAAGATGAAACTAGGCTTTCACCAAATTACAGATCCTGAAAATTCCTGATCTTTACCAGGGACTCTGGTGGTTGGGTTGGATTTATGCCAAGCACTGCCATTGCTTAAGGTATGTAATGAAATGAGAATGCACCAGACAAAGGAGCAGCCTTCAAAAGCAGTGGCGGCCAGTCCATAAGGGGCGCTGCCCCCCCCCCCCCCCGCAAAGTTCATAGAATGATTTATTATTAGATAAATGATAATATGACTAACATTTTTTGACATCTTAAAGATGAAAAATGTTAGTCATATTATAAATTATTTAAAAATAAATTGTTCCACTGTGCGGGGCGCCAAACTAATAGCAGTCGATTAGCTCCGTCAATTTGTCACAAGCACACAATTAGAGCCTGAGGCTCTAATTGGCTCATTTGACGTTGTCCTCTGGGGCGCAGAGTGCTGCATCTCGAACCCTCCCACTTTTGTTTTTGTCAATTCGCCATTGCGTCACTTCTGGCGGTCAATCAGGAGGCTGAAGATTTGGAACACGGAAGCCGCCGGGTATCAGGGGAGCCGTGACAGCCCTGGCTGGAGGCTCCGATTGCAGGTAGGGACCTGGAGGGGTTTGCGCCCCCCCCAAAAAAAATGAATTGGCTGCCACTGTTCAAAAGCTATATGCCAGGTGGGTTGTGCGCATGCACACGGTACTATCCTACATAATGCATGCTATAGCTTTTTCTTTTTACAGAGAACCCTTGTGATGGGGTGCACACATCATGTTGTATTGTTCTTACAAAAAAAGTGTGTGCAAAATCGCTAACGGATATAAAATAGTTTCAAAATCAGTAGGGAAACTTCCTATTCTAGGCATGCCAGCACTTGGCTGTATGCTAAGACACTGGAGCAAGTACTGCTTCCTGAATTATATTTGTTAGCGAATAAAGTACACTGTCCCTGTTGTGCATATCTCTCTGCAAACCGTGCATATATAGTAAATATTTTTGGATACCAGTTTGTTGTTCATCCTGTTTTGCAGCCACATCAATGCAACAGCATATGTGCATCTACTTTAGTAAATCAGGCCCAGTAACTTTCTACATATACCACTCACATACAATCTCTTCAATCCAATCCTTTTTGAAGATACCTGTGGAGAAGTGTAAAATTTCAATTGCTAGATATTTTTACTAAATAGGATTTTTTTCGTTTTACGAGTTTTCAAAAAACATTATCCCGTTATTTCTGACCCTTTATGTACAGTGGTGTGAAAAAGTGTTTGCCCCCTTCCTCATTTCCTGTTCCTTTGCATGTTTGTCACACTTAAGTGTTTCGGAACATCAAACCAATTTAAACAATAGTCAAGGACAACACAAAATGCAATTTGTAAATGAAGGTGTTTATTATTAAAGGTGAAAAAAAATCCAAACCATCATGGCCCTGTGTGAAAAAGTGATTGCCCCCTAAACCTAATAACTGGTTGGGCCACCCTTAGCAGCAACAACTGCAACCAAGCGTTTGCGATAACGTGCAATGAGGCTTTTACAGCGTCCTGGAGGAATTTTGGCCCACTCATCTTTGCAGAATTGTCCTAATTCAGTTACATTAGAGGGTTTTCGAGCATGAATGGCCTTTTTAAGGTCATACCACAACATCTCAATAGGATTCAGGTCAGGACTTTGGCTAGGCCACTCCAAAGTCTTCATTTTGTTTTTCTTCAGCCATTCGGTGGTGGACTTGCTGGTGTGTTTAGGATCATTGTCCTGCTGCAGAACCCAAGTTCGTTTCAACTTGAGTACACGAACAGATGGTCGGACATTCTCCTTCAGGATCTCTTGGTAGACAGCAGAATTCATAGTTCCTTTTATCACGGCAAGTCTTCCAGGTCCTGAAGCAGCAAAACAGCCCCAGACCATCACACTACCACCACCATATTTTACTGTTGGTATAATGTTCTTTTTCTGAAATGCAGTGTTCCTTCTACGCCAGATATACTTGGACACACACCTTCCAAAGAGTTCCACTTTTGTCTCATCGGTCCACAGAATGTTGTCCCAAAAGTCTTGGGGATCATAAAGATGTGTTGTGGAGAAATTGAGACGAGCTTTGATGTTCTTTTTGCTCAGCAGTGGTTTTCTCCTTGGAACTCTGCCATGCAGGCCATTTTTGCCCAGTCTTTTCCTGATGGTGGAGGCATGAACGCTGACCTTAACTGAGGCAAGTGAGGCCTGCAGTTCCTTGGACGTTGTTGTGGGGTCTTTTGTGACCTCTTGGATGAGTCGTCGCTGCGCTCTTGGGGTAATTTTGGGCGGCCGGCCACTCCTGGGAAGGTTCACCACTGTTCCATGTCTTCGCCATTTGTGGATAATGGCTCTCACTGTGGTTCGCTGGATTCCCAAAGCTTTGGAAATGGCTTTATAACCCTTTCCAGACTGATAGATCTCAATTACTTTCTTTCTCAATTGTTCCTGAATTTCTTTGGGTCTCGGCATGATGTGTAGCTTTTAAGGATCTTCTGGTGGACCTTACTGTGTCAAGCAGCTCCTATTTAAGTGATGCCTTGATTGTGAACAGGTGTGGCAATAATCAGGCCTGGGTGTGGCTAGAGAAATTGAACTCAGGTGTGGACAACCACAGTTATAGTATGTTTTAACAAGGGGGGCAATCACTTTTTCACACAGGGCCATGATGGTTTGGATTTTTTTTCACCTTTAATAATAAACACCTTCATTTACAAATCGCATTTTGTGTTTACTTGTGTTGTCCTTGACTATTGTTTAAATTGGTTTGATGTTCCGAAACACTTAAGTGTGACAAACATGCAAAGGAACAGGAAATGAGGAAGGGGGCAAACACTTTTTCACACCACTGTATATGTTAGGTAATTCATTTTGTATTTTTTGAAAACGTATCGTTAAAAAAAGGCAATATATATTAAATAAAACAGCCATTTAATTATTTATCCTGATTTACTTGAAACGTTCCCACAACTGGTTTTGCAACATAGCTACTGATAAATCTCTCTTATCTGTAATATACAGTATATATGCTTTTCTTTTTAGACTTCAATCTAATTTGGGCAAGGCTGTCATTCTTAAGCAGCCCATGGAAGATCCATTTTTTTTTTCTTTTCAATCAGCAGCAGGTTTAAAAATAAAAAAAGATTTGATTCCTCAAATCCTCCTGCTGTGCCTTTGTATTCTGATAGTGGGGAGGAGCTGTGGAGCTGTTTGAGCGGCAAAAATCTGACAGGGCGTTTGTACAGAAGCTGATCAGTAGATTTCTGTACAACCACCCTTCCCGATACATAAATCAAAATTCGGCCAGTCACTGCTAAACCAGACAAATTTTTGATCCATGTATGGCCGGTCAAGAGTTTTATGTGTCAGTACATGTTGTAATGCTTTGGTGCAGCCTCTGTATGTATACAGTGCTCAGCATAAATTATTATTATTATTTTTTATACGATTTATATATATCACCAACAGTTTACGCAGCGCTTTACAATGTATAGGGGGACAACACAATTATAGTACAGTACAATACAAAGGGTACAGGAGGGCCCTGCTCGTAGAGCTTACATTCTAAAGGGACGGGGTGGTGGTACAAAAGGTAATAGCTGCGAGTACACACCAACAGATTTCTCAGAAAACCTTTACTTTCCTTTCAGAATTAACAATTTTCTATGGGACACTATACTACAAAATACTCCCACAAATGCGGACCATTGATTGCAACCAAGATTTGATAATTTGCACACACGAAAAAGTACTTTTCCTAACAAATTCGTTCATGACCATGCTGCAAAAATGAATTACACCTAGGAAAGTCTTAAGGCCAATACACACGATCAGAAAATCGGAAGTAAAATTTCGTCCAACGAACAATCTGCCGATATTCTTATCATCATTATCACGCCTCTGATGATATCCAATCTAGGATGAAACATGTCAGGCGGGCTGATGCAAGTATGCGGAATTGTCTTTTTATCCATGCCCTGATGTTTTTACTTTGATGTAAGTAGAATACCAGCAATAAAACTGTTAAACTTCACCTTGCGGGCTTCACTATTGTCATTACTCTCTTCCTTCAACCCGTGGGAGAGTTTTTTTCTAGCTTACACCAGATTTGGCTGAGTGGACTTGGTCACCAACATTCCATCAAGATTTTTCGGATTTAATCATACCTTTGGGTTCATCAGACTTCTATCCACCTTCTTCATGGCACCACGTGATTAATATCGCCTTCTTTCTGCTTCTATCTGGTAAGCAGATTACCATCACCTTAAGCGGGATTTTTGCACTACTTGTTCATTTCAAGAGGGATATATATATATATGCACCATTGTTTTGGTAGAAGATTACTTTCTTCACACAGCACCATTTATGTCTGATTGATGGACTGTCACCATTATTTCTGGATCATTGCCTCCACACTTATAGACTTTTTTGTATTAAGTTTCACTATCACAGCGCCACATTTTGGTTTTATATATTCTTATCATTAGTATGGTGCTTTCGACAGCTGATTCCGAATTTTTGGACGACAAAAACTGGATGTGCAGGCTATACAATTTTTATCATATGTGAACCCAACATAACATAATTAGTACAGTTTTCATCCAAAAAAATCGTAAGAGCAAGAAAACGAAAAGAAACGAAAGAACACATACAAAACAATTGAACACATTACATCACTTCTGAAGTTGAATTCTGTCATACGAGAATTTTCGTATGTTGAGTAACCTCTTAACTTTCGATATGAGAATAACATGCAACAAAAAACGGATTAATATTCGTCTGATAATCTGATCGTGTGTACCAGGCTTAAGGAGCAAAGTTTAAACAACAAAATTATAATTAACAAGAATTCAACTACAGGTGCCTTGAAAAAGTATTCATACCCCTTGACATTTTCCACAATTTGTCATATTACAACCTAAAACATAAATGTATTGTATTGGGATTTTATGTGATAGACCAACACAAAGTGGCACATAATTGTGAAGTGGAAGGAAAATGATAAATGGTTTTCAATTTTTTTTTGCAAATAAATATGTGAAAAGTGTGGTGTGTATTTGTATTCAGCCCCCTTTACTCTGATACTCCAAACTAAAATCTAGTGGAAGCAATTGCCTTCAGAAATCACCTAAATAGTAAATACAGTCCACCTGTGCGTATTTTAATCTCAGTATAAACACAGCTGCTCTGTGAAGCCCTCAGAGGTTTGTTAGAGAACCTTAGTGAACAAATAGCATCATGAAGGCCAAGGAACGCACCAGACAGGTCAGGGATAAAGCTGTGGAGAAGTTTAAAGCAGGGCTAGATTATAAAAAAATATCCCAAGCTTTGAACATCTCGAGGAGCACTGTTCAATCCATCATCCGAAAATGGAAAGAGTATGGAACAACTGCAAACCTACCAATACATGACCGTCCACCTAAACTAACAGGCCGGGCAAGGAGAGCATTATTCAGAGAAGCAGCCAAGAGGCCCATGGTAACTCTGGAGGAGCTGCATAGATCCACAGCTCAGGTGAGAGAATCTGTCCACAGGAAAACTATTAGTCGTGCACTCGACAAATCATACCTTTATGGAAGAGTGGCCAGAAGAAAGCCATTGTTGAAAGAAAGCCATAAGAAGTCCTGTTTGCAGTTTGCGAGAAGCAATGTGGGGGACATGTGGAAGAAGGTGCTCTGGTCAGATGAGACCAAAATTTTACTTTTTGGATTAAAAGCAAATGCTATGTGTGGCAGAAAACTAAAACTAAAACATCACCCTGAACACACCATCCCAAGCTGGTCAGAATTGATGGGAAGATGGATGGAGCCAAATACAGGGCAATCTTAGAAGAAAACCTGTTAGAGTCTGCAAAAGACTTGAGACTGGGGCGGAGGTTCACCTTTTAGCAGAACAACGACCCTAAACATACACCTAGAGCTACAATGGAATGATTTAGATCAAAGCATATTCATGTGTTATGCCCCGTACACACGATAGGATTTTCCGACGGAAAATGTTCGATGGGAGCTAGTTGTCGGAAATTCCAACCATGTGTAGGCTCCATCAGACATTTTCCATAGGAATTTGAGATCTGGATCTCAAATTTTTGGACAACAAAATCCGTTGTTGTAAATTCCGATCGTGTGTACACGATTCCGTCGCACAAAGTTCCACACATGCTCGGAATCAAGCAGAAAAGCCGCACTGGCTATTGAACTTAATTTTTTTTCGGGTCGTCGTACGTGTTGTACGTCACAGCGTTCTTGACGTTCGGAATTTCCGACAAGATTTGTGTGACCGTGTGTATGCAAGACAAGTTTAAGCCAACATCCGTCTGGAAAAAAACATGGATTTTGTTGTCGGAAAATCCTATTGTGTGTACAGGGCATTAGAATGGCCCAGTCAAAGTCCAGACTTAAATCCAATTGAGAATCTGTGGCAAGACTTGAAAATTGCTGTTCACAGATGCTCTCTATCCATCTGACAGAGCTTGAGCTATTTTGCAAGGAAGAATGGGCAAAAATGTCACTCTCTAGATGTGCAAAGCTGGTAGAGACATACCCAAAAAGACTTGCAGCTGTAATTGCAGCGAAATGTATTGACCCAGGGGGGCTTAATACAAATGCACGCAACACTTTTCACATATTTATTTGTAAAAAAAAATTTGAAAACCATTTATCATTTTCCTTCCATTTTACAATTATGTGCCACTTTGTGTTGTTCTATCAAAAAAAAAAATTCCCAATAAAATACATTTACGTTTTTGGTTGCAACATGACAAAATGTGGAAAATTTCAAGGGGTATGAATAATTTTTCAAGGCACTGTAATTATTCATTAAACGGGTGTCCAGCAGACAGTTGATTATAAAAGGGTGTTACAAAGAAAACCCTTTCCATTTCATGCCGTCAGCAATGACACCACATGGAATAGAAATGTCACAAGACCTGAGAAAGAAAATAATTTCTTTACACAAGACAGGTGACGGCTACAAGAAGATCAGCAAAGCTTTACTTATCAGTCAGAATACTGTAGCAAAAGTGATACAAGAAACAAAGATGGAACTGCAACCATCTCACAGCAACGTCCAGGTTGTTCTTGGCTCGACAAGAGCGTCTTCAGTTGAGAAGGGTTGAAGAAAATCGCCATGCAATTTCACTGCAGTTAGCTAAAGAAGTAGAAAGCCAAACTGTGGTGATTGTTTCCCGTGACACAATACGGCAAACACTACAGAGGAATGCGTGTCGTCCACGAAGGAAGCCTCTCCTAAAGCCCATGCACAAAAAAGCCTGTCTAGAATTTGCCAGGGCCAATGCTGAAAAAGAAGAAGACTACTGGGACTCTGTACTCTGGAGTGATGAGACCAAGATAAATGTTATTGGTACTGATGGCTTCAAACTGTATGGCGTTGCAAAGGTGAGGAGTACAAAGAAAAATGCATGGTGCCTACAGTGAAACATGGTGGTGACAGTGTCCCTCTGTGGAGCTGCATGAGTGCTGCTGGTGTCGGCAAGCATTTCATTGATGGTATCATAAATTCACAGATGTACTGCTCTATATTGAAAGAGAAGATGTTACCATCACCCCATGCCCTTGGTCGTCGTGCATTTTTCCAACATAACAATGATCCAAAACACACATCTAAGGCTACTGTTGCATTTCTGAAGAAGAACAGGGTGAAAGTGATTCAGTGGCCAAGTATGTCTCCTGATCTAAACCCAATCGAAAACCTATGGGGAAATCTGAAGAGACAAGTTGAGCATCACTCTCCATCCAGCATCCAGGCTCTAAAAGATGTTGTTCTTGAAGAATGGAAAAAGATAGATGATGCAATATGTCACCAACTTGTTCATTCCATGCCTAGAAGACTTGTCCCTAAAAATCATGAAGGTTATACAAAATACTAGATGGAGCAGTTTTTGTTGTGGGGTGTATTCATTTTTGCATCAACTAATATTTGTAAAACTGAAGATTAAGTTACATTATTAACCTTTCATAAATAAAATGTTCTATGAAATCAGTTTTGGCAAAATTTGGAAAATTGTTCTCGTGTCCATTGAAATATTGATTAAGATCTTATTTTTTATGTAAAGTGTATATAGTATAGTAGGAATCTATCTCTCCACCAGATGGAATTTCTATCATTAATATGAACCTGTGCCCTGACAATGCGCATTAAAAGCCATATTACTTTTTTTTAAAGAGATTTTACAAAAATGTAAATGCTGACACATCATTGTATTTTTGTTACTATTACTATTATTTTGTATCTCTGTTTATGTGTCTATAGCATTTAATCCCAATTGTATAGCACATTCTGATCATATTCCTAATATTTACTTTCAATACTATAACCTGTTCAGATGATGCCCTGTCTACATAATTTAAACTGGAGGTTACCAACCAGTCAATTGCAATCTACCTGTGAATCGCAGCTATGCGATGGATAATCTGTGACCCTGCCTTGCTGCCAGCCCTCAGATCAGAGTGGCAATGTGAATACAGAGCCAAGAGAAATCCTAGGTTCCTACTCAACTCTAAGGTGTCAGCACAGCTAGGGGGAGACCTGGGAGGTCTCTGCAGGGTGCCACTGCATTTGGGGTCTGGTGAGTGAATTTCCACAGAGGGAGGGGGAAATTTGTGCTTTGTCTCTGACCCCTACATTTATTACTGACCCCCTTTTACTTACTATTGACCTCAGAACTCTGCATTATTTACTACTGACCTCTGCACTCTGCGTTACTTACTTCTGACCTCTGCACTGTGTATTACTTACTACTGACCCTGAACTCAGCATCACTTTTTACTGACCCTTAAACTCTGCATTACTTACTACTGACCCATGAACTCTGCCTTACTACTTACCCCTGAACTCTTCAAATAGGCCTTCATTACATTTTTAATTGAGCCTTGCTAAAAAATCTTGCCGCACCCTGGTGACATTTTGTTTTTCTTCCATGTTGTTCAGGTATATCTCCATTTCTCCAGGGCTGCCTATCCCTACTGTAGACTCTGTCCCTTTTTGGCAACTATTTTCAAAGTGGATATGGGTTAGTTGAAGAATGACTGTCTTGTAATAGCCTTATTTAGGCAATCAATTCACTTGTCTATCACAGTCAGTGTCTTTTGTCAATCTGTCTATCTCAGTCTAGGCCCACCTTTTTCAACCAGGGTGGGAGTCCAGACCACCCTGGAGTTCTGTCTGGAATCTTCAGGGATGTCTTGGCAAAAGGCCTAAAAATTGCTCCAAATTGCCAAGCAAGCCAACAAGTGAATCAAAATAGCTTTTTTGTTACCAAAAGCCAAAGGTTTTCATTGTGCAACCATACAACCTTGGGTACCGGGCTTGGGTAGCCGCCAGCGTTCTAACAATCACTAACATCATTGGTTGATAAGGAGGACATTGGGTACCCACACAGACTCCTTATTTCACCCCCCACCCCTCTCTGTCAGCATTGGGATCACATTAGCTTTGTGAGGGAGAAAAAAAAGTAGAAGAAATGCTGGAATACTCAGCACCAGTGTGCAAAAGTATTTGCTTTAAAAGAAAAAAATCACCTACTAACGTTGGGTGTCTTACATGTGTGGACGCTGCTGCATTATGTAAAATTATTAGTTTTGTTTTTTACATTTCAGAAGGGGGTGCCTCAAGATTGTCCATAATTTTAAAGGGTGCCCTGACTGGAAAAAGGTGGAGAAACCCTGGTCTAGGCTACAAGAAGGTCACAATTTTGTTTCAGATTTGATCTATCATAACAACATCAATAGTAGTAGTATGAGGGCTTGCCTAAAAAAAACATTCCACTTATATTAAGTCAGGTATCCCCACACTAAGCTGTTGTATTTTCTTTTATTTTTTTATTTAGATCTGAAACAAAATCTCATTGTGTGTGCTCTTTATGAGTGATAATATTAGGAGAAATGTACCTCCCGCAGTAAATGATTCATTATATTAATTTCTACCTTGGAGTCATATGATCTTCATAGATACACTTGACACAGAGCCTTTTCAATTTGTGGAAATCAAAGGACTCTAATGCCGCGTACACACGAAGGGACTATCCCGCGGGATTGTCCGCTGGACTCAAGTCCACCGGACAATCCCCTCGTGTGTGGGCGCCGGCGGACTTTTTGGCGCCAAAAGTCCAGCGGACTAGGATTTAAGTTTTGTTTTAAAATTGTCCGCTGGACTTGGCAGTCCGCCGGACTTTTGAAATGAACGGACTTGCCGCTCATTGGAAAGTCCGTTCATTCCCGCGGACTTTTTCCAGCGGATTGTCCGCCGGAGAAGTCCTGGCGTGTGTGGGCAAGTCACACGTTCGGAAGTCCGGGCGTGTGTGGGGAAGTCCCGCCGGACTAGGTCCGGCGGATAATCCGCTGGACTAGGTCCGGCGGACAAAGTCCGAACGTGTGTATGCGGCATTAGGTGAATCTACAATCCCTATAACTTACAATGGATGAATTATACACATAGGTATAATAATATTATAAGGCCCCTTTCACACTGGGGCGGTTTGCAGGCGCTATTGCGCTAAAAATAGCGCCTGCAAACCGACCCGAAACAGCTGTTTTTGTGTCTTCAGTGTGAAAGCCTGAGGTCTTTCACACTGAAGCGGTGCACTTGCAGGACGCTGAAAAATGTCCTGCAAGCCGCATCTTTGGTGCGCTGTAGGAGCGGTGTATTTACCGCTCCTAAAGCGCCCCCTCCCATTGAAAACAATGGGGCAGCGCTCCGAACCCGCCTGCAAATCGCCGCTCCAGCAGGGCGCTTTGCGGGCGGTATTAACCCTTTTTCGGCCGATCCCCTTTTATCCGGCAGCAGCTGAAAGCCTGCTTCTCCTCCTCTCCCCCCGCCAACATTCAGCAGCTGCTAGAGTAAAGGGGATTGTGTGCTCACTGCCCTACTGACACCAACCTCTGCTCTACTGACACCATCCACTGCTCTACTGACACCATCCTTTGCCGTACTGACACTGTTCACTGCTCTATTGATTGACACCATCCACTGCCCTACTGACAACAACCTCTGTCCTACTGACACGTCCACTGCTTCTCTACTGACTGACACTGTCCATTTTTAAGGTAGGCTAAATGTATATTTTTACAGTGATATTTGTTTTATTATATTTTTTAAAAAAATGTATTATTTAGTTAGGCAGGTTATATTCCTAGATCGCCACCTCTCAAAAGTTGTCTACCCCTGATCTAGTGTATCAGAAGAAACTATTGGCTGTCCATAAATGTTATCTAACAACAGTAAAACACTTCATATACAATATTTATACACAAAAGCACACTTGCCCACTGTTCAGTTAGGATATTTAACCCATTAGAAGGGTTTACCTTTTTAACCACTTCCAGTCTGGGCCAATTCTGATATTCCTCTCTTATATGTAAAAAAAAAATAGGTCTGGCTCTGAAATTATTTGTGAGGATACCTCAAATGTGTGGTGCTATCGGCGTTTACATAGGCGTGTGGAGCCTACATGTGTGTTCACATTTGTGTATGAGCATGGGGGAACGGAGGCACTAGGATTACTTTTACTTTGTAGGGATTTGCCAGCAGAACAAAAAAATATCTCTATCATTGCTGCAGTGATGACCGAGATATCACCCTTCCCGTCCAAGGACATTTATATACATACAGGAAGGGATTAAACCCATATGTGTATCTTTATATTAAATATGCTAATAAAATTAATATTGAAAGAACAGTTAACTGCATTTACCATTTAAGTATTTAATATTTTGTACAAATTACTTGCAGGTCAGTAATTTTTCCTTCCTGTTTGTGGGCCCCCTTATGATGTACCTGCTACACCCATATGCCTGCAGACGGACACTGATGGTTCACGGAGTCTGGATCTTGTTCACCGTGATTGGTATGATTGCACACACGTTTGTTTATGTGTGTCTATATCGATATGCATGGAGTGTATAAAGCACATATTATTTTTTGCTCTAGTATCCTTCAACCAACCAACCAAGAAGTTTATTGTTCCGTCTGAGAATTTACTGCTCACTGTATATTTTTAAATATGTTTTACCATCCTAGTAAGATAAGATGAATTCAGTAATAACACGTTTTTCTACTTTAGGTCTCTTCTCCATGTACTACCACATGACCCTTAGTTTCTTTGGCCAGTTACTCGACGAGATCTCCATTTTGTGGGTTATTTGCCTTGGCTATTCTTTATGGTTTCCCCAGACTTACTTCCCCAGATTCATCACAAGCAGGTAGGATTAATGAGTTGTTTATCCATGTATACCTCTGGTCTGTCTTTGTACTGGTAGTCAGTGGTGGCTGGTGCTCAATTTTCTTGGGGGGGGGGGCGGCCTGCAGTGTTCTGCACCCCGAGCCCACCCCTTTTGAAGCCAATTAGAGCCTCTGGCTCTAATCACTGCATGTAGATTAGGAGCCAGGCACATGGATTAGGGGGGCGGCGCCCCTGCGCCCTGCATGATCGGCCACCACTGCTGGTAGTGTATTATATCCCCTTTATACAGGATGTTTTACTGCTCCTCTTTCTTACGAGACTGTGTCTCTACTGTGTCCTCCCATGTGCGATGGTGTCTTCTGCAGCCGTTATACTAAAGTCTTGTTTTCTTTTTTGTTTAAAAATAACAAACATGTGATACATAGTGGTTTTGCACAGAGCAGCCCAGATCCTCTTCTCGGGTACCTTGCTAGCGCTCCTGGCCCCTCCCTCCTGCCAAGTGCCCCCACTGCAAGCAGCTTGTTATGGGGGCACCCAAGCTGAGCCGATGCCCTGTTTGTCCATACAGACAGGGAGCCACAGCCCGGCCCGCCCCTCTCTCTCCTCATTGGCTAACTGACTTTTATTGACAGCAACGGGAGCCAATAGTGCCTCGCTGCTGTCTTATATTGTATTGGTTTGCGCAAAAGTTCTAGCGTCTACTATGATTCCTATAGTGCTGCACAGACAGTGTGTGTTCAGAGCTGTACACCCACACCTGTGTGAATGTCACATTATGTTCATGCAGCCGCTGTGTCCCAATTGACATAAATTGGACCCCCTGCATGGGGGTGAACAGAAGACCTGAGTGCATTCACTGATTCATGAGCAAGTATGATGGAGGCAATTGATATTAAGGGGGACTCTGATGGGGACATTTGATGTAAGGGGGGACTCTGATGGGGATAATTGATGTAACAGGAGACTCTGATGGGGACATATGATGTAAGGGAGGACTCTGACTGGGAAATTTGAAGTAAGAAGGGACTCTGACGGGGATGTTTGATACAAGGGGGCACTCTGATGGGGACATTTTATGTAAGAAGGGAGTCTAATGGAAGCAATTTATGTAAGGGGGACTCCAATAGGGATCTTTTATATAAACAGGGACTCTGATATGGGCATTTGATGTAAGGGAGGACTCTGGTGTGGACATTTGATGTAAGGAGGGACTCCAATGGGGACATTTGATGTAAGGGGAGACTCTGATGGGGAAATTTGATAGTAAAAGAGATTCTGATGGAGATAATTTGATGTAAGAGAAGACTCTGATGGGGACACTTGATGTAAGGGAAGACTCTGATGGGGACATTTGATGTAAGGGAAGACTCTGATGGGGACATTTAATGTAAGAGGGAACTCTGATGGGGGCAATTGATGTCAGGGGGGACTCTGATGGGGACATTTGATGTACAGTGGATATAGAAAAGAATCTACCCCCTTTAAAAAAAATTAAGCCTGAAATGAAGACAAACACGTTTTGGTTTATCCAGCTGTGTTTACTCCAAGTGAAAGATAAAACACCAACATAGCAGAAAACAAATAAAGAAACAGAATCGCTGATTTTGAAAAAGAATCACCCCCTGTGTCAGTATTTGTGGGACCACATTTTGCTTTAATTACAGCCTTAGTCTGTTGGGATATGTTTCTACTAACTTTGCACATCTAGACTGTAAAATATTTGCCCACTATTCTTTGCAGAACTGCCTAAGTTCAGTTAAATTTAATGGTGACTGTATGATGACCGCAAGTCATTCCACAGATTTTTAATGGGGTTTAAGTCTGGGCTCTGACTAGGCCAAGTAAGGACATTCAACTTTTTATCCTTCAACCACTGTGTGGTCATTTTTGCTGTGTGCTTTGTGTCATTGTGATGTTGGAAGGTAAACCTTCTTCCCACTGACAACTTTCTGGCAGAGGGCAGCAGATTATCCTTGAGAATTTGATGGTATTTTGCCCCATCCATTTTTTCTTCTATCCTGACAAGTGCTCCAGTACGTGCTGCAGAGAAACACCACCATAACAGGATATTACCACCTCCATGCTTTACTGTAGGAATGGTGTTTTCCATTTTAGTCTCATCTGACCACAACACCTTTTTCCATGTGACTTCAGAATCTTCAAGATGCGTTTTAGCAAAGCTTGGTCTTGACTGCATGTGGCCTTTCTTGAGGAGTGGCTTTTTTCTTGCAACCCTCTCATATAAGCCACGTTAGTGGTAAATTTGTGATATCGTTGTCAAATGCACACAATGACCACTCTTTGTCATAAATTCCTGCAACTGCTTCAGAGTTGCTGTAGGCCTTTTGGTAGCCTCTCTGACCAGTTTCCTCCTGGCACTTTCATCCAGTTTGGAGCGACGTCCTGATCCAGGGAGGGTCTGTGTTATACCAAATACCTTACACTTCTTAATAATAGACTTCATTGTGTTTCTTTGGCATTGATAAAGCATTTTAAATGTTTTTGTTTCCATCTCCTGACTTGTGCCTGTCCACAATTTTATCCAGGAGAGCTTTTGAATGAATGAATGAATAAATAATTTGTATAGCGCTACAATGCCTTTTGACAGTGCCTTGCCACCCATAGTTGTTTGTTTGCTTCAGTTGCACTATCAGTAACTGAAATGCTCCCGGAAAGCTCTTTTCATGCTGAGCTAATGAAAATTACCTCAGCTGATCAAAGTTGAAAGTCAAATGGCTTTGTATGCCATTAAGAATGTGATTAGCTACACCTGATTGAGTTTATAAGTTACTTTTAGGAGGAGGTGATACTTTTTCCAACTTAGTGATTCTGTTTTTGAATTTTGTTTCTGACATGTTGGTGTTATATCTTTCATTTGGATGTTATCAGTAAACACAGCTGGATCTGCGGTGAAAGGTAGTTGAACTGTGGGCTGCATGGTCGAGTCGCCAGAAGAAAGCCATTACTATGCAAATTCCACAAAGTATCCCGCTTACAATACGCCAAACAGCACCGAGATAAGCCTCAAACCTTCTGGCACAAAGTAATTTGGAGTGATGAGACCAAAATTTATTTTAATCTTCATTTCAGGCCGCAAAGCAACAAAATATGATTATTTTAAAGAGGGGCGATTCTTTTCTATACCCACTGTAAGTGAAGACTCTGATGGGGACATTTGATGTAAGGGGGGACTCTGATGGAGACAGTTGTTTTAAGGAGGGATTCTGATGTGGACAGTTTTATGTAAGGAAACACTCTGATGCATACAGTTGATGTAAGGGGGCACCTTGACAAGGACAACTGATGTAAGGGGGGACTCTGATGTGGACCTTGATATAAAGGGGAACTCTGACGATGTCTCTTTTTGTGCTAATGTGCCCAACAGCAGACAAACTAACAAAAAGTCACACCGCTCCTTTCCTGTTTCATGTTGAAGCAAAGAGAATGGTATAGACTGCATTCCCTCATTACAGAGGATTATTTTTATTTTGAAGCCAAGTATCATGAGAATTTCTTGTAATAGTCAAAGTTCTGGATGAACTGCTATACACAATATGGGAATTTTTAGGTCACATACATTGCAATGCATGTTTAAGCCAGCCAACTGCGTCAAAGTAATCCCTCTCTGGCCAGTCCCTACTCCACTCTACTCTGCAACATGCAAAATACTTATTTGCTTGTAGCATACTTCAGTAGATATAGTGTCAATATGGGGCAGATAGACACAAGCTGTAGGAGAGCTACGGGTTCAGGTCTGGTCACTGACCCGCTCTACACAATAGAAATAAGATATACCTGTGCTCCAATCCAAATACTTTCTACATATATATATAACCACACAGTTGCTAAAGGGGTGTGACTGCATGTTACCACTAAAAATTTTGGATGAACCCTCTGCACACTGCTATACAGTCTTTCTAGCAAACTTTCCATAAAAAAACAGGGATTTTTAGTTCACATACATTGCAATGCATGTTTAAGCTGGCCAACTGTGTCAAAGTATTCCCTCTCTGGCCAGTCCCTATCTATCTATCTATCTATCTATCTATCTATCTATCTATCTATCTATCTATCTATCTATCTATCTATCTATCTATCTATCTACCTATCTATCTATCGTATTCTATCTATCTATGTATCTATCTTATTCTATCTTTCTTATCTCTCATATTCTATCTATCTTATTCTATCTATCTATAGTCATTTATTTTTCTAATTTCCTGCGTTTTTAAATGATGCTGTCTATCTATCTATCTTTCTCTATCTATCTATCTCTCTATCTATCTCTCTCTATCTATCTCTCTCTATCTATCTCTCTATCTCTCTATCTATCTATCTATCTATCTATCTATCTATCTATCTATCTACAGTGGTGTGAAAAAGTGTTTGCCCCCTTCCTCATTTCCTGTTCCTTTGCATGTTTGTCACACTTAAGTGTTTCGGAACATCAAACCAATTTAAACAATAGTCAAGGACAACACAAGTAAACACAAAATGCAATTTGTAAATGAAGGTGTTTATTATTAAAGGTGAAAAAAAATCCAAACCATCATGGCCCTGTGTGAAAAAGTGATTGCCCCCTAAACCTAATAACTGGTTGGGCCACCCTTAGCAGCAACAACTGCAACCAAGCGTTTGCGATAACGTGCAATGAGGCTTTTACAGCGTCCTGGAGGAATTTTGGCCCACTCATCTTTGCAGAATTGTCCTAATTCAGTTACATTAGAGGGTTTTCGAGCATGAACGGCCTTTTTAAGGTCATACCACAACATCTCAATAGGATTCAGGTCAGGACTTTGGCTAGGCCACTCCAAAGTCTTCATTTTGTTTTTCTTCAGCCATTCGGTGGTGGACTTGCTGGTGTGTTTAGGATCATTGTCCTGCTGCAGAACCCAAGTTCGTTTCAGCTTGAGTACTCGAACAGATGGTCGGACATTCTCCTTCAGGATCTCTTGGTAGACAGCAGAATTCATAGTTCCTTTTATCACGGCAAGTCTTCCAGGTCCTGAAGCAGCAAAACAGCCCCAGACCATCACACTACCACCACCACCATATTTTACTGTTGGTATAATGTTCTTTTTCTGAAATGCAGTGTTCCTTCTACGCCAGATATACTTGGACACACACCTTCCAAAGAGTTCCACTTTTGTCTCATCGGTCCACAGAATGTTGTCCCAAAAGTCTTGGGGATTATCAAGATGTGTTGTGGAGAAATTGAGACGAGCTTTGATGTTCTTTTTGCTCAGCAGTGGTTTTCTCCTTGGAACTCTGCCATGCAGGCCATTTTTGCCCAGTCTTTTCCTGATGGTGGAGGCATGAACGCTGACCTTAACTGAGGCAAGTGAGGCCTGCAGTTCCTTGGACGTTGTTGTGGGGTCTTTTGTGACCTCTTGGATGAGTCGTCGCTGCGCTCTTGGGGTAATTTTGGGCGGCCGGCCACTCCTGGGAAGGTTCACCACTGTTCCATGTCTTCGCCATTTGTGGATAATGGCTCTCACTGTGGTTCGCTGGATTCCCTGATGGATCTCAATTACTTTCTTTCTCAATTGTTCCTGAATTTCTTTGGGTCTCGGCATGATGTGTAGCTTTTAAGGATCTTCTGGTGGACCTTACTGTGTCAAGCAGCTCCTATTTAAGTGATGCCTTGATTGTGAACAGGTGTGGCAATAATCAGGCCTGGGTGTGGCTAGAGAAATTGAACTCAGGTGTGGACAACCACAGTCATAGTATGTTTTAACAAGGGGGGCAATCACTTTTTCACACAGGGCCATGATGGTTTGGATTTTTTTTCACCTTTAATAATAAACACCTTCATTTACAAATTGCATTTTGTGTTTACATGTGTTGTCCTTGACTATTGTTTAAATTGGTTTGATGTTCCGAAACACTTAAGTGTGACAAACATGCAAAGGAACAGGAAATGAGGAAGGGGGCAAACACTTTTTCACACCACTGTATATATCTAACTACCTGTGTACCCCAACCATCTACTATATGAGAGTGACAGTAGAGTGCTGTGTGTATATACAAAGATCCCATCTGCATCACTACCTGTGTACCCAACCATCAACACTCTATACATTGTATTGTATTTTGCTTATTCCTGACCACTGCAAATGATAAACTATGGTGTACAATACATAATTCTGACCAAAGTGTTCATGTTTCAATGATTGCTGATTTTAATGCAGTTCAACATTAAGGAAGGCACAGACAAAGTGATGCTTTTCTAGTGTGCAGAAAGGCAGTAATGGAAAAGTTTATTTTGAAAAAAAAAAGTCCCTTTGTCCTGAGGTTCATGTGTGTCAGGGAGACTGTCACCTGTTGCACAGTAATTTGGAATATTTTGAAAATACAAGGGTTGCGGAATATGTGTGCAGTGTGTACAGTGAATAGGCACAGGTTCTATTTGATTGTCCCCTTTAAACCACTCCCGCCATAAGATGTAATCTGGCTATCCCCACCATTTATCAACTTGTTTGTGGATTCTCTCCCAGGATGCCCTGGGTATTTCAGAATTCTAGTCATGTTCATATTATGTCACACTTTTTTGATGTTTTAAGTTTAAAACCCACCAGATTGCCCTTATAGGCATTTTTAAAATGTACATATCGTTTATAGAAGCTAAATATTTATTGAAATGAGGGGCATGATTTTGTGGGCTTGGATAAAAATGAGCATGGTCAATAGGGTGTCCCAAGATTTCATTCTCATCTCTTCACCTTATATTAGTGCAAACAGAAATGTATCACGGACAGTTCCCAGCTGTGTCGTTGCAAGTACACTAATACGGCTACAATCACCTCCCGCTGTATTGAACCTTCAGAGACGCACAAAGAAGAAAATCCTGCTGTCCATAATGTTAGAAAATGAAAGGATGCAAAGAAAAAAGAGGAAAGAGTAAAATGAATACCTGAAATGCTGATTGTGTACAGGAAACATTGCATCTCAGAGAGTCCATTTAATGAGGGGGATTCAATAAAGCATTAACAACACTTTCCTGGTGGTAGCTCCTTCCCTCCCTGGCCTCTGTGTTCATCATAGTGACAGGCACATGGCCGAGGAGTTTTGTAGTAGGGGTGGTCGATATCTGAAGAGGAACGGAGAGACTTGTTCCCCATCAGGTCCACTTTACTTTTGTTTGACAGCACATGGCAGTGACCACATTTGAAAGCCAATCTTGGGCCTTGTTGTTCATGAACAGTAAGGTGGACATGATGGGTAACGTGTCTCAGACCCTAGGTAATAGATAATAAAAGCCAATCATATTTCCTTTATACAGTACATGTATCTCCCAATTGTCATAGTTCATACTTACCAGTACAGTGCAATTGAATTCATTTGTTTATTGGCTGCAGTAACCAAGTAATATGTCTTATTATGTGACAGGGGTCAGTTTGGAGTTGTCATCTTCATCACAGCAGTAGTCAGTACACTGATGTCACTTGTGAAGCCTACAATCAATGCCTATGTTTTGAATAGTATAACCATCCACATACTGTATGTTCTGGTGAAGGAGATAAGAAAGTAAGTTGTGAACTGAGTTTATATTTACTGTATATGTTACGTATTCAATAGACGTTTCCTGGCTCCTCTTTATAGACACAAATGCATGACAATGTGGATTTTTTTTCCCAGGATTAAAGCAGAACTAGATTTAGGCAAGTCTATACTTCAATTATGTGTAAGCCATGTCAGTTATGACCTGCTAGATGACCGTGATAACCCCATGTATATAATCCAGCAGGAGTGAGAGGAATATGCCTAGCAAATTTAGCTCCTGTAAATCTAGATTAACAGAGTGAGCCTAGGCACGGCCACATGTGTGCGAAGTGATCTACTGCTTCTTTTTTTTTATTTTATTTTTTACTGATTGCTTTGTCACAATAATAGGAGCCTGGATTTAAAAAGTGAAAGTGTGCTGTTACACATCTAGAAATATTACTTTTACCTAAGCAGTGCCCTGAAAATGTACCTTTTGTCTGCAATTCCTCTTTAAATAACACTGATGTACTAATTGGCATGTGCTAACATAGATGGACAAGTGTCCCTGATTTTCACTTGAGATCCCGCAGGAGTGTAACAGCCCGTGGGAACTGTTGTGAGCCAGGAGTATAATAATTAACCCTATAAGTGAGGGTGTCAGCTAGATTTCTCTGCTGGTGTGTGCTCAAATTAGAGTGGTTAAAGGTTGCATTAAATAATGCGATTATAGTAAACACAACTAATAAAACTGTGAAAAATTGTATCATGTGAAAGGGGGAGGGAAAGGGGTGATGCTGGGTGTTTGAACCCCTTTTAACCGTGGGCACAGAACAAATCCACACCAGGTTAAAGCAAGATCCTATTTGGTCTCCTTCAGGAGTCACAGCTTCATGTAGCACAGACTATTAGGGCGTGTGACACCAAATCGCCGGAATATGTAATAGGACTATAACAGGTGAAATAAGGTGTTAAAATAATACTGATCCTTAGGCATATGTTAAATACACTCCCATAAGTGAAAACCTACGCCTCTAGACAGTGAACAACCAAGCTGAACCAAACATATAATGTATAACCTGTCTGACCATACACTCAAAACAGTGAACAGGGAAAGAAAAGAATAATCCCCTATACTGGCATGGGAATTGGCTCCCTTCAAAGCGTGCCTACATCCACCATCTATTCAAAGTCTGTCTAACCATATAACAATGTGCAAATAGTCCTGTTGGTCTGGATATGATGACAGAACAGACAGAAGACAGTTCAATTTGCAGTATCTTCACTAGATGCAGGTGTATCACTGGAGGTATTCAAGGTATGTGGTCAGCTTAACAGGCTCTAAAAACAAACGGTAAAGGTGGGTACTCTTACCAGAGCTGATGGACTCACCCCTCTCAGGGTGAGTCAACAAGGCTTATAACGGATACACCGGATAGATAATGGATCTGTTGCGATCTGCTGGATCTCACTGGACCTTTCCTCCAGGTGTCAAAGCAGTCGCTTACCTGCGGCTCGATGGAAGTGCCGGATTTAAAAAGTAAGCAGTGGTAAAACTTCTCTGGGGGATCCTTATCCACAGCAGCTCAGGTAGAGGAGGAAACAGAGACAGAGAAGCAACTCCTCATAGTGTGAAACCAATTTCCCAATTGGCATTTATTGGATAAAAACGGTTTTAAAAAACATTTGCGCAAAAAGTTAAAATGTGGCTTCGGTAGACATCCAACCCTACATGTTTCGCCTGCTGAAGGCTTCAACTGGGGTATATGTCTACCAGCCACCTGTCTACAATATATATACCTTTGAGTGGGGATTCAGAGTGACTACAGCTGAGTCCTGGAGCACGGATCCTCACTTCCGGTATCGGCAGCGTGCGTTCCACGCTCTAACTCATCTAAGGCAAGGATGATGTCATCTTGAGGCGTCCGGAGACCAAGCCTCATTTACAGATTGCTGCATGGCCAATCAGCAGCGACTACTGGTGATCAACCTATGGGCGTCAGCGTGTGGCTAGGAGTGGCTTGCAACACTAAGCCAATACGTGGGGAGAACGCCATAAGGGGAGGGAAAGTCACTTCCCCATAGGCGTCACTTAGAAGTGTTTAGGAGATACGTCGTCAGTCTAAATGCGCATGCGCGCCCGCACGTATGATAGAAGCGGCCGGGGAAAAAACGG
Organism: Lithobates sylvaticus; assembly: GCA_028564925.1. Taxonomy (NCBI): domain Eukaryota; kingdom Metazoa; phylum Chordata; class Amphibia; order Anura; family Ranidae; genus Lithobates; species Lithobates sylvaticus. Next base: position 489,444,316 of record CM053026.1, on the reverse strand, counting down.
AGTTGATGCTGCACCCAATCGCGCATGCGCGGGTACACGGAGATGGTAGTCATAGGAACTTAGAACCTATGGGGAGGAAGGCAGGCACGCCCCTATGGGAGGTGTCTAAAAAGTAACCTATTGCGCTTGCGTGCTGACTCCACAGGAATAATCCACAGAGTTAGAGTAACACATAGGAGAGGGGAAGAAACTTATCATAACCTGACACATCAGGTGACTTCCACATCTCCATTGCCATAGTGATGCTATGTTACTGGTGGCACGCAAGGTGACCTCGTAGTCTGGATGCATAATTTGGGTTAAACGAGCGTATTCATTCAGAGATGTAAACTAGTTAATTGATATGGACAATAAGCAGTACCAAAGTAGTTCATATGAACCCCTGTCCATACCCAGAACAGATTCTCGCCACTCAAAGAAAACAGACATGGCGATAATTACTACTCACAATATGCCCACCCCGAAAGGGATGAGCAGCCGATCTCTTCCTAGCTCCCAGAACACAGGAAACCCGCAAACCAAATCAAGAAACAAACGGGGCACCAGAGGGGGGCGGCATGCCAGGAAAAAGAAAGCGAGTTTGACCAACACCCAAAAAAAGAGGTTTATTATGGACCTGCTGCGGTTCGCTACCAGGTCCAACTACTTTTGGTTCAATGGAGATTTTTATCTCCAAGAAAAAGGTGTAGCCATGGGGGCAAAATTTGCCCCCAGCTTGGCAAATATTTTTATGGCCAAATGGGAGGAGGATGTCGTTTATACCCAGGGACTGTCTCAGATAGCCCTCTGGGCACGATATATAGACGACATCCTCCTCCTATGGAAGGGTGATAAGGACTCGTTGGATAAGTTCATGCTTTTTTTGAATGATAACCAGCGGGGCATCAAATTAACGCACGAAGTTAGTACTTCGACAATCCATTTTTTGGACCTGGAAATATCGATTCTGGATGGTCATTTGGTCACAAAAACATTTTTTAAAGCGACAGATCGCAACGGGTATATCCCAATAGACAGTTGCCACCACTCGTCTTGGCTTAAGTCCATACCTCGGAGCCAACTCACCAGAATTAGGAGGAACTGTTCCAATCTAACAGATTTCTTTTCACAAGCCGAGACTATTAAAAATAGATTTTTGGATAAAGGATATGATTTACAGGGTATAGACAGGGATATTGAGATAGTGGCATCACTCAATAGAGAAGAACTGATCAAAGTTGCTCCTAAAAAAACACAAGAATCACAACACAATTGGTCACTTTTGACCTCTTTCTCCGTGCAACACAGACAGATCAAAGGGATTATTTCAAAACATTGGAGTGTCCTAAAAAGCGATAGAATTCTAGGCCCCCTCCTCCCAGAGAAAGCAGGAGTGATCTATAGAGGGGCCCCCTCTCTAGGTGGCCGGATAGCTCCCAGTGTATCCGACCCCCCTATGGTCCCTTCATTTTTCCATAACATGAAGGGCTTTTTCCCCTGCCGTAGATGTAACGTGTGTTTACACAACGTCTATGGGAGGAAAAAAACTGAAACGTTTACATCAAGTGTTACAGGCCAAGAATTCAAAATGAAACATTTTCTGACATGCCAAACCCGGCACGTGGTGTACCTTATCACTTGCCCTTGCGGCAAACAATACGTAGGCAGAACCATCCGTACGTTTGCCGTGAGGTGCAATGAACATGTTGCAGGTATCAAAAAGGGCCGCACCGATCATAATGTCCCCAAACACTATCGGATACATCACAACAGGAACCTGACAGGGACTAAGTTTCAAATCATTGATAGATTTGTCCCTAACTGGAGGGGCGAATCAAACATTAGGGGCGTGTCCAAACTAGAGACCTTTTGGATATATTCCTTGAAGAGTTACTCGCCCCATGGCCTCAACATAGAATGGGACATCAATGCATTTATAAACAAATCCTGATTTGAATACCTTTTGATAACCATGTTTTGAAATAACTATATAATGCCAATACAAGGGTTCTTTTAACTCACTGACACATTGAATATTGAAAATGCTACCTAGTACACTTACCATTCTAGAATGAATTCTGTATAGTAGGCTGCATTAAAGGTATGATTAATGTGACAAGATGTTATGAATTGTACTGGCCCCCGGATCTTCACTTTCTGTCCATAGAGAATAGGTTATCCCGGGAAATCTTTCTGGTGGCCCTGACACACTATGACCCTAAGACCTTGTTCTCTCCCAGTTATGATGTTATTGTGGGGTGGAGATTGATTGCATCTGAAATCTCCCCCTTTTTTTGATGTCTTTACTTTCAAAAAATTTTTTTGAGTTCATATGAACTACTTTGGTACTGCTTATTGTCCATATCAATTAACTAGTTTACATCTCTGAATGAATACGCTCGTTTAACCCAAATTATGCATCCAGACTACGAGGTCACCTTGCGTGCCACCAGTAACATAGCATCACTATGGCAATGGAGATGTGGAAGTCACCTGATGTGTCAGGTTATGATAAGTTTCTTCCCCTCTCCTATGTGTTACTCTAACTCTGTGGATTATTCCTGTGGAGTCAGCACGCAAGCGCAATAGGTTACTTTTTAGACACTTCCCATAGGGGCGTGCCTGCCCTCCTCCCCATAGGTTCTAAGTTCCTATGACTACCATCTCCGTGTACCCGCGCATGCGCGATTGGGTGCAGCATCAACTCCGTTTTTTCCCCGGCCGCTTCTATCATACGTGCGGGCGCGCATGCGCATTTAGACTGACGACCGGACGTATCTCCTAAACACTTCTAAGTGACGCCTATGGGGAAGTGACTTTCCCTCCCCTTATGGCGTTCTCCCCACGTATTGGCTTAGTGTTGCAAGCCACTCCTAGCCACACGCTGACGCCCATAGGTTGATCACCACGTATTGGCTTAGTGTTGCATAGATGTTTGGTTCAGCTTGGTTGTTCACTGTCTAGAGGCGTAGTTTTCGAAACATGTAGGGTTGGATGTCTACCGAAGCCACATTTTAACTTTTTGCGCAAATGTTTTTTACTTTTACCTAAGCAGTGCCCTGAAAATGTACCTTTTGTCTGCAATTCCTCTTTAAATAACACTGATGTACTAATTGGCATGTGCGTCAAGGCACTTCTGTGCCTACAACTTCAGAGTTGCATTTCTCTATGATGACTGTTAATCTCAGGAGACCTAGTTACACACTAGTGTAAAAGAGCTGAGGAGGAGCCGCTGTACTAACTATGCAATGTTAGTATAACGATCTCCCCCACTGAACAATTCTGTTTTGACAGGGTGACGGCCCCCGGCCAGAACACACCGGTCAGTGCTCTCAGCCATTGGCTAAGAGTGCTGATCAGATGGCGATCAGCAGACCTTTTTGGATCATGCCCCTTGGACAGACTCAGAACCGGCTGCTGTACACACGGGCCAAATGTCGGCCGCTTTCTATTGAGCCAGCCGATATGCCCAATATTCAGCCCATGTGTATGGGACTTTAGAGTTATAGTTAGAATTCAGCCCATGTGTATGGGACTTTAGAGTTATAGTTAGAATTGGTGATGTTACAGCTGTGCTGCTCACTGTTCTTCTTGCTGGAGGCTCTGACATGAGAAAGCAAAGCTTTCCGCTGCACTTACCTCTGTGCGTGATACAGTTTTACAATCCATGCTGTCTTGAGTTTTAAAATGCATGGACAGATCACAACGGTTCTGATTGACCAGTACTCAGCACCTCTGTCATTCAGAATACGTGTTGTATGCTTCTTAGTTAATACAAGGCGTTCTCTTATTGGACGAGGGTATTGTGACCAGTGATGTAAGTAACTGAGTTAAAATTAACGGAGTTACTTAATGCAGTTACTTTAGAGGGTAACGAGTAATCTAACTGATTACTTTTTCCCTCATGGTAACGCAGTTCCCATTACTTGGGCTGAGTTACCTCAATTACATCTACTGCCACTAGATGACAGTAGTGTAATTCCGGTGTCCTGCCAAAAAAGTCCCCCGCCGGATAAGGACCTAAACAGCTCTGAGTGAACTCTACACTGCGCAGGCGCAGTAAACATGTAATTGTACGAGGCGATGCCGTACGCTCCCGATGCTCGTGTCACTCTGCAAGGGGCGTCTATTGTGTAACTAAGGGGCGCATTTATTATTATTGTTATATATCGAGCTCTGCCCATTAATTTAACATTCGCCCTCTTCTGTAGCCATCCGCCCCTTACACAATATAATAATAATAGACCCGCCCCTTGCTTACACGCTATAACAGATCTGCCCCTTGGTAAGAGTAATAATAGAGCAGCCCCTTGGTTACACGATATATAACAATAATAATAAATGCGCCCCTTGTTTACAGTAATACTAGACCCGCCCCTTAGTTACACGTATAGAATATAAAAAAAAAAAGTCACAGTTACTTTGCTGCGTAACTAATTACTTTTCCAATGTAGTAACTGAGTTACTAACGCAATTACTTTTTGGGAGAAGTTATTTGTAACTTAACTAATTACTTTTTTAAAGTAAGATGACCAACACTGATTGTGACATCATCAGCCCCTCCACTCCACATCATTTTAATTTTTTATATCTCTGATTTAACCTATTAAAGTAAATTAAAAATCTTTTTCCGCTATTAACAAATAGTTAACTCTCAATTAAGACTCTAATGCTGCAACATCGAGGGATCCACCTTACCAAACTACTCCCGAACCCGAGTAGTCATGACTCATGATAATACAAAATGTATTATTGTAGCATATCTATGTGACAAAAGGAAAGGAGTGGAGGAGTCTGAATCTGAGTTTTTTTTTTTTTTTTTTAATGTAAAACCTCCTTAACATTTAACTGCTCATATAATATTTTTTTCACTTATTATACACAGGTGCACTGACAAGGACATCATTAATTTGGCATTCATGTCTTTTTATTTGTGGCTATTGGCCATTTCTTGCTGGCTTAGTGATCGCTTCTTCTGTAATTTCTGGGAAAGGATCAACTTCCGTTACTTGCATAGCTTCTGGTAAGAACAGCCAATATATATATGAGTTATGTATTGAATTATAGAGCAGTGGTCTCCAAACTAAGGCCCAGAGGCCAGATACGGCCCTTTGCATGCCAGACACCTGGGGCACCATTCCTCCCACTGATACTGAGATACTATTCTGCCATATGACACCAACAATGGGGCACCATTTCTGCCACTGACACCAATAATGGGGCATAATTCCTCCCTATGATGCCTACGATGTGGCACTATTCCTCCCCTAATACCAAATGTGGTGATGCTTACTCCAACTGAAGCCAGAAAAATTTCCACTCCTGCTGGCCACATTCCAGCCCCCCAAAGTCTGAAGGACAATAAACCAGCCCTTTGTTTAGAAAGTTTAGAAAGTTTGGAGACCCCTGTTATAGAGAATAAAATTTAAAAAGAAAAAAGTTTGGTTGGTTTACTGGATGCCTAGACCATGTTCAATTTTCAAAGTGAATTTTTACTCATCTTAAAGTGGTTCTAAAGTCATAACATTCCAGTAACAGTATTACCCACTCACCTCCCTAAATACTTAGGGAGCCATTGGCTCTTGCTGCTGTCAATCAAATCCTGTTAGGAGATAGTGGGGGGGGGGGGGGGGGCAAGCTGCACTGTATGTGCCAATGGATGCACACAGCCTGGCTTGGGAGCAAGCCTGGAAGTCTGCCCCATAGCAGAGATCGATAGTGGAGGACCCCATTAAAGGAGGAGGTTTGAAGAGTTGAAGGTAAGTGAAAATTTACTTTGCAATGAATATTAAATCATGTGCAAGGAAAATTAAACAAAACTAGATTTTTGCTTCCACTTGATTGGATAATGTAGCAAAGCTTCACTTAATTCACCAAACTAAGTAAAAATGTAATGTTTCTTGCATTGATGGTTGTGAGAAAAAATTACCCTGTACATGGTGATCAGTAGAAGGAAAAATACCCCATTATGTGGGTGGTCAGTAGAAGGAAAAATGCTTGTTGGTGGTCAGAAGAAGGAAGAATTCACCTTTAAGTTGGTGGTCAGTAGAAGGAAGATGACTCCCTTGTGTGTGTGTTCACTAGAAAGAAGAATGCTCCCTTGTGTGAATGGTCAATAGGAAAAAGAATGCTCCTTTATGTGGTGGTCCGTAGAAGAATGAAAGCTTCCTTAGGTGTGCAATCCTTATGAAGAATACTGTTTACCTGGGTAGTCAATAGAAGAAAGAATGCCCCTTACATTGGTAGTTAGTAGGAAGATAAATCCCTCTTGCATTGCAGATCAGTGAGAGGAAGATTTCTCCCTTATGTTGCTGGTTTGTAGGAGGAAAATTGCCCACTGACTATCCATTACCTGCCAGTGCAAGAACTATAAGGCAGCTGTCAAGAGGAAACCATTCCACTGAGCTCTGGTCTATAGGCAAAAAGGGAGCACTGCCTGGTAGGGCAAAATGTCCAGCGACAAGATTATATGCAGAGCATAATAAATACTCACCTGGATCCAGGTGTCACTTCCTTGCTGGCAGGATTGGTGACACCTGCAGTGTTTTCATCAATGATAAAGCAGTGGCACATCTTAACAGTGAGGGAGCGAACACATAACACTAAACACATAAATAACACACACTATAAACACACATACACTATCACGTACTGTATACATTAAGGGCTAATTCACACCAGCCGCTGTGTTACAATGCAGCAGCCGGTGTGCAGTGCAGTCTGGCGGGATCGCTGTAGTGCCAATGCACTGATTTTGGCACATTGCACTATTTACTTTTTTCAAGAAAAGATCATTTCATAAAGTTAACTGGCCGCCTCACGGTGCAAGGTGGTGGGTTGCCTTACTTACACCCCTGGCCTAATGTCCACTGTCTGGGCACTGGTGCATTTTAAGCATATTCATTCTAGGTAATGTGTAAATGTAACACTTGCAGATAGGGATGAGCCGAACACCCCCCCGTTCGGCTCGCACCAGAACCCGCGAACGGACCTAAAGTCCATGCGAGCATTAGAACCCTATTAGTTATAATGGATGCGAACGTTCGAAATCAAAAGTGTTTGGGGACCTGGTTCCTGCCCCTGGGGACATGTATCAATGCAAATTTTTTTTTTTAAAACGGCCGTTTTTTTCAGGAGCAGTGATTTTAATAATGCTTAAATTGAAACAATAAAAGTGTAATATTCCTTTAAATTTCATACCTGGGGGGTGTCTATAGTATGCCTGTGACGGGGTGCATGTTTCTTGTGCTTAGAACTGTCCCTGCAAAAAGTGTCATTTTTGCAGGAAAAAAAGCTATTTAAAATCACTCGCGGCTAATGTGAATTGACGGCTCCCATAACACAGAGAACAGTCATTCATTGAAAGCCATTCATAAAAAAAAAGTCATTGATAAAAAAATAAAAAAAAATAAAAAAAAAAAGCGTGGGGGTCCCCCCAAATTCAATAACCAGGCCCTTCAGGTTTGCTATGGATATTAAGGGGGACCCCAGCCAAAAAAGAAAAGAAAAATATGGTGTGGGGTCCCCCTCAAAATCCATACCAGACCCTTGAGGTCTGGGATGGATTTTAAGGGGAACCCTAGCCAAAAAAAATGGCGTGGGGTCCCCTCAAAATCCATACCAGACCCTTATCCGAGCACGCAACCTGGCAGGCCGCAGGAAAATAGGGGGGGGGGGGACGAGAGCGCCCCCCCTCCTGAACCGTACCAGGCCACATGTCCTTAACATTGGGAGAATGCTTTGGGGGTCTGAGACCCCCAAAGCACCTTGTCCCCATGTTGATGAGGACAAGGGCCTCTTCCCCACAACCCTGGCCATTGGTTGTGGGGGTCTGCGGGGGGGGGGGGGTTTATCGGAATCTGGAAGCCCCCTTTAACAAGGGGACCCCCAGATCCCGCCCCCCCCCGTGTGAAATGGTAAGGGGGTACAAAAGTACCCCTACCATTTCACCAAAAAAGTGTCAAAAATTGTAAAAATGACAGGAGACGGTCTTTGACAATTCCTTTATTAAAATCTTCTTTTTTCTGGTCTTCCTTTCTTCATCCTTCGGTTTCTTCATCTTCTCCTTCCGGCATCATCTTCCATCTTCTTCTTCCATCTTCTTCTTCCTCCGATCTGCTTCATCTTCCGCTGGTCATCTCGTCCTTCTCGTCCGGCATCTTCTTCCATGGCGTCGGCGTCTGTTCTTCTGTCGGGTCGCTCCTCGCAATGGGAGGCTCCCGCTGTGTGAGGCTTCGCTCCATCTGACAGGTCTTTTATAACGGAGGGCACCTGGTGACCCCGCCCTCCTCTGACGTCATGGGGAAAGCCATAGGGAATTCCCCATGACGTCCCCGTGCGTCAGAGGGGGCGGGGTCACCAGGTGCCCTCCGTTATAAAAGACCTGTCAGACGCAGCGAAGCCTCACACAGCGGGAGCCTCCCATTGCGCGGAGCGGCCCAGAAGAGACGCCAACGCCATGGAAGAAGATGCCGGACGAGAAGGATGAGAAGACCGGAGCAAGAAGAAGCGGATCGGAGGAAGAAGAAGATGGAAGAAGAAGATGGAAGAAGATGCCGGAAGGAGAAGATGAAGAAACCGAAGGATGAAGAAAGGAAGACCAGAAGAAAGAAGATTTTAATAAAGGAATTGTCAAAGACCGTCTCCTGTCATTTTTAAATTTTTTTACACTTTTTTGGTAAAATGGTAGGGGTACCCCCTTACCATTTCACACAGGGGGGGCCGGGATCTGGGGGTCCCCTTGTTAAAGGGGGCTTCCAGATTCCGATAAGCCCCACGCCTGCAGACCCCCACAACCAATGGCCAGGGTTGTGGGGAAGAGGCCCTTGTCCTCATCAACATGGGGACAAGGTGCTTTGGGGGTCTCAGACCCCCAAAGCATCCTCCCAATGTTGAGGGCATGTGGCCTGGTACAGTTCAGGAGGGAGGGGGGCCGCTCTCGTCCCCCCCTCTTTTCCTGCGGCCTGCCAGGTTGCGTGCTCGGATAAGGGTCTGGTATGGATTTTGAGGGGGACCTCACGCCATTTTTTTTGGCTGGGGTTCCCCTCAAAATCCATCCCAGACCTCAAGGGTCTGGTATGGATTTTGAGGGGGACCCCACGCCATTTTTTTTTTGGCTGGGGTCCCCCTTAATATCCATAGCAGACCTGAAGGACCTGGTTATTGAATTTGGGGGGACCCCCACGCTTTTTTTTAAATTTTTTTATCAATGACTTTCAATGAATGACTGTTCTCTGTGTTACATGAGCCGTCAATACATTAGCCGCGAGTCATTTTAAATAGCTTTTTTTCCTGCAAAAATGACACTTTTTGCAGGGACAGTTCTAAGCACAGGAAACATGCCCCCCTTCACAGGCATACTATAGACACCCCCCAGATGCGATACTGCAATGCTGTACTAACAGCACGCACACACAAATCCCCAGAATCATAGCACATAATGTCAGCAGTCAGCAGCACATAACACAACGCTGACACTGACAACACAACACAATATGCAAGGCCGCGGCGGCGGCGGCCTTTTATACTGTGGGGCGTGTACTAAACCCCCTGAGCTATGATTGGCCACAGGCATCCTGCCTGTGGCCAATTATTGCTCTCCTCGCCGCTGACTCTTTGATTGGCCAAGCATGCGGGTAACAGTGCATGTTTGGCCAATCATCAGCCAGCAATGCACTGCAACTGGCGCAGTGCATTGCGGGCCGCTCGCATCACACGAATTTGATGCGAGCGGCCCAAATAGTTTTGGGCTCGCCGAGCGGGCGAACGCCCGATGTTCGATTTGAACATGGGTTCGAATCGAACACCGGGCCCATCCCTACTTGCAGATAATGATTCTCTTTCAAGGAAATAAGCAGGTTTCCATTATAATTACTTGAATTTAGCTTTCTCAACTTTAAATGAACCAAGCAGCACAGTGTTACTGTTAATGTGATAGTATTTAATGCAAACCTCTTTTGGATTATTATTATTATTATACAGGATTTATATAGCACCAACAGTTTACGCAGCACTTTACAATATAAAAGGGAGACAATACAGCTATAATACAATAAAATACAAGAGGATTAAGAGGGCCCTGCTCAGAAGAGCTTACAATCTAATAATGTATTTATTGCATATACAGTACATGTATCTGACTGTGATTTCTGTCTATTTTTTCGGTTCTCACAGGCACATCTTCATTTGTCTGACTGTATGCCACGTTAATACAGTATTCGCCTACTTCGATGCTCAGTATGAGATTCCTGAGTGTCTTCTGCAAGTTCAGTATTGGCCACTCAAGTCCACAAGATTTGGATTGCCCTATTTAGCCATCTATACAAGAAAAGACGTTAAAAAGCACTGCTAACTCATAAGATTTCATCAAATATTGCAACACTAAAGTAGCCAAAATCAGAAATCTTCATCTGCATTTACTACTGCAGTTGAAATGATTAGTCTTATACGGGTTCAATTAAGGCTCTCATCAGACCTACTCCTGTGATAAATGGAACTTCAAATCCTGATGGACATCTAAATGTGCCTTTGGTATAATGTCCGTTGTGTATCCTGGAACAAGAGCTATAACAGTAATAGAGATTGTGGTTAATTTTTACCTGGATGGGGATTAACGGCTAGATCTGTGACCAACACTACAGCACAAAATATTGATCATTGGATGCCTTCCCATATCAACCTTGTCTGGGAGGGAAGATACTGTTTTCTGCTATGACTGTATCCAGACATTTGTGCATTGGGGAATGCTTGGGAAACACAATCATGTGTTCTGTAATTATGTGTACATATTATGGACAGTACTGTTTTATTCAACATATATTACAATTGTTTGTAGATTAGTTGCTATCAAGATATCTTGAAACAATTTTTTGTGTAAATAATGGGCAATCCATGAAGTGGATTCATGTTATCTCTCCTGAAGGTCCTAGCTTTTGTTTGGATTACAGCTATAAGGCCCCATTCACAATGGTGTACCTATTCGTATGGTCAGTGCCGATCCTGACCTCCCTGGGGCCCTAAGCAAAATTCTGCTAAGGGGCCCTCTACTTGACCCGTGATGCCGTGAGCTATGTAAACCATTTGCCATTGCCACACAGTCACACCTGACACTTCAGTGCTCCCAAAACAATCCTCCCTCCTTTAAACAAAACAGTCAAAGAATAAGTACAACAATATAGAACAGAATGAGGTCCCCAGAGAGCCCCCCTTACATCAGGGTCCTCAGAGAGCCCCCCTTACATCAGGGTCCTCAGAGAGCCCCTCCTTACACCAAGGTCCCCAGAGAGCCCCCCTTACACAAGGGTCCCCAGACAGCCCCCCTTAAATCAGTGTCCTCAGAGAGTCTCCCCCTACATCAGGGTCCCCAGAGAGCCTTCCCCTACATCAGGGTCCCCAGAGAGCCCCCCTTACATCAGGGTCCCCAGAGAGCCCCCCTTACATCAGGGTCCCTAGAGAGCCTCCCCCTACATTAGGGTCCCCAGAGAGCCCCCCCTTACATCAGGGTCCCCAGAGAGCCCCCCTTACATCAGGGTCCCCAGAGAGCCCCCCCCCCCTTACACCAGGGTCCCCAGAGAGCCCCCCCCCCCTTACACCATGGTCCCAAGAGAGCCTCCCCTTACACCATGGTCCCAAGAGAGCCTCCCCTTACATTAGTGTCCCAAGAGAGCCTTCCCTCTTACATTAGTGTCCCCAGAGAGCCCCTCCTTACACAGGGTCCCCAGAGAGCCCCTCCTTACACAGGGTCCCCAGAGAGCCCCTCCTTACACAGGGTCCCCAGAGAGCCCCCCTCTGACATTAGTGTCCCCAGGGGGCCCCCTCTTACATCAGTGTCCCCAGAGGGCCCCGTCTTTACATCAGTGTCCCCAGAGGGCCCCGTCCTTACATTAGTGTCCCCAGAGAGCCCCCCTCTTACATTAGTGTCCCCAGAGGCCCCTTCTTACATTAGTGTCCCCAGAGGCCCCCTTCCTTACATTAGTGTCCCCAAAAACCCCCCCTCTTACCCCCCTCTTACATTTGGGCCCCCAAACAGCTGACCCCCCCCCCTTGCAGAGGTTCCCCTGTACCTGGCTGGTGGAGGTGGGAGGCGGCGATCAGCAGCTATATGGTGTTCACAGGCAGGGGGATCTCCCTGGGGCTAGTAGTTCTATCTCCGAATGTATACAGCGGAGAGGGGAGGGGCCTCTGACCCGGGCATCAGCAACAGTGTTCAAGCAAAGTGAAAGTGAAACTGATACCTGCCTGGGTCAGAGGCCCCTCCCTTCTCCTCTCCACTGTATACACTGAGAGTACTACAAACCCCAGGGAGATCCCGCCGCCCACTCAGGCACCATAAAGCTGCCGATCGCCGCCTTCCACCTCCTCCCACCTCTCCTCACTGCACTCTAAACGGCCAGCCAGAGGTGCAGGGGGGATGCTGGGTCTTGGGGGCCCCCCCACAGCGGCGGGGCCCTAAGCAGCTTGCATAGTGTGCCTATAGGGCCGATCGGCTCTGCGTATGGTATAGCCGCTAGCAATAATCACTGCCTTCTCCCGGCGGAGACAGCTTCCCCTGCCCACAGGTTTTTGGATAAATAATTGCAAGTAAGGCACACAGTGAATCTAATTAACATTCAAATTATTTCATATGTATTCAGTTTTAAAGAGATGTGATGACAATATCTTTTTGTAGGATCACAGATGAAACGATTACCATGTTTCATTTGAAATAAGTATGTTTTATCTTAGCTTTGAAACCTTGCATCACTTTAGGTATCAGGTATTTACCAAATATTTGGAAAGCTTTTGCAGAGCTTTACCGAAAGCGCGTTAAATGCCGAATAACTGCCTACTGAAGTTCAATAATAACTGCAAAGGTCTACTTGATAAATAACAGACTTGCTTCTCCTATTAAGTTACATTTCCGAGGGTGGAGATGAATGTTGCTTACTAGTTAAAAAAATCTGTTCAGTGCACCATGGATGCTTTGTAAATGCTTATGGAACCAAATGCCCTTCAGACTGGTGTTTATATACATCATAAATGTGTACTTAACCAGAGACAACAATCCTTTAAAGCCAGCTTGCAAATGCCTTGAAGCCTGGAAAATGTGACCTGTTGGTGGTCGTTGAGGACTGGAGTACTAATTGAAGTGCTTTTATATAGAGTGTATGTAAACCCATTAGATGTACTTATTGCATAAAAATGGAGTTCCGCCCCAACCCTCCCCCCCCAAAATTTTTTTAAGTCAGACTGACTACTATTAGGGCACTTACCTGTCCAGGTATCCAGCGGTGTCCTCACCCGAGCTGATTCTCTGGTACTGGTTCCGCCATCTTGGCTAACCGACATTGAAGCCTTGTCAATGGGCCAGCTGCAAGGGGAAGGAGGAGGGAGCCAAATGTCCAGCTCACTTTGTCACAGTGAACTAAGCCAGAAGTGGGAGCGGGTACCTGTCAAAACCAAGCACCCGCTCCCCCTCCCCCCTAAAAGGTGCCAAATGTGGCAGCGGAGGGGGGGGGGGAGAAGGCAGACAAGTGGAGCTTGCCCTTTATGGTAAAGCTCCGCTTTAAAAAGGACCCAGACATTAAATGGCTATAAATTGCATCACTTACTAAACTCTGGTACCTTTTTTTGCCACTTTTATCCTGTGGCCATGTGATGTAGCCCATGTACCTCCACACCTTACTGTCCAATAGTGTTCCAGAGATTTGTTTCAGCATGTGACAAAGTTGAGAGCCTGAGTCTTATATAAAAGAACACATCCCTGGCATCCCATTGGATAAGCATGCTCTTCCCTGCTGGTCACTGGATGGTGCAGAGTTTAGCTGTGCCATTTGATAATCAGTTGCTTGATTACACTCTGTCAGACCAGCTTCTGGAACAGACTGCACAGCTAATGACTGCAACAACCCAATGGCCAACAAGGAGGAACATTTAAAGGGATGCTGGGAATGAGTTATTTTATCTAACACTCAAGCTCAATGCAGAGCACACCTTTTTCCCAGGGGAAAACTGGAACATGCACAGTGAGAATGGCAAAGCTAAAATTTAGAGGATCTGCTTGAATAGCCTTGCCACTCTAAATAAGAAATTAAATAAAAAAAGAACAGGATCAACCAGGTATTTGCTATCTAAGAATATAATAATGAAAGAAATGTTAAACACATTATGCAGGTCCAGGCTGTCACACTGATTGTGCAATTTCATTTTGCACTGGAAGGAGCACTTTGAAGGGGAATCAAAAGTCCAGGTGCTGATAGATTTAGATTTTTGATCTGATCCCGCTACAAAGTGCTACATAGGAGAGCTTCTGCATTGTGTTTATATACCTCCCAACTTTTTGAGATGGGAATGAGGGACACCTATCAGCAAAAGTATGCAGGCATAGGACACACCCATGGCCACGCCCCCTTAAAGGAGAATTGTACAAAAAAACAAGATTGGCTAAACCCACAAGTGCTTTTTTTTACCACTACTATTGCTTTATATTGGCTTTTGGAATTTACAAATGCAGCAATTTAGAAATCAGATGAAAGGTTTAGCACTGGAAAACACTTTTTGATAGATAAAAAAGTGCATTTCATATACAACTATATAGATCAGACCAAAATGAGGGACAAATGAGGGGGAATGAGGGACAGAGGGACATTGCTCAAAATCAGGCACAGTCCCTCAAAATCAAGGACAGTTGGGAGCTATGTGTTTATAGAGAAAGAAATGCTCTGTCCTGACTCCACCTGCAGCAACTGTTACCGCATCTCAGGATCTCACAGATTAAGTACCTTAAAGTTGTAAATCTAAGTCATGAAATCTGAACAAAACACATATATCTGTAGTGTGTACTTATCTCTCTCCAAAGATCTAAGTATACATGTGCACTGACAAAAAATTTGTTTGTTTTCGTTTGCTTCGTTTTCATTTTTTTTTGGAAATTCTGAAATCAAAGAATTAGGAATTCGAAAATGTGAAAGTTTGAAAATCAGAAAATTCTAAAGGAAAATAAGAAAGAACGAAAAATCAGAAAATGCAAAAATTCTAAAATTCTAAATAATAACTAACTATTAAATTATAGGTATTGGAATTTCCTTTCAAATTTGAAATAACGAATGCTGCATCTAAACAAATAAAATGGAATAAAATAATAATAAATAATAATAATACGTTTTTTTTATTATTATTATTATTGTTAGTTATTATTATTACCTAATTCGGTAGGTTCCATTAGTTTAGATACAGCATTCGTTATTACGGATAATTCATAACTTCAGGTAAATTCATATTTGTTACGTTCACCAACAGACAAATTTGAAAGGAAATTCCAATACCTATAATTTAATAGTTAGTAATAATTAACCACTAGATGACCAGCCACCTTCGGCAGGTTGGCTCGCCTGGGCAAATTGCTATAGGTATACGTCGACCGCTTTAAGACCACTAGGGGGCACGTGCCAACGGAGCTGATGCACGTGCCTGGCAGGCGCAATGTTTAGTGTTAACCCCTTCCCTGCCATTGACAAAAATATGTAGAAGAATACATATTGGCCTAAACTGAGGAAGACATTTTTTTTTAATATTTTTTGGGGGGATATTTATTATAGCAAAAAGTAATTTTTTTTTTTTTCAAAATTGTTGCTATTTTTTTGTTCTTAGTACCAAAAATCGCAGAGGTGATCAAATACCACCAAAAGAAAGCTCTATTTGTGGGGAAAAAAGGAGATCAATTTTGTTTGAGTACAACTTCGCACGACCGCGCAATTGTTAGTTAAAGTGGGGGCAAATCCTTCCGGGGCTGAAGTGGTTACGTTATTATTTCCGATTTTTGAATCTTCTGGGTTTTTGAATTTTTGGATTTTCGTTATTTTTGGATTTTTGTTCTTTTTAATTTTCGGATTTTCATTCTTATTTATGAATATCTGAATTTCCGAATTTCAAATTTTCGAATTTCACATTTTCGAATTTCCGAATATTTGAAAAAATTTGGAAATTCGAAAACTCGGAAATTCGGATATTTCTGAATTAACTAATTTGTCTAAATTCGTAAAAAAAAACGACTTTGTACTTCTGTACAGTGCCAAGTGATTCTGTGCAGCGCACTGCCATAAAATGCAGCATATCTGCATTTTAGCGCAGCTTTGTACTGCATTGCAGTGTGAATGGGACACATAGAAAACGATCGTCTTGCAGGGACAGGCGTTTTACAATTCAGTGAGAATTCACCCTAAGGCCCCTTTCAGACGAGGCGGACTCCGCTTGCACGGAGCCCGCCTCTGTCCGTCGGCTCAGCGGGAGATCTGTCCGTTGATCTCCGCTGAGCCGGCGGATGACAAGTCCCTCTCTGCTCACTGAGCGGGGAGGGGCTTGCGAGCGCCGCTGATCTCTATGGAGAGATCGGATGAAAACGGACAGTGTGTCCGTTTTCATCCGATCTCACCCGATCCGATCCGCCAGCGTCGGATCTGGACGTAGAGCCATACGTCTGCTTTTGGCGGATCGGACCGGGTCGGATGTCAGTGGACATGTCTCTGCTGACATCCGACGCTCCATAGAGTAACATGGAGCGCCCGTTCAGATCCGCTGTCAAAACTGACAGGCGGATCTGAACGGCCCGTCCGTGTGAAAGGGGCCTAAATCTCACAGATCATGCTCTTGCACTGTGTTTAAGCAGTGAGATTTAGGCTATTCTCCAGGAGGTCACTAGAAGAACGATAACCCCGCCCCCCGGCAGTACAGAAGCTGGGAGTAAGTATATTTTTTAACTTTTTTCCTTATATTTTTTTTTATTTTTATTATTTTATTAACTCCATTATACACTGTCATTCTAAATGACACCCCAATGCACTACTGTTCACACATCTTTTTTTTTTTGGAGCATTAGACAACCCACTCAAATAAATGGGCTGACTTGACCGAACGCAATGCGCATTACGGCATTTCAACGCACAACTTAACTTGCACTTTCTTAGGGAAATATTCCAGAGATCTGGTAGGTTCATATGCTTAACAATATCCCAGTTTGTGTTTGAATTGTCAGACTTTGTGTATACTTGTTTATCTAGAGTCTATTGTCCTGTATATCCAATGTAATTTTTTAAGCCAATCCTTTGATCACGTTAATTGTATAAAATGGTGTCTTGTGATGTGTTAAAATAAAATATATTCAAAGAAATGTAACATTTCAGAAGACTGTAAGTTGATCTCAAATATAGAAGCACCAGAATTTTGCAATCAAGGAAAGGTTTAGGGTTAGTAAAAAAAAAAACAAATGTACATACTCACCTCCATGCTGCATCAGTGTGACACGGTCCCATCCCAGCTCTATGCCCAGGAGCTGACAGATCACATGACACTGCTTAGGACAGTGACTGTCAGTTGCTCCCCCCTGCTCCACTCCTCCAGTACTTATTCACCAATCTAATTAGGTCGCCAGCCATCAATTAGACAGCTGAGTAGATCCCAACAATATTGTCTGGATCCTTCCCAAACGTGGTGTTGTTCTGCCCTGTCAGCTGAAGGAAGGCAATAGTCCCCTATCAGCTGACACTGGGTCATAGCAGAACGTTAGTAAACGTATTCCTGTGATGCAAAGTATAGCCAAATGAGGTTTGGCCATACTTTTCTTTTAACATCCTTCCGGAACACAATTTCTGAACTGTGGCAACAGGCCAACCACATAAAAGAGAACCTGTCAAAGGCGAGGGAGCTATTGTATGTCCTTTAATGAAATACTGGAGAAATTGATTTTATGGTGAGTGCAGTGTTCATTGGAGGACACATGGCTATATACTTCAATGTGTAGGAATTCCAATATCAGTTCCTAAAAATGAGGGATAGAAAAGGACACCAACAAAACAAAACAATATAAATATACCCTATCAATCTTCAAACAGCTAAAGCGGAGTTCCACACAAAAATGGAAGGTCCGCTTTAAGTATTGGTGACCCCCTGACATGCCACATTTGGCATGTAATTTTTTTTTGGGGGGGGGGGGGGGACTGGTACCCAGTTTTCACAGGCACCCAGCTCCCACTTCCTCCCCTGGTGCTGCAGCGCCGGAAGGAAGTTCACCTCTCCTCCCTCCCTGCAATCTTCTGGGACACGTCACAGGTCCCAGAAGATTGCCCGGCCAATCATGAAGCCACAGTCAGGGGCCCACAGTTACAATCCCGGCACCACGGAGGGGGAGAGGAGCGAGGCTTTGTGCGCCCGCATCGCTGGACCGTGGGAGAGGTGAGTGTCTGTTTATTAAAAGTCAGCAGCTACACTTTTTGTAGCTGCTGACTTTTAAATGGGTGGAACTCCACTTTAAGGGTGTCTGGCAGTATTTTTTTTCTGCCTCTAAACGCCCCTGCATGTTAGCCTATGTGTCCATGCACATATACATGTTTAGCGGAATTTAGAGACAGGGGTGTTTAGAGGCAGAAAAAAAAACACTGCCAGCGCATCCAAAAACAGCAGCGTTTTGGAAGAAACAAAAACGATTGATGGGTATAAACACGTAATTTTTTTTTACCTTAATGCAAGGAATGCATTAAGGTTAAATAATGTTTAAGTAGTAGTATCCCCCACGCCCCCCCCCCCCCCATTACTTACCTGATCCCTCATTCGATACAGTGCTGTGCCCGTCTGCAGTGGCTCTCTCTCCTCACTACCTGGTCTCATGGGCTCCCACTGCTATCAATCAAAGCCATGAGTGAATGGGGAGACAGGGCTGAGTGTCTGTGTCTATAGACGCATGCAGCACAGCTTGGGAGCAAGCTCACACGAGTACCCCTATAGGAAGCTGCTTCTTTTGGGGGCACTTGCCAGAGAGGAGGATCCAGAAGCAACAGCAGGCGACCCAAGAAGTGGAGTATCAGGGCTGCTCTGTGCAATTCCATTGCACAAAACAGGTAAGTATGAACCTGTTTGTTATTTTAAAAAATGTATTAAAAAAAAAATTTACATTTACTTTCTTTTGAACACACGGGCCTCCAGTGCCAGCAAATGCACCATTCAGGTGAAAAATAATTTTGCAACTGTGTGATTGGAAAGGCGTTAAATGGAGTGAGCAGGTTGCTGAGAGAAACAAAGGGAAAGAAAATCCTCTATAGCTACATATCTATGGAGGTTGAAAAACACAATTAAGCAAGTCCAACCTGTTTCCCGTGAGTAATGATTAATTCGCTACACAGCAAATACCTCTCACACCATACATTGGCAGTATTCCCTAAAATGTATTTCAAAAAGCTGTCTACAAGTCTTACCAGTTTTGTGAATATCTAGTTGAAAAAGATGTGATTTAAATATTTCGGGTGAAATCATCCAAAAAAAATAAAAAAAAAGATAAAAAAGGTTACAATATTTGACAAAAAAAATTGCAATTGTTTTATGATACATGAGCTCATGCAGGGCAAAGTGGCAGTGTCTGTGTTTCATTATCGATCATTATCACCTGAGCTTGGCTGCTGGGAGACTGTTTACCCGACCTTAGAGTTGCCACCTCATCCGTTTAAACCCAAACACATATGAATTACACAAGTTCTAATGCTAATTTCATGCAGATAAGGCACCAAGTGAGTTTAATTATCACCTTAATCAGCCACATAACCTGTGTAATTAATATGTGTTTGGTTTTAAAGGGATGAGGTGGCAACCCAACCTGACCTGCTACATGCTTTTGCCACCTGTTACCTTGCCTAATAGGGTTGCCACCTCATCCCTTTAAACCCAAACACATATGAATTACACAAGTTCTGAGGCTAATTAAATGCAGATAAGGCAACAAGCGAGTTTAATAACCACCTTAATCAGTCACAGAACCTGTGTAATTAATATGTGTCCTGGTTTAAAGGAATGAGGTGGCAACTCTATTGCCTAACCTGTTTCTGTTTAATGCTGCCATGCCTGCTTGACCCTCTTCTATATACAGTTGTATATGACTTCCCTAGATTTGTTTGTATTTTGTGCACTAGTTTGTGTTTCTGTTTGCTGCTTGCTTATTATTTGTTTATCTTTTTCCCACTAAATGACCAATGCACATTCTCCACAATTGAGTTCCTGTTTGTTGTTTCCAAGCCTAATCATGCTTATATCAGCAGGATTTGGTTTCCTGACAACTGGTTTATCAGGCACCTCCCCATGTCAGCACTGTTTCTCAACTCCATGAGATGCCAGGACAGTCCGTTCATCAAAGCATCCACTCCCAGATGCCCATTACCTAAAGAAGATCAGCCCCATTTCCACCAGGGCCATTGCCATGTGAAGGCACTGGTCTAAACCCTAAATAGGTGTGATCCAGGGCACACTTAGGGTTGCCATCTTTTCTTCAAGCCAAACCTGAACACTTTAGCGGCACACTGCAAAATTTTATTTTTAAGGGGGGACGCTGTGGACTCTGGTGTAAAGGTGAACTCTAATGTAAGGGGGTTTCTGATCACCAAACCTCCCACTTACATTAGAGTTTCCAGCATCCCCCCTTAAACCCCTTACATCTAGGTCCCCCTTACCTTAGTGTACTCACTTGCTTGGAGATAGGTGAGAGAAGGGAGGGAGGGGGAAGACTTCAGTTACAGACATTGGATGGTGAACTCACTCACTCGAGGATGGAGGCTCAGTGCAGGAAGCGCGGGGAGAGGTTTGTTTACACAGACCTCTCCCCCGTTCTTCAGCTCTGTGACCCGATCGCGGGACACCAGCGGCGATCGGGTCCGCTGGTCCCGCGGCCGTGGTCACGGAGCTCCCGACCAGGTCGCGAGCACGCCGCCGGCGGCACGCGCTCGACCCCACGGCTAGGCAATTAAAGGGGACGTATTTATACGTGCTTTTGCCTAGCCGTGCCATTCTGCTGACGTATATGTACAGGCGGCGGTCGGGAAGCAGTTAATCACCACTGGGTTTTTTATTTTTTACAACATAAGTGAAAAAAGACCAAAAATATCTCATTTTTTTTAGTTTCTATGATAACATTTTGCAAATAAGTAATTTTTGTTCATAAATTTGGGCCACAATTTATGCTGCTACATATCTTTGGTAAAAATAACCCAAAGAAGTGTATATTATTTGGTCTGTGTGAAAGTTATAGAGTCTACAAGCTATGGTACCAATCATTGAAAATTGATCACACCTGATATACTGACAGCCTCATCTCATTTCTTGAGGGCCTGAAATGTCAGGAAAGTACGAATACCCCCCAAATGACCCCTTTTTGAAAAGTAGACAGTCCAAGATATTTAGTAAAAGGCATGTTTTTTTTTTTTTTTTTACACACACTATTTTCATAATAACAAGTTATTTCTCACACACAGCATATGAATACTTCCAATTACATCCCAAAATACATTCTGCTACTCCTCACGAGTATGGCGATACCACATGTGTGACTTTTTCACAGCCTGGCCACATAGAGAGGTCCAACATGCAGGGAGCCAGAAAACTGGCTAAAAGACAGAATTCAGAGAGTCGTGGTTAATGATTCTTACTCTGAATGGTCTAAGGTTATCAGTGGTGTACCCCAAGGTTCAGTGCTGGGACCCTTACTTTTTAATATCTTTATAAATGATATTGGGTCTGGGATCAAAAGTAACATTTCTGTCTTTGCAGACACCAAGCTATGCAGTGGAATAACGTCCTTACAGGAGGTCTCCAATTTACAAGCCGACCTCAATGCTCTGTCTAATTGGGCGACTATGTGGCAGATGAGGTTTAATGTTGATAAATGTAAAGTTATGCACTTGGGGGCTAAGAATATGCATGCATCATACATACTAGGGGGAGTACAACTGGGGGAATCCGTAGTGGAGAAGGATCTGGGGGGTTTGGTAGATCATAAGCTCAATAATAGCATGCAATGTCAAGCTGCGGTTTCCAAAGCGAGCAAAGTCCTTTCTTGTATTAAGAGAGGTATGGACTCCAGAGAGAGATATCATTTTGCCCCTGTTCAAATCATTAGTAAGACCTCATCTGAAATATGCAGTTCAGTTTTGGGCACCAGTTCTCAAAAAGGATATTGGGGAACTGGAGAAAGTGCAGAGAAGGGCAACCAAACTGATAAGAGGCATGGAGGAACCCAGCTATGAGGAAAGAATAGAGGAACTGAATTTATTCACTCTTGAGAAAAGGAGATTAAGGGGGATATGATCAACATGTATAAATATATAAGGGGTCCATATAGTGAACTTGGTGTTGAGTTATTCACTTTACAGTCAACAAAGAGGACAAGGGGGCACTCTTTACGTCTAGAGGAAAAGAGATTTCATCTCCAAATACGGAAAGGGTTCTTCACAGTAAGAGCTGTGAAAATGTGGAATAGACTCCCTGCAGAGGTGGTTCTGGCCAGCTCAGTAGATTGCTTTAAGAAAGGCCTGGATACTTTCCTAAATGTACATAATATAACTGGGTACTAACATTTATAGGTAAAGTTGATCCGGGGAAAATCCGATTGCCTCTCGGGGGATCGGGAAGGGATTTTTTCCCCTGCTTTAGCAAATTGGAGCATGCTCTGCTGTTTTTTTTTTTTTTGCCTTCCTCTGGATCAACTGTGGGTATAGAATGGGGTATATGGGATTGTATGATATATTTTTATTTTTTATTTTTTTTTATTTGTGGTTGAACTGGATAGACTTGTGTCTTTTTTCAACCTATGTAACTATGTAGCACCATCAGGCGTTCTAGAAGCATAAATTTCACAATGTCCTAACAACCTATTACAATTTTGAAGGCCCTGGAGCACCAGGACAGTGTAATTACCCACAAAATGACCCCATTTTGGAAAGCAAACACCCCAACGTATATTCTATGAGGCAGTACGAGTCTTTTGAATGGTTAATTTTTTTCCACAAGTCTTCGGAATACGTGGAAAGTAAATGAAAACGTAATTTTTTTTTACACAAAGTGGTCAATTTATAAGATGTTTCTAACATATAGCATTTACATAGCAAAAATAATACCCCAAAATACATTCTGCTACTCATCTCAAGTATGGCGATACCACATGTGTGAGACTTTTACACAGCCTGGCCACATAGAGAGGTACAACATGCAGGGGGCACCGTCAGGCGCTCTAGGAACATAAATTACACATCTAATTGCTGGTGATGGGGACACTCTGGTGTAAGGGGGCTTCTTGTGATGGGGACACACTGATGTAAGGGGGCTGCTGGTAATGAGGACACTCTGATGTAAGGGGGCTGCTGGTGATGGGGACACACTGATGTTGTCAGAACAGCGGCGCCGGATGAGCGACCCTCCAGTGCGCATGCGCGGGGGTCCGGCGCTCCGACGCATGCGCACTCGCGGCTCGGCGGTCCGGCGCTCGCGCATGCGCACTAGCGCACGCTTATGCGCTATGGCGCACAATTAGAGTCCTCTAGGCGCCTATAAAAGCTGCCTGACGCACAGGCACTTTGCTGGTCTGTCTTTCCAGCTTAGTGCCTGTGTGTCCCTGTGTAAAAACCAGATCTGCTCCCTTTGTCTTGACCCCTGGCCTGCTCAAACGGACTTGCTGCTGCTCCTGTGTTTGACCCCCTGTCTGCTCAAACGGACTTGCTGCTGCTCCTGTGTTTGACCCCCTGCCTGCTTAAACGGACTTGCTGCTGCTCCTGTGTTTGACCCCTGGACTGCTCAAACGGACTTGCTGCTGCTCCTGTGTTTGACCCCCTGCCTGCTCAAACGGACTTGCTGCTGCTCCTGTGTTTGACCCCTGGACTGCTCAAACGGACTTGCTGCTGCTCCTGTGTTTGACCCCCTGCCTGCTCAAACGGACTTGCTGCTGCTCCTGTGTTTGACCCCTGGACTGCTCAAACGGACTTTGCTACTGCTCCTGTGTTTGACTCCCGGCCTACATCCTGGACTTACTTAGCATCTGGCTGCTCAGTGACTGGTGTTAGACCCTCAGCCGGGTGTTTGGGCTCCTGCCTCTCCTTTCTGCCATCTGCCGGTCTGCCCAGGCCAGGCTCGCATCTCCTCCAGGCTCCACACCGGTTCCGCCTACCTGTCGGAGGTGACCTGTGCCTCCTGGTGCCGCTTGCTCCCTGTCTCATCACCAGGGGGCAGATTGTGCCGGGTCGTAAGGGTGAACCGCTCTCGGCATCTCGGTCTCGGTAAGTACATCTCTGATAGTACAGACCAGCCATGTCCGAGACCAACAGAGCGTGTTCTCCCCTTGAGATCCTGTGTCAGCGGATGGCAGCACTTACTGAGGCTGTCCAAAAACTACAAATGGGATACACCCAAATTGACAGCCGCTTACAGCAACTGACCGGGCCATCCACCCCCCGCAGCTGGCAACTCTGCCACCACCAGCGGGGTCCCCCCATCTGCAGCACCTACCAATCCCACAGTGGTCGTGACCTCCCCTGAACCTAGGGTACCTATACCTGAACGGTTCTCTGGCGACCGCAAGAAATTTAGGGAGTTCAAGAATGCCTGTTCTCTGTATTTGGCCCTGCAACCCAGAACCTTCTCCTCTGAGGTAGTAAAAGTAGGGTTCATCATCTCTCTCCTGGCTGAGGAACCCCAGGCAAGGGCCCATAGCCTAATGGAACAAAGGAACCCTGTGCTGAATTCTGTGGACACATTCTTTGAGAGCATGGGCCAGCTTTATGACGACCCCCAGAAGGGGGCCACAGCCGAAACCACCCTGCACAACCTCTCCCAGGGCCTCTCCCAGGGCCAAGCTGCAGAATTCAGGAAATGGTCAGCCGACACCGGCTGGAACGAGCCGGCCCTCAAATATCAGTTCCGCCAAGGACTTTCTGACACCCTCAAGGATGAGCTTACCCGGATCGACATCCCGGAATCCCTGGAGGACCGCGCATGCGGGAACGCCGCGCTGAACGTTTTCAGACACCTCGTCCCAGCTGGATGTTGCCCAAGCCGAGTCCTGCCCAGTCTTCCTTCCATGCACCACCTGTGGCCACTCCTGGAATTGAATCCATGCAGTTGGGCCTGGTCCGCGCCCCTTTAACCCCAGAAGAGCGCTTACGCAGACGACAGGCCAATTTGTGCCTTTACTGCAGAGGTTCTGGGCACTTCCTTCGCACCTGCCCCATTAGGCCTAGTAAGTCCCTTTCCAAGCTTAACTTTAACTACCAGGTTTCCGGTCTATCCCAAACTTACATTATCCTCTTTATCTCTTTACAGTTAACGGGAAAGGAGGTCCGCCTCCCAGCCATAGTTGAAACCGGGGCATGCAGCTGCTTCTTGGATTCCTCCCTCGCTGCCAGGCTCCATCTTCCCCTTGTCCCCAAGAAGCAGTGCCTCCAGGTTCATCTAGCCGATGGATCCCTTCCGCGTTCCGGCTTGATCACCTTTGAAACCAGCCCCATCCTTGTCACCACCGATTCTGGCCATAGGGAACTCCTCCGCTTGCATATCATTCCGTCTCCCATGTTCCCCATCATCTTAGGGCTTCCCTGGCTGCAGGCACATGAACCCCTGATTAACTGGCGAACGAAGGAGGTCTCCTTCCCTTCCCAATACTGTTCCCGAAACTGCTCCTCCTCAACTCTGGCTTCCTGCTCGGCCCTAGTACCGGTGCCCGACAGCCTGAAACACGTCCCACCTGTCTACCTGGAATTCAGGGATGTCTTTGACAAGCAACAGGCCGACCGCCTACCACCTCACCGGCCCTAGGACTGTCCCATAGATCTCTTGTCCGGTGCTGCGGTCCCCTTCAGCCGTATCTTTCCCCTATCCAAAACCGAGTTGGAAACCCTCAAAACCTACATCGACGAGAATCTGGCAAAGGGATTCATTCGTCCTTCTTCTTCACCAGCTGGAGCCGGCATCTTTTCGTTGAGAAGAAGGATGGCTCGCTGACTACAGAGAAATCAATAAAATCACCATTAAAAACAGGTATCCTCTTCCCCTCATCCCCGAATTATTTCAGCGCTTTTGGTCTGCACAGATCTTCTTTAAACTTGATCTCCGCGGGGCCTATAATCTCATACGGATCAGGGCGGGTGATGAGTGGAAGACCGCGTTCAGATCAAGGTTCGGGCACTACGAGTACCTTGTAATGCCGTTCAGGCTCTGTAACGCCCCGGCGACATTCCAACACTTGGTGAATGATATCTTCCGAAGATACCTGGATGATGATCTCCTAGTGGTCTATCTGGATGATATCCTTATCTTCTCTGCCACTCCCGAACTCCACCGAATGCACGTCAAAATAGTCCTCACCATCCTCAGGCAACACAAACTCTACCTCAAGGCGGAAAAATGCGAGTTTGAAAAGTCCACCGTACAATTCCTGGGGTTTATTATCTCTACCAATGGGGTAGCCATGTACCCACAGAAAGTCTGAGCCATCCAAGATTGGCCGGCCCCCAAAGACAAAAAGGGAGTCCAGAGGTTTATCGGGTTTGCCAACTTTTACCGGAGATTTATCATTGGCTTCTCCTCCATTGTGGCACCAATCACCCTACTCACCCATCAACACAATCAGTTCCATTGGTCTCCAGAAGCCCAGGCGGCCTTTGCCCAGTTGAAGTCCCTGTTCTACTCCGCCCCGATCCTACGGCACCCAGACCCCGCATTGCCCTTTGTACTAGAGGTGGATGCCTCCGAAACTGCTCTCGGTGCCATCCTTTCCCAGCGCCAGGGCGCTAAAGCCCTCCTTCACCCGGTGGCTTTTGCCTCCAGAAAGTTGAGCCCTCCAGAGAGGAATTATGACGCGGGGGACAGGGAACTACTGGCCATTAAATTTGCCCTTGAGGAGTGGCGGTACCTCTTGGAGGGGGCATCTCACCCTGTTATGGTCTGGACCGACCATAAAAAACGACTGAGACCCAGGCAGGCTAGATGGGCCCTTTTCTTTTCGAGATTCAATTTTCTCATCGCCTATAGACCAGGCTCCAAAAACGGAAAGGCCAATGCGCTCTCCCGCATGTTCCTAGAGACTACCCAAGAAACCGAGCCCAGCACCATCTTGTCCCCTCAAAACTTTGGTCTGATTACCCAGGTGGATCTCATGACCACGATTAAAACTGCTACCAAACATGACCCGGCCCCTACCAACCTTTCTCTGGCCAAACACGACGACCTCCTGTGGTCTGGGGAAAAAATCTTTGTCCCCCTAGGAGTAAGGCCCCTTGTACTTGAGACCTTCCATGACCATAAACTGGCAGGCCATTTTGGTTCCAGGAAAACCATTGAGCTTATCTCCCGTTCTTTTTGGTGGCCAGGCTGGAGGCAGGACTGCAGGGACTATGTCGCCTCCTGCGTTCCATGCCAACGCAGCAAGGGGCCGAAGACCAAATCCTGGGGGCTACTAAGACCACTACCCATTCCTGAACGCCCATGGGCAGAAGTCTCCATGGACTTTATCGTGGAGTTACCCCCTTCTAAGGAATACACCACTATCTTTGTCATCGTTGACCGGCTCTCCAAGATGGCACATTTTATACCCTTGGTTGGTACCCCGTCCGCCTCCACCACGGCTGACGTATTTTTTACTGCTTGTCCTCCGCCTACTATCCTCAGAGCAACGGTCAAACGGAAAGGACCAACCAGACACTAGAACAGTACCTCCGTTGCTTCTGCTCAGATTCTCAAAATGACTGGTCTGCCCTCTTACCATACGCCGAGTTTGCGTACAACAATTCCATCCACTCCGCCACCAAGCAAACACCTTTCTGGGCCAACTTTGGCTTCCACCCCTCATTTCTTCCCGAATCTTCCCTGGAAAACTCTGTCCCTGCAGCTCAGGATCGCGTGGAGTCTCTACAAAACAACATCCAAAAATTGCAAAGATTTATGCAAGAGGCTCAAGAAGGGTACAGCAAGCATTTTAATAAAGGGAGGAAAGAGAATCCGGCGTTCGGGATCAACGAGGAGCTCTGGCTGTCCTCCACCAACCTGAAATTACCCGTTCCCTCTCGAAAATTGGGGCCAAGGTTCATCGGCCCATTCAAAGTCAAAAGGATCGTAAACCCTGTGGCTTTCGAACTTGATCTACCACAAAGTTATAGGATTCATCCTGTTTTTCATGCTTCCCTTCTGAAGCCCACCACCCCCAGCCCCTTCCTGGCAGGGAAAAACCACCTCTGCCTCCTGTTTTAGTCGAGGGCGAGAAGGAGTTTGAGGTGGAAGAAATTCTGAGTTGCAGGAAAAAGGGCAGGCAGCTCCAATACCTGATTAGGTGGAAGGGTTACCCTCCCGAGGACAATTCGTGGGAACCCTCAAGGAACCTACACGCCCCGCGCTTGATCCAGGCATTCCACCAGGCTCACCCCGAGCTAATGGCCAGTTTGGGTGTCCAGAGGCCACCCCTTGGGGGGGGCACTGTCAGAACAGCGGCGCCGAACGAGCGGGCCGCTCTCCAGTGCACATGCGCGGGGGCCCGGCGCTCCGGACCATGCGCACTCGTGGCTCGGCGGTCCAGCGCTCGCGCATGCGCACTAGCGCACGCTTGTGCGCTATGGCGCACAATTAGAGTCCTCTGGGCGCCTATAAAAGCTGCCTGACGCACAGGCACTTTGCTGGTCTGTCTTTCCAGCTTAGTGCCTGTGTGTCCCTGTGTAAAAACCAGATCTGCTCCCTGTGTCTTGACCCCTGGCTTGCTATAACGGACTTGCTGCTTTCTCCTGTGTTTGACCCCTGGCTTGATTAACGGACTTGGTACTTCTCCTGTGTTTGACCCCTGGCCTGCTCAAACGGACTTGCTGCTGCTCCTGTGTTTGACCCCCTGCCTGCTCAAACGGACTTGCTGCTGCTCCTGTGTTTGACCCCCTGCCTGCTCAAACGGACTTGCTGCTGCTCCTGTGTTTGACCCTTGGACTGCTCAAACGGACTTGCTGCTGCTCCTGTGTTTGACCCCCTGCCTGCTCAAACGGACTTGCTGCTGCTCCTGTGTTTGACCCTTGGACTGCTCAAACGGACTTGCTGCTGCTCCTGTGTTTGACCCCCTGCCTGCTCAAACGGACTTGCTGCTGCTCCTGTGTTTGACCCCTGGACTGCTCAAACAGACTTGCTGCTGCTCCTGTGTTTGACCCCCTGCCTGCTCAAACGGACTTGCTGCTGCTCCTGTGTTCGACCCCTGGACTGCTCAAACAGACTTTGCTACTGCTCCTATGTTTGACTCCCGGCCTACATCCTGGACTTACTTAGCATCTGGCTGCTCAGTGACCGGTGTTAGACCCTCAGCCGGGTGTTTGGGCTCCTGCCTCTCCTTTCTGCCATCTGCCGGTCTGCCCAGGCCAGGCTCGCATCTCCTCCAGGCTCCACACCGGTTCCGCCTACCTGTCGGAGGTGACCTGTGCCTCCTGGTGCCGCTTGCTCCCTGTCTCATCACCAGGGGGCAGATTGCGCCGGGTCGTAAGGGTGAACCGCTCTCGGCATCTCGGTCTCGGTAAGTACATCTCTGATAGATGTAAGGGGGCTGCTGGTGATGGGGACACTCTGAAGTAAGGGGGCTGCTGGTGATGAGGACACACTGATGTAAGGACGCTGCTGGCGATGAGGACACTCTGATGTAAAGGCTGCTGGTGATGGGGACATTCTGATGTAAGGGGGCTGCTGTTGATGAGAACACTCTGATGTAAGGGGGCTGCTGGTGATGGGGACACTCTGATGTAAGTGGGCTGCTGGTGATGAGGACACTCTTAATTAATTAAGGGGGCTGCTGGTAATGAGGACACTCTGATGTAAGGGGGCTGCTGGTGATGGGGACACACTGATGTAAGGGGGCTGCTGGTGATGAGGACACTGATGTAAGGGGGCTGCTTGTAATGAGGACACTCTGATGTAAGGGGACTGCTGGTGATGAGGACACTCTGATGTAAGGGGGCTGCTGGTGATGAGGACACTCTGATGTAAGGGGGCTGCTGGTGATGAGGACACTCTCCTGTAAGGGGGCTTCTGGGGATGAGGACACACTGATGTAAGAGGACTGCTGGTGATGAGGACACTCTGATGTAAGGGGGCTGCTGGTGATGAGGACACTCTGATGTAAGGGGGCTGCTGGTGATGAGGACACTCTGATGTAAGGGGGCTGCTGGTGATGAGGACACTCTGATGTGAGGGCTGCTGGTGATGGGGACACTCTGATGTAAGGGGGCTGCTGGTGATGAGGACACTATGACGTAAGGGGGCTGCTGATAATGAGGACACACTGATGTAAGTGAGCTGCTGGTAACGAGGACACTCTGATGTAAGAGGGCCGCTGGTGATGGGGACACTCTGATGTAATGGGGCTTCTGGTGATGAGGACACACTGATGTAACGGGGCTGCTGGTGATGGGGACACTCTGATGTAAGGGGGCTGCTTGTAATGATGACACTCTGATGTAAGGGGGCTGCTGGTGATGGGGACACTCTGATGTAAGGGGGCTTCTGGTGATGAGGACACACTGATGTAAGGGGGCTGCTGGTGATGAGGACACACTGATGTAAGGGGGCTGCTGGTGATGAGGACACACTGATATAAGGGGGCTGCTGGTGATGAGGACACTCTGATGTAAGGGGGCTGCTGGTGATGAGGACACTCTGCTGTAATGGGACTGCTGGTGATGAGGAAACACTGATGTAAGGGGGCTGCTGGTGATGGGGACACTCTGATGTAAGGGGGCTGCTGGTGATGAGGACACACTGATGTAATGGGGCTGCTGGTGATGAGGACACACTGATGTAAGGGGGCTGCTGGTGATGAAGACACACTGATGTAAGGGGACTGCTGGTGTTGAGGACACTATGATGTAAGGGGGCTGCTGGTAATGACACTCTGATGTAAGGGGCTGCTGGTAATGAGGACACACTAATGTAAGGGGGCCGCTGGTGATGGAGACACACTAATGTAAGGGGGCTTCTGGTGATGAGGACACACTGATGTAAGGGGGCTGCTGGTGATGAGGACACTCTGATGTAAGGGGACTGCTGGTGACGAGGACACTCTGATGTAAAGGGGGCTGCTGGTAATGAGGACACTCTGATGTAAGGGGGCTGCTGGTGATGGGGACACTCTGATGTAAGGGCACTGCTGGTGATGAGGACACTCTGATGTAAGGGGGCTGCTGGTGATGGGGACACTCTGATGTAAGGGGGCTGCTGGTGATGGGGACACTCTGATGTAAGGGGGCTGCTGGTGATGGGGACACTCTGATGTAAGGGCACTGCTGGTGATGAGGACACTCTGATGTAAGGGGGCTGCTGGTGATGGGGACACTCTGATGTAAGGAGGCTGCTGGTGATGGGGACACTCTGATGTAAGGGCACTGCTGGTGATGAGGACACTCTGATTTAAGGGGGCTGCTGGTGATGGGGACACTCTGATGTAAGGGGGCTGCTGGTGATGGGGACACTCTGATGTAAGGGGGCTGCTGGTGATGGGGACACTCTGATGTAAGGGGGCTGCTGGTAATGAGGACACTCTGATGTAAGGGGGCCGCTGGTGATCGGGACACTGTGATGTAAGGGGGCTTCTGGTGATGAGGACACACTGATGTAAGGGGGCTGCTGGTGATGAGGACACTCTGATGTAAGGGGGCTGCTGGTGATGAGTACACTCTGATGTAAGGGGGCTGATGGTGATGAGGACACTCTGCTGTAAGGGGGCTGCTGGTGATGGTGACACTCTGATGTAAGGGGGCTGCTGGTGATAGGGACACTGTGATTTAAGGGGGCCGCTTGTGATGGGGACACTGTGATGTAAGGGGCCTTCTGGTGATGAGGACACACTGATGTAAGGGGGCTGCTGGTGATGAGGACACTCTGATGTAAGGGGGCTGCTGGTGATGAGGACACTCTGATGTAAGGGGGCTGATGGTGATGAGGACACTCTGATGTAAGGGGGCTGCTGGTGATGGGGCCACTCTGGTATAAGGGGGCTTCTTGTGATGGGGACACACTGATGTAAGGGGGGTGCTGTTGATGAGGACACTCTGATGTAAGGGGGCTGCTGGTGATGGGGACACTCTGATGTAATGGGGCTGCTGGTGATGAGCACACTCTTAATTAAGGGGGCTGCTGGTGATGAGGACACTCTGATGTAAGGGGGCTTCTGGTGATGAGGATACACTGATGTAAGGCGGCTGCTGGTGATGAGGACACACTGATGTAAGGGGGCTGCTGGTAATGAGGAATCTCTGATGTAAGGGGGCTGTTCCTGATGAGGACACTCTGATGTAAGGGGGCTGCTGGTGATGAGGACACTCTGATGTAAGGGGGCAGCTGGTGATGGGGACACTCTGATGTAAGGGGGCTGCTGGTGATAGGGACACTCTGATGTAAGGGGGCTGCTGGTGATGGGGACACTCTGGTATAAGGGGGCTTCTTGTGATGGGGACACACTGATGTAAGGGGGGTGCTGTTGATGAGGACACTCTGATGTAAGGGGGCTGCTGGTGATGGGGACACTCTGATGTAATGGGGCTGCTGGTGATGAGCACACTCTTAATTAAGGGGGCTGCTGGTGATGAGGACACTCTGATGTAAGGGGGCTTCTGGTGATGAGGATACACTGATGTAAGGCGGCTGCTGGTGATGAGGACACACTGATGTAAGGGGGCTGCTGGTAATGAGGACACTCTGATGTAAGGGGGCTGCTGGTGATGGGGACACTCTGATGTAAGGGGGCTGCTGGTGATGGGGACACTCTGATGTATGGGGGCTGCTGGTGATGAGGACACTCTGATGTAATGGGGCTGCTGGTGATGAGGACACACTGATTTAAGGGGGCTGTTGGTGATGAGGAATCTCTGATGTAAGGGGGCTGTTCCTGATGAGGACACTCTGATGTAAGGGGGCTGCTGGTGATGAGGACACTCTGATGTAAGGGGGCAGCTGGTGATGGGGACACTCTGATGTAAGGGGGCTGCTGGTGATAGGGACACTCTGGTGTAAGGGGGCTGCTGGTGATGGGGACACTCTGATGTAAGGGGGCTGCTGGTGATGAGGACACTCTAATGTAAGGGGGCTGCTGGTGATGAGGACGCTCAAAATTAAAGTGGGCCGGTCTGGATTAAGTCCAGGGCCAAATTTTTGTCCCAGTCCAGCCCTGTTTCTGAAAGACAGCGTTGGGCTTAAATCTTTCCTTTACCCTGACCTGGAAAATCTTCAGAAGCAGCCAGTTGGGCTGGTAGTTCCTACAGTCAGTAGAACTGGAATCAATGACTACAGTGGAGTTGGAGTCACTCCTGTATGCAACCTACAACATTTGTGCTACTTTTAAAAGGGACTGAGAGTTCATAGTTCTTAAGGGGCTTTTGCTTTCATCAGTGGTGTAACTAGAACCTTCAGGGCCCCGGTGCAAGAAACCATGAAGGGCCCCCCTGAATCCAAGCCGAGGCCCTTCCCTCCGAGTCCGGTGGTGGAACTCCAGGGCTCGGTCACAGGTACGACTTTTGTGAGCCATGTAGTTCCACCACTGGTATCATCAGTTTTTTTAATAATTTTTTACAATTTTTTAGGAGTCCCGTTGGGGGACTTTGGTGAGATATCAGAGGTCTAAACAGACCTATGATGTTACACCTTTGAGACAAAGAGGAAGAAGGGAAAGGCAAATTGGGTCCCTGTCCTCTGGGGAGAAGTGGGCCCTGTCCCCAGGAGAGATTGGGTCCTTGTCCTTAGGGGAGCTGGGGTCCCTGTCCCCACGTAAGTAAGAGTCCCTGTCCCTAAGGGAAATGGGTTCCCTGTCCTCTGGGGAGAAGTGGGCCCTGTTCCCAGGGGAGATGGGGTCCCCATTGGGGATGGGGTCCCTGTCCCCAGGTGAGAAGGGGTCCCTGTCCTCAGGTGAGAAGGGGCCTCTGTCCTCAGGTGAGAAGGGGTCCCTGTCCCCATGGAAAATGGGGTCCCTGTCCTCACGGGAAATTAGGTCACTGTCCTCTGGGGAGTAGTTGGCTCTGTCCCCAGAGGAGATGGGGTCCTTGTCCCCAAGGGAAATGGGGTCCCTGTCCTTTAGGGGGAACTGGGCCCTGTCCCCAGGGGAGATGGGGTCCCTGTCCTTAGGGGACATATCTCCCAGAAAGACCTGTCAACATGTGTGTATGACGAGGAGGAGGGGGAGTGCTGGCAAACAAGCCTGTGGTGTCCTTTGGGGAGCCGGGTCTCATAGGGCTGCACTGAATCTGTGTGCTTAAAGTTTGTTTGCCCAGGAGAAGCATGCCATGCAGTGTGAGCCAAACTCAGGGGATGGGACTCTGGCTGGGGAGGACAGACACCAGACTGAGCAGCACTGCATGGAGCAGGAGAGGGGGACTCGGAGGAGCGGCAGAGGACACAGGTTGTGTGGGGAATGCACAACTAAATAGCAGCCAGTGCGGTAGTCGAGCATGGAGATCTGCTAGTCACCCCCCACCTCCAGCCACCCGTGCGAGCAGTACCTACCTGCATATGCTGCCACCAGCCATATGTAGAGGGGGCCCGCATGGGCCCCTTGCAGCACAGGGCCCAGTTGCGCTTGCGACTGCTGCACCCCCTATAGTTACGCCCCTGGCTTTCATATCAGAGACTATCAGTGTTCAGGAAGAGAGACAGTTCTGGAACGTGTACATAGGGAGGAAGTTGTCCCTGGCTTTTGTTGCTATCAAGTTAGGCATCACATAATTCCTATTCCCCATCCAAGTTATTACCTAACAAAACATAAAAACCAAGCTCAAAGATTGTTTCCTTGTGTCTGGAGAAAGTGTGGAGAATACTTGCTGCCTGGCTGTGCAGGACTGGAGAACCCAATCACCAGCTGCTCCTTCGGGAGTGAACGCTATATATTGTTTGAACTTTAAATCATAACTCTGCCTAGCACCTTCAGCATTTAAGCCAGAAGACAAGGTCGCAGCTAAAAACGCATC
Organism: Lithobates sylvaticus; assembly: GCA_028564925.1. Taxonomy (NCBI): domain Eukaryota; kingdom Metazoa; phylum Chordata; class Amphibia; order Anura; family Ranidae; genus Lithobates; species Lithobates sylvaticus. The sequence continues at coordinate 489,409,601 of CM053026.1, read as the reverse complement.
ATATTTTATCATTTCATTTGGATTCATCAGCATGGAGATACTGTATCATTGGCTTTATCTGTTCTTTTGAAAGTGTCTCATTTGTGGAGAATCATGAGAGAAGTCCTTGTGTTCCACACATCTAATCGGAAATTCCCCCAGCAAAAGTCCGATGTGAGCTTTTGGTCGGAAATTCCGACCGTGTGTATGCTACATCAGACTTTTGCTGGCAGAATTCCCGCCAGCAAAAGATTGAGAGCAGGTTCTCTATTTTTCGGTCGGAAAAAAATCCTGATCATCTGTACCAATTCTAAACGCGCAAAATTCCTACGTATGCTCTGAAACAACTTGACGCATGCTCGGAAGCATTGAACTTAATTTTCTAGTTTTGTCATAGTGTTGTATGTCACCGCGTTCTTGACGGTCGAAAGTTCAGAGAACTTTTGTGTGACCGTGTGTATGCAAGCCAAGCTTGAGCGGAATTCCATCGGAAAAAACATCCAAGTTTTTTCCAACGGAAAATCCGCTCGTGTGTAGCAATTCAAGAAATAAAGACTCTCATAAGTCCTCTTCCTTTAAGCATACAGGTAAGACAAATCTAAATACCATTCTCTGCAGCTAGAACATCACTCAAAAATCAGTTTGCCCCAAGGATTGCTTCTACTGGGTTCAAGCTATACCAATATGTTTAGAAAAAGGCCTGTTTTAAAGAGATGACAGGGAAAGCCGACAAGAAGTCAACAGTGGAATGCATGCGCCAATTCATTTCTCAGTCTCATTCTTCACCAATTGTACCTTCTGCTTCCTCCCCTTCATCCACTTTTATTTCAAAGAGATTGCTTTCTATAGAGAATCCTGCTGATTCCTCTTTCACTTTCCGCTCATATCATCTTTAGTACAAGCAGTAAAAGTAAGAAAAAGTACAACAACCCAAAAAGATATTTAAATCCTGACTTAAAAACAAGATCCCCCTAATTTCCTTTCATTCCAGAAGAAAAAGAATTGATAGAAAAAAAATGGGCCAGACTGGATAAAAATGTTTGTATCGCTACCCCCGTGAGGGTCGCACAAAGAATCTGTACCCCACTGGTTGCCCCAACCTTGCAAGTCCTCCGACACCTCTGACTCTCTGGGTTTAGACATACTTATTGTGACCATACACTTATAAAACACACACAGGCAGTTTGAACCAGTTGGATCTTATTTACTGGGAAAAAAAAAAGATTAATGTTAACGCACTTCAGTAACATAAACTTGTTTTGTTCAGAAAATATGCTATGTTAGACAACCCTGATAGCAGAGACAATAATAACAATGGAACACATACAGGTATTTGGAGTGTTAAAAAGAACAACAAAACTTCCAGCGCTAAAAAAACAGTCATGTAAAAGTCATTTTCTTGACAATGTCAGGAATAGAGTGACTTCTGAAACCCAGGCAGCTGTTAACTTTTGGAGCAAAGTTCATACAGGATATACACAGACAACAGCGCTCAATGGGATAAAGATCAGGATAAAAATGAATTTATTAAAAAAACAATCCAATGAAGAAAATTAAATGGTAACAGTTCCATCCAATGATGTGAACTTCATCACAGGAATATGGTAAAACAATGAATAAGGAATAAACAGCTGTGCACAGTGCCACCTCAGGTCCTGATGACAAGGGGTTAACCAAGGTGTTTGGAAAGTCTCACACCGGTAAGCAAGTGGGGAACTCAATGCTTCACAATGAGTGGAAACAGACAGTGTTGGGAGGAAGCCACTCTCACCGACTACTGGAACTGCTGCCAAAAGCAAGAGGATGTATTTTGTTCTCACCGCACTGCAAAAGCCGAAACATGTCAGTTACGGTCGCCATACCAACCCACTAAGCGTGTGCACCGCACTGCAAAAGCCCTGTCAGCTGGCATCGATAAAGCGTCCCAGTCACTCCATCATCCGTGGCGACGGAAGAGAACCCCAAGGACCCGGAAGGAAAAAGAACCGGCTGGTCAGGAACACAGCGGCGCGGTGCACCCGCTTAGTTGGTTGGTATGGCGACCGTAACTGACATGTTTCGGCTTTTGCAGTGCGGTGAGAACAAAATACATCCTCTTGCTTTTGGTAGCAGTTCCAGTAGTAGGTGAGAGTGGCTTCCTTCCAACACTGTCTTTTTCCACTCATTGTGAAGCATTGAGTTCCCCACGTGCTTACCGGTGTGAGACTTTCCAAACACCTTGGTTAAGCCCTTGTCATCAGGACCTGAGGCGGCACTGTGCACAGCTGTTTATTCATTATTCATTGTTTTACCATATTCCTGTGATAAAGTTCACATCATTGGATGGAACTGTTACCATTTAATTTTCTTCATTGGATTGTTTTTTAATAAATTATTTTTTATCCTGATCTTTATCCCATTGAGCGCTGTTGTTTGTGTATATCCTATTTGGAGTGTTAAAGAAAGAGCACATTTGCATAACAGAAAAATACCACCCTATGTAGAATCTATGGCTACAGGCAGAAGAAGGGCAGAGGAATGACAAATTCCTATCAGACCACTCCCTTTTGTACCCTGACACCACAGCCCCAAAGGCACAGGAATTCTATATTAAAATTAGAAAAGTAATGATGTTACAGTCAAGTGGGTAGAGTCCTGGGTAGAAGTGTGGGCCCTAGTGGCACCAGTAACTTTATTCTGTGCAAAGGGGGGGAGGGAAACGATATATTGTAGTACTTAGGAGGAAGAAGTCTTGAGTCTTCAGCTAGCCCTTTAAGAAGTGCTTGAGGTGTCTTGGCAAACAGAGTGGCTTAAAGTATGCTGGAGATGTCTTAAGCAGAGGGATCACTGTGGCATCCCAAGAAGGAACACGTCTGGTAAGGGTTTCCTTTTTGCAAACTTGGTTAGTGGTACAAGACAACAGTGTCTGCATGCAGTGTCTTCGTTTATAGAAAAATGGGAAAGTGCCACTCACCAACTTAAGTGACCTCTGTTGTTGAAGAATGGCGCGAGGACTATGCAGCAAGCCTCGGCAGAGCCTGGCTCGAGGGACAGAGCTCGACCCCACGTCGCACTGCGCTACTGCCCAACTGGGTTGCGTGATTGTTTTTGGAGATGTTCAGTTGGCTTGTGAATGAAAAAAAGATCCAGCTCATTCTTTCTCAGATCCTTCAATGTTTAGGGGTGTTCTTCAGCATCAGGAAGTGGGAGTCTTTATGACAAAGTACACTTTTCCAGGAAATTGTAATGAGACTGTTATGAGTTTGTCATTCCTTTCAGCACGTCATGTCTTCGTTTGCAGAGTATCTTATCCTCAAGGATCCTGGATGTACCTTGGTCTCGCTAGCACATGAGATCCCTTTCAAATATTGCTTTTTAACCAATGGAACCTGAAGGAGCTTTCACAGAATTTATGTATCGCAAAGAAAATAAAACCTATTCTACTATTGTCAGAAGAGAACCTCTCTCATGGCAGGACTAACATTCTTCAAGACTGGATCACTTCTGATGCAGTGACCTGGGCTGGTGGGCTCACTGGCAGGGAAAAGCGATTCAGGGAAGATAATGCCTAGCTTTAGTAACATCTTCCAACATTTTAAAATCAGGGAAGCCTTCAGAGCCCTTTTTCCCTACAGGCCTTTCCTCGGTGATGAGAAAGTGACATAAAGGATAGGCAACTACATTATGGTAGCAAAAATAAAATAAAGGCTAATAAAGGCGCAATCACCTTACTATACTCAAATGGTTAACATATAGGTAGCCGCCAACATTGATATGTGTCCTCACACCTTTGTAAATACGAAATTTTAAATATGCAGTGCTACCAAAGTGTAGTGAGACCTACATAAATAATAGAAAAAAACACCTAAATGGAAATCCTAAACATGAACTGGACCTTACCAGTGTTTTTTTGGACAAGGAGGGAGTACGGCATAACCCAGGTATGGTCTGTCTCATTTCCCTCTACCTACAACGGACTGCTCCATTGTAGACTGAGAACTGTCCGAAATATTATTTTTTGTGCCTTAAAGTGTTACTAAACCGATAACAGTAAAATCAGTATGTATGCTTGTTATACTCAGTGTGGAACCAAAGGGGTTAATCTTCTGCATTGGGTAAAAAGCCTGTTTAATTCTGTCTTCTCTGATCCTCCCCTTCTTCCACAGTCCCCAATCCATCTCCTGATATTACAGAGGCTTGAGGGCACTCTGCATATGCTCAGTTTGGTGTGTATTGCTAGAGAGTTTTTTTTTTTTTTATCGGGAGGGTGCATGTGATCAGCACAGGGCCAATCCGCACTGTCCAGACAGAGGGTCAGGGGTCCTGCAGCCTCATGGGAACATCAGTGTAGAATGAAACCTCCTACAAGCTTTAACCAGTCACAAGACTGCTACATACTACTGATGAGAAAGGGTATGTAGCAGTTTATATTTACAAAAATATTTGAATTTACATGTTCTATGTACTGTGGGAGACCAGATATAGTGAATGCAGGGTTCTGGGTTTAGTAACATTTTAAGGGTAAAAAATATATCAAGCAGCTTCTTCCAGAATAATGCCTCTTGGATAGTACGAGCAATTCACCTTCTATATAAAGCTAAAGGAGTTCTCTTTACTTCACAGATTACAATGTATACAACCAGGATGATGGCTGCTCCGGGTGTGATGACAAGAATCTCACCGGACTTTAATTGAAAGGCAGAGAGATGGTCTCCAAAGACTAGGTTAATTTGCCACTATAGACTAAACGCTACGGCTAGCTCAGAAGTAGCTCTTGGCTCAGCTGTTCTTTCCTCTGTGTGTAATGTGTAAATCAGGTTTTTCCTATTAAATTCTATCGAGACACCAAACCTCAATCATAGGAAATATTTTGCTGGATGTAAGCACAAGGAATGTTAAGGGGTTACACCATATTATTGTATTTATCAGCAATATTTGGAAAAATAATACATTTTTTTTTTTACAATTCCATAAAAAAATATAAATACATAAAATTAACAAAAAAGATTTTTTAAGATCTTAGTTCATACAGAGCAACCGCATATTATTCCCATATAGTTGCTCTTTACCTTTTTCAATTCCATCAGGGACGTGCTGTGAGGTCAGTGACTGGTGAGGCACTGGCTAGTATCAGAGCCAGATACACACAGGTTACATACGCCGCGAACATTAGAGCGAGAGCAATAGTTCTAGCACTAGACCTCCTCTGTAAATCTAACCATGTAATCCAGTGGCGGCTGGTGTTTTTTTTTTTGGGTGGTTATTTGCAAATAACCCCCCCCCGGGCCGCCGGTGGAGGGGCACTACCCCCCTCCGCGGTACTAACACAGCCCCCCCCACTGCCCGGTGTCCATAACCTGGATGCCGGTGGTGAGAGCATGGCGGGCTCGGGTAAAGCTGCTCTGGTGTCCTCTCCTGGAGCAGCTTCTGCTGTGTCTCCTCTCTCCTCCCCGCAGCGCTAGGCGTCCAATATAATCGCCTGACGTTTTGGCCAATCGAGAAAGAGGTTTTATACCTGCTTCCCGATTGGCTGAGAGGAGGATCAGTGTTGCTGCAGTCAGCGGCTCGTTGCGAGGGGAATATCTCCTAAACCATACAGGTTTAGGAGATATTTTTTTTACCTACAGGTAAGCCTTATTATAGGCTAACCTGTAGGAAAAAGTAAAAAAAAACACTATACAACCACTTTAACTGTGTGAGAAAAACATGGGATTGTGGGTGAATCTTATACCCATAAACCCATGTTTTTTCCTTGTAGTTAAGAGGGCTGGGCTGGAAGGGAGCATTTGTCCTTTAGACACATGCCCCTTCTATGACACTGCAGTGAGAGGCGTGCGACACCAGGTCAAACGAGCATGGATAGATGGAACCACGGTGGAGCAGGAACGGTCCGGAGGGTCCTGGAGGGTCACTCAATGGGTATAAAACGATCAGCGATAGCCTCAAAGATCCGGTCCTCTCTCAATGGAATCCAAATGATGTAAAGACAGCCATCAAGCAATGAATCACTAGGTGGGAAGGTCAAGCAGGCTATATGTAAAACAAAGAGAGAAGGACTTCCAATGGTGTAGGTCAAAAATTTTAATAAAATGTGATCACGGTATATAAATGCAATAAATTGAGCGGAGAAACTAAGCCCTACGCGTTTTGTCCTACTAGGACTTCTACTGGGGCATCTAACAGCTCCCCCATATTGCACATGTATAAATAAATATCTAAAAGCCTATACACCAATCAAAAACTCAATCCATAATTAGTGAAAACAGGTTCTATGATAGGGGGGACCTATTTATGCACATGTAGCGGTCACACTTTAACAAGTGTGCGCTATAAATGGAAATTAATTTTTTTCCCTCAGAACAGTAATGGGGTTCTGAGGGTTAATTGTACGGGTTTACTTTGGCATCAGTTTGGCTGGGCTGTACTAGGGTTCTGCCTGGTCATAGGTGCAGTGAAGCACCCCTGACAGGTTGAAAACCAGGCTTGGTTGGACGTGTTGGGTACCAATCTTTCCCGGAGCCAATCAGTGGGCGCGTCTGGCCCCACTGTGTAGTCTGGGGAGGGGTACTTAATTTGCTGAAGTCACGTGTTCGGCCGCAGTCTTGTTCCTGGTTCTGGACCGGGGTAGCCCCGCGAGGGGTCCCGGGCCTAGGAGCGTTTTCCGTCCCACAAACATGGTCAGTTCGACCAACCCCATAGACCCGCTTGGTCTGGGGTGGGGATTCATCTGTTCCCGAGTCTCGGAGCCGGTTAGCCCGAGGCACAGTAACTGAAGGTGGATTCAAAGCGTCCCGGTGTGCTCTCAGTATTGGAGGGACACTGCAGCTCGTACAAGTGACCAGGGGAGGACTCTTCGGAGGAGGGCCAACAAGCTGGCATCTCAGTAAGAGCCTGGAAGCTGAGTTGTATGGACACTAAAGAATCCACACTTCCACAGTACTGCCAAGGAGACAGAGAAAGTCCCAGGTACTGCGGGAAAGGTTCCCATTATCTTCAGTTACAAGTTTATTCTGTGTCAGAGACTTTTGCAAGTTTCCGGATTACATTGTTGGCTGCTAGACCTCTGGCTAGAGGTCTATCCGGAATTGAAGCGCCCAGCTGCGAGTGGCTACTCTCTGGGTTGATTAGAGACATTCAGTGGATGTCAGCAGTTAAAGGTGCCTGAGTTTCTTCACCCATGCCCTCTATTCCTATTTGAGACTGTGTTATGTTGGATGTTACCACTGCAAAATAAAAACCTTAAAAAGGACTTTTATGTGTCAGCATCCAAAGTTGTTGGTTACTAACCCTGGGAACCCCTGTACATTCACAGATGAGCCACGAGGAGGTAACTGGTAAGCCCAAAAGTCAAGGCCGCCCCTCAAGGGGTTATGGCCGCTACACCTGGGGGCTCGCAGTCCGGGATTTACAGTTACCTCGCAGTGCATTGGAATAGAGGGTGAAGTGTTTTTGAACTGTGCCATCAGAGATCAGCGCCATCTTGAAGAGACTTTCACTGAGGTGCGTAAGCGTGGGAGGAGCCCTCGCCGAAAAGCCTGCGAAGTTACGCAGCACCAGCCCCCCAGTGGGAGGAGTCTATGCTGATCTTTCCCCGCACGAGGCACCGAGTGAGAGTGTGTTGCGGAAGGAGAAGAAGCTTGGTTGAGTTCTCAGAGTTGGAGAAAAGATACCAAAACCTTCTCTGAGAAATGTACCATGTCCCGGGTGTGCAGCCTGCATCTGGACCTAGGATGCCTACAGTGAGGGGTCCAGCAGGCATACAGATGCCTTGCACCGTGATTACAGACACGGGCCTTAGTTTGCTGCTGCAGGGGCTGTTCGTGTTGTGCACCGTCCGAGACATGGAGGCCCTTGGAATGTTGTGTGAGAAATGTGACGGGTTGGTCGCAAACCCCCGGCCGTTCGCCAGGTGCCGAAGGTGTGGCGAGTACACCTTCAAAGTGGAGCAGCCCGCCGAACTGCCTTGGGCCTTCCACATGGACTGGGCCACAGGTGTGGCTACTGAGGAACATATTGTTTACGTTACGGCTAAAGGGCCCAAAGTCCGGGTGTCAACCACAGTTGTCAGCGCCCCCAAGGAGGACCCTGCCACTGCTCGGGCCCGGGAGTCAACCCCTGAGGTGATGGACACAGCCTCGTCCACCGATACTGATTTTACTGCCATGCCTGCCTTAGAGGAAGTGGAACCCCTATAACCTCCGATTAATCGCAAGAAGGGTCTGCAGCCTTTTCCAGTGGCAGCCCGCCAAACAAAGGCCATCGCTTTGGAGGGGCCATCGGCGTCCACGGATGAGAGCACCGAGGGAACCCTGAGTACCAAAACAGTAAAGAAATGTGTATCACGGAACTCTGACTTAGAATCTTTTTGCTCTTTGATGTTTGATGTTCGATGCAATGTCTGATGAGTTGTTGTGATCGTGTGGGGATGATGTTGCCGCTGCCTGTGGTGATGTTTCGGGTTGGTTAGCCCTTACGGGGGGGACGAGGTGCCAGTGGAGACCCCCTCAGCCCGAAGTACCCTGATGCCCAAGCTCGAAAATCTGCCAGTGATCTTGTGCAGTGCCACAGGCTTGATGAAGAGTTCCCCAAACTCTTGTATACCCCCAGGTATACCCCCAGGTCACCCGCAATTTACAGAGACTAGCCCGGTCTCAGAGACTGTTGCATAAGCGGGTGGCAACAGAGTATGGACTTGAGTTCCCTAATGTGCCTAGGGGAGTCATGGACATTATAGAGGAGAATCGGGAAAAGTGGTATGCGGAAGATGTCTAGGACTACCTTAAGGTCCCGAAGCCATTGCGAAAGAAAGCATTTTCCTGTGAGATGTATGATCGGTTTCAAGGATGTCTGTTGCACTGGAGTTATGGTCGGCACATCTATTGTGACAAGGTTGTGATCTGCAGACCGGTTAAAGACAGTGCTGTGTACTACATCACTACTTATGATGTTCAGACGGGTAAAGACTTGGTTTTGCCCGACCCACGCTTTTACTGGTGAACGGTTCCTGAGTCAAGCCTTTGAATTTTTGCAAGAATAACTTCTTCGGGTCTTCATCTTTTTGTGATTTCCTGCAGAAATTACAGAACTGTGGGGGTAGACAGACAGGTAGTTGCGGAGAGAGGACTACACGTCAAGTTTGCCATGCCGGACCACAGTATTTTTTACATGAGGACTTGCAGTTACAGCTGCTCTGACCACTAGGTGGCATGAGTCGGCAGAAAAGGAACAGGAGAAGTTGAGAACATTTTTCCTTTTTTTTCATTTAGCTAGTTGTTAGTGATTTTAGAAAAAAAAAATGAATATGTCTTTAGAGAAGGAAACTTCATTGAGAATGGTATGAAGTTTCACCCTCTAAAGGAATTATGTACAGTATATAGCATTTGCCCTTGTTTTGTTTTTCTTTTCCAGGATGCACCGAGATCGACTGTCAAGCTCACCGGAGATTGGGTGGTGTACAGTATGTAAACATTTTATTGTGAAGAATGTCAAACATTTAACTGTGTTTTTCCCTCCTTTCCTTATCCCAGCACACATTTTTGTAAAATATGTTAGGATTTTTTCCTTGTTTTAGCCTATACGATGAGGACATTGTCTAAACAACCAGGGGGAGTGTGTAGCGGTCACACTTTAACAAGTGTGCGCTATAAATGGAAATTTCGTTTTTTCCCTCAGAACAGTAATGGGGTTCTGAGGGTTAATTGTACAGGTTTACTTTGGCATTAGTTTGGCTGGGCTGTACTAGGGTTCTGCCTAGTCATAGGTGCAGTGAAGCACCCCTGACAGGTTGAGAACCAGGCCTGGTTGGACGTGTTGGGTACCAATCTTTCCCGGAGCCAATCAGTGGGCGCGTCTGGCCCCGCTGTGTAGTCTGGGGAGGGGTACTTAAGTTGCTGAAGTCACGTGTTCGGGGTTCGGCCCCAGTCTTGGCAAAAATATATTTTAATAGCGAGGAGGCCTACCAGCTTCTAAGCATGACCAATGAGAGCAGCGGGGAGCTCTCCAAGTCTCAGTCCGATTCGGATTCGGCCTATGAACCTGTGACAAGCAGTAGGTCTGATAAAGAATTGGAAGAGGAACGTGTGCCTGTGAAAAGAAGGCGTGGAGCAGCAGCCTACTACCATCAGCGCAGGGCCATCTACCTCGAGCGGAGTGCCGTCCACCTCGAGAGCAGTGCCATCCACCTCGAGAGCAGTGCCATCCACCTTTGAGAGCAGTGCCACTGCAACAAAGGCCAGGCACCAGTAGGGTGTCATCTCAGCCCCAAAGATATAGGGGCCATGCCAGCCTTCCTTATGCCCTTCAAAACCCCCTGTGGCTTCCCTCTAATTCCGGAGCAGCAAATATCCCCCCTTTTACCGCCCAGCCAGGTGTCCAGATGAACACCGATGATTTTGTCATGCTTGATTTTTTCATTTGATTTTCACTGAAGACTTACTATCGTCCAATGTGGCCCACTGCAACCTCTATGCACATTAGTACATAGTAAGCAACCCTGGTTCTAGTTACGCCCGTCCCTTTGAGTGAAGGGAACTTACCGTACAGGAATTCTAAATTTTCTTAGGCCTAACTTTTAATATGGGACTCACAAAAAAACAAAAAACGAATTTAACTCCTATTGGTCTACCGACCCCATCCACCACATGCCACTCTTCTCATCGATTATGCCAAGATCAAGATGCCTTATGATTTTGCGGTTCCTCCACTATAATGGCAACACCCAGGGCCCTTCCCGAAATGACCCAGCTTTTGATCAATTATTTAAAATTCGGCCACTCCTAAATTATTTCTCTGAAAAATGTCCCCAGTTATATACTCCCGAACAGAATATCTCCATTGATGAGTCCCTTGTAAAATTCTCAGGCAGACTGGGCATCAAACAGTTTATCCCCAGCAAAAGGGCCAGATATGGGGGTAAAATGTACAAACTTTGTGACCGAGCCACGGGGTACATTTACGCCTTCCGGGTGTACGAAGTGAAGGACTCCCAACTGCATCCCCCTGAATGTCCAGAGTATATTGGAGCCAGCGGCAAAGTTGTCTGGGAGCTTGTCTATCCACTCCTTGGAAAGGGATACCATCTTTATGTGGATAATTTTTATATAAGCTTGCCCCTCTTCCGCAATCTTCACTGGAGGGACACCCCAGCATGTGGTACAGTAAGAGCCAAAAGAAAGGTCTTCTGCAAAAACTAGTCAATGAAAGGCTACGACAAGGGCAGACGGCGTCTTTGCAGAACCGGGAGCTATTGGCTGTCAAGTGGAGGGACAGACGAAACGTCCACATGCTCACGACAATCCATAATGACACCTACGTGGAAGTCTCCAGAAGAAACGGCCCAATCCAGAAACCAGCTTGTATCTATGACTATAATTTGTTTATGGGGGGAGTAGACTTCAATGATCAGATGATTGAACCCTACCTTCCCACAAGAAAATCCCGTCATTAGTATAAAAAAGTGTCCATTTATTAGACTCTATAACTTTCACACAGACTAAATAATATCCACTAATTTGGGTTATTGTTACAAAAGATATGTAGCAGTATAAATTTGGGCTCAAATTTATGAAGAAAAATTTGCAAAATGTTTTAATAGAAATTAAGAAAAACTAATTTTTTTACCAAATTTTCTGTCTTTTTTTCATTTATAGCACAGCAAATAAAAACCCCAGAGGTGATCAAATACTACCAAAAGAAGGCTCTATTTGTGTGGAAAAAAGAACGAAAATTTCATATGGGTACAGTGTTGCATGACTGAGTAATTGTCATTTAAAATGTGAGAGCAGTGAAAGCTGAAAATTGGTCTGGTTAGGAAGGGGGTTTAAGTGCCCAGTGGGTAAGTGGTTAAATGACACACAGACACAATGCAGATTGATTATCTCTCTCTGATTTTACTGTTCAAATGGAGAGTCAAGTAACAGGGTATTGGTCAACTACGTCCTGGGTAAACAGACAAAACTCAGTTGAAAAGGTTCCCTGAGATAATTAAGTAAACAACTTGGAATCACAGGTATAAAATAGCAATGCACATAGAAACAGACAATAAATGAATGAATATCTAAAGAACACCACTAGTTGCTGTGTATATATCACTGCAAAAAGGGGAAACCCAGGGTGGCCTATTATGCCTTTAATCCTAATGAGAGACTGGGTATTGTAGATCTTAGGGGTATGTCCCTTTAAATGGCAATAGTATAACAATGTCCAGGATGCAAAACAGCTATGCCTGGCTAGTTGTAATCCTTATACCCCGTACACAGTCGGATTTTCCGACCGTGTGTAGGCTCCATCGGACATTTTCCATCGGACTTTCCGTCACACAAAATTTGAGATCTGGATCTCAAAATTTTCCAACAACAAAATCCGTTCTGGTAAATTCCGATCGTGTGTACACAATTCCGATGCATAAAGTTCCACGCATGCTCGGAATCAAGCAGAAGAGCCGCACTGGCTATTGATCTTTATTTATGTATCAAGAGGGTAATTCAAAATAATTGAGAGTTATGTCAAAATGTGGACAGTTTCTCCAAAATCTTTTGAATACCTTTGAGCAGGGGTAGGCAACCTCTGAGAGGTGCAGATCTACCAGAACAACATGATAGAGATCAAAGATCACTGTGGTTCATGCCCTTTTGTTTTAACCACTTGTTGACCTCCTCACGACGATATACGTGAGCAGAATGGCACGGGTAGGCAGAGTAACGTACTCGCTATCGCGCCCCCCCCCCCCCCCCCTGGTGCCCGAGGTGGTCGGCATCGTTGCAGGAGCGATCTGTCCTGAGGGGGAGGCCACTGATTCATGGCCAGCCCCTCACGATCGCTCCTGATGAATGGGAAGCTTCCTCTGCTTCTGAAATGTAAACCGAAGCAGAGAAAGTGATGTAATCTCTCCTCGTGCAGCCTTTTCGTTCCGGCGCCCAAGGAGAGAAGACATCAATGTGAGTTTGCACCAACACTACACTAACATTAGTACACATAGGCACATAAATTAGGCAACCCCTGTCACAGTGACACCAATAGCAGTTTTTATTTTTTTACTGATCACTGCATTGGTGTCATTTTGTGTCTGTTATAAGTGTCAGGGCAATTAGTGGTAGGCCCCTTTAGGTCTAGGATACCCCCTAACCCCCCCTAATAAAGATTTAACCCCTTGATCACCCCCAGTTAACCCTTTCAACCCCTGTCGCCAATGTCACTAATCGATCATTTTTCCGATCGCCGTATAAGTGTCATGGGTGACGCTAGTTAGCCTGTTGGTTATTAAGGTTCACTGTCAGCTTTTTATAGCGTCAGGTACCCCCATATACTACCTAATAAAGGTTTTAACCCCCTGATTGCCCCCTAGTTAACCCTTTCACCAGTGATCCCTGCAGGAGGTGGTTCTGGCCAGCTCAGTAGATTGCTTTAAGAAAGGCCTGGATACTTTCCTAAATGTACATAATATAACTGGGTACCAACATTTATAGGTAAAGTTGATCCGGGGAAAATCCAATTGCCTCTCGGGGGATCAGGAAGGAATTTTTTCCCCTGCTTTAGCAAATTGGAGCATGCGCTGCTGGGGTTTTTTGCCTTCCTCTGGATCAACTGCGGGTATAGAATGGGGTATATGGGATTGTATGGTATTGTATTGTATTATAAAGGTTTAACCCCCTGATCACCCAGCGGGTGATATCAGTTGGGTGTTAGGGTCAGTTAGGGTCTGCGTCGCCCCAGGCAGCGTCAGATTAGTGCCAGTACCGCTAACACCCATGTACGCAGCATACACCTCCCTTAGTGGTATAGTGTCTGAACGGATCAATATCTGATCTGATCAGATCTATACTAGCGTCCCCAGCAGTTTAGGGTTCCCAAAAATCCAGTGTTAGCGGGATCAGCCCAGATACCTGCTAGGACCTGCGTTTTGCCCCTCCGTCCAGCCCAGCCCACCCAAGTGCAGTATCGATCGCTGTCACTTACAAAACACTAAGCACATAACTGCAGCATTCACAGTGTCAGGCCTGATCCCTGCGATCGCAAACAGTTTTTTTGGTAGCGTTTGATACAGTTGCTGACAGCCTAGGAGCTTTTTTACCTGTGAGTCTCACTACTGTACCAGAAAATTTGGAGCCCAAAATGGCAAATCGATGGTACAGTAGTGAAGAGGCCTACACATTTCTGAGCATGACAGATAGTGAAGAGGAAGTCACTCATCTGTCAGATTCAGGCTCAGAATACGATCCTGTAGACGACAGCGGCTCCATGACAGATATGTGGTCCCTGTCAAGGTCAGGCGTACCAGACCCCGATCTTCCTTTGCTATTGTTGAGGTGCAAGAACCGCAGGGCTTTCGTATGGAGCAGAGAAGTACTAGTGCCGGCTCATCCTTCTGGTAAACTGGCAAGCAACAGCGGCCTAGTACACCCTGGTCGTACATCCAGCACTGCAGTATCACGTGGTGACGCGGCGAGTCCCATAAGTGCAGTTCAAGCTGGCTAGGTGGCAAGCACAAGTAGTGTCCCGCTGTCACCAAGAAGACAAAGACAGGCCCGTCGTACCCATAGTGTCCTTTCTGCAGAATTTGCCAATCCTAATTTAGAGCCCACCACTTCTGCAGCACCAGTACTTCCCCCATTCACTGGCCAACCCGGAATTCAGGTGGAAACAGTTGATTTTACATTTTTATTTACTGTATTTCACGGAAGATCTCTATAGATCTATTGTGGACCAAAGTAATTTGTATGCTGGTCAATTCATTTCCGCTAATCTCCAGTCCTTCCTTGCCAGAGCTTGGAAACCAATTACCTTTCTGGGCCTATCCCTCGACATGGGCATAGTTAAAATGAGTATGTTGCAGTCATATTGGTCCACTGACTCAATTTACCATATGCCCGTGTTCTCTGCCTCCATGACCAGGGCACGATACGAGCAGATCTTGCGGTTCATGCATTTCAACAACAATGAACTCTGTCTTCCTTGTGGAGACCCTGGATACGATCGGCCCTACAAAATTCGGCCCCTCGTAAACCACTTTAACCAACGTTTTGCAGCCTTGTTTACTCCCCATCAAGTTGTTTGCCTTGATGAGTCCTTGATTAAGTTTTCTGGCCACTTGTCTTTCAAACAGTATCTTCCCAGCAAGCGTGCCAAATACGGGGTCAAGATGTATAAGCACTGTGAGAGGGCCACAGGCTATACATATCGTTTTATGGTTTAGGAGTGAAGAGATAGTCACGTAGAGCCGCCAAACTGCCCAGATTACATAGGGAGCGCTGGCAAGATTGTGTGGGACTTGGTGTCACCCTTATTCGGAAAGAGGTACCATTTGTATGTGGACAATTATTACATGAGCATGCCACTTTTTAGTCACTTGTTTGATCATCAGATTGGCGCATGTGGCACCGTGCGATCTAATCGCCGGGGCTTTCCCCAGCGGCTTGTAGATTCCCGTCTTAGGCTGCAGGAGACAGCCTACTTGAAGTGTAATAACTTGCTCGCTGTGAAGTGGAGGGAGAAGAATGTTTTCGTTCTGTCCTCCCTTCATGCAGACATGACAGTCCAAATTCCTACAGCGTCTGGTGTTGTGGAAAAACCCCTCTGTGTCCATGAATATAACCAAAATATAGGAAGGGGTGGACCTCAACAACCAGTTGTTGGTGCCGTACCTAGTTGCCTGTAAGTACTCCACCTCACCTTCCCAATCCAAAGGCAGTAAGCCAGCTGCATGAGAGGCAATTTCCGTATGGCCTTTCAGAGTACCCCTACCCAATGAGCCCCCAAAAGAAGATGTTGTGTCTGTAGCAAGCGAAGATATAGGCGTGGAACTCGCTATTATTGTCCTGACAATCCTGGTCTTTGCATTGGTGAATGTTTTGAATGCTACCATACACTAGTGGAGTATTAGCGTAGGGTACAGCACTGCACAGACTAGGAAACACTTTCACAGGGTCTCCCAAGATGCCATCGCATTTTGAGAGACCCGAACCTGGAACTGAACCGTTATAGTTACAGTTATGCCCGTACACAAGGTCGGAAATTCCGACCACAAAATCCGTCTGACTTTTTCCGACACTGGTGTTGCATACACACGGTCGGACAAAGTTGTCGGAAAATCCGATCATTCTGAACGTGGTGACGTTCGTTGAGTACGACGGAACTACGTAGAGGCTATTAGCCAATAGGTTTGGTCTCGTAATTTGATCTGAGCATGCGTGGCACTTTGTCCGTCGGAATTCTGTACACACGATCGGAAAAAGTCAGTTTGGATTTTGTTGTCGGAAAATTTGAGAGCGGGATCTTAAATTTTTTCCCTCTGAAATTCCGACGGAAAAAGTCAGATGGAGCCCACACACGGTCGGAATTTCCGACAACATGGTCCGATAGGACATTTTCCGTCGGAAAATCCGACCGTGTGTACGGGGCATTACAGTTACAAATAAAAGTGTAAAAAAAAAAAAATATATATATATATAAAAAATAAATAAAAATAAATAGTTGTCGTTTTATTGTTCTCTCTCTCTCTCTCTCTATTGTTCTGCTCTTTTTTACTGTATTGTATTCTGCAATGTTTTATTGTTATTATGTTTTATCATGTTTTCTTTTCAGGTATGTCATTTTTTTATACTTTACTGTTTACTGTGTTTTATTGTTAATCATTTTTTTGTTTTCCAGTACGCCACTCAGCTGCAGCACGGATTTATTTATCTTGATAGCAACAGCGTTTGCTCCCACGATACATAAAGCCGTGACTTTAGTGCTGTAGGAGGTGATTTCACCATCACAGTTAAAAAAAAGAGCATATATGACGAAGCATGGGGGCAGCAGGGGTGGAGGAGCAATTTGCTCCTAACTTGTGGGGCAGATGTCCCCATGCTTCGGCCTATATTTTTTAGGCCATTCAGCTGCAGCATTAATTTATTTATCTTGACAGCAACAGCATTTGCTCCCACGATACATAAAGCCATGACTTCAGCGCTGTAGGAGGTGATTTCACCACCACGGTTAAAAACAAAATGGTGCATGTATGCCCATCATTAGAAGTGGGTGGATGAAGGGAGGTATTCTAGTGGTGGGCATAGTCACCGATCAATCTCTTTTTTTCGTTCAGCCCACAGGCTGCATGAAAAAAAAAAGATTACAATATATGCCCAACAAGGACCAGCAACATACTGGTATGTTGCTGGACTTTGAGTGGTCATACCAGAATGATGCCTGCGGGTTTAGGTATCATCTTGGTATCATTCTTTTTAGCTAGCGGTCGGCTTTCATGTAAAAGCAATCCTAGTGGCTAATTAGCCTCTAGACTGCTTTTACAAGCAGTGGGAGGGAATGTCCCCCCCCCCACCCACCATCTTCCATGGTTTTATCTGGCTCTCGTGTCCCAACAGGGAACCTGAGAATGCAGCCGTGGTTCCGCCAGCTAACCATAGAGCCGTTCAGAGACGAGAACGGCTCCAATCATCTCTATGGCCTAAGAAACCGGAAGCTACGAGCATTTCATGACATAGATTTTGCCGGATGTAAACAGCGCCATTGGGAAATTGGGAAAGCATTTTATCACACCGATCTTGGTGTGGTCAGATGCTTTGAGGGCAGAAGAGAGATCTAGGGTCTAATAGTCCCCAATTTTTTCAAAAAAGAGTACCTGTCACCACCTATTGCTATCATAGGAGATAAGGGTGACCACATTTCCAAACTGCCATTCAGGGACAACCCCCCTTCCCAAAAAAATATGATTTCCCTCACCGACAATGGAATCTGTCACTCATTTCCCTCCTGTGTGGCTATCTCTATCATAGAACACTAGGAGGAAGTGATGTCACTTTAGAACAACGGCCTCCAACCTTTTTTGCATGGGGGACCGGTTTCGTGGAAGGAGAGTAGTCTCTGGGTTGACATGGAATTCGGCTGCGGGTGATTTGTCAGGTGAATGGCTGATGTTAGCACTTAAATCATCCCGACAACATGCTTGATATGGTGTCAGGATGATCAAATCACATTGTTTCTATTACTACATTGTAATATATGATGAAATAGTTCAACTCAGCATAATGCAGAATCAGTGGGAACCCTAAGCTTGTCACTTGCCACCAGACACAGCATGCCACCATCGCCTGCCCCCAGATGCAGCTTGTCACTCGCCACCGTCATCTGCTGCCAGATGCAGTGTGTCACTTGCCATCTGATGCAGTTTGTCGCTTGCCACCCGTAGCCTGCCATCGGATGCAGTGTGCCACTTGCCACCTATACCTATAGCCTACCACCAGATGCAGTGTGCTACTTGCCACCTATATCCTGCCACCAGATGCAGTGTGCCACTTGCCACCCATATCCTTCCACCAGATGCTGTGTCCTGCTTGCCACCCACAGCCTGCCACCAGATGCAGTGTCACTTGCCAGCCAATAGTGAGGGTGTATAGTGAGGGCTGCAGGGTTTTGTAGAGGGGTGCAGGGTACTATGGGTTGGGGGCAGGGTTCTGTTGAGGGTCTTATCCTCCCGCTGTCTGTTTTACAGCTCAGATTTGTAAACAAGTAAACAAACCGGTTGCTATGACAACAACCTTGTTTACCTTTTAGCTGACAAACCTTTTTTTTAGGTTTGTAAACAAGTAAACAAACCGGTTGCTATGACAACAAGGTCGTTTAGATTTAGAAGGAAATATAGGGGGCCTCTACATGAGATATCAGCTAGAAAGGTAAACAACACTGTTGTCATAGCAACCGGTGTGTTTACAAACCTGAGCTGTAAAATAGACGGCATAAATATATTAATAAAAAAGCAAAATAAAGTCAGAGCTGATCCTCCTCACTACTAACTGCTGATCTATATTACCAACAATATCTAATTGTGTAATTTCCATATCATTTCCCACCATACAATAAATCCTAAATATCCACATTTGTGAAAGACATATGAAGATAAAACACGGGATACAACACCGTGCATTACATCATGAAATCAATATCCAGATTTGTTATAAAAGTGAAAATAAAAAAACAGTCCTTGAAAATGTTCATCCACAAAATTCTGTGTTATTGTATTTATCAAACGTCTTCCCATTCCCTGTGCTTTTATCCTTACAATTCAATATAAAAAGTGATGGTGCTAATGCCCCTCCCCCAGAACCCTGAGGACCTCTGGGCCAATCACACGTTATTCTATCACCAAAAAACACCAAATCAGCATTTCTTTATCCAATATATATATTCTCCCCTCAATGGATTTCCACCAATCACCCAAAAAGTAAATGACAAGGTCATCGTACAACGTGCTTTTATGAATAAATCTCCTTTAGAAGCTCCTCCCACAATCTATATGCTTCCACATTCCAGTGCCCAGACTGGTGTCCTGTCGGATTGTGTCCCCCATCGGATACTGTCCGCTGTGTACTGCGCATGCCCAGTACACAGGACAAGCAGATTCCGAATATAGCCGAAGATGAACTGCACCTGCTCCGTGAGTCCAGGTTCAAGCCTCACCATCCAAGTGGACATAGAGTTAGAATAAAAAAGAGCCAAGTGCAGCGAGGCCGTGCCTGAAGCGTGGCGAGCGAAGCAAGCCCGCGAGGGGCCCTCTAACTTTGTGCAGCCCTATGTCCACTTGGATGGTAGGGCTTGCACCTCGACTCACAACGCAGGCGCCGTTCATCTTCAGAGATTTTCCGAATCTCCTTGTCCTCCGTACTGCGCAAGCCCTGCGCCTGAGCAGTACGGTCCGCACACTATATGATAGGCGGACACTATGCGACTGAACACCGGCACCAGCTCCATCAGCAGATTTCTTTCCATTAACCACTTCAGCCCCGGAAGATTTGGGTGCTGAATGACCGGGCCATTTTTTGCGATTTGGCACTGCGTCGCTTTAACTGACAATTGCGCGCCCATGCGACGCTGCACCCAAACAAAATTGACGTCCTTTTTTTCCCACAAATAGAGCTTTCTTTTGGTGGTATTTGATCGCCTCTGCAGTTTTTATTTTTTGCGCTATAAACAAAAAAAGAGCGACAATTTTGAAAAAAAACACAATATTTTTTACTTTTTGCTATAATAAATATCCCCATTTTTTTTAAAAAAAGGAAATTTTTTCTCAGTTTAGGCCGATATGTATTCTACATATTTTTGGTAAAAAAAATCGCAATAAGATTATATTGATTGGTTTGCGCAAAAGTTATAGCGTCTACAAAATAGGGGATAGATTTATAGTATTTTTATTATTTTAATAATAATACCGCCGTTCCTCCCACCATCTTCCCTCTCTATACAAACTATTCTCTTTTCACTCTCATTTCTCTCTCTTGGCTTTTTAATAAAATGACATTTAAATATAAAATGGCCCAATGAGTACCTGCTTGTCTTTGGCAGGCTAAGATGTTCCTACGAGTCCAGCTTAATCCACATGCAGTGCAGCATAGTAGCTGTTACATTGTACAGAAACATACAAAAAGAAGCTGCAGTCCCACCACAAGTTAGAGGAATTAAGTGTTTAGCTCTTCTGCCTGGCAGCACCGGGGTCGTCGGTTCAATTTTCAACCACAGCGCCACCTGCCTGGAGTTTGCATGTTCTCCCTGTGCCTGCATGGGTTTCCTCCGGGTACTCTGGTTTCCTCCCACACTACAAAGACATGCTGGGAGGTACATTGGCCCTAGTAGGTGTATGAATGTGAGTTAGGGAGCTTAGAGTGTAAGCTCCTTGGGGGCAGGGACTGGTGTGACTGTACAATATACAGGATGTAAATAGATGACTGAGCACAGCTGCAATGTCTCTTGTACTGACTGATCATTATCACATGGCCTACCTGTTGGATTGGCTCTGCAGACTCCTCTTCTCCGTTGCTGATACCTGCAAGTTTCCTGCCAATCCCCTGGACAGATTTGTTGGTGGCGTGGGTCCTCTGGGCTTGTACCGCCCTCTGTGGAGACACCAATTACACAGCGAGACCCTTTATCTCCATAGCAACAGTGAGACCCCCATAACCCAGAGATTGTGGGGAGCCCTCTCTAAGAAAATGTGCCCCTCCCCCTCTCTCCCAAACTGAGCCATTTTCCTTCCGTCTTCTGCAGCTTTGGGAAGGTTTGTGGTTTGGGAGGACTCATCTTAGGAAGGTCCAGTATTCATTGATCAGAGCCATAGACATTCCCTGTCTGCTCACATTCACAGCACATTTTACAGCTATTCATCCTCATAGGAGTAAAAGAGAGAAAGAACTTTCCTCCAACATTTCCATCCAAAGAAAACATGCGCACTTTACACATGTCTGCCCGCTTCTAAAAAAAAGTTCTTGTATGGTGGTCACCGATAAAAAAATGGAAATTTGGCAGTACACGGCATGCCACGGTGACAACTTTCCACCAATCAGTCTCCGGGTCACGTTCCGGTAATGCGCACAGAAATGCACGTTTCCACGCAATCCCGGAACATGCAAAAATATGTGCCTCACGCTTGTAGTGTTATTTATTGTAATTGTCCCCCCAAAGTGAGATTTATACAACAAATGTGGCAAAACGCTTGGGAAATAAAACAAAGCGGAACGCGTCATGAGCTACTTTGTCATGCTTGTGGGGCATAGTGAAATGCACTGAAATCAATGGGGGGCGCTATGCTTGTTGGGTGTTTGCCATCCAGGTGTACAGTCAGGTCCATAAATATTGGGACATCGACACAATCTTTTTGGCTCTATGGAGTGTCCATTCAGGTCCGCCTAAAAAACTACCAGGGGACCTGAACGGATCGTCCGCGTGAAAGGGGCCTTAGTCTGGTTGCATCCATTTTAACTGTGGGCAGCTGAAGCTGCTGCCTGTTCACTTCCTGGATTACACACACATACCTCCCAACATTTTGAGATGGGAATGAGGGACACCTACTAGTAAATGTATGTAGGCATAGGACATGCCCCCTGTCACAAATTTGCAATTTACAAATGCAGCAATTTAGAATTTGGATGGAAGGTTTAGCACTGGGAAACACTTTTTGAAAGATAAAATTGCATTTTATATACAACTGTATAGATCTGTTGACTTTTAATAATCGGACACTTACCTGTCCCAGGGTCCAGCCATGTGGGGGAACAAAGCCCTGCTCGTTCCACCCTCCGCTCGTGATTGGCCCGTGAGCCCTTCCTGTGCCGAGGGGAAGTGATGTCACCAGCCCAGGCACTGAAGGAGGCAGACTATGAGGGACCCCCTAGCAACAGGCATTTAGAGGTGAGTTAAAAAAAAAATTCCAAATGTTTTTTTTTATTTCTTTTAGCAATTTTAATTAAAAAAAAATTTTTTGGGGGGAAACACCACTTTAAGCAAGCCTTCACCACGTCTAGATGTCTAAATGCATGGAGTTGCTGCCCTGTGATTGGCTGATTAGCAATTTGTGTTGCCAAGCAATTTAACCTAATAAAGTGGCTGGTAAGTGTGAATAGAGAGATACTGTGTATATATATATATATATATATATATATATATATATATATTTTCTTAATAGTGTAAGTCTTAGGGAAGTATGTGGAGGAAAATCCTACACAGAATTCCTAATCATTTAACAAGAAGGAGACACTACAAGACGCCTACCCCTGCAACACAATAACCCCACTTAACAAGAAATCACTTTCCTTCGAGAAAAAAAGGAGGCGGAGCAATGAATCTCGGAATGTCGAGCCGGTGTTCTGTCAAAAAATGTCCGCCTATCGAATAGTGTCCGGGCCGTACTGCGCAGGCGCAGCGCTTGCACAGTAAGGAGGACAAGGAGATTCGGAAAATCTCTGAGTCCAGGTGCAAGCCCCACCATCCAAGTGGACATAGGGCTTCACAAAGTTAGAGGGCCCCTCGCGGGCTCGCCATGCTTCGGGCACGGCCGCGCTGCGCTCGGCTCTTTTTTATTATAACTCTATGTCCACTTGGATGGTGGGGCTTGAACCTGGACTCACGGCGCAGGCGCCTGTTTATCTTAGGATATTTTCTTAGGATATTTTCGGAATCAGCTTGGCATGCGTACTGCGCATGCGCAGTACACAGCGGACAGTATCCAATAGGGACACTATCCGACAGGACACCGGTGTTCTACCAAGAAAGCTCCCCTCGGCGGATAAGGACCCTCCTGTACTGCGTAGGTGCAGAAATTGCGCAGTACAAAGCACAACAAAGCCGCCGGAAATAGCCTAAGCAGAAGACAGTGAATCAGCTGTACAGGGCGCCTGTAACAGGGCCCCTCGCGGGCTCGCAACGCTTCGGGCACGGCCTCGATGCGCTCAGCATATTTTTATTCTAACTTTATGTCCACTTGGATGGTGGGGCTCGAACCTGGACATAGGTTAGAATGTAGTGTTCAGCTTCGGCTTTTTTCGGAAACTCCATTGTGCTTGATTGTGCTTCGTACTGGGCAAGCGCAACGCCTGCACAGTACAGGGGGTCCTTATCCGCCGGGGGAACTTTCTTGGCGAGACACTGGAACCTGCTATCACTGTGGAAACCCTCGAGCGCTAGCTATTGGCGGACTTAGACGTCAGTCACAGCCTCTCCGCCTATGGGATCGATTTGCTATCTGCTTCTTATCTCTGTTATCTCTTCCTGACAGGAAGCACCGTCTACACCAACCTACGGATTGGTCAGATTCAAGGTGGTACATTCCGGTGTCCCGGCTGTGGCATCGGCAGGCGGATTGATCCATTAAGCGCAGAAGGGGGTTTCGGGCCTATTCGGGGGGCTGTGTGGAGTTCGCGGATTCGGTGCATTTCTATTTTTTTTTTTTGGTCTGGTTGTGCTGAACAAGCCGCGAGCATAAGGGCCGTAATAGGGGAAGATGAGGCCGTAGGCGCCGTGAGGAGCACGAGAGGAAGGAAACCATCTGAGCGCAGAGACATGGACAGTCAGGTACTGAACAAGAGAATCAGTGAGCGAGAGGGGGAGAGTAGCTTGTCTGATAGAAGGAGAATGAGGGCCAGGTACATAGAGCCGGGTCATTGTCCTGACAGAGCAGAGCAGGGGAGAATAACAATGGGAACGTGTGGGCCACTTGTATAGAGGAAGAATGGGCCCTATACTGGAGGAGAGGGGCCCCCGCAGAAGGACACCATTCATTGGGGGCTCCAGCCTTTTGTCATTTGTCACTTTCACACCTGCCAGCCATCTACTTTGAATGAGAACATCATTGTGTGCACCATTCAGGTGTCCCCTATGAATGAGGGGGACCTTCCTCATAGTATACAGGGCTGCTGGGAGAAATCCCAGGGCCCCGTACAGTCTACCCGACACAACCAATATTTTCGCAACTAAATAAACTAAAACCAATATTAGTGGACACAAACACAACATAACTTCCGCAATTCCTGCCAAATCTAAAACATAACGCTGTATTGAGTTCCTAAATAAAGCTCTGTGTGTAAATGAGGTGTTGGGGCTCATTCGTATGGGTGATGTATGAATCAGAGGTTTATGTGGCTGAGGCTGTGTGCAGGCAGCCTATGTTATCCTATGGGGATGCTGCATCTGTATGAACACAGCCGCAAGTCCGAATTTGACAGGCGTTTGGGTGCAGGTGTATGGACCCTAAAGAAGAGCTCAGGCGCAATCGCAGCTCCACGTGCCCACGCCCTGTGAGACCTTTCCCGATCCGTGGCTGCACAGATCGGGAAATGTCTCTGTGCCTGTGATTAGCGCTGCGGAGTAAGGATGAGCTCAGGCGTGTTCACAGCTCCACGTGCTTGTGCCCTCCAGGAAGTTGACGCTTCACAGCGCTAATCACAGGCAGTGAGACCTTTCCTGATCCGTGGCTGTACAGATCGGGAAATGTGTCAGTGCCTGTTATTAGCGCTCTGAAGTGTCCGCTTCCTGGCAGGCTTGTGGAGCTGCGAACACGCCTGAGCTCATCCTTTAATGGCCTCAAACACAGACGGTGCGCATACGTGGCCACTAATCAACACTTGTCGGATTAGGATCTGTGTTCATACAGCCACTGCATCCCCATAGAGTAAAGCTAGATACACACTATACAATTTTATGTAGATTTATTTTTTTTCCTTCAGATTTACCAAAATTGTATAATATGAGAAATATATACTTCGAGGAATAAGGTTTTGGGGATTTTAAAGGTGCACATTTACAACAAGGTTATTTTGAAAAAATATAAGTTTATTAGAAAAAATATTAAAAACAAACATCCAAAGACGAAGATTTGATATTACAATACATTTACAGGTGCAAACTGATTCAATCTCTACATGTTTCGCCTTGGTTATTGGCTTCTTCAGGAGAATTTTGATATCAGGCACAATATACACTGGAAATAGAAAGAAAGGGTTTTTAAGAAAAGATAACATAACAAACAGTTGAAATACATAACAGAACTGTTTATTATGTTATATTTTCTAAAAACTCTTTCTATTTCCAGTGTATACTGTGCCTGATATCAAAATTCTCCTGAAGAAGCCAATAACCAAGGCGAAACATGTAGAGATCGAATCAGTTTGCACCTGTAAATGTACTGTAATATCAAATATTCATCTTTGGATGTTTGTTTTTAATATTTTTTTTAATAAATTAATATTTTTTCTAAATAACCTTGTTGTAAATGTGCACCTTTTTAAAATCCCCAAAACCTTATTCCTCAAATTATATATTTATAATATAAATGTCACCGGGGTGACGCAGCTGCATGCATCACCCCAGTACCGTTGTTTAGAGCAGACGGTCGGCTTTATTGTAATAACAACTGATGTGGCTCAGCAGCCGCTTGGCTGTTATTACAAACAATGGGAGGGGACATCCCCCTCCTGCCGCTTGCCTGGGCTCTCCCGTCCCACCAGCAGGCCCGAGCAACCAGCCGGCACCTCCGCCGGCTGGCCGAAGACCCAAACAAAGCCTATGCTTCGCTTGGGTCTCGCATCTAGTAATCCAGAAGCGATGTCATGACATCACTTCCCGGATTACTGGCATCTTAAAGGCACCAGTTTTAAAAAATAAAGTATTCAAAAACGCCAAGCTTGAGGTTTTGAATACTTTAAAGTGCAAATAAGGGGTTTGGGGTCTTATAGACCCCTGATCTCTCCCTAAAGAGTACCTGTCAATGCCTATTACTGTCACAAGGGATGTTTACATTCCTTGTGACAGCAATAACAGTGATTTAAAATAAAAAAAAATGTAAATGACAGTGTAAAAATTTTTTTTTTTTTAAATGTATAAAATATCGTCAGGAGAGGTGGCCGAAATATCAGTATCTTATCTGCACTGAAAAAACAATTTTGGTCGATCCCTAGTTTGGACACAAGTCCGAACCAGCCTGAGCTATCCTGCTGGGAAGCTGTCAGAGCTGACAGCCAGTCATAGGTGGAAGAGGTATTCTCCACTTTGCAGCTGCACGTATACGCACACGCCCCCTGCACCACCTATGATTGGCTGCCAGCTTTGACTGCTTACTTGCAGGATAGCTCCGGACTCATGTTCGAACCCATCAGAGCTCATCCCTAGTTGCCATGAGGGACAAACGCAGGTTTGATTAAACTGAACCTGGATGGCAGCTGTCACTCCCAACTCTCCTGGCAACTATGGCCAGAGCATTTATGGCTCTACTGCTGCAAATACACAAAGGGCGGGAATACTCGTGACACGGTACATGGTATATAGGATTTATACGGGGTGTTATTGCTGACTTCTTAGTTGCCTAACTGTCGTTGCTGATCCAATATCTTCAGTAATTTGAGTCCCTGACTTGGGACAAGCTTCGAGATTAGGAGTTTCGAGTTTACTTGCTGCATACATATTCTGGATTAGATTAGTATTGAAGCAAAAGACAATAAGGTTACTTATATTTTAAGTTCAGAAAGGGAATTGGGGAGAAGACAAGAAAAAGCAAGTAGAGAGAGTGGGCCCAACAAGCAGCAAGGGGAGAACAGTAGTGGGGGATCAGGAAGGAATTTTTCCCCTGCTTTAGCAAATTAGAGCATGCGCTGCTGTTTCTTTATTGCCTTCCTCTGGATCAACTGTGGGTATAGAATGGGGTATATGGGATTGTATTATATATATATATATATATATATATATATATATATATATATATATATATATATATATATATATATATATATATATATTTTTTTTTTTTTTTTTTTTTTTTTATTTGTGGTTGAACTGGGTGGACTTGTCTTTTTTCAACCTAACTAACTATGTAACTATAATCGGCAAGAGGAAGATAAGGTGGATCAGGCAAGCAAACAGCGAGGGGAGGACTGAGTGGACGAGAGAAAGCAACCGGCAATGGGAGGTCTGGGTGAGCCAGGCAAGCAGGCAGCAATGGGAGGACTTTGTGGGGAAAGCAGGTCGCAAAGGTAGGATTGGGTGGGGCAAACAGTCAACAAGGGGAGGACTATGTGGGCCAGGCAAACAAACAGCAAGTGGAGGACTAAGTGGACCAAGCAAGCAGCAAAGGGAGACTGGGTGAGCCAAGCAAGCAGCAGCAGGAGGAGGAGGATGATTGCGTGACACAACCAAGCAGCAAAAGGGGGGACTTATGGACCAAACTAGCAGAAATAGAAGTAGTGAATGGACCAAGCACACATCAATTAAAATTGATAGTGGAATAGGCATGCTAACAGGCAAGGATAGCGAATAGAATTGGCAATGAATAACGTAAATTATGGCATACAAAGTGTATCGGTATGGAGTAAGTAGCATAGTGCATGGCATGCAAAATCAGATGGTCTGGATTATGTCACATTCAGTACAGTGTAGCCCAAGTGTGTTCCATGCAGCACACTTTACAGACTAGACTGTCTTAGAGTATGTCATATACAACACTGGAATATGTAATGTACAGCACAGTGTAAGGAGTAGGTGGTCCCAGGGTATGTCACATACAACACTGGAATATGTAATGTACAGCACAGTGTAAGGAGTAGGCGGTCCCAGGGTATGTCACATACAACACTGGGATATGTAATGTACAGCACAGTGTAAGGAGTAGGCGGTCCCAGGGTATGTCACATACAACACTGGGATATGTCATGTACAGCGCAGTGTAAGGAGTAGGTGGTCCCAGGGTATGTTGCATACAACACTGGGATATGTCATGTAAAGCACAGTGTAAGGAGTAGGCAGTCCCAGGGTATGTCACATACAGCACTGGGATATGTCATGTACAGCACAGTGTACAGAGTTGAATGGTTTGAAGAATGTAGCTTAAAGCCGTCTGTATGGAAACTTCTGCTAATGTTTACTAGTATAATAAAATTGGAGTTGTGAACTGGAGCCGGTCCCACTAAACTGTAATATAAAAGGATATGGATGAGATTATTATCACTCTCACTCCGGACTTTCTTTTTTGTAATATAAATCATAGGATGGGTTGTATCGTTCTCTTGCTGGTCAGGTTTCATTGTGCCCGGGTCAGCTCAGTGGACAGAAGTGATGCTGATTCTTTGTCCAATGAGGTGGCTGGTAGTGGAGGGTGACGAGGAAAGCCGAGTTGCTGAATCAGCGATGTCACCTGTGTCACTGATGTGATAAATGTATGTAAATGATTAGCTGTCACAAGAGGGTATTTAGTGATTTCCCTACCATTTCTCTTTAATACTAAGTTCAGTTTCCTATGATACGAGGACTTCCATCATTTCTTGCTGGTTCTGTGGTTTTGGAGGAACCAATACAGATTAGAATGTCTGTATTATTCCAATAGAGACAGAATCTTTATTTACGATTACAGTAATTCAACCTTTCTTTTTGTACAGATGGGGAATAGCTGGGGAGATCTCATATTTGAAAATTAACTGTTATGTTCTAGATATTTCTATAAAGAGCATGAGTAGTTAACCCTTTCACTAATAGCATTTTAATGTCACTAGTGATGTGATGGCTCCATTTTCATTTTATAAGTGAATTTATACAAGAAATTAGGAAACCATTACAAACCTTTCTGGGAAGCGAAAGAAAATCAGTACTTCCTTTTTCATCTTTGCTATTTTAATATTCTTTTGTTTAATTCTTTATAATGTAATGATGTGCCGTAGTGTATGGTTGTGTATACTGGTATTTTCATGGATCCATCTCCACATACACAGCATTTTAGAAATATAGTCCGTTATTGTAGGATGGCGCTTCTTGTACATCAGAAATGTACACAATTCATCTAAAGTAAAGAATCTCTTCAATGGCAATTGAATTTAGGAACATTGAATTGCTCAGAAGAACGCAGCCTGAAGTGAAGAGTCTCGTGTCAACCTAAACAAAGCCTCGGAATTTACCAGAATGCTTAACCATTTGCTCTTTGGCTTAGGAACATGTAAATGTGAAGGTTTCTGCAAACAGCAGGATAAAACATTGAAAATCGACCTGCTCAGGGCCAGCATAGCCTCTCGGATACTTTCGTTTTACCTTCAATCCTCTAGCGGCTATAAATGTCAAACACCATTGTACACATTTGGTTATTGTACTTTTGATTACTGTACAACATGACAACTACAAAATGTAATTGGATTGTGTTGTTTGTCATATGAGTGCCTGTCTCCGCTTTGATGTGCAGTTGACCTCTATAGCTTGGGCTAGTACTGTTTAACCACCTCAATACAGTGCATTTTCACCCCCTTCCTGCCCAAGCCATTTTTCAGCTTTCAGCGCTGTCACACTTTGACAATTGCGCGGTCATACAACACTGTACCCAGATGAAATTGTTATCATTTTGTCCCCACAAATACAGCTTTCTTTTGGTGGTATTTGATCACCTCTGCGGTTTTTATTTTTTGCGCTATAAACAAAAGAATACTGACAAGTTTAAAAAAAGTCCCCAAAAAATATATAAAAAAAAATTTTTTTTTCCTCAGTTTAGGCCGATACGTATTCTACATATTTTTGGTAAAAAAAAATCGCAATAAGCGTATATTGATTGGTTTGCACAAAAGTTATAGCGTCTACAAAATAGAGGATAGATTTATAGCATTTTTTTTTTTAACTAGTAATGGCGGCGATCTGCGATTTTTATCGTGACTGCGATATTGCGTCGGACACTTTTGACACATTTTTGGGACCATTCACATTTATACAACGATCCGTGCTATAAAAATGCATTGATTACTGTATAAATGTGACTGGCAGGGAAGGGGTTAACACTAGGGGGCGCTGAAGGGGTTAATATGTCCCTGGGAGTGATTCTAACTGTAGGGGGAGGGGATTCACAAGGGGAGGAGACCGATTGGTGTTTCTCTGTACTGAGAACACACCATCGGTCTCCTCTCCTCTGACAGGACCGTGGATCTGTGTGTTTACATACACAGATCCACGGTCCTGCTGTGTTACCCGGCAATCGCGGGTGCCCGGTGGACATCGTGGCCACCGGGCACGCGCATCGGGTGCCCAGTGACACGGCGGGCGCGTGCCATGAGAGCTGCGCCACCTGGCCCTCAATTGACAGCCGGCGGTCGCAAGGCAGTTACAGCTGGTAAAATACTGCTCCAGTCTTCTTCAGTTTTTGACTCCTGAATGTATCTAGGGCTATTGCTTTCTACTATACAATGATAAATAATCCATGGCGATTGGGTTGTACATTGCTGCATCTTGGCAGTGGGCAGCTTTATTTCTGGGCGATAGGTATTTCTCTTTCGTTTATTGACAGACACAGCTACATTAATCTTGACCGTAGAGTTATTTCGCCACCTTCAGGAGAGGACTAGGCAGAACATGTAATACATGTGAAAAACAACAGAACTGTACAGTTCCGCCCAGGGGGCGGTCCCTCTGGCAATAACCCCTCAGCCTGCTTCCTGCCGCTCAGTTTTTTTTCTGCCTAGTGAAGGAGAAGGACCTAGGCTCCCTGCCGGGACCATCGGTCCTGGGGATTTTTTCTGGATTTTTGCCTTTTGCGCAAGATTTTAAGATCCTGTGATCTTCTATCAACAGCCGGCAGGGTGACAGGCTGGATAATATAGATCCTTGTAGTCTCCCCAGCCTGTCCATCGAGCGTGTGCAGGCCCTAGCTACTCGCTGGGTCGGTCACAACATGCCCCTCAGGCTCCAGGGGCGGCCGGTGAGCGCAATGCTCCGGGGCACACATATGACCGGACTACGGATGTCTTTGTCACAGTGTGCCGTGGCCCGCAGCCACCCCGTACTACTCGGGTGTGGGTCTGTGATGGGATGCCTCGTCCGGATGGTAAGTACAGCTCTCCCTGTCTCGGGAAGGACAGAGCAGCTGGGCATTCCCTGGGAGGTCTTCTCCCTTTCTTCTCTCCCTGTCCCTGTTTCCCCCCCCCCCCTTGAGGGGGATGCTACATGACTGGGCTGTAGTGCGGTGTGTGTACCTGGGCCAGGGGTCCTCCGGGGGGCTCTGATCCTTGATTGGGGGCTGCGCTGGCTGTCTGTGTCCCTGTACTGTCATTTGTGTCTCTGCTGGTGTCTGTGGGCTCTGCATGTGCTGCCGCCATAGCCCTGACCGCCGCCATTGTCTGTATTCTCTGTGTACAGTTTTCATCGTTGGCCATTTTCTGTTAGCCTCTGTGAGAAGCATGGTCAGTGGCCATTTTCTCGGGGGGTTCGGAGGCAATCTTTGCTTTTTTTATTTTTTATTTTTGTTTTCTATACAAGGGCACCCGGGGACCATTTTCTTGTAGCCTCAGTGCGTTTTTTTTTTCTCCACAGCGCTGGTTCCTGTGCCTCAAACAGCGCATTTTTTGTTCACTTGTGAGCAGACACAGCCATCAGTAACAGCACGCGCAGCACTCAGTCAGGGTAGTGAGTCCTGCGGTGGGGGCCCCTCAGTCTGTACCAGCTAGGAGGGTGGGATTGAGCACCTTGTCCTAAGTCCCCAAGGGTGGCAGACAGGGTGGGTCAGCATGGCATCAGAAGCTGGCGTTTCTTCCCCAGACCTCCCTGCAATTGCAACCGGCTCGCCTGCAAATAGCGCAGTGCCTTTGGACGCTTTGTTGGCGGTCTTTGAAACGTTTGTTTCCAGGGTGGAGGGGGTGTGCGGGCGCAAGGGGGGGTTAAAAATGGCCCGGCCCACCCCCCTCTCTGGGGAAAGCTCTGATTCAGACTCGGGCCCCGCAGTGACTGGCGGCCCCTGCTCTGATGTGTCAGAGGACGCTGACCAGGACCGTGAGGATGATTCCGGGTCCGCGCAGGAAAAAGCGCTAGTTGGAGCACTTATCACCGATGTGCGTGATACCCTGAAAATACAGGATGCAGCAGGATCCTTTGCCGAGGTGGCGGTCCCTTTTGGGTCCCGTAAGCCAGCCCGTACAACTAAGGTGTTGCCGTATCTGACTTACTTTGATAAGTTCATATACAAGGGATGGGGAAGCCCGCAACGGACCTTTTCGGTCCCAAAAAGAATGGCGATGCGTTACCCCTTTTCAGGAGAGCCTTCTTAAAGAATGGTCGGCTCCCCCGGATGTGGACCCCCCCAGTATCCAGGTTAAACAAAGTAACCACGATCCCGGTAGAAGGGGCTCCTGCATTTAAGGACCCTACCGACAGGAGGGCCGAGGCAGTGGCCCGGTTCATGTTTACGGTAGTGGGGTCAGCGCTGCGACCGGTACTGACCACGGCATTGGTGTCGCCTACCCTTACTGAGTGGGCAAAACTATTGCACCGTGAATTGGAGAAACAGCAGTCTCCTCCAGTCTGCGTGGAACTAGCAGACCAGTTGGTGCACGGCCTTAAGTATGTCTGTGATTTGGCCCTGGATACACTTCCCTTGCTCTCCAGAGCATCAGTATCAGCAGTGGTGCTGCGGCGCCTGATCTGGCTGAAATGCTGGTCTGCGGACCAGGCATCTAAAAAAGCCTTGATGGATTTGCCCTTCCTTGGTGAGCGGCTATTGGAGCCTCGCTTGATGACATTATTAAGAATGTCACAGGTGGAAAGAGCACATTGCTCCTACAGTCCAGGAAGAGTAAGGAGCCACGCCGCAGGCAAGGGCCCTCCTTTTCCGCTCAAGAGGCTTTTTCAGCCGTCCGGGACCTCAGGTAAACGCTCCCAGTCTGACAGGGCGACTTCTGAGGGACAGAAGCGTCCCTGGACTCGCAGGCCAGCGAGCAAAGTGCTACCGCTTGAAGGTTTTCCCCCGCCCGACACACGGGTGGGAGGTCGCCTTCGGGATTTTGCAGCTTGGTGGGCCTCTCAGCTATCCGACCAATGGGTCTGCAAACTGATTTCATCGGGCTACAAGATAGAATTCCTCTCTTGGCCACCAAACGGATTCTTTCCCTCCAGCACAGTAAGGGACCTGCTCAGCCGCGGGGTGATAGTGCCTGTTCCAAAAACGGAAAGGTTTCAGGGATTCTATTCCAATCTGTTTGTAGTCCCCAAAAAAGAAGGGGCACGTCCAATCCTGGACCTAAAAGCCCTCCATTGCTTTGTGAAAGTACAGAGGTTCAGAATGGAATCAGTTCGCTCCATAGTCGCTGCACTCCATCAGGGGGACTCCCTGGCGTCTCTGGATATCCAAGACGCGTACCTGCACATACCCATATGCCTCAGGCATCAAAGGTTTCTGCGACTTGCAGTAGGGGAAGACCACTACCAGTTTGTGGCTCTCCCATTTGGCCTGGCTTCAGCACCCCGAGTCTTTACCAAGGTATTGGCTCCAATTTTGGCGTTGTTGCGACAACGTGGGATTGCAATCGTGGGTTACCTAGACAATCTCCTTCTGAGAGCAGCTTCCGCCTCAGAATTAAGGGAGGTAGGTGCAGAGGTTCGTGTCCAGGACAAGAGATCCTTGGGCGGACGCTCTCAGACGCGTTGGTGGCACCATGGGAGCAATACCGGCTGATTTACGCCTTCCCTCCGCTCAGACTGTTACCACGTTTGCTCCACAGAGTATAGGCTGAGGGGATTACAGTAATACTGATTGCCCCAGATTGGCCTCGACGTCCTTGGTACGCCGACCTAGTACGCCTGGTGGCAGATGCTCCTTGGTGGTTGCCGATGCGAGAGGACCTTCTGTCACAAGGTCCAATACTCCATCCTGCTTTACCAGCACTGGTTTTAACGGCATGGCTGTTGAAAGCCAGGTGCTAAGGAACCGAAGTCTGTTGGACTCTGTAATTTCCACTATGCTGAGGGCACGAAAATCTTGTTCTTGGAAAATATACCATCGTACGTGGAAAGCTTATATCTCCATGTGTGAGGAGATGGGGTGGCGTCCATGCACCTATTCTGTTTCCAGGATCCTGCTGTTCTTACAGTGTGGAGTAGACCAGAAGTTGGCCTTGAGCACCATCAAGGGACAGATATCAGCCCTGGCTGATTTTTCCAAGGACCCCTGGCGTCTCACTCATTGGTGAGCACCTATTGTGCAAGGGGTCCGGCATGTAGTCCCTCCGTTGCGTCCACCCCTTCCTCCTTGGGATCTGAACCTGGTACTATTGGCGCTTCAGAAACCGCTGTTTTGAGAACATCAGGGAAATTCCCTTGTTGACTCTCTCAGGAAATGGTCTTTCTAGTGGCTGTTATATCTGCCAGGAAGGTTTCTGAGCTGGCGGCCTTGTCTTGCAAGTCGCCCTATCTGGTTATCCACAGGGATAAGGTTGTGTTGCGTCCGCAACCTTCTTTTCTGCCAAAGGTGGTTTCGGCCTTCCATCTCAATGAAGACATTGTGTTACCATCTCCTAAACCGACACATCCTAAGGAGGTGGCCCTCCATTCCCTGGACGTGGTCCGGGCTCTAAGGGTATATCTGTTTGCCACGGCTCCTTTCCGGAAGTCAGATTCTCTGATCGTTTCGGTAGCTGGTCCGAAAAAAGGGCTGGCGGTCTCGTCAACCACCTTTTTTAGACAGTCCAGGCTTACACCTTGAAGGGGAAGGTGCCCCCCTTTCCTGTCACGGCCCATTCCACCAAGGCAATTAGGACCTCTTGGGTTTTCCGACATCAAGCGTCAGTCTTCCAGGTGTGTAAGGCCGTTGGTCGTCCGTTCACACTTTCACAAAGTTCTACAAAGTTGATGTAAGCGCATCTTCTGATGCCTGCTTTGGCCGCAAAGTTATTACGTGTAATTTGTTGCAATTTACACTCTTTTTTTCTTGTTAGAGAAAGTTACATTTTGATTGTCAATGCATTCTGATGCATATGTTGGCCGCAAGTTCTGATGCAGTTGATTCAGGTGGTGACTCCACCGTTGGGGAGCACCTTTGGTTGTGGGTGAAGTTATGTTTGCTGTTCCCACCCCTCGTTATGACACTGTTTGGGGATGTCCCTACGGTCAAGATTAATGGAGCTGTGTCCGTCAATGAACGAAAAAGAAAATAGGATTTTTGTACTCCCCGTAAAATCATTTTCTCTGAAGTTCATTGACGGACACAGCACCCACCCCTCCTATTACTTTACGTTATACTGCTTGTTGATGTACTGAGCTGCAGGAAGCAGGCTGAGGGGTTATTGCCAGAGGGACCGCCCCCCTGGGTGGAACTGTACAGTTCTGTTGTTTTTCACATGTATTACATGTTCTGCCTAGTCCTCTCCTGAAGGTGGCGTAATAACCCTACGGTCAAAATTAATGGAGCTGTGTCCGTCAATGAACTTCAGCGAAAAGGATTTTACGGTAAGTACAAAAATCCCATTTTATTGTACTAAAAAATAAAATCCTTAAGACCCATTTTTTTATTACAAGACCGCAGAAATCTAGGATGAATGATAACTAATGAGAGTCAGTAGGTACCGTAACAGTATTTGGCCCACACAGGGATGGCTTGCAAAATTGCCTTACATACGAGTCTGCACGCATTTATTTTATTTACTTGTGTGCAATTTCCAACAAGCCTAAAAACTCATTCTGCCTTTTTAAAATTAAGATACAACTTGTGACAAATGGCAAGCAAAGACATCTGTCACAGCCTTTCTAGCTTAGGCCTGCCTAGGCCTTGGAACTTTGTTTATTTGATTTTTGGCATAACCTTACATGCAAAATGTTGGACTCCTTGGTGAGAGTTTTTAAAAAATATATATATATATATATTTTTTCTAGTGCACTGTTCAGGTGAAGCTGGAGCTGGGACATCGTGCTCAGCTAAGGAAGAAGCCAACTACTGATGGATTTACCCATGACTGGATGGTGTTTGTTCGCGGGCCCGAGCAGTTTGACATTCAACATTTTGTGGAGAAGGTGGTTTTCAAGCTTGATGACAGCTTTCCCAAACCTAAACGTGGTAAGTATTTTTAAGTTTTGCTTCATTACAATGATGAGGTTGAGAGAAACATTCCGACACATTGGATAAAGAACTGTACTTCATTCAGGAAGGCCTCTTGCACAGTGGCATAAAACAAAACCTTTTTTTTTTTTTTTTTACTGAACAAAGGTACATCATTGTTTGTGGAACAATGCACACGGCTGCATAAAGATCAGTAATACAGTAAAGAGTACTGGACTATAAAATAGAATATATGTTTGAGTGCAGTAATTTATGTGTTTATATTGCAATACTGGCAGATAGAAGAATTTTACGCATGTATACATATATGCACATTAATGCAAGGTCTTTATAGAACATTTTACTCAGGATCTTTCTGTCAACAAGAGCTAAAGTAAAAGCATCAGTAAATTATTATTCATGTGCAAGAGACCTAAGTAATTAATAAGGTTAATTTCCTATTAAACATTTAGGTGGTATTCAACTTATCTGTTTTAGTACACGTGTTTCCATTAAAATAAACAGCAACCACAAAAAAAATGTCTATGTCAAAACTCTGATCAGTAAGGCTGCTTTCACACCTGAGCGGTGCGGGGCGGCGACGGTAAAGCAGCGCTATATTTAGCGCTGCTTACCATCGCTTTACCCGCGGTATGCGGCCGCTAGCGGGGTGGTTTTAACCCCCGCTGGCGGCCGCAAAAGGGTTAAAAACCTCTGCAAAGCGCCGCTGCAGCGGCGGTTTGCGGGCGGTATCCCCGCGGTTTCCCATTGATTTCAATGGGAACGAGCGGTATAGGAGCGGTAAATACACCGCTCCTATACCGCTCCAAAGATGCAGCTAGCAGGACTTTTTTTACCGTCCTGCTAGCGCACCGCTCCAGTGTGAAAGCCCGCCGGCTTTCACACTGGAGTGAATGGGGCTGGTTTTTTCAGGCGGTGTACAGGCGCTATTTTTAGCGCTGTACCGCCTGAAAACCGCCCCAGTGTGAAAGGGGCCTAAGCACTGGCGTGAATTTATGTGCATCGCAACACACATTATGCATGTTGGTGCATGTTTTCTATTAGGGATGCGCTGGTACCCATTTTTCTTAAGAGCGAGTACCTGTACCGATACTTGTGCTCAAGTACTCGCTGATTCCAGTTACTGATACCGTGCAGTGCGATTTGAGCCTATACAAAATGAATGGGCTCAAACTGCACTGCAAAGAATCGCATGTGATTTAAACAGGAAAGCAATGCGATTCCTGACCGAATCACATGTGGTTTCATGCACCGCTCTTCTGTGAACCCAGGCTGAAGTCGCTGACAATTCTGGGTTCAACAGGAGCGGTGCGGGAAACCGCTGGGGTGAATCGCAAAGGTATCAGATTTAGGTATCGGAACCTTTGCACAAGTACTTGTGCAAATGTTTAGTATCAGCAGAGGTATTGGTATTGGTGCAATCCTAATTTCTATTGATTTTAATGGCAAAAAACATGCTAATAGAGAACAATGTGAATACAACCTAAGTGAGAGTCTACAGCTAAAGAGAAGGTAGGTGATTCTGAGATATGCATCTCACTTGTGCCTGTTTTTCAGCACTCTGTCCTCTAAAGATTCTGAGCCATACACTCATTCCACCAGGTCCTGCTGTGTTTTTATTCATAGCATATTTATTGGTAACAAAATTCCCTATAGGAGACTATGGGGAGTCATTTGATACCCAAGCTATAGAGCTAACCAAGGCTTCTGCAGAATCTGGAGGAGTAAGGGAAGGACAGGTATGTTGGATGTTCACAGCCTATCCAAGATGCATTCGTATCCTAGAGTTCTGGTTAATGGTGTAGTTGACTTACCTTGGTTCATGAAGTCACATTTGAATCTTATTTCTTGTAGTGTGCAAGGGACCCCCTTACAAAGTAGAAGAAACTGGATATGCTGGCTTCATTTTACCGATTGAAGTATACTTTAAAAATAAGGTAGTTATAGATTTTCTTCATTATTTTTATACTTTGGTTTAAAAAAAAAAAAAAATTGCAATATTCAATTATTGTTATTTCTTGTGCAGGAAGAACCCAAGAAGGTGTGTTTTACATATGATTTGTTTTTAAACCTGGAGGAAAATGCACCAGTAAACCATCTGCTCTGTGAGAAGCTGACCTTCAATAATCCAACCAAGGAATTCCGTAGGATGCTGCTCAAAGCAGGAGGGGTAAGTAGTCAGAGGGGACTACAAAGGATTTGCAATAACGCGTAAGTTGTCACAGAAGGAACCATTATGACAGGGATCCTCAAACTACGGCCCTCCAGCTGTTGCAGAACTACACATCCCATGAGGCTTTGTAAAACTCTGACATTCACTTACATGGCCAGGCATG
Organism: Lithobates sylvaticus; assembly: GCA_028564925.1. Classification (NCBI taxonomy): domain Eukaryota; kingdom Metazoa; phylum Chordata; class Amphibia; order Anura; family Ranidae; genus Lithobates; species Lithobates sylvaticus. The sequence goes on along the minus strand of CM053026.1, from coordinate 489,371,219 downwards.
ATGGGATATGTAGTTCCTGAACAACTGGAGGGCCGTAGTTTGAAGACCCCTGCATTATGATATTGCTAATGGATACTGACAAGAAAATGTGAACTATGTATACCCAGGTACAGTACCTTCAGGACAACTTCTTACAAACTCATGTTTATTGGTGAAAAAGTCTGTTTTCAGTCCCCTTTCACACGTGCGATCTGTTTTCTTCATCCATTCAGTCGCGTTTTTTTTTTGTTTGAAAATCAGATGAAAAACGCATCCGGACTTTTTTACATTTGTTGTGTACATCCATTATTACATCCGTTTTCAAATTAATTTCAAATATTTTGAACAGTTAGAGTTTGAATTGGTCAAAAATTCTATTTGTCAAATAGCTGGTTGCTAAGGCACTGACACGTCCTTAACAACTGATGACTTGTCAGCTGAATGTAAACAAAGCTATTGTTGGCAATTAAAAACTCTGGAAAAAAAAAAAACTCCCATCCATACCGGGCCCTTCGGGCCTGGTATGGATTTTAAGGAGAGCCCCACCCCAAAATCCATACCAGACCTATATCCGAGCATTTGGACATGCACCCCAAAGAACCTTGTCCCCACATTGATGTGGACAAGGGCCTCTTCCCCACAACCCTGGCCCCCAGTGGTCGTGGCTGTGCGGGGGGGTTACTTATCAGAATCTGGAACCCCCAGATTGTGCCCCCCCCCCTATGTAAATGAGTACATAGTTCCCCCTACTCATTCAAAGTGTAAAAAGTTAAATAAAAACACCAGTTTTTGACATCCTTTATTAAAAAAAAAAAACAAAAAAAAAATGTCCCCTGATGTAGATCCATCGTCAATCATGATACCCTCCGCTACTGCCGACCCCCCCAAAAAAAGAGGTCTGGGTGACCCGCCTTCTTGCCACTCCATCGACCAGGGGCATGCTGGGTTGATGACACCACAAGAGGACCGGGTCACTGACCGACGTCAGGTAGCCCCACCCCTTAGTTATGTAAGAACTATCAGACGGCAGAGCTGTCAGATGGTGGGGGCATTTGTCGGGTGGCGTTCCGGTCAGCGGTAGTGATGGGCATCGTGATTGACAATGGATCTACAGCGGGGAACTTTTTTTTGTTTTGTTTTTTAATAAAGGCCCATACCCCATACTCATTCCCATGGGGGGGAGGGGGGGGGCGGGGATCTGGATCTGTCAAAGGGGGCTTCCGAATTTCCAATATGCCTCCCGCCCACAGACCCCCACAACCACCAGGCCAGGGTTGTGGGGAAGAGGCCCTTGTCCCCCCAAAGCACACTTACAACCCCCCCTCCTTTACTGGCCTGCCAAGCTGCATGCTCGGATAAGGGTCCATACCGTATCCGAAGGGCCTTTTATGGGGGGGCGCGCACATTTTTATTTCTTTTTTATTTCTTTTTTTTTTTTTTTTCAGAATTTGTAATTTACCAGGAATTGTTTTTACATCCAGCTGACAGCCGATGAGTCATTAGTTGTTAGGACGCCGGCTCATAAACAACCAATGCAAAAACTGATCTTTTGTCCTTTTGACAACCATTTAGGACTGCTTCCGTTTTATTAATGGAAGAAAAATGGGGCTTTCTTCCATTTTCAAAAAATGGAGGTGAACTAAGGCACATGTCAACGGATGGTCATCCGCTAACATACACTTGCCCGTAAAAATACATTGGTGTTCATTTTTCCTGTGTCAACAGGAAAAACTGACCTACAGAACGCCCATGTAATTGGGGCCTTAGAGAAAGTATGAAACTGATTATACCTGTCTTCCAACATACAACAAAATATATTTGTATGATCAGCACTACTTAAAGCGGTATTAATCCCTTAAACCAAAAAACTGTAAAAATTGCAATTTACCATTCCTTAAATTTGGTAACTTCATTAGTGCTCCTTTTTAGGTCTCGTACACACAGGGCGTTTGCTTTTCTCCTCTATACAACAGAACTCCTGGCAGGAAAGCCACATATTTTTACACACGTTTAGGCGTGTCAAGCATTTTAAGTGTTAATGGATTCCATTGGCTGGAATACAATTTTTTTCTGGCCATTGGAATGCATTAACACTTGAACGCATCTAAACTCGTCTAGGTGTGTTCAGAGTTTCTTTAGCTCCTCTCCTGAACGTGCTTTTTTATGCTTTTTTTCTTTTTATCAGCCTTTTTACACTTCTTCTAATACACCTGCGAATGCCTATGTGTGCATGGACACATAGGCTAACATAGCAGTGCTTTTAAAGGCTGGAAAAAAACAACAACCCACAAACGCCTGTAAAAGCAACATTTTTAGGCCCAGTGTACATGATACAAGGTGATCTGTCCAGTAGCACGCTTCGTGTCCTATGGTGTCTCCACTCCGGGTGGAGGAGCAACAGAAATACATTTTGGACAGCATAAATTGTCAGTCTGGGAAGAGGGTAGTGTTATATGCATTAAAGCTGAACTCCACAACACATTTGAAGCAGTTACATTTTTTTCCTATTGGAATAAAGGTTTTGCATATAGTAAATTAATAAAAGCTGATCATTATAAGCACACAGTTAATGGGTTGTCTCAACCCTTTAACTGCTACCTTTGCTGGATAGCTTGGTCAGGTAAAGAAAGTTGAGAGAAGAAAACAAATGCAGCCACCACATCTAAAAATTGGTAATCTGCAATAAATTATATTTTCCTTTTTGGGTTTAATACCACTTTAATCTTCTCAAAAAGTTTGATGTTATATAATGATATTTACAGGACATGGAAAAAAGTGTGATCACTGGATATCCACTTTTTTGATCACAGCTAAAAAACTGATTATGTTTTGAAAGATATCAAGGTACTTGTGCTGATGATGGTGACATTTTGAAGCCATGAGAGAACATATTTATTAATTTTTTCAGTTTTTTTTTTTTTTGAAAAATTAAAAAATTCAGTGTGGCGCATTTTTACAAATTAAAAGTAATTTTGTTACACTGGTAATGTGAAATGCAGTGTATATAAAGTATTATTTAAAAGTACAGTGTCCTGGAAATTTATAGATAGGCAATTCCTATCCTCATATTGATTAGTGGTTCCAAATTAATAATAACTACTGCAGTAGGGAACAGACACAAAAGATACGCTCAGCATCTTTCCAAATAACCGTTCTCCTTTATTATGACGCAATTGAAGGTTTTTATACACATGATTACGTAGGTGTCACATTAATATTACAATTGTACGTTTATGGTAACAAGGGGCGTATCATAGGCAGGCTAATTCTAATCAGGACTCGAAAGAATGTAAACATGTACTGAAAACATTATTAGTGCCTTGTGCACAGTGAGGGCAGTGTGCAATACATACAAAATAGAATACAATTATATACAGAACTTACAAATTTCCATTACATACAGCTTATTCAGTAAATAAACTAAACTTGCTTTTTAAAATATATTTTTTTATTACAAATGGAATAACAAGGATGGTATATGTTAAGGACATTTCATCCATACATGAGAACAGGTAATCACCCCCTTTACCTTATAATAATTTAATAACTTTCTGCCAATATGCATTTTCAGTTATGGACAATGCTGATCCAGAAGCATATATTGCTCTTATAAGAACTTGATGAATGATATTCAGTTGTCATTTTATCTAGAAAAGGAAGTATTGTGTATTTTTGTGAGGTTGTGGTTTGTAACACTTAAAGATGCTGCTGGTGAAGAAAAACTTTATGATGATCCAAAAGCAGCAGGAGGAGTGTTTCTGTAATGAGAACTCTGGAGGAAAAAGCTACCTCTGGCATGCCAGGATGTGTTTTGTTATCCTTGTAGCATTTGGAAAAGAATATTTCTTCTCACAATATTTGCAAATTGCAGCTTTGTTCTCAGCAGAAATTGCACTGTGGAAATGTTTCCAAACTCTAAATGTTGGTCTCACCATTTTACTGAGAGGAGAAAAAGGAAAAAAAAAATACTGACCAGACTATAGGGAATCATTATGATGTGATGGTGGAGAACATGCATAGGAATCTTTTAAAGGTTAAATAAGATAAACTTATTTGTCAGACAAATGTACCCTCTAACCTGTCAATTAAGGCCTGAGAGGACAGAAACAATTACCGTATATACTCGAGTATAGGCCGACCCGAATATAAGCCGAGGCACCTAATTTTACCACAAACAACTGGGAAAACTTATTGACTCGAGTATAAGCCTAGGGTGAGAAATGCGCAGCTACTGTAAGTGGAAAAGAGGGTCAACAATGCCCATTTGCAGCCTCACTGTGCCCATGCAGATGGACACAGTTGACCGATTTGGGGCCCTGTATCTCAGGGTCACTTAGTGCTAGGAACCCCATCTTTAGATATGTTGTAGTGCTAGTCCAACTGGGTTTGAATACCAAATTTGGGGTTCCTAGCTCCAGGTGTCCCCGAGATATGGGGCCCCAAATTCGGGTCAGAAAATGTCAAGCACTTTTCTGCAGCAGAGAATGACATTTTCCGAACCGACTTTGGGGCCCCGTATCTCGGGGCCACTTAGTGCTAGGAACCCCATATTGTGGATATGTTATAGTGCTCGGTCCACTGGGTTGGCACGCCAAATTTGGGACTCCTAGACCCAAGTGGCCCCGAGATACGGGGCCCCAAAGTCGGGTCGGAATTTTTTTTTTTGCTGCAGAAAAGTGCTTGACTCAAGTATAAGCCGAGGGGGGCACTTTCAGCACAAAAAAAATGTGCTGAAAAACTCGGCTTATACTCGAGTATATACGGTATCTTCTGTAGCCCAACAATCGCCCAACTGTAGGGGGTACAAGATGGAAAAACAAGCAAACTAAACTGAAGCCTTTCCCCTGCAGTGCCCCCGAGTGGCAGAAATGCATATTTCTCTTGTTCAAGAACTGCATTGAAAAGTACAGTGTTACCTGAATTGTATTCCAGGATTTGCTTGTCTTCAGCTGAGAGAACTTGCGATAATTTAAGATTTTGCATAAAGTCTCAAATCTTTTATTACGTGTTATATAGTTTGAATACCATGTCATAAATATATTATCATTGTAAAAGAATATATTCCACACATTTTTTTTTTTTTTTTTCCATAAAAAAATAATTCCCCCCCCCCCCCCCCCCCCCCCCCCCCCCCCCCCAATTTTTTGGCCTTCCCATTTCTAGCTGTGTCCTATGAGAGCTGTGTCCTATAAGTACTGTTATGCTGCTAAGTTAGCTTCTATTAAAAGTTAATAACTACTAATATTACAAGTATACACCCCAACACTCCACAAAATAATTTCTGGTTTGACTTTCTTATGGAAACAGTTTAACACACATTTTGATAGTTGTACCTTTTGACCTTGGAATGATCTCACAGGTTTTATAATGAGCATCCGTTACCTTAGTATAGAAGGTCTGACTCTGTCCACGATTACATACCAAGTTTGTCTGCTGATGCAACATTTATATTTAAGGTGATGGTTAAGCCAGATGAAACAGAAACTACATCAAGACCTAGTCCAGACTACCCCATGTTACCTACAATTCCTCTCTCTGCATTCTCCGATCCAAAGAAATCAAAGCCATCATCGCATCCCTCAAAGGTTTGTATGTTTGCCATTTTATAGTTTAATCTATCGGGACAGATTAGTTACCATTTTAAAGAGTTTCTTATAATGCAATTTTCTGTTTACAGGAAAGCAGCAATAAAGCAACAAAAGAACATGGTGAACAAATGAGGAAAGATTCAGAAAGTATAAGCAAGGAGAGTGACATAAGTAAACCAGTTAAAGAATCTTCTTCCTCTCAAAAATCAGCTGAGAACAAACCAACTAAGGAAGAAAAAGCACCTGTTAAAGTAGCCCTAAAGGAACCCAAACTGGAGAACATGTCTCCAAAAGGGGGTCCTTCTGATGCAAAATCTTCCAGCAAGAGACCATCAAACATAGACTCTCCCAAATCTAGCAGTAAAAAGCCAAAATAAGGCAACTCCAAAGGACTTGCAGATTCAACAACCTCTCCTCGTGCTCCATCTAATCCTAGCAACCCAGTCACTTGTTACACAGATAAAAAAATGGTTTAGTAGGTCTAAAGTATATTGTGCTCAGATTATAATTTGTATGGTTATTCTGGTCCTGGGGCACTGTTTTTTTCTTTTTTTTTTTTTTTTATATTTCACAGGTCCTAGGGTACTGTTATTTTTTTATTACCTTTGCCAGCTCCTTGTTTAAACACTGATTTTACCAATAATAATTACTAATAAATATAGCCTTATCGATAATTTAGCATTTTTATTCTCGTGCGTGTGTAGACAGGGCCCCATTGCACTGTATTGCCCAGGGGCCTATAATGCTCTTAAGATGGCACTGGACGAGGGTATTGTGACCTAATCAGCCCCTCCACTCCACCTCATTTGAATTTTTTATATCTCTGATTTAACCTATTAAAAATCTTTTTCCGCTATTGACAAATAGTTAATTCTCAATTAAGACTCTTCTAATGCTGCAACATCGAGGGATCCACCTTACCAAACTACTCCCGAACCCAAGTAGTCATAACTCATGATAATATAAAATGTATTAACCACTTTCAGACCGGACCAATTTGCAGCCAAAGGACCAGGCCCCTTTTTGCGATTCGGCACTGAGCCGCTTTAACTGACAATTGCGCGGTCATGCGACGTGGCTCCCAAACAAAATTGAGGTCCTTTTTTTTCCCACAAATAGAGCTTTCTTTTGGTGGTATTTGATCGCCCCTGCGTTTTTTTTTTTTTTGTTTTTTTTTTGCGCTATAAACAAAAAAGCGACAATTTTGAAAAAAAAACGCATTCTTTTTTATTTTTTGCTATAATAAATATCCCCCAAAAATATATAAAACATTTTTTTTTCCCTCAGTTTAGGCCGATACGTATTCTACATATTTTTGTTAAAAAAAATCGCAATAAGCGATTATTGATTGGTTTACGCAGAAGTTATAGCGTTTACAAGATAGGGGATAGTTTTATAGCATTTTTATTAATATTTTTTTTTTTTTATTAGTAATGGCGGCGATCAGCGATTTTTATTGTGACTGCGACATGGCGAATAAATGCACACAGCCTGGCTTGGGAGCAAGCCTGGACGTGTGCACCATAGCAGAGATCGACAGTGGAGGACCCCATAAGAGGAGGTTTGGGGCTGCTCTGTGCAATTGTACAGAGCAGGTAAGTATAACATGTTTGTTATTTTGGGGGAAAAACAGCCTTTATAACAGCTTTAATGAAAGAGTTGAAGGTAAGTGAAAATTCACTTTGCAAAGAATATTAAATCATGTGCAAGGAAAATACAAAAATAGATTTTTGCTTGCACTTGATTGGATAATGTAGCAAAGCGTCACTTAATTCACTAAACTAAGTAAAAATGTAATGTTTCTTGCATTGATGGTTGTGAGAAAAAATTACCCTGTACATGGTGATCAGTAGAAGGAAAAATACCCCATTATGTGGGTGGTCAGTAGAAGGAAAAATGCTTGTTGGTGGTCCGAAGAAGGAAGAATTCTCCTTTAGGCCCCTTTCACACTGGTGCGGGCGTTGGCGAGCGCTGCTTTGCCATCGTTTTAGCGGCGGTATTCGGCCTCTAGCGGTGTGGTTTTAACCCTCGCTGCAGTGGCGCTTTGCAGGCGGTATAGCCATGCTGCCCTATTGATTTCAATGTGTAGGAGTGGTTTAGGAGCGGTGAATACACCACTCCTTCACCGCTCCAAAGATGCTGCTAGCAGGACTTTTTTTTTCCGGCTTTCACACTGGAGTGAAAGGACCAGCTTTTTTCAGGCGCTATACAAGCGATTTTTTTTTTTTTTTTTTTTTAGCGCTGTAGCACCTGAAAAAATGCCTCAATGTGAAAGGGGCCTTAAGTTGGTGGTCAGTAGAAGGAAGATGGCTCCCTCGTGTGTGTGTTCACTAGAAAGAAGAAGAATGCTCCCTTGAATGAGTGGTCAGTAGGAAAAAGAATGCTCCTTTTATGTGGTGGGCCAATACAAGGAAGAATATCATCTTATGTGGATGGTCAGTAGGAATGCTCCTTAACATTGGTGGTCAGTAGAAGGAAGAATACCCACTTATGTTGGTTGCCATTTGAAGGAAGAATGCGCCCTTGCACTGGTGGTCAGTAGGCAGAAAGATTCTCACCCGGTGGTCCGTAGAAGAATGAAAGCTTCCTTAGGTGTGCAATCATTATGAAAAATACTGTTTACTTGGGTAGTCAATAGAAGAAAGAATGCCCCTTACATTGGTAGTTAGTAGGAAGATAAATCCCTCTTGCATTGCAGATCAGTGAGAGGAAGATTTCTCCCTTATGTTGCTGGTTTGTAGGAGGAAAATTGCCCACTGACTATCCAGTACCTGCCAATGCAAGAACTATAAGGCAGAATGTCCAGCGACAAGATTATATGCAGAGCATAATAAATACTCAACTGGATCCAGGTGTAATTTCCTCGCTGGCAGGATTGGATAAATAAAGCAGTGGCACATTCATCTTAACAGTGAGGGAGAGAAGCTTGTCGCTAAGAGTGTATTTCTTCTGATCTGCATAATAATCCTGTCCCTGGCAATTTGTCACCTGCATACAGTATCACTAGTGTGACCTGACCCTAACAAATGTACACATCAACATGCATACACTAAACACAAACACTAACACACACATACACTATCAAACATATTAACACACATACATTAAGGGCTAATTCACACCAGCCGCTGCGTTACAATGCAGCAGCCGGTGTGCAGTGCAGTCTGGCGTGATCGCTGTAGTGCCAATGCACTGATCTCGGCACATTGCACTATTTACTTTTTTTAAGAAAAGATCATTTCATAAAGTTAACTGGCCGCCTCGCGGTGCAAGGTGGTGGGTTGCCTTACTTACACCCCTGGCCTAATGTCCACAGTCTGGGCACAGGTGCATTTTAAGCATATTCATTCTAGGTAATGTTTAAATGACACTTGCAGGTAATGATTCTCTTTCAAGGAAATAAGCAGGCTTCCATTACAATTACTTGAATTTTCCTTTCTCAACTTTAAATGAACCAAGCAGCACAGTGTTACTGCTAATGTGATAGTATTTAATGCAAACCTCTTTAGAATGTATTTATTGCATATGCAGTACATGTATCTGACTGTGATTTCAGTTTTTTTTTTATTTTTGGTTTTCACAGGTACATCTTCATTTGTCTGACTGTATGCCACGTTAATACAGTATTCGCCTACTTCGATGCTCAGTATGAGATTCCTGAGTGTCCTCTGCAAGTTCAGTATTCGCCACTCAAGTCCACAAGACTTGGATTGCCCTATTTAGCCATCACCACGAGAAAAGACTTTAAAAAGCACTGCTAACTCCTAAGATTCCATCAAATATTGCAACACTAAAGTAGCCAAAATCAGAAATCTTCATCTGCATTTACTACTGCAGTTGAGATGATTAGTCTTATACGGGTTCAATTAAGGCTCTCATCAGACCCACTCCTGTGATAAATGGAACTTCAAATCCTGATGGACATCTAAATGTGCCATGTGATGTAGCCCATGTACCTCCACACCTTACTGTCCAATAGTGTTCCGAGATTTGTTTCAGCATGTGACAAAGTTAAGAGCCTGAGTCTAATATAAAAGAACACATCCCTGGCATCCCATTGGATTAGCATGCTTTTCCCTGCTGGTCACTGGATGGTGCAGACTTTAGCTGTGCCATTTGCTAATCAGTTGCTTGATTACACTCTGTCAGACCAGCTTCTGGAACAGACTGCACAGCTAATGACTGCGACACCCAATGGAGGAACATGCACATTTAAAGGGATGCTGGGAATGAGTTATTTCATCTAACACTCAGGCTCAAAGCAGAGCACACCTTTTTCCCAGGGGAAAACTGGAGCATGCACAGTGAGAACGGCGAAGCTAAAAGTTAGAGGATCTGCTTGAATACCCTTGCCACTCTAAATAAGAAAGTCAAGGGAAATAACAGGATCAACCAGGTATTTGCTATCTAAGAATATAATAATGAAAGAAATGTTAAACACATTATGCAGGTCCAGGCTGTCACACTGATTGTGCAATTTCATGTTGCACTGGAAGGAGCACTTTGAAGGGGAATCAAAAGTCCAGGTGCTGATATATTTAGATTTTTGATCTGATCCCGCTACAAAGTGCTACATAGGAGAGCTTCTGCATTGTGTTTATAGAGAAAGAAATGTGATGTCACACAAAATTTCATGGCACTTCCTGTCAGTCTGAAGGCAAAAACAGATCTGATGCAGCTCTGTCCTGACTCCCCCTGCAGCAACTGTCACCGCATCTCAGGATCTCACTGATTACCAAGTACCTTAAAGTTGTAAATCTAAGTCATGAAATCTGAACAAAACACATATATCTGTAGTGTGTATTTATCTCTCTCCAAAGATCTAAGTATACATGTGCACTGCCGAAAAATATGTTCGTTTTCATTTTTTTCAGAAATCCTAAAATTAGGAATTCGAAAATTAGAAAGGAAAATCAGAAAACGCAAAAATATCAAAATAATAACTAACTAATAACTAACCATTAAATTACAGTGGGCAGCCACCAATTGTGCAAGTTCTCCCACTTAAAAAGATGAGAGAGGCCTGTAATTGTCATAATAGGTATACCTCAACTATGAGAGACAAAATGTGGAAACAAATCCAGACAATCACATCTGTCTGATTTTTGAAAGAATTTATTTGCAAATTATGGTGGAAAATAAGTACCGTTTATACTCGAGTATAAGCCGAGTTTTTCAGCCCATTTTTTTGTGCTGAAAGTGCCCCCCTCGGCTTATACTCGAGTCAAGCACTTTTCTGCAGCAAAACAAATAAAATAAATCTGACCCGACTTTGGGGCCCCGTATATCGGGGGCCACTTAGTGCTAGGAACCCCACATTTGGCGTGCCAACCCAGTGGACCTAGCACTACAACATATCCAAATATGGGGTTCCTAGCACAAATGCCGTGTCCCCGAGATACGGGGCCCCAAAGTCGGTTCTGAAAATGTCACACTGCTGCAGAAAAGTGCTTGACATTTTCTGACCCGAATCTGGGGACCCATATCTCGGGGACACCTGGTGCTAGGAACCCCACATTTGGTATTTAAACCCAGTGGAACTAGCACTACAACATATCCAATGTAGATGGGGTTCCTAGCACCAAGTGACCCCGAGATACAGGGCCCCAAATTCGGTCAACTGTGTCCATCTGCAGCAATGTTATTTCGGGACCCTTTGGGTCCAGAGACCCCAAATTTTGGCTGCAGCTAGGGGGCATTTAGGAACCCTTAACTACCAAGTTTGAGTATACTCGAGTATATACGGTATTTGGTCAATATCAAAAGTTCATCTCAATACTTTGTTGGCAATGTCAGAGGTCAAACGTTTTCTGTAAGTCTTCACAAGGTTGTCACACACTGTTGCTGGTATGTTGGCCCATTCCTCCATGCAGATCTCCTCTAGAGCAGTGATGTTTTGGGGCTGTTGCTGGGCAACACAGGCTTTCAACTGCCTCCAAAGGTTTTCTATGAGGTTGAGATCTGGAGACTGGCTAGGCCACTCCAGGACCTTGAAATGCTTCTTACGAAGCCACTCCTTTGTTGTCCCGGGCGGTGTGTTTGGGATCATTGTCATGCTGAAAGACCCAGCTTTTTTAAGTGGGAGAACTTGCACAATTGGTGGCTGACTAAATACTTTTTTGCCCCACTGTATAGGTATTGGAACTTCCTTTCAAATTTGGCTATTAGTGAACATAACGAATACAAAATTTATCGGAAGTTACGAATATTCGGAAATAACGAATGCTGCATCTAAACAAATGAAACGTAACGAAATAATAATACATTTTTATCATTATTATTGTTGTTAGTTATTATTATTAATTCGGTAAGTTCCATTTGTTTAGATACGGCATTCGTTTTTACAGATAATTTGTAACTTCAGATAAATTCATATTCATATATAACAGCCAAATTTGAAAGGCAATTCCAATACCTATAATTTAATAGTAATAATTAACCACTAGGTGACCAGCCACTGCAGTTATACTGCGGCAGGTTGGCTCGCCTGGGCAAATCACCGTAGGTATACGTCGGCCGATTTAAGACCACTAGGGGGCGCGTGCATGTTCCACCGGCGGCCGCGATGTTCCACCGGGCACCTGCGATCACTCCTGAGAGACACAGAACGGAAGTCTGTCAATGTAAACTGACAGATATCTGTTCTGTCAGGGATGAGGAGACACATCTGTTGTTCATACTAAGTATGAACAGCGATCAGTCTCCTCCTTCAGTATAAATGTCACTGGTCCCAAAAAAAGTGTCCGATCTGTCCACAGCAATGTCGCAGTCCCAATAAAAATCGCAGATCGCCGCTATTACTAGTAAAAAATGTATAACAAAAATGCCATAAATCTATCCCCTATATTGTAGACGCTATAACTTTTGCGCAAACCAATCAACATACGCTTATTGCATTTTTTTTTTAACCAAAAATATGTAGAAGAATAAACTGCCTAAACTGAGATAGAAGTTCGTTTTTTTATATGTTTTGGGGGGATATTTATTATAGCAAAAAGTAGTGGGGCTGCCACGTTCTTAACAACCAATGACATTTCAGCTATCAGTGGGGATTTCCCTTCCCCGCAGTGGACTGCCCGGCCCGGCCCCGCCCCCTCCTGCATCAGCCCCGCCCCTCCCGCGCCAGCTCTGCCTTGGAGGGGAGGGCAGGTCTGCTGGGTGTTGTAGTGCAGTGATTGGGTTCCCAAATACCCCCTTCCCCTCCCCCCTCTCTGCCCAAAACAATAACCCCCCCTCCCCGCCCTAAACCATAACCCCTCTCCACCCTAAACAATAATCCCCCTCTCCACCCTAAACAATAATCCCCTCCACACAAAACTGTAATAGTTATAAAAATGTAAATATAGGTATCGGAGAGTACTTGAGGAAAAGTTCTAAAGATCTAAATGTCGTTTCTCTCTGGTGCTTCATTCCTCTATCAGCACGAGTCACTTCTGGCATGTTTTCCTGACACATGAGATAAATTTGTGATGGGGGAGGGAGCTCAGCACGCAGCTTGTCTTCTCACAACACAGCTTTGTATCCTTCCTTTGTTCCTGTGCAGTGCATGGAGTGGGGTGTGTCCCTTTCCTCCAATCAGCTCTCACACACTGTAACTGCAGCTCTCCACCCCCTCCTCTCTGCTCCTCACAGATGAAGAAGGATTTGATCACAATTCTGCACTTTTAGAAGGATGTAGACTAGAGAATAGATGTCTGCGATAAACAAGTAAAAGTTATGTAGGGAGATTTGTTTCATCTCTGTGTATTATCTGAGGCTGTTCACTTCACTGGGTTTACATCCACTTTAAAGGAATGGACAGCTGCCGAAGCACGTTACCTATCCGCCAGCTGTCCGTTCCCAACTGCAGTAGGGAGCAGTGTGGTGCGCAATTCAGCGAACCACACACAGTTCCCTTTTTTTTTGAAGTGTACAAAAACCTCTCACACCATACATTGGCAGTATGCCCTAAAATATATTTCAAAAAGCTGTCTACAAGTCTTACCAGTTTTGTGAATATCTAGTTGTGATTTAAAAATTTTGAGTGAAATCATCAGTGCAAAAAAAAAAAATACATATAAAAATGGTTACAATATTTGACAAAAAAAATTGCAATTGTTTTTTGATACATGAGCTCATTCAGGTCAAAGTGGCAGTGTCTGTGTAAAGACACCCCCCACCCACTGATAATTGATGAGTCAGTGAACAGAGTCCTTGTATTGGTATTAGAAAGATGCTATTCTTCTGTTACCTGCTGGCTCTCAGCCTGTAATTATGGTGGCCACCAGCGGGCGACCACCCAGCAGTTGTTGGATTTTCATCATCGATCATCATCACCTGAGCCTGGTTGCTGGGACCTTGCCTAACCTGTTTCTGTTTAATGCTGCCATGCCTGCTTGACCCTCTTCTATATACAGTTGTATATGACTTCCCTAGATTTGTTTGTATTTTGTGCACTAGTGTGTGTTTCTGTTTGCTGCTTGCTTATTATTTGTTAAACTATTGTTTATCTTTTTCCCACTAAATGACCAATGCATATTCGCCACAATTGAGTTCCTGTTTGTTGTTTCCAAGCCTAATCATGCTTATATCAGCAGGATTTGGTTTCCTGACAACTGGTTTATCAGGCACCTCCCCATGTCAGCACTGTTTCTCAACTCCATGAGACGCCAGGAGAGTCCCTTTACCAAAGCATTCACTCCCAGATGCCCATTACCTAAAGAAGATCAGCCCTATTTCCACCGGGGACATTGCGATGTGAAGGCACTGGTCTAAACCCTGAATAGGTGTGATCCAGGGCACACTTACGGTTGCCACCTTTTCTTCAAGCCAAACACTGCAAAAACATTTTTTTGAGGGGGGGACGCTTCAGACTCTGGTGTAAAGGGGAACTATAATGTAAGGGGGTTTCTGATCACCAAACCTCCCACTTACATCAAAGTTTCCAGCATTCCCCCTTAACCACCTCACTACAGTGCATTTTCACCCCCTTCCTGACCAAGCCATTTTTCAGCTTTCAGCGCTGACGCACTTTGAATGACAATTGCGTGGTCATACGACACTGTACCCAAATGAAATTGTTATTATTTTTTCCCCACAAATAGAGCTTTCTTTTGGTGATATTTGATCAGCTCTGCGGTTTTTATTTTTTGCGCAATAAACAAAAGAAGAGCGACAAATTTAAAAAAAAAAAAATATTTTTTACTTTTTGCTATACTAAATATCCCCAAAAAATATATAAAAAAAACATTTTTTTTCCTCAGTTTAGGTCGATACGTATTCTTCTACATATTTTTGGTAAAAAAAAATTCATTGATTAGTTTGCGCAAAAGTTATAGCGTTTACAAAATAGGGGATAGTTTTATAGCATTTTTATTAATATTTTTTTTTTTTACTAGTAATGGCGGTGATCAGCGATTTTTATTGTGACTGCGACATTATGGCGGACACATCGGACATTTTTGACACATTTTTGGCACCATTGTCATTTATACAGCAATCAATGCTATTTAAATGCATTGATTCCTGTATAAATGACACTGGCAGTGAAGGGGTTAACCACTAGGGGGCGGGGAGGGGTTAATTATGTTCCCTAAGAGTGATTCTTACTGTAGGGGGAGGGGACTCACAAGGGGAGGAGACCGATCGGTGTTTCTCTATACAGAGAACACACCATCGGCTCCTGTTCTCTGACAGGACCGTTGATCTGTGTGTTTACACACACAGATCCACGGTCCCGCTGTGTTACCGGGCAATCGCGGGTGCCCAGCGGACATCGCGGCCGCTGGGCACGCGTATCGGGTGCCCAGTGACACGGCGAGAGCGCGCGCGCGTTCCCGGCGGCGCGCGCACGCTCCCTGGAGTGCACAGAAGGGGAGGACGTCATATGACGCCCTCCCACGAGAGCTGCGCCGCCTGGCCGTCATTTGACAGCCGGCGGTCGCAAAGTGGTTAAACTAGGGTTCCCAACGCCCTCCTTACATCAGAGTCTACAGGGCACCTCTTACATCTACTTGCTTGGAGACAGGTTAGAGAAGGGAGGGAGGGGGAAGACTTCAGTTACAGACATTGGATGGTGAACTCACTCACCCGAGGATGGAGGCTCAGGCATCGACACCTTTCTTCCATGCTGTATCTGTCGGTTGCTGAGCTTCAAACTTTCAGCCCACACATCCCTTTCCTGAGGCCCAGAACGCCAGGCATTGGAGTGTGGGTGGGCAGACAGAGGGATAGGGGTGGGAGTAGGAGGAGCAGATCAAGCCCTCTTTCCTCTCCTGTCTGGGTATGGGGATGGGACCCATGTGCACACCTATGCACTAGGCGGTTGTGGGACTTGGTTACTTGGGGAGCCACAGTCCATTCTGAATATTGTGTCTGGTGGTCTGAAACCCGAACACATGATTCAAAACTCGGACTGTCCAGGTGAATCCCAGACAGGTGGCAACCCTAGGCACACTAGTGGTGGGGTAGGAACTTTCTAACATATTTATGCAATTTGTATATATTTATGCAGTTACCACTTGTAAGGCATTTATATTTTTATTTGCTCTGAAGGTGTGTGGCTTTGCACTTCTATATCTTTTTACTACCTTGATTTCTCCTTTCTCATTCTTCTTCTTTCACCCATGCCAAGGTTCAGCATATGTTGTCATTTCCGGTTCATGCTGCTTCCCCCTTCTCTGCTGTAACCTTGGTAAAGGCAGAAGAAGAAGTCGGTATCATTTCTGCTTAACCACTTCAATACAGGGCACTTATACCCCCTTCCTGCCCAGACCAATTTTCAGCTTTCAGTGCTCTCACACTTTGAATGACAATTACTCAGTCATGCAACACTGTACCCAAACAAAATTTTTATAATTTTCTTTCACACAAATAGAGATTTCTTTTGGTGGTATTTAATCACCTCTGGGTTTTAAATTTTTTGCAACATAAGGCTACTTTCACACTGGGGCGTTGGGGGCACTGGCGGTACAGCGGCGCTATATTTAGCGCCGCTTTACCGTCGTTTTAGCGGCGCATTTTGGCCGCTAGCGGGGTGGTTTTACCCCCCGCGAGCGGCCGAAAAAGGGTTAATACCGCCCGCAAACCGCCGCTGCAGCGGCGTTTTGCGGGCGGGTTCGGCGCGCTGCCCCATTGTTTTCAATGGGAACGGGCGCTATAGGAGCGGTAAATATACCGCTCCTATAGCGAGCCAAAGATGCGGCTTGCAGGACATTTTCCAGCGTCCTGCAAGCGCACCGCTTCAGTGTGAAAGCCCTCGGATTTTCACACTGAAGACACAGCAACAGCTGTTTCGGGTCGGTTTGCAGGCACTATTTTTAGCGCAATAACGCCTGCAAACCGACCCAGTGTGAAAGGGGCCTTAGTGAAAAAAGAGCAAAAATTTTAAAGAAAACACCCTTTTTTTAGTTTCTATGATAAAATTTTGCAAATAAGTAATTTTTGTTCATAAATTTGGGCCAAAATTTATACTGCTACATATCTTTGGTAAAAATAACCCACATAAGTGTATATTATTTGGTATGTGTGGAAGTTATAGAGTCTACAAGCTATGGTGCCAATCATTGAAAATTGATCACACCTGATGTACTGACAGCCTCATCTCATTTCTTGAGGGCTTGAAATGTCAGGAGAGTACAAATACTCCCCAAATGACCCCTTTTTGAAAAGTAGACAGTCCAAGATATTTAGTAAGAGGCATGGAGAGGTTTTTTTTTTTTTTTTACACACAATTGTCATAATAACAAGTTGTTTCTCACACACAGCATATGCATACTTCCAATTACACCCCAAAAAACATTCTGCTACTCCTCTTGAGTATGGCGATACCACGTGTGTGACTTTTTTACAGCCTGGCCACATAGAGAGGTCCAACATGCAGGGAGCACCGTCAGGCATTCTAGGAGCATAAATGACACAAAAAATTTCCTAATGACCTATTACACTTTTGAAGGCCCTGGACAGTGGAATTACTCACAAAATTACCCCATTTTGGAAAGCAAACATCCCAACGTATATTCTATGAGGCATTATGAGTCTTTTGAACGGTTCATTTTTTTCCACAAGTCTTCGGAAAACGTGGAAAGAAAATGAAAACGTAATTTTTTTACACCAAGTGGTCAATTTATAAGATCTTTCTAACATATAGCATTTACATAGCAAAAATTATACCCCAAAATACATTCTGCTACTTGTCCCAAGTAGGGCGATACCACATGTGTGAGACTTTTACACAGCCTGGCCACATAGAGAGGTACAACATTGAAGTAGTACTTTCAGGGGTTCTAGGAGCACAAATTACACATCTAAGTTCATTCCTACCTATCACACTTTTGAAGGTCCTGGAGCACCAAGACAGTGGAATTACCCACAAAATTACCCCATTTTGGAATGCAAACACCCCAACGTATATTCTATGAGGCCTGGGTTGCAGATAGGTACTCGGGTACACTGATGGGCTACAGATAGGTACTCAGGTACACTAATGGGCTGGTGTGACAGGTACTCGGGTAATCTGATGGGCTGGTGACAGGTATTCGCTTACTCTGATGGGCTGGTGACAGGTATTCCCTTACTCTGATGGGCTGGTGACAGGTACTCGTGTAATCTGAGGGGTTGTGACAGGTACTCAGATGGGCTGGTGACAGTTACTTTGATGGGCTGGTCACAGGTTCTCTTTATTATTGGGGGGAAATCAGTGTGTGTTGGTGTGCGCTGTAAGCGGTAACAATCTTTTACCACAATCTCCTCTTCACACACGATTGGTGTGTGAGGAGGAGAACCCAGTAACAGCTCGTTACCGCGGTTTGTTTACATGCTGTGACTGGCTGTCATTGGACACAGCCAGCCATGTGGTAAAGAGCCAATTTCATTGGCTCTTTACCGCAATCTGGGATGGGCTGTGTCAGGGTGACAAGCCTCATCCCTGATTGCCGCTCAGGAGAGTGCATGTGACCGGCTGTGATTGGGTACAGCTGATTACGTGGTAAAGAGACATTTTTATTGGCTGTTTACACTGATCTGGGATGGGCTGTGTGGGATAGGTGTCCCGTTGGCTAGCCTCATCCCCGATCACTGCACTACAGGCCCCCGGGGGCGTGATATGTCCGCCAAGGCTGGGCGAGTGTTCCTGCCGGCGTCATTTTACTATGGCCCGATATGGAAGTGGTTAAGATTTGGCACATGCGCACTTCCTATTGCAAGCCACATTGAAGGTTTAAGCGGCATAACCTGCACCAGGATGAAGTAATTGCCAGCAGGTCTATGGCTAGGTCTGTGGCAAAGAGGTGTCCGCATGTCTGCTTCTGCTTCTATTTCTCCTATTCTCTTGACGGTAAGTTCACTTTTATTCTTGGTATTTCGTACATTATACAATATTCTTATTACATTTTCTTTAGATTTACCTTCAGCTATGTAGTGCAAGGACGTGCCTATTTGCATACAAATTGAAAGTGTTTAGGTTTAACTTTATATTAAAGTAGTACCTTGGATTACAAGCATAATCCATTCCAGAAGAATGTTTGTAATCCAAAGCACTCGTATATCAAAGCGAGTTTCAATATAGGAATCAATGGAAACTCAGATAATTTGTTCCAGTGTCACTGCTAGTGTATGCAGTACCGCATGTGATTTGGCCAGAGGTGGGGGGGAGCGCCGGAGACACTTGGAAACACTCAGAGACCACTCGGAGATGCTCAGAGACACTCAGGAGTGTCTCCGAGTGTCTCCTGCGCCCCCCGCACCTCTGGCCACATGCAGTACTGCACAACCCGGAGGCTTGAATCCAGCTCGTCTTGCGAGACAACGCTCGCAAATCGAGGCAGGATTTTTTTTTTAAAACAGCTCGTATTGCGAAATGCTCGTAAACCGCGTTACTCGCAAGCCAAGATTTTTTTGTATATGGTTTGGTCACATATGGGCATTTCTAAGCTGAATTTATTTTGCATATCTTATTTGTAGCACCCTCTAGTGTGCCAATAGTGTGAGTGCAGGCAAATTTATGTTTTGGCTCATGGTAAAATGAGTCTTTAAATCTGTGTCAAAAGTTTACTTCAGTTCAGAGTTGAATGACTGATAGAGGCAGGTCTCTGGTGCTTCCCCCTGGTTCTGGAAAGTTGGAGAACTTTTTTAGAAACTGGAGGGCAGAGGCCAGGAGGGATGATCTGCATACTTAGGGGAGCTCAGCCAATTCCCAGGCAGTGGGCCTGGCATGGTGTCTGAGCCACCCCTTAAATATGGATGAGTCA
Organism: Lithobates sylvaticus; assembly: GCA_028564925.1. Classification (NCBI taxonomy): domain Eukaryota; kingdom Metazoa; phylum Chordata; class Amphibia; order Anura; family Ranidae; genus Lithobates; species Lithobates sylvaticus. The sequence continues at coordinate 489,351,427 of CM053026.1, read as the reverse complement.
TGCTGGCAGGGGTCGGGTGGAAGATGGAGTGCTGAGGAGACTGTCGGTGGTCCTTGAGGAGAACCCACACTCGGGCTGGCCTGGGAGTATTCTGGCAGCATCATGGTTTGAAAGGAATCTTACCTTAAGCCTCATACACACGATCTGACTTTGTACAAACTTTCCCGTGGATTTTTGTACTACAGGGCGTTGCGTAGTGACGTTTCAACATACTGACGACACTTCAAAAGAGGACGTTCAATTACTCCAGCGCCACCCTTTGGTCAACTTCTGTATTGTTGTCTGATCTTTTGCATTGGTTCTGAGCATGCGCGTTTGTACTTTGTACAAAAGTCCAATGGTTTTGTGTACACACGATCGGACTTTGCTCCATCGGACTTTTATTGGCAAAAAGTTTGTCCGTTCGCACAGCCAACAAAAGTCCGATGAAGAACGAAAAAGTTTGTCCGATGGAGCGTACACATGGCCGGATGTTGCCCTAAAACAAAAAAAAAAGCTAATTTGTTTATTGTCAAAAAGTCCGATCGTGTGTATGGGCCTTAAGGGGCAGCAAGAGCAAAGAGGACAGTGTGAGTACATCAGCATGAACTTACAAGGGGAAAGACTGTCACAAGTAGCAAACCTTTCTGAAAGACAGCGTTGGGCTTAAATCTTTCTTTTACCCTGACCTGGAAAATCTTCAGAAGCAGCCAGTTGGGCTGGTAGTTCCTGCAGTCAGTAGAACTGGAATCAGTGACTATAGTGGAGTTGGAGTCACTCCTGTATGCAACCTACAACATTTGTGCTACTTTTAAAAGGGACTGAGAGTTAATAGTCCTTATGGGGCTTTTGCTTTCATATCAGAGACTATCAGTGTTCAGGAAGAGAGACAGTTCTGGAAATTGTACATAGGGAGGAAGTTGTCCCTGGCTTTTGTTGCTATCAAGTTAGGCATCCCATAATTCCTATTCCCCATCCAAGTTATTACCTAACAAAACATAAAAACCAAGCTCAAAGATTGTTCCATGTGTCTGGAGAAAGTGTGGAGAATACTTGTTGCCTGGCTGTGCAGGAGTGGGGAACCCAATCACCAGCTGCTCCTTTGGGAGTGAACACTACATATCGTTTGAACTTTAAATCATAATTCTGCCTAGCACCTTCAGCATTTAAGCCAGAAGACAAGGTCGCAGCTAAAAAAGCATCATATTTTATCATTTCATTTGGATTCATCAGCATGGAGATACTGTATCATTGGCTTTATCTGTTCTTTTGAAAGTGTCTCAGGGAGAACTCATTTATGGAGAATCATGAGAGAAGTCCTTGTGTTCCACACATCTAATGCCCTGTACACACGATCGGAAATTCCCCAAGCAAAAGTACAATGTGAGCTTTTGGATGGAAATTCCGACCGTGTGTATGCTCCGAATGATCGGACTTTTGCTGGCGGAATTCTTGCCAGCAAAATATTGAGAGCAGTTCTCTATTTTTCGGTCGGAAAATAGTTCAGATTGGAAATTCCGATCATCTGTACCAATTCTGATGTGCAAAATTCCTACGTATGCTCGGAAACAATTCGACCCATGCGCGGAAGCATTGAACTTAATTTTCTTGGCTTGTCATAGTGTTGTACGTCACCGCGTTCTTGACGGTCGAAAGTTCAGAGAACTTTTGTGTGACCGTGTGTATGCAAGCCAAGCTTGAGCGGAATTCCGTCGGAAAAAACATCCAAGTACGGGCATAAGCCATCTCAGTTTAAAGTATCTAAACAGTCTAGCAATTCAAGACATAAAGAATCTCATAAGTCCTCTTTCTTTAAGCATACAGGTAAGACAAATCTAAATACCATTCTCTGCAGCTAGAACATAACTCAAAAATCAGTTTGCCCCAAGAATTGCTTTTACTGGGTTCAAGCTATACCAAAATGCTTAGGTAAAGGCCTGTTTTAAAGAGATGTCAGGGAAAGCCGACAAGGAGTCAACAGTGGAATGCATGCGCCAATTAATTTCTCAGTCTCATTCTTCACCAATTGTACCTTCTGCTTCCTCCCTTTTATACACTTTTATTTTAAAGAGATTGCTTTCTATAGAGAATTCTGCTGATTCCTCTATAGAATAATAATAAGTAAAAGGTGAGGAATCCAAAGAAATTTTGCATGCCTTTGACTTTCCGCTTATCTCATCTTTAGTACAATCAGTAATAGAAGCGAAGAAAAAGTACAACAACCCAAAAAGATATTTAAATCCTGATTTAAAAACAAGATCCCCTCTAATTTCCTTTCATTCCAGAAGAAAAAGAATTGATAGAAAAAAAAATGGGCCAGACTAGATAAAAATGTTTGTAGCGCTACCCTGTGAGGGTCGCTCAAAGAATCTGTACCCCACTGGTTGCCCCAAACTTGCAAGTCCTCCAACACCTCTGACTCTCTGGGTTTGGATATACTTATTGTGTACATACACTTATAAAACACACACAGGCAGTTTGAACCAGTTGGATCTTATTTACTGGGAAAAAAAAAGATTAATGTTAACACACTTCAGTAAAGTAGAAAACCCTGTGACCTGGAAATTTATAGATAGGCAACTCCTATCCTCATATTGATTAGTGGTTCCAAATTAATAATAACTACTGCAGTAGGGAACAGACACAAAAGATACGCTCAGCATCTTTCCAAATAACCGTTCTCCTTTATTATGACGCAATTGAGGGTTATTATACACATGATTACGTAGGTATCACATTAATATTACAATTGTACATTTATGGTAACAAGGGGCGTATCATAGGCAGGCTTATTCTAATCAGTACTCGAAAGAATGTAAACTTGTACTGAAAACATTATTAGTGCTGTGTGCACAGTGAGGGCAGTGTGCAATACATACAAAATGGAATACAATTATATACAGAACTTACAAATTTCCATTACATCTCCTCTCTTTTGATCAATATTTTGATCACTAACCATACCTGCTATCACCTTTAACCTGGAACCTCCACACGCTTAGGTGGAGGTAGTCCTGGCCAAAGAGACAAAAACTCCATTGTGGATAAAATAATAGCTGAGCAGCTTTTTTCATTACAAAATGAATTTTCATTGTGAAAAACAAATGATTGATAAGACATATTTACAGAGTACTGGCTGTACACTCCTGTGGCCAGAATGGCCTTCTAGGTTAATTGTTGGTATGCTGATTTATCAGCAAATATAAACACAGACAATTCTACATAAAATGGAAGAGGTACAAAAGACAAATATGACTTCAACATGGCTAAACTACTTTTCAAATATATATCCCTTACAATTAAAGTAATTGAATCAATAAAGTACCCTAGACTGTGATTGCAAGAGGGAAACAAATCAAACACAAAGATTTATTTAATTTAGTCATTTTTGCAGTGTCTGGTGTGGATCCAGGTGACTTTTCCTTCAAGTTTTGCAAAACTGTACATGAAATAGATTCTGTATTGAGTCTCCAAACATTTCCTTATATATAAATGTCTCTGAACAATCCACAAGTCACCTGGCTTTAGTTTTAGATCCTTCCAAACATTTAGGATCTGGAATTGGGGAGAAAACACATAAATGAGTTTGTCAAATACCTTTAAAAGATCAGCAACATTCTCTGTGAGATCCACATGGAGGACTTCAGCTGCTGAGACAAAATATAAGCAAGTGAGTAACACACTCCCAAACCAAATCCCATAGGGAGAGAGTCCATCATCCCCTTAGGGGCTTGATAAATTATAAGAAAACACTCAGGAAAAAGTTTTCTTACTCTACTTTGTCCGCTACATTGTAGACAGTAGGGAGTGTAAAAATTAAAACCTCAAAACTTCTAGTAAGGACTCTCCTATAAAAATGATTTCCTCTGTCACTCTCTGTACTTACAAACTACTTCTGATAACACTTTTTACTGTGGCCTTTGCAGTAGCATTGGTCACTGGACATCCAAAAAACATGTCCATACAGACAAAACCCATGCTCATAAGATCCTGACTTGGGCATCTGGATATATCTTTTTGTAATCTCTGGAAGGGATGTTCAGCTTTTGGTAACACCTTTGGTAACAGGTAAAACAAGAAGTGGTATGTTATAAAAACAACTGTGGTAAACCCTGGCTCTATCCCACGCTCATTTACTAAGGCAGCCATAACTGCTTGTGACTGATGACACGGTCCATGTGTCAAGCTGGAGGGAAAAGAGTGACTGGCAGACATAAATGATCACCTTTTCCAATGTCCTGTTTCATAAGAACTTGCCCACTGTGGACCACTTGTTCTTCTCGTTCTGGGGTCCTTAAAGTTGAATTATTAATCTCAGGTATACTGGGCCAGAACTAGGGTGGAATCTGTGAGTTGCACAGACCCAGCAAGTGTCCGGGGCTGTAAATACAGCATCCTTAGTCGGTCTGCTTCCATGTGTGAGTTTTAATGTTAGTACGGCTACCTCAGCAAGAACCTGGAAGGCTGAAAACAGCCGATCAAATTAACTTAGCATGCTTGATTGGTTTACCTGCCAAAGTAAAAACAAACTTCTGGCCCTTCAAATGGAACCAAAATCTCTATATTCTCTACTATCTATATAAATATACTCTCTTTTTATAGCTCACAGGCTTTGCTAAAACATGGAGCTCTGCTTCTTGCGCTGGGGAAATAGGATCCAATGACTCTAAATACAGAGTATGCTTCTGGGTGATAAACTGCATACTCAGTATTAAACCGGGAATAACTCTACAAAATATTAAATATCTGGGTCTTCAGGGAGTGTGTCCTGCACTGGGCTCACAGCAGCTGATTCCTACGTCATCAATTTAACACATGTGTTTTTTCTTTGTCTCCAGCCTCCTCCAATAGGGGCAATAAGGTGGCTGGATTCAAATCTACACATTTTTCATTGTTGGATTTGTACATAAACAAACTCATATTTTAAACCTTTCATTAGACAAACATTTAGTTAGCTGTATATTTTCTGCGCAGAATGTCGGACCATTCAAAATTAAATATTTACCCAAAATAATGTCTAACTTTGTCTAATAGCACCTTTGCATAAGGGTACAGCTCTGATATATTGGGGTTAACCCTTCATTACTGGGTCCAGCTTGCATAAATATATTACAATGGCTTAATTTCTATCATGCTATTTGTGTAAGAACTCCAGTTTCATGTTTCAAAAAGACAACTTTTTCCTGGCAATATTATAATAAATGATAACAATACCCTGCGGTCATGCAGAGATGTCCATAAATCCAAAATATTCTTCTGCTTATACCCACGGCACTTACAAGGAAAACGGGCACATCATTTCACAATCCACACATTCTGCTTTGGATTCAAAAATAAAAATATATAAAAACAAACAGAAAGCGCTCAGCCACATCAAAAACTATAAAACAACTGGCTGCAGGTGGGATCTATCCTAACAGGGTGTGTGGACTTGATGTGATGGGTCTGTCATATTTAAATATTATTTATTACTCTCACATCATGGGCCGCACATCAATTTATTATCAGACTTTTAGATTTCATTACTTATGTATCCAATCCATCTTGGCTTTGTTAAACATTATGGCAGCTATATTCCAATTAACAACCTCATCTTAATCTTTTTTCTTTCCACTCAATAAATGTAAAATTACAAAATTGTTATCTTAATATAAACTAATCCCATTTTTATCAATTCCCCATTAACCTGGATTTAATTTCCAATCAAAGGTTGTCTAAACCAGTTTCAAATATATCTATATTATTAATAAAAATGTTAAACTCATATTAGAAATGAATACTCAAATGATAATTTCAATATCACACCCTAATATATATATATATATATATATATATATATATATATATATATATATATATATATATATATATATATATATATATATCCACAGATAAAGTTCCTTAAAGGGGGACATATTACTTAATTTTACTTAATTCCCTTTTTTAAATGCACTGTTTCCACTATAAAAGGATATTCAATTTGTGTAATACACGGTTAAATGTAACCTTCATTTTACCATGTTTGTAAAACAGATTCAAAAATAATTGTGATCACCATGTTTATCATTAGATTCGTTAATCCGGTACATAAAGTTATAAATGTTTTGTCTAAAAAACTAAAATTGGCATGGTGTCCTTCCAGCTTATCACCGACCTCTCATCCCAGCCACATTCTTTCAGGAGAGCACAAAGGAGGGGGTCACATCTGCGTACATGACACACACAAGTGATAGAACTACAGGTTCCAGCATTCACACACATACACAAATATCTCTCTAAAATCGCTTACATTTTTCCCATTTGTACACAACACATGCATATCATTCTCTCAGTTTCTTTTAACTCTTTTAAATACTTCCTTGCTAAATTTCTGCTTTCCTTATTTTGTTCTGATATCCTTTGCATCCAATGTATATGTAATGTAATACCATACTTCACATACTGTACCTTCTATGATCAGACGGGCAGCCATAGTGCTCATCCCATCTTCCCTCTCTGACAACATATAAAATATTCTGTTTTAACTCTCATGTCTCTGTTTCTTGACTTTACTAGTTGTAGTGCCTGACCCCAAATTCATCCCACAACTTAACATCAAAATGTCCCTTTCTGTCTAGTGTTAATTGTCCCCCTTCATCCATCCTGCTCACATAGATAGCTGTTTCTCTAGCTGTGTACTCTGCATGATTCTTAGTCCCTGTGGACTTTGGTGGTAACCCAGTTACCCATTTTGGATCCCTGTCCACTTTAACCATTAATCTAGGGGTTCAGTATAGGCGGAACCGCACCTTCGGTTCATATATAGCGCTCCTCTTGTGCTGGGCATTTTTGAGGGTCTCTTACCCTTCATTCCCTTACTTAATTTAATGCCCATAATGACTGGCCAGTCCTCTCTACGTGTGCCTATACCCTCTTGCCTCTAAACTACTTTATCTAGCAGATGTACTACATATACCTGTGAACAGCACTATTCTTCCCTATCTTATCTATAACACTCCGATGGACAGTAGACAGTGACAACATAACATATAACCACCAATCAATACAGTTCGATTAAGGGGAGTACGATAGGTACCCTTTGTCCCGAAAATGCCTTACCGATCAAGGAAGTCTGATAACTCAAATGTAAGCAAAAGGCTTACCTCAGCCGGCTGATTATCAGAAATTCCCGGATCGTCTTAAGCTCCTCGTTTCGGATACTCAGGGTCACCTTTTAACCCCTCCTAGGCAAAGCTCGCCACCTGACCTGGAAATTTATAGATAGGCAACTCCTATCCTCATATTGATTAGTGGTTCCAAATTAATAATAACTACTGCAGTAGGGAACAGACACAAAAGATACGCTCAGCATCTTTCCAAATAACCGTTCTCCTTTATTATGACGCAATTGAGGGTTTTTATACACATGATTACGTAGGTATCACATTAATATTACAATTGTACGTTTATGGTAACAAGGGGCATATCATAAGCAGGCTAATTCTAATCAGGACTCGAAAGAATGTAAACTTGTACTGAAAACATTATTAGTGCAGTGTGCACAGTGAGGGCAGTGTGCAATACATACAAAATAGAATACAATTATATACAGAACTTACAAATTTCCATTACATCTGATAGCAGAGACAATAATAACAATGGAACACATACAGGTATTTGGAGTGTCAAAGAAAGAGCACATATGCATAACAGAAAAATACCACCCTGAGTAGGATCTATGGCTACAGGCAGAAGAAGGGCAGAGGAATGACAAATTCCTATCAGACCACTCCCTCATGTACCCTGACACCACAGCCCCAAAGACACAGGAATTATATCTTAAAATTAGAAAAGTAATAATGTTACAGTCAAGTGGGTAGAGTCCTGGGTAGAAGTGTGGGCCCTAGTGGCATCACTAACTTTTTTCTGTGCAAAGGGGGGGATATATTGTAGTACTTAGGAGGAAGAAGTCTTCAGTCTTCAGCTAGCCCTTTAAGAAGTGCTTGGGGTGTCTTGGCAAACAGAGTGGCTTAAAGTATGCTGGTGATGTCTCAACAAGCAGAGGGATCACTGTTGCCTCCCAACAAGGAACACGTCTGGTAAGGGTTTCCTTTTTGCAAACTTGGTTAGTGGTACAAGACAACAGTGCATGCAATGTCTTTGGTTATGGAAAAATGGGAAAGTGCCACTCACCAACTCCAGTGACCTCTGTTGTTGAAGAATGGCGTGAGGACTCTGCAGCAAGCCTCGGCAGAGCCTGGCTCGAGGGACAGCGCAAGACCCAACGTCGCACTGTTCTACCGCCCAACTGGGTTGCGTTTTTTTTTTGGAGATGTTCAGTTGGCTTGTGAATGAAAAAAAGATCCAGCTCATTCTTTCTCAGATCCTTCAATGTTTAGGGGTGTTTTTCAGCATCAGGAAGTGTGAGTCTTTATGACAAAGTATGGATCTCAAAGAAAATAAAACCCATTCTACTATTGTCAGAAGAGAACCTCTCTCATGGCAGGACTCTCATTCTTTAAGACTGGATCACTTCTGATGCAGTGTCCTGGGCTGGTGGGCTCACTGGCAGGGAAGAGCAGTTCAGGGAAGATAATGCCTAGCTTCAGTAACATCTTCCAACATTTTAAAATCAGGGAAGCCTTCAGAGCCCTTTTGCCCTAGAGGCCTTTCCTCGGTGATGAGAAAGTGACAAAGGATAGGCAACTACATTATGGTAGCAAAAATAAAATAAAGGCTAATTGCGCAATCACCTTACTATACTCAAATGGTTAACATATAGGTAGCCGCCAACATTGATATGTGTCCTCACACCATTGTAAATACGACATTTTAAATATGCAGTGCTACCAAAGTGTAGTGAGACCTACATAAATAATAGGAAAAAAAACACCTAAATGGAAATCCTAAACATGAACTGGACCTTACCAGTGTTTTTTTGGACAAGGAGAGAGTACGGCATAATCCAGGTATGGTCTGTCTTATTTCCCTCTACCTACAACGAACTGCTCCATTGTAGACTGAGAACTGTCCGAAATATTATTTTTTTGTGCCTTAAAGTGTTACTAAACCCATAACAGTAAAATCAGTCTGTATGCAGTCAGTGTGGAACCTAAGGGGTTAATCCTCTGCATTGGGTAAAAAGGCTGTCTGATTCTGTCTTCTCTGATCCTCCCCTTATTCCATAGTCCCCAATCCATCTCCTGATAGTACAGAGCCTTGGGGGCACTGTGCACATGCTCAGTTTGGTGTGTATTGATAGAGAGTTTTTTTTTTTTATCGGGAGGGTGCATGTGATCAGCACAGGGCCAATCAGCACTGTCCAGACAGAGGGTCCGCATGGCTTCAGTGTAGAATGAAACCTCCTACAAGCTTTAACCAGTCACAAGACTGCTATATACTACTGATGGGAAAGGGTATGTAGCAGTTTATATTTACTAAAATATTTGAATTTCTATGTACTGTGGGAGACCAGATATAGTGAATGCAGGGTCCTGGGTTTAGTAACATTTTAAGGGTAAAAAATATATCAAGCAGCTTCTTCCAGAATATTGCCTCTTGGATAGTATGAGTAATTCACCTTCCATATAAAGCTAAAGGAGTTATCCCTATTTACAGATTACAGTGTATACAACCAGGATGATGGCTACTCCGTGTGTGATGACAAGAATCTCACCGGACATTAATTGAAAGGCAGAGAGCTGGTCTCCAAAGACTAGATTCATTAGCCACTATAGACTAAACGCTACGGCTAGCTCAGAAGTAGCTCTTGGCTCAGCTGTTCTTTCCTCTGTGTGTAATGTGTAAATCAGGTTGTTCCTATTAAATTCTATCGAGACACCAAACCTCAATCATAGGAAATATTTTGCTGGATGTAAGCACAAGGAATGTTAAAGCAAGAGTTCCGCCGTTTTTTTTTTTTTTTTTTAAAGTCAGCAGCTACAAATACTGCAGCTGCTGGCTTTTAAAATATGGACACTTAACCATCCAGCGCGCCCGCGATGTCGGCGGGTTCTGCCGCTGCCATCTTTGGTATGGGAATCAGGAATTGAAGCCTTGCGGCTTCACTTCCCGGTTACCTACTGCGCATGCGCGAGTCGCGCTGCGCAACAAGGATGCTCCCTGCTGTCTCTGGGATCCGTGTGTTTCCCAGCAGACAGCGGGGGGATGACAGGAAGTGGCGTAAATAACTGCAGATTCTGCGGCTATCTATGCCCGGAAGTGGGTGCAGATACCTGTATTATACAGGTATCTGTACCCCCTCCCCCCTGAAAGGTGCCAGTGGTGGCACCGGAGGGGGAGGTTTCCGATGAGCGGAATATCCACTTTAGGGTGGAGCTCCGTTTTAAGGTGTCACACCATATTAATGTACTTATCAGCAATATTTAGAAAAATAATAAAAAAAATGTACAATTACATAAAAAAATATTATTACATAAAATTAATAAAAAGATTTTTTAAGATCACAGTTCATACAGAGCAACCACATATTATTCCCATATAGTTGCTCTTTACCATTTTCAATTCCATCAGGGACATACTGTGAGGTCAGTGACTGGTGAGGCACTGGCTAGTATCAGAGACAGATACACACAGGTTACATATGTCACGAACGTTAGAGGGAGAGCAATAATTCTAGCCATAGACCTCCTCTGTAAAACTTACCATGTAATCAAGTGGCAGCTGGTGTGTTTTTTTTGGGGGGGCGGCAAACAACCTCCCCCCCGGGCCGCCGGTGGAGCGGGACTACCCCCCCTCTGCGGCACTAACACAGCCCCCCTCACTGCCCGCTGTCCTTAACCTGGACACGGGTGGTGAGAGCATGGCGGCCTCGGGGAAAGCTGCTCTGGTGTCCTCTCCTGGAGCAGCTTCTGTGGTGTCTCCTCTCTCCTCCCCCCGGCGCTATGCATCCAATAGGATCGCCTGATGTTTTGGCCAATCGGGAAAGAGGTTTCAAACAACACACCCGGGTGGATTTCAGACGCAATGCTCTGCATCCTGAGTCCACCCTATTTTAAAGTCTATTAGGGCCTGTGGCTCTAATCAGGTTCTTTAAAAAATATATAATTCATATGCCCGGTGACCCGAAAGGGGCCAGACACATGAATAGGGGGCAGCCGTGGATAGATTCATGCTATGCATGCCATGCTAAGCGCAGCCTATGGAGATTTTTAAGTACTGAAGTTTGGCGCCATTCCACAAGGGTGCGCAATTTTAAAGCGTGACATGTTAGGTATCTATTTACTTGGCATAACATTATCTTTCACATTATACAAAAAAAAAATTGGGTTATCTTTAGTGGGTTTTTTTTTATATATATATTCATGAAACAGTTTTTTTCCCAAAAAAACTTGTTTGAAAAATTGCAAATACTGTGTAACATAAAAAGTTGCAATGATCACCATTTTATTCCCTAGGGTGTCTGCTAAAACAATTTATATAGGCCCCTTTCACACTGGGGCAGTTTGCAGGCGCTATTGCGCTAAAAATAGCGACTGCAAACCGACCCGAAACAGCTGTTGCTGTGTCTTCAGTGTGAAAGCCCGAGGGCTTTCACACTGAAGCGGTGCGCTTGCAGGACGCTAAAAAATGTCCCGCAAGCCACATCTTTGGTGCGCTGTAGGAGTGGTATATTTACCGCTTCTATAGCTCCCCTTCCCATTGAAAACAATGGGGCAGCGCTCCGAACCCGCCCGCAAAACGCCGCTGCATCGGCGGTTTGCGGGCTGTATTAACCATTTTTCGGCCACTCGCGGGGGGTAAAACCGCCCCGCTAGCGGCCGAAATGCGCCGCTAAAACGATGGTAAAGCGGCGCTAAATATAGCGTTGCTTTACCGCCAGCGCCCCCAACGCCCCAGTGTGAAACCATAGGGGTTCTGAGTAATTTTATAGCAAAAAAAATTATGAATGTAGGAGAGAAGTGTCAGAATTGGCCTGGGTGGCAAGGGGTTAATTACCATAAGTAATATACAAATAATTATTATATATTGTTTTTAAAGGTAATTTACTATATTTTCAAAAACTGTACTCAAGCACGTGGCTTAACGGACAAATTACTGAAGTTTGAAGTTATAACTTCCAACCAGGAATTTCACAGTAAATACAGGTCCTTCTCAAAAAATTAGCATATTGTGATAAAGTTCATTATTTTCTGTAATGTACTGATAAACATTAGACTTTCATATATTTTAGATTCATTACACACAACTGAAGTTGTTCAAGCCTTTTCTTGTTTTAATATTGATGATTTTGGCATACAGCTCATGAAAACCCAAAATTCCTATCTCAAAAAATTTGCATATTTCATCCGACCAATAAAAGAAAAGTGTTTTAAATACAAAAAAAAGTCAACCTTCAAATAATTATGTTCAGTTATGCACTCAATACTTGGTCGGGAATCCTTTTGCAGAAATGACTGCTTCAATGCGGCGTGGCATGGAGGCAATCCGCCTGTGGCACTGCTGAGGTGTTATGGAGGCCCAGGATGCTTCGATAGCGGCCTTAAGCTCATCCAGAGTGTTGGGTCTTGCGTCTCTCAATTTTCTCTTCCCAATATCCCACAGATTCTCTATGGGGTTCAGGTCAGGAGAGTTGGCAGGCCAATTGAGCACAGTAATACCATGGTCAGTAAACCATTTACCAGTGGTTTTGGCACTGTGAGCAGGTGCCAGGTCATGCTGAAAAATGAAATCTTCATCTCCATAAAGCTACTCAGCAGATGGAAGCATGAAGTGCTCCAAAATCTCCTGATAGCTAGTTGCATTGACCCTGCCCTACACCAGCAGCTGACATGGCACCCCAGACCATCACTGACTGTGGGTACTTGACACTGGACTTCAGGCATTTTGGCATTTCCCTCTCCCCAGTCTTCCTCCAGACTCTGGCACCTTGATTTCCGAATGACATGCAAAATTTGCTTTCATCCGAAAAAAGTACTTTGGACCACTGAGCAACAGTCCAGTGCTGCTTCTCTGTAGCCCAGGTCAGGCGCTTCTGCCGCTGTTTCTGGTTCAAAAGTGGCTTGACCTGGGGAATGCGGCACCTGTAGCCCATTTCCTGCACACACCTGTTCACGGTGGCTCTGGATGTTTCTACTCCAGACTCAGTCCACTGCTTCCGCAGGTCCTCCAAGGTCTGGAATCGGTCCTTCTCCACAATCTTCCTCAGGGTCCGTTCACCTCTTCTCGTTGTGCAGCGTTTTCTGTCACACTTTTTCCTTCCCACAGACTTCCCACTGAGGTGCCTTGATACAGCACTCTGGGAACAGCCTATTCGTTCAGAAATTTCTTTCTGTGTCTTACCCTCTTGCTTGAGGGTGTCAATGATGGCCTTCTGGACAGCAGTCAGGTCGGCAGTCTACCCATGATTGCGGTTTTGAGTAATGAACCAGGCTGGGAGTTTTTAAAAGCCTCAGGAATCTTTTGCAGGTGTTTAGAGTTTGATTCAGATGATTAGGTTAATAGCTCGTTTAGAGAACCTTTTCATGATATGCTAATTTTTTGAGATAGGAATTTTGGGTTTTCATGAGCTGTATGCCAAAATCATCAATATTAAAACAAGAAAAGGCTTGAACTACTTCAGTTGTGTGTAATGAATCTAAAATATATGAAAGTCTAATGTTTATCAGTACATTACAGAAAATAATGAACTTTATCACAATATGCAAATTTTTTGAGAAGGACCTGTAGATAAATAATAAATTACCGTATTATCTTATAACATAAATATAATCATAATATCATAATATATGATTTAGCTTGATTATAACAGTACATTTTCAACAGTAGCAGATTTGCATTCTCCCTCTTAACTGTGTGAGACAGTGGGACATGTGGATTGTGGGTGAATCTTATACCCATAAACCCATGTTTTTTTCCTTGTAGTTAAAGAGGAAGTAAAGGCAAAGGCATAATGAGCTAGTATGCATAGCATACTAGCTCATTATGAATAACTTACCTGAGAACGAAGCCCCCGAAGCGACCCTCGTCCACGACCTCCTCCGCCGCCATCAATCCCGAAGTGACTTCCGGGTCTCGCTGCTCCAGCGCTGTCATTCGCTGGAGCGGCGATGACGTCACTCCCGCGCATGCGCACGAAAGCGGCATTACGCCGTGATCTCGGCATGCTCAGTGCCCCTGCGCGCCGCTATCTACGGCGGGGACAGCAAATTTACACTATTATACAAGCTGTACACGCACTACTTTACATTGTAGCAAAGTGTAATTTCTTCAGTGTTGTCACATGAAAAGATATAATAACATATTTACAAAAATGTGAGGGGTGTACTCACTTTTGTTATGGTAGGTGTGTGGTAGGTGTGTGTTAGGACCAAAGTGACCCAACACTATATAGGATGGATGTTTCCTTATTTTCATGCTTTTCTGTAATATATATTTTATTTGGCTCAAAAGTTGTAATCAAGGTTGGCCACTAGAGGTCAGTATTGTCATGAGATATCCATGCTGACAAGCAAAATCAGGAACCAGACTGAATAAGATTAAAATAAATTATTAAGAAAAATGACACTTCCAACACAGTAAATCATAAACTATGTTAGTGACAAATAGACACTCAAAAACCCTAAATAATATATACAAAATGGAGGGAGCAAAGAGCCAGGTACTGGGAGTGGGAAGCAGGGAGAAGGTCACAGGAGCAGGTCTCAGAATCAGGGACAGGAGCAAAGAGCAAGGCTCAGGCTCAGGCTGGGACGCGGCTTGCACGAAGAACACTGAAGCATTGAACTCCGCTCAAGGGCAGGAAGCCTAATTATTTGTACAGTCCACCTGCTGGGAGACACCCGCTGGTGGCCACCAGAACTATCCCCAATCAATTTCAGAAACAACAGTGCCACCAGCAGGTGACCTAAGTGATGACACAGGTCCTGACAGGAGCCTTCTCACCTTGTTGGTCTCTAACCAGGTATTTGATATAGGGTCCTCCCTCCTTAACCATTTCAGCTCTGGAAGGTTTCACCCCCTTCCTGACCAGAGCATTTTTTGCAATTTGTCACTGCACTAATTTAATTGGTAATTGTGCAGTCATGCAAAGCTGTACCCAATCAAAATGTATGTCTTTTTTTCCCCACAAATAGAGCTTTCTTTTGGTGGTATTTGATCACCACTGGGATTGTTATTTTTTACAATATAAACGGAAAAAAAAGACCAAAAATAAAAATAAAAATAAATAATATTTTCTACTTTTTTGCTATAAACACTATCCAATAAACTAAATTTTTATCATACATTTAGGCCAAAATGTATTCAGCTACATGTCTTTGGTAAAAAAAAAAAAAAATCTCAATAAGCGTATATTTATTGGTTTGCGCAAAAGTTATACCGTCTACAAACTATGGTACATACACTGGAATTTACACAGCTTTTACTTTCTAACTGCCTATTTAATTTCTTGAGGTACTAAAATTGCAGGGCCATTGAATATTGAAATACCTATCACAGTTTCGGAGGCCCTGAAATGCCAAGATACCACAAACCCAAAATGACCCCCCCCCCCCCAAATGACCCCTTTTTGTGAAGTAGACACCCCAAGCTATTTGCTGAGAGGCATGCTGAGTCCATGGAATATTTTATGTTTTGCCACAAGTTTCTGGAAAATTACAATAAATGTTTTTTGTTTTTTTATATAAAGTTGTCACTTAAATTATATATTGCTCAAGCATGCCATGGGTATACAGTGCCTTGCAAGTATGCACACCCCCCCCCCCCCCCTTGGCTTTTTACCTATTTTGTTACATTACAGGCTTTAGTTAAATCTGAATTACAGTGGTGTGAAAAAGTGTTTGCCCCCTTCCTCATTTCCTGTTCCTTTGCATGTTTGTCACACTTAAGTGTTTCGGAACATCAAACCAATTTAAACAATAGTCAAGGACAACACAAGTAAACACAAAATGCAATTTGTAAATTAAGGTGTTTATTATTAAAGGTGAAAAAAAATCCAAACCATCATGGCCCTGTGTGAAAAAGTGATTGCCCCCCTTGTTAAAACATACTATAACTGTGGTTGTCCACACCTGAGTTCAATTTCTCTAGCCACACCCAGGCCTGATTATTGCCACACCTGTTCACAATCAAGGCATCACTTAAATAGGAGCTGCTTGACACAGTAAGGTCCACCAGAAGATCCTTAAAAGCTACACATCATGCCGAGACCCAAAGAAATTCAGGAACAATTGAGAAAGAAAGTAATTGAGATCTATCAGTCTGGAAAGGGTTATAAAGCCATTTCCAAAGCTTTGAGAATCCAGCGAACCACAGTGAGAGCCATTATCCACAAATGGCGAAGACATGGAACAGTGGTGAACCTTCCCAGGAGTGGCCGGCCGCCCAAAATTACCCCAAGAGCGCAGCGACGACTCATCCAAGAGGTCACAAAAGACCCCACAACAACGTCCAAGGAACTGCAGGCCTCACTTGCCTCAGTTAAGGTCAGCGTTCATGCCTCCACCATCAGGAAAAGACTGGGCAAAAATGGCCTGCATGGCAGAGTTCCAAGGAGAAAACCACTGCTGAGCAAAAAGAACATCAAACCTTGTCTCAATTTCTCCACAACACATCTTGATGATCCCCAAGACTTTTGGGACAACATTCTGTGGACCGATGAGACAAAAGTGGAACTCTTTGGAAGGTGTGTGTCCAAGTATATCTGGCGTAGAAGGAACACTGCATTTCAGAAAAAGAACATTATACCAACAGTAAAATATGGTGGTGGTAGTGTGATGGTCTGGGGCTGTTTTGCTGCTTCAGGACCTGGAAGACTTGCCGTGATAAAAGGAACTATGAATTCTGCTGTCTACCAAGAGATCCTGAAGGAGAATGTCCGACCATCTGTTCGTGTACTCAAGCTGAAACGAACTTGGGTTCTGCAGCAGGACAATGATCCTAAACACACCAGCAAGTCCACCACCGAATGGCTGAAGAAAAACAAAATGAAGACTTTGGAGTGGCCTAGCCAAAGTCCTGACCTGAATCCTATTGAGATGTTGTGGTATGACCTTAAAAAGGCCGTTCATGCTCGAAAACCCTCTAATGTAACTGAATTAGGACAATTCTGCAAAGATGAGTGGGCCAAAATTCCTCCAGGATGCTGTAAAAGCCTCATTGCACGTTATCGCAAACGCTTGGTTGCAGTTGTTGCTGCTAAGGGTGGCCCAACCAGTTATTAGGTTTAGGGGGCAATCACTTTTTCACACAGGGCCATGATGGTTTGGATTTTTTTTCACCTTTAATAATAAACACCTTCATTTACAAATTGCATTTTGTGTTTACTTGTGTTGTCCTTGACTATTGTTTAAATTGGTTTGATGTTCCGAAACACTTAAGTGTGACAAACATGCAAAGGAACAGGAAATGAGGAAGGGGGCAAACACTTTTTCACACCACTGTATATGTGATGGATCAGAACACAATAGTCTAAGTTGGTGAAGTAAAATTAGAAAAATATATACATGAAACTATTTTTCAGAAATAAAAAACGGATAATTGGCACGTGGGTATGTATTCACCCCTTTTGTTATGAAGCCCATAAAAAGCTCTGGTGCAACTAATTACCTTCAGAAGTCACATAATTAGTGAAATGATGTCCACCTGTGTGCAATCTAAGTGTCACATGATCTGTCATTACATATACACACCTTTTTGAAAGGCCCCAGAGGCTGCAACACCTAAGCAAGAGGCACCACTAACCAAACACTGCCATGAAGACCAAGGAACTCTCCAAACAAATAAGGGACAATGTTGTTGAGAAGTACAAGTCAGGGTTAGGTTATAAAAAAGTCCAAATCTTTGATGATCCCTAGGAGCACCATCAAATCTATCATGACCAAATGGAAAAAATATGACACAACAGCAAACCTGCCAAGAGATGGCAGCACACAAAAACTCACGGACCGGATAAGGAGGGCATTAATCAGAGAAGCAGCACAGACACCTAATGTAACCCTGGAGGAGCTGCAGAGTTCCATAGCAGAGACTGGAGTATCTGTACATAGGACGTCAATAAGCCGTACGCTCCATAGAGTTGGGCTTTATGGCTGAGTGGCCAGAAGATAGCCATTACTTTCAGCAAAAAACAAAATGGTACGTTTTGAGTTTGCAAAAAGGCATGTGGGAGACTCCCAAAATGTATGGAGGAAAGTGCTCTGGTCTGAGACTAACATTTTACTTTTTGGCTATCAAAGAAAAGGCTATGTCTGGCGCAAACCCAACACATCACATCACCCAAAGAACACCATCCCGCTTTTCAGCAGTGGGGACTGGGAAACTGGTCAGAGTTGAGAGAAAGATGGATGGTGCTAAATACAGGGATATTCTTGAGCAAAACCTGTACCACTCTGTGTGTGATTTGAGGCTAGGACGGTTCAACTTCCAGTAGGACAATGACCCCAAACACACTGCTAAAGCAACACTTGAGTGGTTTAAGGGGAAACTTGTAAATGTGTTGGAATGGCCTAATCAAAGCCCAGACCTCAATCCAATAGAAAATCTGTGGTCAGACTTAAAGATTGCTGTTCACAAGCACAAACAATCCAACTTGAAAGAGCTGGAGCAGTTTTGCTAGGAGGAATGGGCAAAAGTCCCAGTGGTAAGATGTGGCAAGCTCATAGAGACTTATCCAAAGCCACTTGGAGCTGTGATAACCGCAAAAGGTGGTTCTGAAAAGTATTGACTTTAGGGGGGTGAATAGTTATGCACATTGACTCTTTCTGTTATTTTGTCCTGTTTGTTGTTTGCTTCACAACAAAAAAAAAAAAAAAGACATCTTCAAAGTTGTGGGCATGTTCTGTAAATTAAATGATGCAAATCCTCAAACAATACATGTTAATTCCAGGTTGTGAGGCAACAAAGCACGAAAAATGCCAAGGGGGGGGTGAATACTTTTGCAAGGCACTGTATGTGGAATCACACCCAAAAATACATCCTGCTGCTTCTCCTGAGCACGGGGATACCACATATGTGAGACTTTTTGGGAGCCTATCTGTGTACAGGACCCCGATAACCAATCACCGTCTTGAGGCTTTCTAAGGGCGTAAAATTATGATTTCACTTCCTCACTACCTATGACAGTTTCGGAGGCCATGAAATGCCAATATAGCACAACTACCCCCCCCCCCCCCCCCCCCCCACAAATGATCTCTTTTCCCAAATGTCCCTTAAATGTTTTTATTTTTTTTTATCACTTTTATTGTTATCACAGGAAATGTAAATTTTCCCTATGATAGCAATAGGTAGTGACAGGTACTCTTTTTTGAAAAGTTTGGGGTCTATTAGACTCTAGATCTCTCCTCTGCCCTTAAAGCATTTGACCACATCAAGATCAGTGTGATAGGATGCTTTCCCAATTTAAAAATGGCGTTGTTCATATCCG
This sequence comes from Lithobates sylvaticus, assembly GCA_028564925.1. NCBI lineage: Eukaryota > Metazoa > Chordata > Amphibia > Anura > Ranidae > Lithobates > Lithobates sylvaticus. The sequence continues at coordinate 489,332,085 of CM053026.1, read as the reverse complement.
GCAAAACCAAAGTAATGAAATGCTTGTAGCTTCCGGTTTCTTAGGCTACAGAGATTATTGGACCACTCCTGGTCTCCGATCAGCTCTATGGTCAGCTGGCGGAACCACCAGCTGCATTATCGGGTTCTGCAGAGGGACAGGAGAGCCAGAGAAAACTGTGGAAGGTGGCGGAGGAGGGGGGTTGTCCCTTTCCGCTGCTTGTAAAAAGCAGTTAGCGGCTAGTTAGCCACTAAGATTGCTTTTACATGAAAGCTGACCGCTGGCTGAAAAAAACGATACCAAGATGATGCCTAAACATGCAGGCATCATCCCGCTATAACCACTCAAAGTCCAGCGACGTACCAGTTGTTGGGCATATATTGTAATGTTCTTTTTTTTCATGCAGCCTGTGGGCTAAACGAAAAAAGAGAACCTAGCAGACTCCTCCATTCACATCGATCGATGTGGATGAAGAAATATCTGCCAAGAAAAGTGAAAAAAATATATACTGAAGCATGGGGGCAATCCTCCCTCAGTCCACCCCAGCCCCTATGCTTCGCCATATATGCTCTTTTTTTTAACTGCAGTGGTGAAATCACCCCCTAAAGCGCCGTAGTCACTGATTTACATATGCTGAAAACAAACCCTGTTGCTGTCAGAATAAACAGATCAGTGCTGCAGCTGAATGGCGTACCTGCATAGCAAACAATGGTTAACCATAAAACACAGTAACAATTAAACATTACAATATAGCAGTACTGTATAGTATACAGTACAGTAAAACAGTATACGCCACTTGCTACAGAAGGGGACATCAACACAGCGTCACTGTAACCCCCTAGATCAGACGACTCACGGTCCCAGCAGATGGCAGGCTGGGATGTGTAGTCCAGGAATAGTTCTGCAGAATCAGGATGTCTGTTCAGGAGACTACAGTCCCCACACTGCTCTCTGCTTGGCTCAGGAAGATGATGCAAGTAATTTCAAGCCCAGCACTAGAGGAACACAGGGACGGTCAAAGAAGGGAGAGGGTAAGTCTGCAGTGCCAGTTAAAGAGGAGTTTCCATTAAAAAATAAATAAATTAAAGTCAGCAGCTACAAATACTGCAGCTGCTGACTTTTAATAATCGGACACTTACCTGTTCCAGGGTCCAGCGATGCGGGGGATCAAAGCCCCGCTCGTCCCCCCCTCTGCTCGGGGGGCGCTGGCATTGTAACTGTGGGCACCCCGCTGTGGCTTCACAGCCGGGCACCCACTGCGCATGCATGAGCGGCGCCATGATTGGCCACTGAGTCATCTGGGACCTGTCACGTGTCCCAGATGACTGACAGGAGGGAGGGGCAGAGCTGAGCCCTTCCTGCACTGAGGGGAAGTGATGTCACCAGCCCAGGCACTGAAGGAGGCAGACTACGTGGGACCCCCTAGCAATAGGCATTTAGAGGTGAGTTAAAAAAAATGTCTTCCAAATGTTATTTTTTTTTTTAATAGGAATTTTAATGATTTTTTTTTGTGCAACACCACTTTAACTGTAGTCTGCTGTCAGCTACATCCTCCCCCCACTTGAAAGTCTTTGGTCCCCGAAGACAGTATACAATCTCACTAAATTATCTATTGATTATTACACTCATAGATGAGCAACAAATTGTTCTACTAACCTAACCACTACCAACAGTAGCAAACAACTGGCTAATAGATGGATTTTCCATAATGTTGAGCTGTGGAAATGCATTCATCAGAGCTTTCTCCAAGGGTGTCATAGGTCAGTCTCTTGGGGGGGGGGGGGGGGGACAGATTTTCTGTCTAAGTTTTGAGTATATACCTTCCAAAGGTTCAGGTTCACGATCAGTCCCCCAAAAACTACACCCGGGCTCTGGTTTTTCCAGACTCTCAGGAGCAATTTCTCCTTCTGCTTCAGGGACAGCGGAAGCTGGAGCTTCTCCAAGGTCTTGTACCTCAGGGTTGTCGGTTGATTCTAGTTTTATGCCTCCAGTCCCTCTCTTAGGGGGAGTGTATCACTCTCTCTTCTTCAGCCTGGGAGGTGGATTCGGGTATCCAACGAGTTCTAGATCTCAAAGTAGGGGAGCGGGGTGCATCAGGGCAAGGAGGAGGAGAGACTCGAATGGCCTCAGATATGGGCGGCAAGTGGTTCCGATGCCATGTCTTGATTGGCCCTGTCTTCCCTGCTGGGCGGATCTGGTAAACAGGCAGCCCTGGTAATCGTTTGCAGACAATGTATGGTTGAGAACGCCATAGATCAGCCAACCTATGTTTGCACCCCTAAGTTTGCCCCCCTAAGTTGCACAATAGCACTCGATTTCCTGGTTGCAAGTCTTGGACCCTCATTTTGAGATCAAATTTCCTTTTGTTTTTCTGTTCTCTAGCTCTGAATGCCTCCTTGGCTTTCTCACAGGCAGTCTTCAAACTTCTCTGAAGTCTATCAACATATCCCTGATAAGATCCACAGGAAAACGAGCCTTTCTTCCGAACATCAACCGGTAAGGAGAATAGCCAGTGGAGTCATTCACCGTACTACTGTAAGCGTGGACCATGGCAGCATTGTAGTCACCCCAATGTTGCTCCTTCTCCAAAGGCAGTGTTCCTAACATGTTCAACAGAGTATGGGTGAAATGTTCTGGTTGTGGATCTCCTTGGGGATGATAAGGTGTGGTTCTGGATTTTTGAATGCTCAAGAGCTCACACAGTCTTTTTATCAGCTTGCTCTTGAAATCCCGTCCTTGATCTGAATGTAAACGCTACGGTAGGCCGTAATGGATGAAAAACGTCTCCACCAGAGTTTTAGCAACAGTACTAGCTTGATGGTCTTTGGTCGGGAAGGCCTGAGAATAACGGGTGAAACAGAGAAAAGATTGGTTAAAACCAAGACATTGCTTCGCCCACTCAGGTCAGGTTCGAGAAATCAATGCACATCAGCTCCATCGGCCTCTGACTCTGCAGATGGCCAATTGGGGTAGCCCTGTCAGGCAAAGTCTTTCTTTGGATACACCGGATGGTGTATCCAAACTTTCGACTTCGGCCCTCATAGATGGCCAATAAAAGCGGTCCCTAACTAGCTTAAAGGTTCTGTTTGGCCCCAAATGTCCATAGTCGTCATAAAGAGCGGTCAGTGCGACCAGCCTGTGGTTCCCAGGAAGAAAAAATTGGGGAACACCTTCAGGCTCCTCAGCTGGGCCTTTCCTATATATGACTCGGTCTTCCAACTGCATTTGTTCCCATTCTTTATTAACTACTCTTGAGCCATCAATAGGACTATTTAGAAGCAATAAGGTCCCTAGCTAACAAGGCCTTCTTAACAAAGTTACATAGTGGATCTTCACGTTGATTCCTTCTCAAGTCTTCCCGGGTCAGTTGGGGCAGTTCCTGGCTGCGCACTTGAGTCAAATCACAGTAGCACCGTGGCACTCCAGCAGGGGTGACTCCCACAGCTTTAGCGCCTGTGGCCCCCTTATGCTGGTGCTCTACCCCCTGACACACTGCACGCACTCCCTCGGGAGGCAAATTAACCCAGCTTTTCAGCCCAACATCTGTGACATGTGGTCTTTGGGATAAGGCATCTGCATCTCGGTTTCCCACTCCTAGCCAATACTTCAAGCTGAATTGAAATTCGGACAGTCTGGCCAACCACCGATGCCCAGTGGCATCCAATTTAGCAGTGGACAACAGATAGGTCAGAGGATTTTTGTCTGTTTTGACTACAAACATAGCTCCATATAGATAGTCTCGCAGCTTGTCTACCACTGCCCACTTGAGGGCCAAAAACTCTAATGCCCTGTACACACAAACGGATTTTCCGCTCAAGCTTGGCTTGCTTACACAGGGTCACACAAAAGTTCTCTGAACTTTCGACCGTCAAGAACGCAGTGACTTACAACACTACGACGAGAAGAGAAAATTAAGTTCAATGCTGCTCTCAATATTTTGCTGGCTGAAATGCCGCCAGCAATATTCAGATGGCGCATACACACGGTCGCATTTTCAGACCAAAAGCGCACATCGGTCTTTTGCTGGAGGCATTTCCGATCGTCTGCACGCGGCATGTGCACAAGATAGTTCTTTTCACGGGGGGGGGGGTGAGATTCAGACTCACATACGCTATTGGACGAAGCTTCCCTTCCGACTCTTGATACAGGACTAGCCCATCTCGGCTAGCATCCACATGCAGCTCATAAGGCTTTGAAGGGTCAGCGTAGGCCAAGACTGGAGCTTCAGTGAGGCTCTCCCTTAAACGTCTAAAGGTCTTCTTACACTTCGGCATCCATTGATCCCGAACAGACTCATGTGGCTTTCTGGGTCCCAGCTGTTTGGACCCCCTTAAATTCGGCTTCAGCGAATCTTCACTCGCTTCCCTCTACAACAGCTCATTAAGAGGTTTTGCAATTTTTGCAAAGTTCTTCACAAATCTCCTATAATAGGAACAGAATCTAAAAAATTATCTCAATTTGACAAAAGTACTTGGTCGAGGCCAAGAGGTGACAGCTTCCAGCTGTTGTGGATCTGTGGCTTTTCCTTCAGCCGAGACCACTTGGCTCAAATAGGTAACCGAAGACTGGTAGAATTGACATTTCTCTAATGACAGCTTCAGTCCCTCTGCATGAAGCCTCTGGAAGACTTTCTCGAGTCGTGCTTCGTGCTCCTCTAATGTCTTGCCAAAAACAATGATGTCATCCAAGTACACAAGTACCTCTATCAAATTCATGTAGCCCACCGTGTTCTCCATCAAGCTCTGAAAGGTGGCTGGGGCCCCCATTAACCCCTGTGGCATATGATGAAATTCAAAGAACCCTAGTGAGATGATGAGCGCTGTCTTCCCTTGGTCATCGGGATGCATAGGTATCTGGTAGTATCCACTCTTCAGATCCAACACACTGAACCATTTGGCTCCAGACACTGCAAAGCATCTTCTATGCGAGGTGTGGTATAGGTCAAGAATAGTTCTTCGGTTCGGAGTTCTATAGTCAATACACATCCGAATGGACCCATTTTTCTTGCGCACTACCACAATGGGGGAGGTGTAAGGACTCCTGGACTCTTTGATAACTCCAGACTTTTTCAACTCAGCCAGCTGCTTCCGGAGATATTGAAGATCACTTAAAGGGATTCGCCTAGCTCTCTCTGGAAAAGGCCTGTCTTCACTGAATTCGGTGTTGGGCACTTTTGGCAAAGCCCACGTCAAAATCATTCTTAGAAAACATCTTTTCCCACCTGGCTAGCTGAGCTCTAACCCTTTTTTTCCCCATCGGGGAGACAAAGTGGGACACTGGACAGGAGACTCTCTTCCAGGTTCCAGGTTCCCTCTGAACCAGGTCATCCTCCGTCACTGGGGTGGCCACACTCATTCTCTCAATCACCATACAAGGTTTCAGGCTGACCGGCTGACTGGTAACATTTCAAACACCGACAGGGATTCTCAGTTACCTTGGTGGACACGATCTCAGGGACCAGTTCTATCCCGTTCTCTTCTTGTAATGGGTCAGCCAATATCACAAAGGGACCTGGCTGATCCAAGGACATTTTGATGGTGGCCTTCATGCAAATCCTTTCTCCAGGTTGCAATACTCTATCTTAAGTGTCCAGTCGCCACAGTCTCCTCACTCCTTCAGCCTTCTGCTCCTGCACTAAACGTTGGAAAGCCTGCCTCAGTTGTGGGTGAATCCTCTTCACAGTAGCACCCTCCACAGCCAACGGAGTGAGCAACCTTCTCACAAGGTTTGTATTAGTTCCTATCAACAAGGAATTTCGTTCTGACCCAGGGGGCCGAGAGCAAACAACGGCCAAGGAATCAAATGTTTCTGGCTTCCCAGTCAATGAAGCATCAAATGTTATCATGATAGGGATATATCCATCGTAAGGGAACTTTTGAGTACCTATACCCTCCAGCTCTTCTTGTTTACACAGAGTATCCACTCTTCAGATCCAACACACTGAACCATTTGGCTCCAGACACTGCAAAGCATCTTCTATGCGAGGTGTGGTATAGGTCAAGAATAGTTCTTCGGTTCGGAGTTCTATAGTCAATACACATCCGAATGGACCCATTTTTCTTGCGCACTACCACAATGGGGGAGGTGTAAGGACTCCTGGACTCTTTGATAACTCCAGACTTTTTCAACTCAGCCAGCTGCTTCCGGAGATATTGAAGATCACTTAAAGGGATTCGCCTAGCTCTCTCTGGAAAAGGCCTGTCTTCACTGAATTCGGTGTTGGGCACTTTTGGCAAAGCCCACGTCAAAATCATTCTTAGAAAACATCTTTTCCCACCTGGCTAGCTGAGCTCTAACCCTTTTTTTCCCCATCGGGGAGACAAAGTGGGACACTGGACAGGAGACTCTCTTCCAGGTTCCAGGTTCCCTCTGAACCAGGTCATCCTCCGTCACTGGGGTGGCCGCACTCATTCTCTCAATCACCATACAAGGTTTCAGGCTGACCGGCTGACTGGTAACATTTCAAACACCGACAGGGATTCTCAGTTACCTTGGTGGACACGATCTCAGGGACCAGTTCTATCCCGTTCTCTTCTTCTAATGGGTCAGCCAATATCACAAAGGGACCTGGCTGATCCAAGGACATTTTGATGGTGGCCTTCATGCAAATCCTTTCTCCAGGTTGCAATACTCTATCTTAAGTGTCCAGTCGCCACAGTCTCCTCACTCCTTCAGCCTTCTGCTCCTGCACTAAACGTTGGAAAGCCTGCCTCAGTTGTGGGTGAATCCTCTTCACAGTAGCACCCTCCACAGCCAACGGAGTGAGCAACCTTCTCACAAGGTTTGTATTAGTTCCTATCAACAAGGAATTTCGTTCTGACCCAGGGGGCCGAGAGCAAACAACGGCCAAGGAATCAAATGTTTCTGGCTTCCCAGTCAATGAAGCATCAAATGTTATCATGATAGGGATATATCCATCGTAAGGGAACTTTTGAGTACCTATACCCTCCAGCTCTTCTTGTTTACACAAGGGAATATGCTTTAGATGTTTGTCATAGAAATCCCTATACAGCAGTGTCACCTGAGCTCCGGTATCTAATAGCGCTTAGGTGTAGATCCCTTCCGCTTGGAGCGAAACGATTGGGGAAGGGCCTACCAGGTTCCTCACTTGTGACTCTATAGTCTGAGCCCTAATTGGCTTCTCTCGAGACTGAGGAATCTCTTTAACTGCTCGACTAGAAGGGTGTGCATTGATCTCCTGTGTCCGTCTTCCTTTCCCTTGGGACTCACTTTTAGAAACAGGCAAAGGAGGAGGGGGACGAGCATAGGACTTGGGTTTCTGCTTCTTCTTGGCCTCTGTCTTGGGTATGGAGATCTGTTTTACCCTGGGACGCTCAATTGGCTCCTTCACTGAGGTCCCCGGAAGTTTCCCTCCGGCTTCAAGAAGAGTATCTTCTGTAACGCTTTTAATACTTCTGTAAGAAACTGCGGGCTGATTCCTGCTTTAGGAAAATTTGCCTTAAGGTGCTCAGCTTCCCCACATCCAAAACATCTCTTTCCCTTAGTCTGGGAAGGCTTTGACCCTCCTGGGTGAAGTCCTTGCTCTTGCATCTTCCTTTGGGTCTCCATTACTCGCATCAAAGCATGATACATCTGGGTTTGAGCCTGGGCAACTTGAGTCATCAATTCTACTGGCCCTGATTCGCCAACTGGCTTCTTGTTATCTGAACTGACAGTTCCCTCTTGCTCTGGTTCTGTTTCACTGTCTTCATCCAAGAAACCAGCTTCAGCATGGACAACATGAGCAGACGCTTTCTCTCTCCTTCCTCCACTGGCACTCAGCTCTCTCATTTCCTGACACTTCTCCTCCAACAAAGCCTCTTCCTCACGTACTTCTCTAATTAACTCAGGGTAAGTTGGAACTGTTCGTGCTCCCTTCAGTAATAGTTTCAAGACAATAGGATGGTTTGGACAGGCCCCTTGTAAGATAATCTGGTCTAGAATTGTCTATTCGAGAAATGTACTCTGAGAGTCTCTCCCCTCTTCCTCTCCGGCGGGAGTTGGCAACTGCCCTGAGAAGAACTGGAGTCTCCGGTATCTTTAGTTTGCATTGCCAGAGCCATTCTTCACCAAGCTGTCAACTAGCCGACTCATATCCGTGTGTATGCGAGGCAGGAGGAGCATTAGCCCCATAGGAATTTGCACCAACGAGTTCAGTGCTCCCCACACTGGCCTTCGGTGATGGTGGCCTCTTCCCTCACTTGCAGTGGGATCACCCGAGCAACTACCCCTTCTGCTAGGGGCACCTCTTCTTCCCGGAAACAGGCAGGTAGCTCTTCCTGCCACTCCATCAACACCCAAACATAATCCAGAGTAAATTCTACCTCCACATCCAGGATGTAGGCCCTCTGCTCTGGAACTAAAGCTCTTACCCACTGTCGGATCTCCTTCTCAGTGCACTCACTTCCTGAGATCTCCAGAACAGTGCTTCGCTCCATTTGGGCTCCTTGTACTCTCCCCCAGATGACTGCATCTCTCGTAGTGGCTCTTGTCTGGACTAGCTAGAACTAGCTAGGGTCTGCAGCAGAGAACACCCTGGACAAGCCCCAAAATGTAGCACTGCCCCCTTGGGGGTTGCTTAGAATTGCATGTTCATCTGCGCCACCCTGACCCTGTAAACTTTCCAGGGCTCCTCACACTCTAGGTTCAGACATATTGTATGTACCTTTAACCACTTACCAACCGGCCCATAGCCGAATGACGGCTACAGGGCGGTTTGATAGCTCTGGGAGGGCGTACACTGACGTCCTCCCAGAAAACCGCTCCCGCGCACCCCCTTGGGTGCGCACATGGGAACATCTGTGCTCGCCAGATTCACGAGACCCGGCGCAACACGAATCGCGGTAAAGGGCCAATGACAGCGGCCCTTTACCACGTGATCGCTTCGTCCAATGACGGAGCGATCACAAATGTAAACAATGCAGGGAAAGCAGGGTCATCAGGAGTTCATCGCTCTCCGCTCCTCACACCGATGCAGCGTGAGAGGAGAGAAGAGCTATCGTGTGCCCAACTGTGTTTTTTGATATACATATCAGTGCCACAACAGTGCCATCTGTGCCACATCCGTGCCATCTGTGCCACCTGTGCCACCTCTGTGCCACACCAGTGCAACCAGAGCCACACCAGTGCCACTACAGTGCACACCAGTGCCGCACCAGTGCCCATCAGTGCTCATCTGCGCCACTGCAGTGCCACATCAGTGCCGCCTGTGCCCACCAGTGGCGCCTGTGCCTACCAGTGCCACTACAGTGCACACCAGTGCCACACCTGTGCCCATCAGTGCTCATCTGCACCACATCAGTGCCGCCTGTGCCCACCAGTGCCACAGTGCTCATCTGTACCATCAGTGTCACTACAGTACAATTAGTGCCCATCTGTGCCACTACCGTGCCATCAGTGCAACTCGTTAGTGCCACTACAGTGCCCAATAGTGCACATCAGTACTCTGCAGTGCAGCCTCACCAGCCACCAGTATGGCAAAAAAATATTTTACTAGCGAGGAGGCTTACCAGCGTCTAAGCATGACGATGAGAGCATCGGAGAGCTCTCTGAGTCTCAGTCCGATTCGGATTCGGCCTAAGAACCCGTGACAAGCAGTATATATATAGATATATGATATAGTATATATATATATATATATATATATATATATATGATATAGAATTGGAAGAAGAACATGTGCCCGTGAAAAGAAGGCGTTCTGGAATGGAGCAGCAGCCTACTACCAGTAGCGCGGGGCCATCCACCTCGAGCGCAGTGCCGTCCACCTTGAGAGCAGTGCCGTCCACCTCGAGAGCAGTGCCACTGCAACAAAGGCCAGGCACCAGTAGGGTGTCATCTCAGCCCCAAATGGATAGGGGCCATGCCAGCCTTCCCCATGCCCTTCAAAACCCCCTGTGGCTTCCCCCTAATTCCAGAGCAGCAAATATCCCCCTTTTACTGCCCAGCCAGGTGTCCAGGTGAAAACCAATGGTTTTGTCATGCTTGATTTTTTTCATTTGATTTTCACCGAAGACTTAATATCGTCCATTGTAGCCCAGTGCAACCTCTATGCACAGCAGTACATAGTAAGCAACCCTGGTTCTAGTTACGCCCGTCCCTTCGAGTGGAGGGAACTTACCGTAGAGGAATTCAAAATATTCTTAGGCCTAACTTTTAATATGGGACTCACAAAAAAATAAATAAAATTATACTCCTATTGGTCTACCAACCCCATCCACCACATGCCACTCTCCTCATCGATTATGCCAAGATCAAGATACCTTTATGATTTTGCGGTTCCTCCACTATAATGACAACGCCCAGTGCCCTCCACAAATTATTAAAAATTCGGCCACTCCTAAATTATTTCTCTGAAAAATTTCAGCAGTTATATACCCCCGAACAGAAAATTCTCAGGCAGGTTGGGCATCAAGCAGTTTATCCCCAGCAAAAGGGCCCAATATGGGGTTAAAATGTACTTTGTGACCGAGCCATGGGGTACATTTACGCCTTCCGGTTGTACGAAGGGAAGGACTCCCAACTGCATCCCTCTGAATGTCCAGAGTATATTGGAGCCAGCGGCAAAGTTGTCTGGGAGCTTGTCTATCCACTCCTTGGAAAGGGATACAATATTTATGTCGATAATTTTTATACAAGCTTGTCCCTCTTCTGCAATCTTCACCGGAGGGACACCCCAGCATGTGGTACAGTAAGAGCCAATAGAAAGGGCTTCCTGCAAAAACTCATCAATGAAAGGCTACGATGGGGAGATGGCGTCTTTGCGAAACCAGGAGCTATTGGCTGTCGAGTGGAGGGACAGACGAAATGTACACATGCTCACGGCAATCCATAATGACACCTACGTGGAAGCCTCCAGAAGAAATGACCCAATCCAGAAACCAGCTTGTATCTATGACTATAATTTGTTTATGAGGGGAGTGGACGTCAATGATCAGATGATTGAACCCTACCTTCCCACAAGAAAATCCCATCATTGGTATAAAAAAAGTGTCCATTTATTTTTTCAGTTTGGCCATGTACAACACTTATGTTATTTACCAAAAATCTACTGAGACCCCTGTATCCTATTTGCACTACCAGAAACAAGTAATCTCCCCCCCTTTTGTACCCTGAAAGTCCACCAGAAAATATTCGCTCTGATTCCGTGAGCAGACTCCACGAACGCCACTTTCCTGAGGAGTTAGAAGAGACACCACGTATTATTGTCCCCATTGTCCTTCCCAACCAGGCCTCTGTATAGGTGAATGTTTCTGCCGTTACCATAATTCTCTACATTATTAGGGAAGTATGGTAAATGTAATTCTCATTTCCTGTAATTTTCCTCCACCCCCCTTATGCCACTGCACTGAACTGTACATACCTCTGCCTTCTCTGGATCCGACCCTGGCCTGTTATACGACCAAGCTTCTGCCTAACGATAAACATACCTCTGCCTTCTCTGGAACTGACAATGGCCTGTTATACGACCAAGCTTCTGCCTGACGCTAAACTGTACCTACCTCTGCCTGCTCTGGAACTGACCCTGGACTGTTTGACCATGTTTTTTGTCTGCCTCTTGGACTGATCATTTACCCTGCTATGCTAGTGGGAACACAGGGGTCTCACATATGTAAGGGGCTCCAGAAATGTTTTTCTGGATGAAGAAATCAAATTGTTTAGTTTTCTCATTCCAGATTAAGGTCTGGAGGCTTCAAAGAGATTTGGGTGGGAGAAGCCTCTACCCCTGTCCCCATTCTTTTTTGGCCTGCTACTTGGATCATGTTCCTGCTTACTACCAGGACCAATATTTTGGCACTGCTGGCAATGTCTCTACTTGCACTGACCCTGGACTGTATATGGACAGTATTCCTGCCTATACTGACTATGGACAATATTCCTGCCTGCTGCCTGGACAATTCCATTCACTGTCGCTGACCACGTCCCTGCCTGCTGCCTGGATCAGGGCTCTCCTCCTGTGGACAACTGCACTACTAAAACCACAGGTAATCTTTTGTTTACCCTTTGCTCAGCAGAATGTATTTTAGGGTGTAATTCTTGGTATGTTCATGCTATGTGTTAGAAATATGAAGGGCCTTCAAAAATGTGATAGATTGTAAGATTGAAATTAGAGGTGTAATTTATACTCGAACTAGAACGCCTGAATGTGCTACTTCAATGTTGGGCCTCTGTATGTGGTCAGGCTGTGTAAAAGTCTCACACATTTGGTATCGCCATACTCAGGAGGAGTAGCAAAATATATTTTGGGGTGTCATTTTTGCTATGTACATGCTATGTGTTGGAAATATCTTAGAAATGGACAACTTTGTGTAAAAAAAAAAAATGCGTTTTCATTTTTTTCCACATTTTCCTAAAACTTCTGGAAAAAAATGAACCGTTCAAAACACTCATTATGTCTCATGGATTATACGTTGGGGTGTTTTCTTTCCAAAATGGGGTCACTTTGTGGGCGTTTCCATTGTCCTGGTGCTCCATGGCCTTCAAAAGTGTAATAGGTGGTTAAGAGATTAGATGTGTAATTTATGCTCCTAGAACGCCTGAATGTGCTACTTCAATGTTGGGCCTCTGTATGTGGCCAGGCTGTGTAAAAGTCTCACACATGTGGTATCGCCATACTCAGGAGGAGTAGTAAAATATATTTTGGGGTGTCATTTTTGCTATGTACATGCTATGTGTTGGAAATATCTTAGAAATGGACAACTTTGTGTAAAAAAAATGCGTTTTCATTTTTTTCCACATTTTCCTAAAACTTCTGGAAAAAAATTAACCGTTCAAAACACTCATTATGTCTCATGGATTATACGTTGGGGTGTTTTCTTTCCAAAATGGGGTCACTTTGTGGGCGTTTCCATTGTCCTGGTGCTCCATGGCCTTCAAAAGTGTAATAGGTGGTTGAGAGATTAGATGTGTAATTTATGCTCCTAGAACGCCTGAATGTGCTACTTCAATGTTGGGCCTCTGTATGTGGCCAGGCTGTGTAAAAGTCACACACATGTGGTATCGCCATACTCAGGAGGAGTAGCAGAATATATTTTGGGGTGTCATTTGTGGATTGTACATGCCATTTGGTGTGTAAAAAATCTTAATTTTGCAAAGAATTGTGGGAAAAAAATGACAACTTCAAAAAACTAACCATGTCTCTTACTAAATACCTTGGAATGTCTACTTTCCAAAAAGGGGTCATTTTGTGGGTATTTGTACTTTCCTGGCTTGTCAGGGTCTCAAGAAATGAGATAGGCCTCAGTACATCCGGTGTGATCAGATGTGATACATTTTCAGTGATTGGCACCATAGCTTGTAGACTCTATAATTTTCACACAGACTAAATAATATCCACTAATTTGGGTTATTGTTACCAAAGACATGTAGCAGTATACATTTTGGCCCAAATTTATGAAGAAAAATTACTTATTTGCAAAATGTTATAATAGAAATGAAGAAAAATTAATTTTTTTACCAAATGTTCGGTCTTTTTTCATTTATAGCACAGAAAAAAAAAAACCCAGAGGTGATCAAATACCACCAAAAGAAAGCTCTATTTGTGTGGAAAAAAGGACGAAAATTTCATATGGGTACAGTGTTGCATGACTGAGTAATTGTCATTCAAAATGTGAGAGCACTGAAAGCTGAAAATTGGTCTGGTTAGTAAGGGGGTTTAAGTGCCCAGTGGGTAAGTGGTTAAATAACACACAGACACAATGCAGATTGATTATCTCTCTCTGATTTTACTGTTCAAATGGAGAGTCAAGTAACAGGGTATTGGTCAACTAAGTCCTGGGTAAACAGCCAAAACACAGTTGAAAAGGTTCCCTGAGATAATTAAATAAACAAGTTGGAATCACAGGTATAAAATAACAATGCACATAGAAACAGACAATAAATGAATGAATATCTAAAGAACACCACTAGTTGCTGTGTATATATCACTGTAAAAAGGGGAAACCCAGGGTGGTCTATTATACCTTTAATCCTAATGAAAGACTGGGTATTCTAGATCTTAGGGGTATGTCCCTTTAAATGGCAATAGTATAACAATGTCCAAGATGCAAAACAGCTATGCCTGGTGTAGAATTCGATATATTAAATCCAACACCTGGCTAGTTGTAATCTTTATGCCCCGTACACACGATCGGATTTTTCGATGGAAAATGTTCGATGGGAGCTTGTTGTCGGAAATTCCGACCGTGTGTAGGCTCCATCGGACAGTTTCCATTGGAATTTTCATCACACAAAATTTGAGATCTGGATCTCAAAATTTTCCGACAACAAAATCCGTTCTTGGAAATTCCGATCGTGTGTACACAATTCCAACGCACAAAGTTCCACGCATGCTTGGAATCAAGAAGAAGAGCCGCACTGGTTATTGAACTTTTTCTTGACTCGTCATACGTGTTGTACGTCAACGCGTTCTTGACGTTCAGAATTTCCATTAAGTTTTGTGTGACCGTGTGTATGCAAGACAAGTTTGAGCCAACATCCGTTGGAAAAAATCCATGGATTTTGTTGTCGGAATGTCTGATCGTGTGTACAGGGCATTAGAGTAATTCCAGGTGTAAGATAGGATAAAGCAAAGATTGTATTGGCAGGCGGATGCCTTCTCACCAAACTGAAGAACAGCACAGGAACCTCCTGAAGAACGATTCCAGTCGATGCATTAATCTGCAGAACGGTCGGAGATGCCAGACAGGCTGCTAGGACCGTGAGTCATCTGATCTAGTGGGTTACAGTGACGCTGCGGTGATGTCCCCTTGTGTAGCAAGCGGCGTTGGACCCACCTGGGTCGGAGCTGGGATCGCCAGCAGTGGAGGTTGTGTACTTGATGGACCCTGGGAAGCAAGAGGCTTGGACCTAGTCTGCTGACCCTTTTTGAAGTCCCTCCCAGAGTTCTTTCTTTGGGTCAGATGGCATGCTGGGATGTGTAGTCCAGGAATAGTTCTGCAGAATCAGGATGTCTGTTCAGGAGACTACGATCCCCACACTGCTCTCTGCTGGGCTCAGGAAGATGAAGTAATTTCAAGCCCAGCACTAGAGGAACACAGGGACGGTCAAAAAAGGGAAAGGGTAAATCTGCAGTGCCAGATAACTGTAGTCCGCTGTCGGCTATAGTTATTTCAGATCTTTATTTACGTATCAAGAGGGTAATTCAAAATAATTGGAGAGTTAGGTCAAAATGTGGACAGTTTCTCCAAAATTTTTTGAATACCTTCGAGCAGGGGTAGGCAACCTCTGAGAGGTGGAGATCTACCGGAACAACATGATAGAGATCAAAGATCACTGTGGTTCATGCCCTTTTGTTTTAACCACTTGCCGACTGCCGCACGGCGATATACGTCGGCAGAATGGCACGGGCAGGCAGAGTAACGTACCCGTATGTTACTCCCCTCCCGCGGGTGGCGGGCGCAATCATTTTGTGACTGTTATAAGCGTTAAGGCAATTAGTGGTAGGCCCCTTTAGGTCTAGGGTACCCCCTAATAAAGATTCAACCCCTTGATCGCCCCCAGTTAACCCTTTCACCCCCTGTCGCCAGTTTTACTAATCGATCATTTTTCTGATCGCTATACAAGTGTCACGGCCTGTTAGTTATTTAGGTTCACCATCAGATTTTTATAGTGTCAGGTACCCCCATATACTACCTAATAAAGGTTAAACCCCCTGATTGCCCCCTAGTTAACCCTTTCACCAGTGATCACTGTATAATTGTTACGGGTGACGCTGGTTAGTTAGTTTGTTTTTTATACCCGCCGTTTATTACGCAATAAAGGTTTAAACCCCTGATCGCCCGGCGGGTTATATTAGTTCGATTTTAGGGTCAGTTAGGGTCTGCGTCGCCCCAGGCAGCGTCAGATTAGTGCCAGTACGCTAACACCCATGCACGCAGCATACACCTCTCTAAAGCCCCATACACACGCGCGGATTATCCGAGGACCAGGTCCGTCGGACCATGTCCATCATACTTTGTCTGATGTTGGTTTTGCGTACACACGGTCAGACAAAGTTGTCGGAAAATCCAATCATTCTGAACGTGGTGACGTTTGTTGCCTACGACGGGACTACGTAGAGGCTAGTAGCCAATAGCTTTGGTCTTGTAATGTGATCTGAGCATGCGTAGCACTTTGTCCGGTCGGACAACCGTACACACGATCGGATTTGGTGTGATCGGACCGTGTTGTCGGCAAATCTTTCCAGCAGGAGATAAGACTTTGTCCGTCGGACAATCCGACGTACACTGTCCGATGGTGCATACACACGGTCTGATTTTTCAACAACATTGTCCGATCGGACAGAATCCATGAAAAGGTCCGACCGTGTGTATGGGGCTTTAGTGGTATAGTGTCTGAACGGATAAATATCTAATCTGATCTATATAAATCTATATAGTTTAGGGTTCCCAAAAATCCAGTGTTAGTGGGATCAGCCCAGATACCTGCTAGGCAGTGGCGGTGCGTGCATAGAGGGCGCAGGAGCGCCGCCCCCCCTCTCCTGCACCGCTCTATCACCAATAGATAGATTCATGCATTGCATGAATCTATCTATTGTCACCGCTGCCGCCCCCTATTCAGGTGTCCGGCCCCTGATCGGGCGCCGGGCATCTGAATTACAGTGGGGGGGGGTGTTGCTGAAAGCGCCCCTATTAGAGCTGTAAGCTCTAATAGGGGACACTATTAGAGCAGTGTGCTCTAATAGGCTTCCCTAAGTGTAAACAGCGGGCGCAATGCTGTGCGTTCGCTGATTACACAGTATTGTGTTAGGGAAGCGAATACATCGCTTCCCTAACACAGACCCGTCTCTCAGCCAATCAGGTTGCCAGGTCTGTTACCTGTCACCTGATTGGCTGAAGTCACAGGCGCTGTGATTGGACCAGCTGCACACCGGGAAAAGGTAAGTGCAGAGGGCAGGCAGGGGGCACAGTGGCAGCACTTAAGGGGCACAGTGGCAGAACTTGGGGCACAATGGCAGCACTTAAGGGGCACAATGGCAGCACTTAAGGGGCACAATGGCAGAACTTGGGGCACAATGGCAGCACTTAAGGGGCACAATGGCAGCACTTAAGGGGCACAATGGCAGAACTTGGGGCACAATGGCAGCACTTAAGGGGCACAGTGGCAGAACTTGGGGCACAATGGCAGCACTTAAGGGGCACAATGGCCGCACTTAAGGGGCACAATGGCAGCACTTAAGGGGCACAATGGCAGAACTTGGGGCACAATGGCAGAACTTGGGGCACAGTGGCAGCACTTAAGGGGCACAGTGGCAGAACTTGGGGCACAGTGGCAGAACTTGGGGCACAGTGGCAGCACTTGGGGCACAGTGGCAGCACTTGGGGCACAGTGGCAGCGTTTGATGGGCACAGTGGCAGCGTTTGATGGGCACAGTGGCAGCACTTGGGGCACAGTGGCAGCGTTTGATGGGCACAGTGGCAGCGTTTAATGGGCACAGTGGCAGCGTTTGATGGCACAGTGAGGCTGTTTATTTGCGCCCCCCCAAAAATTTTGAGCACCAGCCGCCACTGCTGCTAGGACCTGCGTTTTGCCCCTCCGCCCAGCCCAGCCAACCCCACCCAAGTGCAGTATCGATCGATCCATGTCACTTACAAAACACTAATCACATAACTGCAACGTTTGCAGAGTCAGGCCTGATTCCTGCGATCGCTAACAGTTTTTAAAGTCACTTGATTTTTATTCACTGTTTTTCACGGAAGATCTCTATTGTGGACCAAAGTAATTTGTATGCTGGTCAATTCATCGCCGCTAATCCCCAGTCCTCCCTTGCCAGAGATTGGAAACCAATTACAGTTTCTGAATTTAAGACCTTTCTGGGCCTATCCCTCGACATGGGCATAGTTAAAATGAGTACGTTGTGGTCATATTGGTCCACTGAGCCAATGTACCATATGCCCGTGTTCTCTGCCTCCATGACGAGGGCACGATATGAGCAGATCTTGCGGTTCATACATTTCAACAACAACTCTGAACTCTGTCGTCCTCGTGGAGACCCTGGATACGATTGGCTCTACAAAATTCGGCCCCTCGTAAACCACTTCAACCAACGTTTTGCAGCCTTGTTTACTCTACATCAAGTTGTCTGCGTTGATGACTGAGTCCCTGATTACGTTTTCTGGCCGCTTGTCTTTCAAACAGTATCTTCCCAGCAAGTGTGCCAGATACGGGCCAGATACGGGGTCAAGATGTATAAGCTCTGTGACAGGGCCACAGGCTATACATATAGTTTTAGTTTTATGGTTTACGAGTGAAGAGATAGTCACATAGACCCGCCGAACTGCCCAGATTACATAGGGAGCACTGGCAAGATTGTGTGGGACTTGGTGTCACCCTTACTTGGAAAGGGGTACCATTTGTATGTGGACAATTATTACACGAGTGTGCCACTTTTTAGTCACTTGTTCGATCATCAGATTGGCGCATGTGGCACTGTGCGATCTAATCGCCGGGGCTTTTCCAGGCGGCTTGTAGATTTCCATCTTAGGCTGGGGGAGAGAGCCTGCTTGAAGTGTAATAACTTGCTCGCTATGAAGTGGAGGGATAATACGAATGTTTTCATTCTGTCCTCCCTTCATGCAGACACAACTGTCCAAATTCCTACGGCAACTGGTGTTGTGGAGAAAACCCTCTGTGTCCATGAATATAACCAAACTATAGGAAGGGGTGGACCTCAACAACCAGTTGGTGGCGCCATACCTAGTTGCCCGTAAGGCCAGACGCTGGTACAAAAAAGTGTCTGTATACTTATTTCAATTGGCTTTGCTGAACGCTCATGCGCTATACAGAGCTTAAGGATGGACTGGATCCTTCCTTAAATTCCAGGAAGAGATCGTCAGAGCCCTTCTGTTGACAGTGCTCCACCTCACCTTCCCAACCCAAATGCAGTAAGCCAGCTGCATGAGAGGCATTTTCCGTATGTCCTCCTGAGTATCCCTACCCAACTAGCCCCCCAAAGAAGATGTCGTGTCTGTAGCAAGCGCGGATATAGGCGTGGCACCCGCTATTATTGTCCCTCCTGTCCTGACAATCCTGGTCTTCGCATTGGTGTATGTTTTGAATGCTACCATACACTAGTGGAGTATTAGCGTAGGGTACAGCACTGCACAGACTAGGACACACTTTCACAGGGTCTCCCAAGATGCCATTGCATTTTGAGAGACCCGAACCTGGAACCGAACCGTTAGAGATACAGTTACAAATAAAAGTGTAAAAAAAAAAGTTGTAATTTTATTGTTCTCTCTCTCTATTCTCTCTCTACTGTTCTGCTCTTTTTTACTGTATTCTATTCTGCAATGTTTTATTGTTATTATGTTTTATCATGTTTGCTTTTCAGGTATGTAATTTTTTTATACTTTACTGTTTACTGTGTTTTATTGTTAACCATTTTTTTGTTTTCAGGTACGCCATTCAGCTGCAGCGCGGATTTATTTATCTTGACAGCAACAGCGTTTGCTCCCACGATACATAAAACCGTTACTCCAGCGCTGTAGGAGGTGATTTCACCACCACAGTTAAAAACAAAATGGTGCATGTATGCCCATCATTAGAAGTGGGTGGATGAAGGGAGGTATTCTAATGGTGGGCATACCCACCGATCAATCTTTTTTTTTTGTTCAGCCCACAGGTTGCATGAAAAAAAAGATTGCAATATATGCCCAACAAGGACCAGCAACGTACTGGTATGTTGCTGGAGTTTGAGTGGTTATACCAGAATGATGCCTTGCAGGTTTCGGTATCATCTTGATATCATTCTTTTTAGATAGTGGTCGGCTTTCATGTAAAGGCAATCCTAGTGGCTAATTAGCCTCTAGACTGCTTTTACAAGCAGTGGGAGGGAATGTCCGACCCCCCTCCCACTGTATTCCATGGTTTTCTCTGGCTCTCCAGTCCCAACAGGGAACCTGAAAATGCAGCCGGTGGTTCCGCCAGCTGACCATAGAGCCGATCAGAGACGAGAATGGCTCCAATCATCTCTATGGCCTAAGAAACCGGAAGCTACGAGCATTTCATGACTTCAATCTTTCCGGATGTAAACAGCGCCATTGGGAAAGCATTTTATCACACCGATCTTGGTGTGGTCAAATGCTTTGAGGGCAGAGGAGAGATCTAGGGTCTAATAGACCCCAATTTTTTCAAAAAGAGTACCTGTCACTACCTATTGCTATCATAGGGGGATTAGGGTGACCACATTTCCAAACTGCCATTCAGGCACACCGGCCCTTCCCTCGCTGATGATGGAATCTGTCACTCATTTCCCTCCTGCGTGGCTATCTCTATCATAGAACGCTAGGAGAAAGTGATGTCACTTTAGAACAGCGGTCCCCAACCTTTTTTTGCATGGGGGACCGGTTTCGTGGAAGCGGGGGGAGGAATGTAGTCTCTGGGTTGACAGGGAATTCGGCGGCGGGGTGATTTGTCGGGTGAATGGCTGATGTTAGCACTTAAATCATCCCGACACCATGCTTGATATGGTGTCAGGATGATCAAATCACATTGTTTCTATTACTACATTGTAATATATAATGAAATAGTTCAACTCACCATAATGCAGAATCAGTGGGAACCCTAAGCTTGTCACTTGCCACCAGTCATAGCATGCCACCATCACCTGCCCCCAGATGCAGCTTGTCACTTGCCACCGTTGTCTGCTGCCAGATGCAGTGTGTCACTTGCCATCTGATGCAGTTTGTCGCTTGCCACCCGTAGCCTGCCATCGGATGCAGTGTGCCACTTGCCACCTATAGCCTGCCACCAGATGCAGTGTGCCACTTGCCACCCATACCCTTCCACCAGATGCTGTGTGCCACTTGCCACCCACAGCCTGCCACCAGCTGCAGTGTCACTTGCCAGCCAACAATAAGGGTGTATAGTGAGGGCTGCAGGGTTCTGTAGAGGGTCTTATCCTCCCGCTGTCTGTTTTACAGGTCAGATTTGTAAACAAGTAAACAAACCGGTTGCTATGACAACAACCTTGTTTACCTTTTAGCTGACAAACCTTTTTTTTAGGTTTGTAAACAAGTAAACAAACCGGTTGCTATGACAACAAGGTTGTTTAGATTTACAAGGAAATATAGGGGGCCTCTACATGAGATATCAGCTAGAAAGGTAAACAACATTGTTCTCATAGCAACCATTTTGTTTACAAACCTGAGCTGTAAAATAGACGGCATAAATATATTAATAAAAAAGCAAAATAAAGTCGGAGCTGATCCTACTCACTACTAACTGCTGATCTATATTACCATATCTAGTTGTGTAATTTCCATATCATTCCCCTCCATACAATAAATCCTAAATATCCACATATGTAAAAGACATATGAAGATAAAACACGGGATACAACACTGTGCATTACATCATGAAATCAATATGCAGATTTGTTATAAACGTGAAAAAAAAAAAAAACAGTCCTTGAAAATGTTCATCCACAAAATTCAGTGTTATTGTGTTTATCAAACGTCATCCCATCCCCCGTGCTTTTATCCTTAAAATTCAATATAAAAAGTGATGGTGCTAATGCCCCTCCCCCAGAACCCTGAGGACCTCTGGGACAATCACACGTTATTCTATCACCAAAAGACACCAAATCAGCATTACGTCATCCAATAGATATATTCTTCCCTCAATGTATTTCCA
The DNA here is from genome assembly GCA_028564925.1 of Lithobates sylvaticus. Lineage (NCBI taxonomy): Eukaryota > Metazoa > Chordata > Amphibia > Anura > Ranidae > Lithobates > Lithobates sylvaticus. The sequence continues at coordinate 489,310,470 of CM053026.1, read as the reverse complement.
CCAATCACCCAAAAAGGAAATGACAAGGTCATCTATCGTACAATGTGCTTTTATTAACCACTTCAGCCCCGGAAGAATTTACAACCTTCCTGACCAGAGCACTTTTTGCGATTCAGCACTGCGTCACTTTAACTGACAATATCGTGGTTGTGCGACGTGGCTCCCAAACAAAATTGACGTCCTTTTTTTCCCATAAATAGAGCTTTCTTTTGGTGGTATTTGATCACCCCTGCGGTTTTTATTTTTTGCGCTATAAACAAAAAAATAGCGTCAATTTTGAAAAAAACGCATTATTTTTTACTTTTTGCTATAATAAATATCCGCCAAAAATATATAAAAAATAATTTTTTTTCCTCAGTTTACGTATTCTTCTACATATTTTTGGTAAAAAAAATCGCAATAAGCGATTATTGATTGGTTTGCGCAAAAGTTATAGCGTTTACAAAATAGGGGATAGTTTTTAATAATAATAAAAAAAATTTTTTAAATGTCGTGGTTAATATCCTCCAGGTAGTTCCCCCAGCACCGCCGTTCCTCCCACCATCTTCCCTCTCTATGCAAACTATTCTCTTTTCACTCTTATTTCTCTCTCTTGGCTTTTTAATAAAATGACATTTAAATATAAAATGGCCCAATGAGTACCTGCTTCTCTTTGGCAGACTAAGATGTTCCTACAAGACCAGCTTAAGCCACATGCAGTGCAGCATAGGAGCTGTTACATACAACAAGAAGCTGCAGTCCCACCACAAGTTAGAGGACTAAAGTGTTTAGCTCTTCTGCCTGGCAGCACCGGGGTTGTCGGTTCAATTCCCAACCACAGCGCCACCTGCCTGGAGTTTGCATGTTCTCCCTGTGCCTGCATGGGTTTCCTTTGAGTACTCCGGTTTCCTCCCACACTACAAACACATGCTGGGAGGTACATTGGCCCTAGTAGGTGTATGAATGTGAGTTAGGGAGCTTAGATTGTAAGCTCCTTGGGGGCAGGGACTGGTGTGACTGTACAATATACAGGATGGAAATAGATGACTGAGCACAGCTGCAATGTCTCTTGTACTGACTGATCATTATCACATGGCCTACCTGTTGGATTGGCTCTGCAGACTCCTCTTCTTTGTTGACGATACCTGCAGGTTTCCTGCCAATCCCCTGGACAGATTTGTTGGTGGCGGGGGTCCTCTGGGCTTGTACCGCCCTCTGTGGAGACACCAATTACACAACGAGACCCTTTATCTCCATAGCAACAGTGAGACCCCCCATAACCCAGAAATTGTGGGGAGCCCCTTCTAAGAAAATGTGCCCCTCCCCCTCTCTCCCAAACGCAGCCATTTTCCTTCCGTCTTCTGCAGCTTTGGGAAGGTTTGTGGTTTGCAGGGACTCATCTTAGGAAGGTTCAGTATTCATTGATCAGAGCCATAGACATTCCCTGTCTGCTCACATTCACAGCACATTTTACAGCTCTTCATACTCAGGAGTAGGGATGAGCCGAACACCCCCGGGTTCGGTTCGCACCAGAACCTTCGAACGGACCGAAAGTTTGCGCGAATTTTCGAACCCTATACGTTATAATGGACGCGAACGTTCGAAATCAAAAGTGCTAATTACAACGGCCAATATGCATGTTAATGTCATAAAACAGGTTTGGGGACCCGGGTCCTGCCCCAGGGGACATATATCAATGCAAAAAGAACTTTTAAAAACTAACGTTTTTTCGGGAGCAGTCATTTTAATGATGCATAAAGTGAAAAAAAAAAAGTGAAATTTTCCTTTAAATATGGTACCTGGGGGGTGTCTAAAGTATGCCTGTGAAGTGGCATGTGTTTCCCGTGTTTAGAACTGTCCTTGCACAAAATGTCATTTGTAAAGGAAAAAAAGAAGCCATTTAAAACCACTTGCGGCTTTAGGTTTGTTCTTAAGTAGAATCTGAACAGGTACATTATGAAGTGTAGCTCCATCCCAAAAAAATCTATTTTTAAGCTTTTTGGAGAACATAGGGAGGGGTTATCACCCCTGTAACATTTGCTGTCTTTGCACATCTGTTCAGAACATGTCACCTCACTTTCCGTCCCAATGACAAATGTTTTTGGAAAAAGTGGGGTTTTAATTGAAACAAGGATTGGTGATAAAGTATCAGTAGAGAGGAGATACCTTTTTCCCAAATTAAATCTAACAGGATAGAATTTCCCTTCCTAGGGGTAGATTTCCTCTCACTTCCTGTTTTCTCTTTCCATTTGCAAGTAGGAGTCGTTTGTAAGTTGGATGTATGAAAGTAGGGGCCTGGCGTATATACTCTGCAGAAATTTGCCCTATTAGATGTTGGTGTAGCCACAAGACTGGTGGGCACAGGAATGGGCCCTGCTGTGAGTTAATAGATCAAGATTTGTAATTGCATGCACCTGTTGAACAGGGCAGAAAAATTGGGGGTGGTGGTGGTGGTGGTGGACGGTGTTGCCACAAGACTGTAAGCTCTCACAGTTACTCTTGGTGGGCGCAGGAATGGGCCCTGCTGTGAGTTATTAGATCAAGATTTGTAATTGCAAGCACCTGATGAACAGGGCAGAAAAATTGGGCCTTTGGCGGTGGTGGTGGACGGTGTTGCCACAAGACTGTAGGCCCTCATAGTTACTCTTGGTGGGCGCAGGAATGGGCCCTGCTGTGAACTATTAGATCAAGATTTGTAATTACCCGCCCCTGTTAAACAGGGGCTGAAAAATTGTGCCTTAGGCACTGGTGCTGGTGCCACAACACTGCAACCCCTCACAGATACTGTACTTGGAGCACAGCAGTCACACGTGTTGCGAAGCATTTTTTAAAAAAATTGTAAGTACACGCCCCTGTTAAACAGGGGCTGAAAAAATTGTGCCTTAGGCACTGGTGCTGGTGCCACAACACTGCAACCCCTCACAGATACTGTACTTGGAGCACATTGTTGCGAAGCATTTTTTTATAAAAATTGTATGTACACGCCCCTGTTAAACAGGGGCTGAAAAATTGTGCCTTAGGCACTGGTGCTGGTGCCACAACACTGCAACCCCTCACAGATACTGTACTTGGAGCACAGCAGTCACACGTGTTGCGAAGCATTTTTTTAAAAAATTGTAAGTACACGCCCCTGTTAAACAGGGGCTGAAAAATTGTGCCTTAGGCACTGGTGCTGGTGCCACAACACTGCAACCCCTCACAGATACTGTACTTGGAGCACAGTGTTGCGAAGCATTTTTTTATAAAAATTGTATGTACACGCCCCTGTTAAACAGGGGCTGAAAAATTGTGCCTTAGGCACTGGTGTGGTGGCATGGATCATTGAGGAGGAGGAAGAGGATAGTCAGTGAACATAAGAGGACAGTCACTCAGCATCAGCATAGGCAGTCTTGAAGGGATGTGATGTGACATTAAAAATTATTCGGTTATATCCGCCTCAGGTGCCTGGTAGCTGGTGGTGATCCAAGACTGATTCATTTTGATGAAGGTCAGTCGATCAACCGAGGCGGTGGACAGGCGCACCCTATGATCAGTCACAAATCCTCCAGCAGCACTGAATGTGCGTTCGGACAGAACGCTGGAGGCAGGACAGGCCAGTAGCTCAATTGCATACTGTGCAAGCTCTGGCCAGTGATCCATCCTCAGGACCCAGTAAGCCAGAGGATTTTCGGTGGGAAAGGTGTCCAAGTCTGACCTTGCCCCAAGGTATTCCTGCACCATGTATATCAGACGCTGGCGATGGTTGCTGGAACCGATCATACCTTGGGGCTGCGGACTAAAAAATTGTCTGAACGCATCGGTCAGACGTCCACCTTCCCCACCGCTCCTTCTGCCACTGACCGAAGCCTCAGCAACTCGTCGCCCAGGACCAGGAGTTTGTAGCCTCCCAGTTTCTGGGAACGCGTTGCACAGACCTTTCTGCAAGGCCTCCCTGAGATGTCTCATCCTCTGCTCCCTCTGCGACGGCAAGATAAGGTCCGCAACCTTACCCTTGTACCGCGGATCAAGGAGAGTGGCCAGCCAGTAATGGTCCCTCTCCTTGATCCGAAGAACACGAGGATCCTTCCGCAGGCTTTGCAGGATCAGGGAGGCCATGCAGCGTAGGTTAGCTGAGGCATTCGGTCCGGAGTCTTCTGGGTCACTGAGGATGACATGATCGCCAGCCACCTCCTCCCAGCCACGTACAAGTCCACTGGTTTGTTGGGACTGTACATCATCCCTAAAAGACTGCTGCTGCTGATGCTGAGTGCCAGGCTCCACCTCCATGCTCACACAATCCTCCTCCTCCTCCTCCTCCTCCTCCTCCTCCTCATCCTCTTCCTGTGTGATGGGTGGGACAGGAGGAACACTGTCCGGATAAAGGGGGCCTTGAGAGGCAAGGAAATCCTCCTCTTCCTGCCTCTGTTCTGCCTCAAGTGCCCTGTCCATTATCCCACGCAGCGTATGCTCCAACAGGTGGACAAGAGGGACAGTGTCACTGATGCATGCACTGTCACTGCTCACCATCCTCGTGGCCTCCTCAAATGGTGAGAGGACAGTGCATGCATCCCTGATCATGCTCCACTGACGTGGGGAAAAAAAACCAAGCTCCCCTGACCCTGTCCTGGTGCCGTAGTCGCAAAGGTACTCATTGATGGCCCTCTGCTGCGTGTGCAGTCGCTGCAGCATGGCCAACGTTGAGTTCCACCTGGTGGGCATGTCACATATTAGGCGGTTCTTGGGCAGGTTCAGCTCCTTTTGCAGCTCAGTCAGCCGAGCACTGGCATTATAAGATCGGCGGAAATGCACACAGACTTTCCTGGCCTGCCTCAGGACATCCTGTAAGCCTGGGAACCTGCCCAAGAACCGCTGCACCACCAGGTTGAGGACGTGAGCCATGCAGGGCACATGGGTGAGCTGCCCCTGTCGCAGGGCGGAGAGGAGGTTGGTGCCATTGTCAGAAACGACCATTCCTGGCTTAAGCTGACGTGGCGTCAACCACCTCTCGGCCTGCCCCTGCAGAGCTGCCAGAACCTCTGGCCCAGTGTGGCTCCTGTCCCCCAAACACACCAGCGCAAGCACGGCATGGCATCTTTTTGCCTGCGTACTTGCGTAGCCCCTTGTACGCCTACGGAGCACCGCTGGTTCCAAGGACAGAACACTGGAGGAAGAAGAAGAGGAGGGGGTGGAGGAGAGAGGTGTGTCACAACCAGTAGCAGTAGTAGCGTTTTGGAGGCGTGGTGGCGGAACAACCTCCAACACTACTGCACCTTGTCCTGCATCCCTCCCAGCTGCCAATAGAGTGACCCAATGGGCCGTGAAAGAAAGGTACCGTCCCTGTCCATGCCTGCTGGACCATGAGTCAGCGGTAATATGCACCTTACCGCTGACCGCCCTGTCCAGCGAGGCATGGACATTGCCCTCCACATGCCGGTAGAGAGACGGAATCGCCTTCCATGAGAAAAAGTGGCGTTTGGGAACCTGCCACTGAGGAACCGCACATTGAACAAACTCACGGAAGGGGGCCGAGTCTACCAACTGAAAAGGCAGCAGTTGAAGTGCTAGCAATTTAGCCAGGCTAGCATTCAACTGCTGGGCATGTGGATGGCTGGGAGTGTACTTCTTTCTACGGTCCAGCAGCTGGGGCAGGGAAATTTGCCTGCTGCAATCGGACGTCGGTGTACTGCAAGTACTTGGTTGTGACACACCTAATTCTACACCTTCAGTCCTCTCAGAGCAGCTTTCAGAGAGGACTGAAGGTGTAGTGGGGATGGAGATCCCAGCTGAGGAGGAGCAAGGAGAGGTCCGCTTAGTTCTTTGGTGTGGGTCTTTTATGTGTGCCTGCCAACGAGCTGCATGGCAGGTCGCCATATGTCTGGTCATGCTTGTGGTGCCCAAGCGGCTGATGTTTTGGCCACGCGAGATACGCTTGAGACAAATATTGCAAATAGCAGTGGTGCGATCTGCTGCACTCGTCTCAAAAAAGGCCCACACCAAAGAACTTTTCTGATAACGTGCAGAGGCAGCGCCCTGCACAGGCGGAGCTCTGCGGTGTTGTACAGTTGCTGTGCTGGCCTCTACCTGGCCTCCAGGGGGCACCCTGCCTCGTTGGACATGTGACGCCGCATCCTCCTCCTCCTCGTCCTCCTCCTCATCCTCTCTCCCTTCAGGCACCCACGTGGAGTCAGTGACCTCATCATCCCCTCCCTCTTCACCACTAGAGCAAACCTGGCAGTAAGCTGCAGCTGGTGGAACAGTACTGCCAGATTCCTCAAGCTGGGTATCATCATCCGAGCCTTCGAATCGTTGGGCATCCTCCTGGAGCATGTACCCAACACTGTGCTCAAAGAGTTCGGGGGACTCCTCAGGAGGACATGGTGGGTCTAGGGAAGGGGTGGCTGATGATGCTCTGCCAGTACCCTGAGCCTGGGTGAGAGAGGATGAGGAGGATGAGGAGGGCTTGGTCATCCATTCTACCAAGCCTTCAGCATGATGCGGCTCCACATGTCCAGCTGCCGAAAACAAAGACGCGCGTGTCCCATGGCCACGTGCTGATGACGATGCACGACCACGTCCACGTCCACGGCCACGTCCACTAGAAACAGAGCCTGCCTGCCCTGTGTTCTTGGCTCTGCACGCTCTGCCTCCCCTTGGCGGTCTTCCAGCCATTGTAGTCGGTAGTCCTGTGGGTGCTGCTGAGAAGAATATATAGGAGCTCTGTGTGATGCCACTAACACACTAGAAGTCCTGTGGGTGCTGCTGAGAAGAAAATATAGGAGCTCTGTGTGATGCCACTAACACACTAGAAGTCCTATGGGTGCTTCTGCAAAGAAAATAGAGGAGCTCTGTGTGATGCCACTAACACACTAGAAGTCCTATGGGTGCTTCTGCAAAGAAAATAGAGGAGCTCTGTGTGATGCCACTAACACACTAGAAGTCCTATGGGTGCTGCTGAGAAGAAAATATAGGAGCTCTGTGTGATGCCACTAACACACTAGAAGTCCTATGGGTGCTTCTGCAAAGAAAATAGAGGAGCTCTGTGTGATGCCACTAACACACTAGAAGTCCTATGGGTGCTTCTGCAAAGAAAATAGAGGAGCTCTGTGTGATGCCACTAACACACTAGAAGTCCTGTGGGTGCTGCTGAGAAGAAAATAGAGGAGCTCTATGTGATGCCACTAACACACTAGAAGTCCTATGGGTGCTTCTGCAAAGAAAATAGAGGAGCTCTGTGTGATGCCACTAACACACTAGAAGTCCTATGGGTGCTTCTGCAAAGAAAATAGAGGAGCTCTGTGTGATGCCACTAACACACTAGAAGTCCTGTGGGTGCTGCTGAGAAGAAAATATAGGAGCTCTGTGTGATGCCACTAACACACTAGAAGTCCTATGGGTGCTTCTGCAAAGAAAATAGAGGAGCTCTGTGTGATGCCACTAACACACTAGAAGTCCTATGGGTGCTTCTGCAAAGAAAATAGAGGAGCTCTGTGTGATGCCACTAACACACTAGAAGTCCTATGGGTGCTGCTGAGAAGAAAATATAGGAGCTCTGTGTGATGCCACTAACACACTAGAAGTCCTATGGGTGCTTCTGCAAAGAAAATAGAGGAGCTCTGTGTGATGCCACTAACACACTAGAAGTCCTATGGGTGCTTCTGCAAAGAAAATAGAGGAGCTCTGTGTGATGCCACTAACACACTAGAAGTCCTGTGGGTGCTGCTGAGAAGAAAATATAGGAGCTCTGTGTGATGCCACTAACACACTAGAAGTCCTATGGGTGCTTCTGCAAAGAAAATAGAGGAGCTCTGTGTGATGCCACTAACACACTAGAAGTCCTATGGGTGCTTCTGCAAAGAAAATAGAGGAGCTCTGTGTGATGCCACTAACACACTAGAAGTCCTGTGGGTGCTGCTGAGAAGAAAAGAAAATAGAGGAGCTCTGTGTGATGCCACTAACACACTAGAAGTCCTATGGGTGCTTCTGCAAAGAAAATAGAGGAGCTCTGTGTGATGCCACTAACACACTAGAAGTCCTATGGGTGCTTCTGCAAAGAAAATAGAGGAGCTCTGTGTGATGCCACTAACACACTAGAAGTCCTATGGGTGCTTCTGCAAAGAAAATAGAGGAGCTCTGTGTGATGCCACTAACACACTAGAAGTCCTGTGGGTGCTGCTGAGAAGAAAATATAGGAGCTCTGTGTGATGCCACTAACACACTAGAAGTCCTATGGGTGCTTCTGCAAAGAAAATAGAGGAGCTCTGTGTGATGCCACTAACACACTAGAAGTCCTATGGGTGCTTCTGCAAAGAAAATAGAGGAGCTCTGTGTGATGCCACTAACACACTAGAAGTCCTATGGGTGCTTCTGCAAAGAAAATAGAGGAGCTCTGTGTGATGCCACTAACACACTAGAAGTCCTATGGGTGCTTCTGCAAAGAAAATAGAGGAGCTCTGTGTGATGCCACTAACACACTAGAAGTCCTGTGGGTGCTGCTGAGAAGAAAATATAGGAGCTCTGTGTGATGCCACTAACACACTAGAAGTCCTATGGGTGCTTCTGCAAAGAAAATAGAGGAGCTCTGTGTGATGCCACTAACACACTAGAAGTCCTGTGGTGCTTCTGCAAAGAAAATAGAGGAGCTCTGTGTGATGGGACTAACACACTTCAAGTCCTATAGGTGCTTCTGGGAACAAAATATATGATCTCTGTGTGATGGGACTAACACACTTCAAGTCCTATAGGTGCCTCTGGGAAGAAAATATAGGTCTGTGTGATGGGACTAACACACTTCAAGTCCTATAGGTGCTTCTGGGAACAAAATATATGATCTCTGTGTGATTGGACTAACACACTTCAAGTCCTATAGGTGCTTCTGGGATCAAAATATATGATCTCTGTGTGATGGGACTAACACACTTCAAGTCCTATAGGTGCTTCTGGGAAGAAAATATATGATCTCTGTGTGATGGGACTAACACACTTCAAGTCCTATAGGTGCCTCCGGGAAGAAAATATAGGTCTGTGTGATGGGACTAACACACTTCAAGTCCTATAGGTGCTTCTGGGAACAAAATATATGATCTCTGTGTGATTGGACTAACACACTTCAAGTCCTATAGGTGCTTCTGGGAAGAAAATATATGATCTCTGTGTGATGGGACTAACACACTTCAAGTCCTATAGGTGCTTCTGGGAAGAAAATATATGATCTCTGTGTGATGGGACTAACACACTTCAAGTCCTATAGGTGCTTCTGGGAACAAAATATATGATCTCTGTGTGATTGGACTAACACACTTCAAGTCCTATAGGTGCTTCTGGGAAGAAAATATATGATCTCTGTGTGATGGGACTAACACACTTCAAGTCCTATAGGTGCTTCTGGGAAGAAAATATATGATCTCTGTGTGATGGGACTAACACACTTCAAGTCCTATAGGTGCTTCTGGGAAGAAAATATATGATCTCTGTGTGATGGGACTAACACACTTCAAGTCCTATAGGTGCTTCTGGGAACAAAATATAAGATCTCTGTGTGATTGGACTAACACACTTCAAGTCCTATAGGTGCCTCTGGGAAGAAAATATAGGTCTGTGTGATGGGACTAACACACTTCAAGTCCTATAGGTGCTTCTGGGAACAAAATATATGATCTCTGTGTGATTGGACTAACACACTTCAAGTCCTATAGGTGCTTCTGGGAAGAAAATATATGATCTCTGTGTGATGGGACTAACACACTTCAAGTCCTATAGGTGCTTCTGGGAAGAAAATATATGATCTCTGTGTGATGGGACTAACACACTTCAAGTCCTATAGGTGCTTCTGGGAAGAAAATATATGATCTCTGTGTGATGGGACTAACACACTTCAAGTCCTATAGGTGCTTCTGGGAACAAAATATAAGATCTCTGTGTGATTGGACTAACACACTTCAAGTCCTATAGGTGCTTCTGGGAAGAAAATATAGGTCTGTGTGATGGGACTAACACACTTCAAGTCCTATAGGTGCTTCTGGGAACAAAATATATGATCTCTGTGTGATGGGACTAACACACTTCAAGTCCTATAGGTGCTTCTGGGAACAAAATATAAGATCTCTGTGTGATTGGACTAACACACTTCAAGTCCTATAGGTGCTTCTGGGAAGAAAATATAGGTCTGTGTGATGGGACTAACACACTTCAAGTCCTATAGGTGCTTCTGGGAACAAAATATATGATCTCTGTGTGATTGGACTAACACACTTCAAGTCCTATAGGTGCTTCTGGGAAGAAAATATATGATCTCTGTGTGATGGGACTAACACACTTCAAGTCCTATAGGTGCTTCTGGGAAGAAAATATATGATCTCTGTGTGATGGGACTAACACACTTCAAGTCCTATAGGTGCTTCTGGGAACAAAATATATGATCTCTGTGTGATTGGACTAACACACTTCAAGTCCTATAGGTGCTTCTGGGAAGAAAATATATGATCTCTGTGTGATGGGACTAACACACTTCAAGTCCTATAGGTGCTTCTGGGAAGAAAATATATGATCTCTGTGTGATGGGACTAACACACTTCAAGTCCTATAGGTGCTTCTGGGAAGAAAATATATGATCTCTGTGTGATGGGACTAACACACTTCAAGTCCTATAGGTGCTTCTGGGAACAAAATATAAGATCTCTGTGTGATTGGACTAACACACTTCAAGTCCTATAGGTGCCTCTGGGAAGAAAATATAGGTCTGTGTGATGGGACTAACACACTTCAAGTCCTATAGGTGCTTCTGGGAACAAAATATATGATCTCTGTGTGATTGGACTAACACACTTCAAGTCCTATAGGTGCTTCTGGGAAGAAAATATATGATCTCTGTGTGACGGGACTAACACACTTCAAGTCCTATAGGTGCTTCTGGGAAGAAAATATATGATCTCTGTGTGATGGGACTAACACACTTCAAGTCCTATAGGTGCTTCTGGGAAGAAAATATATGATCTCTGTGTGATGGGACTAACACACTTCAAGTCCTATAGGTGCTTCTGGGAACAAAATATAAGATCTCTGTGTGATTGGACTAACACACTTCAAGTCCTATAGGTGCTTCTGGGAAGAAAATATAGGTCTGTGTGATGGGACTAACACACTTCAAGTCCTATAGGTGCTTCTGGGAACAAAATATATGATCTCTGTGTGATGGACTAACACACTTCAAGTCCTATAGGTGCTTCTGGGAACAAAATATATGATCTCTGTGTGATTGGACTAACACACTTCAAGTCCTATAGGTGCTTCTGGGAAGAAAATATAGGTCTGTGTGATGGGACTAACACACTTCAAGTCCTATAGGTGCTTCTGGGAACAAAATATATGATCTCTGTGTGATGGGACTAACACACTTCAAGTCCTATAGGTGCTTCTGGGAACAAAATATATGATCTCTGTGTGATGGGACTAACACACTTCAAGTCCTATAGGTGCTTCTGGGAACAAAATATATGATCTCTGTGTGATGGGACTAACACACTTCAAGTCCTTTAGGTGCCTCTGGGAAGAAAATATGGTCTGTGTGATGGGACTAACACACTTCAAGTCCTATAGGTGCTTCTGGGAACAAAATATATGATCTCTGTGTGATGGGACTAACACACTTCAAGTCCTATAGGTGCTTCTGGGAAGAAAATATATGATCTCTGTGTGATGGGACTAACACACTTCAAGTCCTATAGGTGCTTCTGGGAACAAAATATATGATCTCTGTGTGATTGGACTAACACACTTCAAGTCCTATAGGTGCTTCTGGGAACAAAATATATGATCTCTGTGTGATGGGACTAACACACTTCAAGTCCTATAGGTGCTTCTGGAAGAAAATATATGATCTCTGTGTGATGGGACTAACACACTTCAAGTCCTATAGGTGCTTCTGGGAACAAAATATATGATCTCTGTGTGATGGGACTAACACACTTTCAAGTCCTATAGGTGCTTCTGGGAACAAAATATATGATCTCTGTGTGATTGGACTAACACACTTCAAGTCCTATAGGTGCTTCTGGGAACAAAATATATGATCTCTGTGTGATTGGACTAACACACTTCAAGTCCTATAGGTGCTTCTGGGAACAAAATATATGATCTCTGTGTGATGGACTAACACACTTTAAGTCCTATAGGTGCTTCTGGGAACAAAATATATGATCTCTGTGTGATTGGACTAACACACTTCAAGTCCTATAGGTGCTTCTGGGAACAAAATATAGGAGCTCTGCCTGCCTGCCAGGAACACACTACAAGTCCTATAGGTGCTTCTGGGACTAACACACTTGGGAACAAAATATATGATCTCTGTGTGATTGGACTAACACACTTCAAGTCCTATAGTCCTATAGGTGCTTCTGGGAACAAATATATAGGAGCTCTGCCTGCCTGCCAGGAACACACTACAAGTCCTATAGGTGCTTCTGGGAACAAAATATAGGAGCTCTGCCTGCCTGCCAGGAACACACTACAAGTCCTATAGGTGCTTCTGGGAACAAAATATAGGAGCTCTGCCTGCCTGCCAGGAACACACTACAAGTCCTATAGGTGCTTCTGGGAACAAAATATAGGAGCTCTGCCTGCCTGCCAGGAACACACTACAAGTCCTATAGGTGCTTCTGGGAACAAAATATAGGAGCTCTGCCTGCCTGCCACGAACACACTACAAGTCCTATAGGTGCTTCTGGGAACAAAATATAGGAGCTCTGCCTGCCTGCCAGGAACACACTACAAGTCCTATAGGTGCTTCTGGGAACAAAATATAGGAGCTCTGCCTGCCTGCCAGGAACACACTACAAGTCCTATAGGTGCTTCTGGGAACAAAATATAGGAGCTCTGCCTGCCTGCCACGAACACACTACAAGTCCTATAGGTGCTTCTGGGAACAAAATATAGGAGCTCTGCCTGCCTGCCAGGAACACACTACAAGTCCTATAGGTGCTTCTGGGAACAAAATATAGGAGCTCTGCCTGCCTGCCAGGAACACACTACAAGTCCTATAGGTGCTTCTGGGAACAAAATATAGGAGCTCTGCCTGCCTGCCAGGAACACACTACAAGTCCTATAGGTGCTTCTGGGAACAAAATATAGGAGCTCTGCCTGCCTGCCAGGAACACACTACAAGTCCTATAGGTGCTTCTGGGAACAAAATATAGGAGCTCTGCCTGCCTGCCACGAACACACTACAAGTCCTATAGGTGCTTCTGGGAACAAAATATAGGAGCTCTGCCTGCCTGCCACGAACACACTACAAGTCCTATAGGTGCTTCTGGGAACAAAATATAGGAGCTCTGCCTGCCTGCCACGAACACACTACAAGTCCTATAGGTGCTTCTGGGAACAAAATATAGGAGCTCTGCCTGCCTGCCACGAACACACTACAAGTCCTATAGGTGCTTCTGGGAACAAAATATAGGAGCTCTGCCTGCCTGCCAGGAACACACTACAAGTCCTATAGGTGCTTCTGGGAACAAAATATAGGAGCTCTGCCTGCCTGCCACGAACACACTACAAGTCCTATAGGTGCTTCTGGGAACAAAATATAGGAGCTCTGCCTGCCTGCCACGAACACACTACAAGCCCCTCTTTCTAAATCAATCTAAATGAATGAATCTATCTAACTCAATCTCTCTAAGTAAATCTCTCTAACTAACTAAATCCAGCAGAGTGTCACAGATCTAGCCTGCTCTATCTGCGCCGGAACAGCATGTGACCGGCGCAGACGGCGTGGCGGCCTTTTATAGGGGGGGGCGTGTACTACAGCCCCTGAGCTGTAATTGGCTACAGGCGTCCTGCCTGTAGCCAATTATGGCTCTTCGAGTTTCCGGGGCTGTGATTGGCCAAGCATGCGGGGTCACAGTGCATGCTTGGCCAATCATCAGCCAGCAATGCACTGCGCCGGCCGCGCCGGCCGCAATGCATTGCGGGGCCGCTCGCATCACACGAACGTGATGCGAGCGGCCAAAATAGTTCTGGGCTCGCCGAGCGAGCGAACGCCCGGGGCTCGATGCGAACGTGGGTTCGCATCGAGCACCGGGCCCATCCCTACTCAGGAGTAAAAGAGAGAAAGAACTTTCCTCCAACATTTCCATCCAAAGAAAACATGCGCACTTTACACATGTCTGCCCGCTTCTAAAAAAAAGTTCTTGTATGGTGGTCACCGATAAAAAAAATGGAAATTTGGCAGTACACGGCATGCCGGGGTGACAACTTTCCACGAATCAGTCTCCGGTCACATCTGCACGTTCCGGTAATGCGCACAGAAATGCACGTTTCCACACAATCCAGGAACATGCAAAAATATGTGCCTCACGCTTGTAGTGCTATTTATTGTAATTGTCCCCCCAAACATGAGACCCCAATACAACAAATGTGACAAAATGCGTGGGAAATAAAACGCGTCATGAGCTGCTTTGTCATGCTTGTGGGGCATAGGGAAAAGCACTGAAATCAATGGGGGGTGCTATGCTTGTTAGGTGTTTGCAATCCAGGTGTACAGTCAGGTCCATAAATATTGGGACATTGACACAATTCTATTCTTTTTGGCTCTATACACCACCACCATGGATTTGAAATTAAACGAACAAGATGTGCTTTAACTGAAGACTTTCAGCTTTAATTTGAGGGTATTTGCCTCCCACTTTTTAAGGGACCAAAAGTAATGGGACAGATTAACAATCAGCCATCAAACTACCTTCACTTTTTAATACTTGGTTGCAAATCCTTTGCAGTCAATTACAGCCTGAAGTCTGGAACGCGTAGACATCACCAGACGCTGGGTTTCATCTCTGGTGATGCTCTGCCAGGCCTCTACTGTAACTGTCTTTAGTTCCTGCTTGTTTTTGGGGCATTTTCCCTTCAGTTTTGTCTTCAGCAAGTGAAATGCATGCTAAATCGGATTCAGGTCAGGTGATTGACTTGGCCATTGCATAACATTCCACTTCTTTCCCTTAAACTCTTTGGTTGCTTTCGCAGTATGCTTCGGGTCATTGTCCATCTGCACTGTGAAGCGCCGTCCAATGAGTTCTGAAGCATTTTGATGAATATGAGCAGATAATATTGCCCAAAACACTTCAGAATTCATCCTGCTGCTTTTGTCAACAGTCACATCATCAATAAATACAAGAGAACCAGTTCCATTGGCGGCCATACATGCCCACACCATGACACTACCACCACCATGCTTCACTGATGAGGTGGTATGCTTTGGGTCATGAGCAGTTCCTTTCCTTCTCCATACTCTTCTCATCCCATCACTCTGGTACAAGTTGATCTTGGTCTCATCTGTCCATAGGATGTTGTTCCAGAACTGTGAAGGCTTTTTTAAATGTTGTTTGGCAAACACTAATCTGGCCTTCCTGTTTTTGAGGCTCACCAATGGTTTACATATAGTGGTGAACCCTCTGTATTCACTCTGGTGAAGTCTTCTCTTGATTGCTGACTTTGGCACACATACACCTACCTCCTGGAGAGTGTTCTTGATCTGGCCAACTGTTGCGAAGGGTGTTTTCTTCACCAGGGAAAAAATTCTTCGGTCATCCACCATAGTTGTTTTCCGTGGTCTTCTGGGTCTTTTGGTGTTGCTGAGCTCACCGGTGCGTTCTTTCTTTTTAAGGATGTTCCAAATAATTGATTTGGCCACACCTAATGTTTTTGCTATCTCTCTTATGGGTTTGTTTTGTTTTTTCAGCCTAATGATGGGTTGCTTCACTGATAGTGACAGCTCTTTGGATCTCATATTAAGAGTTGACAGCAACAGATTTCAAATGTAAATAGCACACTTGAAATTAACTCTGGACCTTTTATCTGCTCCTTGTAAATGGGATAATGAGGGAATAACACACACCTGGCCATGGAACAGCTGAGCAGCCAATTGTCCCATTACTTTTGGTCACTTAAAAAGTGGGAGGCACATATACAAATTCCTACACCGTTCACCTGATTTGGATGTAAATACCCTCAAATTAAAGCTGAAAGTCTGCAGTTAAAGCACATCTTGTTTGTTTCATTTCAAATCCATTGTGGTGGTGTATAGAGCCAAAAAGATTAGAATTGTGTCGATGTCCCAATATTTGAGCTGACTGTATTTGAGTTACTGTTCCCTTTCTATCATCTCAAACCCGTCTGCCCATTCTTCTCTGACCTCTGACACCAACAAGGCATTTTCCTCCACACAACTGCCGCTCACTGGATATTTTCTTTTTTTTTTTGGACCATTCTCTGTAAACCCGAGAGATGGTTATGTGAAAATCCCAGTAGATCAGCCGTTTTTGAAATATTCAGACCAGTCCATCTGGCACCAACAACCATGCCACGTTCAAAGAGGAACTGCAGTCTGCTCACATCATTTGTAATAAAAACATCTCTGCCATTCTGAAGCTTCCCTCCAACCACTTGGCATATTATTTTATATATACTGTGACTCTGTACTTGCCAAATATGCTGCAGAAATCTCCCCCCACTGAGTCTGGCTGCAGCCATTTTAACTGTGGGCAGCTGAAGATGCTGCCTGTTCACTTCCTGTATCACACACACATACCTCCCAACATTGTGAGATGGGAATGAGGGACACCTACTAGCAAATGTATGTAGGCAAAGGACACACCCCCTGCCACACCCCCTTAAAAGGAGAATTAACCCACCCAAAAAAAAAAAAGGTTAATTAAATCTACAAGGGCTTTTTTTTACCACTACTATTCCTTTATATTGGCTTTTAAAATTTACAAATGCAGCAATTTAGAATTTGGATGGAAGGTTTAGCACTGGCAAACAATTTTTGAAAGATAAAAAGTGCATTTTATATACAACTATCTAGATCAGACCAAAATCAGGGACAAATGAGGAGGAATGGGGGACAGAGGGACATTGCTCCAGATCAGGGACAGTCCCTCCAAATCAGGGAAAGTTGGGAGCTATGCACACAGAGGCACTCCTCCAGCTCTGCAGTTCTCATTGGCCCTCTTATGATTCACCCCCTTCCTTCCTGGCAAACTCTCACTAGAGTTAGAGAGAGAGCTGTATATGATGTCATAAGCCTAGGCTAATTACCAGACAAGAAACAGGAAGTGGGCTGTATAAGGTATTTACTGGCAGAAAAAAATGTGACTATCCAACGTTAAAACAACAAGGGCAGAAGATTTAATAGATGGAAAGTTAAAAAAAAAAATGACTGAAGTTCCGCTTTAAATCCCCCTATTCTGATGCTGTTTGAACTCAAGCAAGTCATCTTCACCACGTCTTGACGTCTAAATGCATGGAGCTGCTGCCCTATGATTGGCTGAATAGCAATTTGTGTTGCCAAGCAATTGAACCTAATAAAGTGGCTGGTAAGTGTGGAGAGAGAGATACTGTTACTGTATATATATATGTATATATTTTCCTAATAGTGTAAGTCTTAGGGAAGTATGTGGAGGAAAAGCCTACACATAAGTCCTAATCATTTAAGAAGAAGGAGACACTACAAGACGCCTGCCCCTGCAACACAATAACCCCACTTAACAAGAAATCACTTCTTCGAGAAAAAAAAGGAGGCGGGGCGATAAATCTCGGAATGTGGAGCCGGAACCTGCTATCACTATGGAAACCCTCGAGCGCTAGCTATTGGCGGACTTAGACGTCAGTCACAGCCTCTCCGCCTATCGGATCTGTTTGCTATCTGCTTCTTTCTCTGTAATCTCTTCCTGACAGGAAGCACCGCCTACACCAACCTACGGATTGGTCAGATTCAAGGTGGTACATTCCGGTATCCCGGCTGTGGCATCGGCAGGCGGATTGATCCATTAAGCGCAGAAGGGGGTTTCGGGCCTATTCGGGGGGCTGTGTGGAGTTCGCGGATTCGGTGCATTTCTATTTTTTTTTTGGTCTGGTTGTGCTGAACAAGCCGCGAGCATAAGGGCCGTAATAGGGGAAGATGAGGCCGTAGGCGCCGTGAGGAGCACGAGAGGAAGGAAACCATCTGAGCGCAGAGACATGGACAGTCAGGTACTGAACAAGAGAATCAGTGAGCGAGAGGGGGAGAGCAGCTTGTCTGATAGAAGGAGAATGAGGGCCAGGTACATAGAGCCGGGTCATTGTCATGACAGAGCAGAGCAGGGGAGAATAACAATGGGAACGTGTGGGCCACTTGTATAGAGGAAGAATGGGCCCTATACTGGAGGAGAGGGGCCCCAGCAGAAGGACACCATTCATTGGGGGCTCCAGCCTTTTGTCATTTGTCACTTTCACACCTGCCAGCCATCTACTTTGAATGAGAACATCATTGTGTGCACCATTCAGGTGTCCCCTATGAATGAGGGGGACCTTCCTCATAGTATACAGGGCTGCTGGGAGAAATCCCAGGGCCCCGTACAGTCTACCCGACACAACCAATATTTTCGCTAAAAAATAAACTAAAACCAATATTAGTGGACACAAACACAACATAACTTCCGCAATTCCTGCCCAATCTAAAACATAACGCTGTATTGAGTTCCTAAATAAAGCTCTGTGTGTAAATGAGGTGTTGGGGCTCATTCGTATGGGTGATGTAGTATGAATCAGAGGTTTATGTGGCTGAGGCTGTGTGCAGGCAGCCTATGTTATCCTATGGGGATGCTGCATCTGTATGAACACAGCCGCAAGTCCGAATTTGACAGGCGTGTGGGTGCAGGTGTATGGACCCTAAAGAATGAGCTCAGGCGCGTTCGCAGCTCCACGTGCCCGCGCCCTGTGAGACCTTTCCCGATCCGTGGCTGCACAGATCGGGAAATGTCTCGGTGCCTGTGATTAGCGCTGCGGAGTAAGGATGAGCTCAGGCATGTTCGCAGCTCCACGTGCCCGCGTCCTCCAGGAAGCTGACGCTTCGCAGCTCTAATCAAAGGCAGTGAGACCTTTCCCGATCCGTGGCTGCACAGATCGGGAAATGTCTCAGTGCCTGTGATTAGCGCTCTGGAGTGTCCAATTCCTCAGCGGGCTTGTGGAGCTGCGAACACGCCTGAGCTCATCCTTAATGGCCTCAAACACAGACGGTGCGCATACGTGGCCACTAGTCCACACCTGTCAGATTAGGATCTGTGGCTATGTTCATAGATTTACCAAAACCATATAATATAAGAAATATATAATTCCAGGAATAAGGTTTTTTGGATTTTAAAGGTGCACATTTACAACAAGATTTGATATTACAGTACATTTACAGGTGCAAACTGATTTAATCGCTACATGTTTCACCTTGGTTATTGGCTTCTTCAGGAGAATTTTGATATCAGGCACAATATACACTGGAAATAGATTTTTAAAGAAAAGATAACATAAACAGTCAAAATACATAACATAACTGTTTTATTATGTTATATTTTCTTAAAAACTCTTTCTATTTCCAGTGTATATTGTGCCTGATATCAAAATTCTCCTGAAGAAGCCAATAACCAAGGAGAAACATGTAGAGATTGAATCAGTTTGCACCTGTAAATGTACTGTAATATCAAATATTCGTCTTTGGATGTTTGTTTTTAATATTTTTTCTAATACATTTATGTTTTTTTTTTCTAAATAACCTTGTAAATGTGCACCTTTTTAAAATCCCAAAAACCTTATTCCTCAAATTTATATATTTATCTACTAGGGGATGTGGTGCAGAATTTATTCTAGATGATAAGTAAAAAAATTCTTCTCCATATAATATGAGCTCAAACCTTAAGAGATTAAATTTGTATGCAATCTGGTAGGCCCTTGCAATACATGGTTTTGGTAAATCTAAAGGGAATCAGACGACAATAGTTGTATAGTGTGTATGGGGTCTAACAGGCAGCCCCAGCCACATAAACAAGCCACTCATTTACATGTCCAAAGGACCCGTGTAAATGAGCCCTTAGGGTTCGCTCACATGTGAGGATGGGAAGTGGCGAGATAAAACCCTGGGTTGACGTGCGATTTTTTTTTTTTTTTTTTTTTTACCTCCCCACAACCACTATCTCCTTAAGCTGTAGAGTCAGTGGCTGGAGGGTTTATACTAAGGATGAGCTCAGGCGCGTTCACAACTCCACATGCCTGCGCCTGCCAGAAAGCTGACACTATGCAGCACTAATCACGGGGTAGTGAGACATTTCCCGATCTGTTCAGCTGCGGATCGGGAAATGTCTTACTGCCTGTGATTAGCGCTGCGGAGTGTCAGCTTCCTGCCGGGTGCGCGTGGAGTTGCGAACACGCCTGAGAACATCCTTAGTTTACACATGCTGTGGGCACCATAATTGCTTCGTAGTCACGGCCAGGATTATACTCCATTTGAGTAAATGCTGCTGCTTTGCAAGTGCCCCGCAACCTTGTGCAATGCACGAGGTTGCGGCCCACTAGTGCAGGGTTGAAGCAGGCAGTCAGGAGGCGGTACAATGCCTCCTTACCGCCTGTCAAACACTTTATGGAGAACGATCCAAATGCAGATTGCTCTTCAGAGAGGAAAGTGCATGTGAAGGAGCCCTTAATTATTATATATTTTTTTTAACAGCCCTGTTGGGAGTGCTTTGGTGATATAAACAGACCTCTGATGTCTCGCTTTTGAGAAAGTGATTCTTCGATCCCTTTCATTGCAGCCTCAGCTGCACTGGAGATGAATGAACAGGAAGTGCTTTGTACAGAAGCTTCCTGTGCATTCACAAACTGAAGCATAGTAAACGCAGATACTGTAAACCAATTTCGCTGTGGCTCCCTCTGTAGCCGGCTTCTCCTTTCCACAGAGGGATGGGTTTTAGCAATAAAGCGGTACAACTGCTCGTCAGGTGCCCAGGCTACCCTCTTGAACTGATGGGGCCAGGGCCTCATACCGGAGGGCTGGCTGTACTGCCTTATCGGCAGCCCTGATTGTATGTATAATTGCCTTGTTTAGGAGACGTTTCTGCTAGAGTAATCCAACGCGCTCCACTATGTTAGTACATGCAGACCAATCTTCATTCATTTTTCTGATAAAGAGAATTGTCGTGTGACGGTGAGCAATGCATTTCAATTTCTTGATATAGACCCTTGAAGGTGGGTGGTAGGGTAGTTGTGTGTAGGCACAGCATCACTGAAAATGCACATGGTGGGCTGACAACACTGCCTCTAATTGTGAAGTAGGGGTTTAGTGTTTTCAGTAGTGATGAGCTATGGTGTGTTTTGGATTGGGATCGACCGATTTTTGGTAAGGCCGATTATCGGCGCCCAATATCATCATTTTCTGAAAAATCTGTATCGTTTGCAAACTAGACCGATATTGCTTCAAGGGGTTTTACCGGGGTGATGTATGCAGCTGCATGCATTACCCCGGTACCGTTGTTTAGACCCTACGGTTGGCTTTATTGTAATAACAACCGATGTGGCTCAGCAGCCGCTTTTGGCTTTTATTACAAACAATGGGAGGGGACATCCCCCTCCCGCCGCTCGCCTGGGCTCTCCCATTCCACCAGCAGGCCCGAGCAACCAGCCGGCTGGCCGAAGACACGAACAAAGCTGATGCTTAATTCGGGTCTCGAATCTAGTAATCCAGAAGCGATGTCATGACATCACTTCCCGGATTACTGGCATCTTAAAGGCACCAGTTTTAAAAAATAAAGTATTCAAAAACACCAAGCTTGACGTTTTGTCAAGTGCAAACGAGGGGTTTGCGGTCTTATAGACCCCGGATCTCTCCCTAAAGAGTACCTGTCAATGCCTATTACTGTCACAAGGGATGTTTACATTCCTTGTGACAGCAATAACAGTGATTAAAAATAAAAAATTTTTAAATGACAGTGCAAAAATATTTTTCTTTTAAATGTACAAAATATCGGCAGAAGAGGTGGCCGAAATATCGGTATCTTATCTGCACTGAAAAAACAATATTGGTCGATCCCTAGTTTGGACACGAGTCCGAACCAACCTGAGCTATCCCGCTGGGAAGCTGTCAGAGCTGACAGCCAGTCATAGGTGGAAGAGGTATTCTCCGCTTTGCAGCTGCACGTATACACACACGCCCCCTGCACCACCTATGATTGGCTGACAGCTTTGACTGCTTACTGACAGGATAGCTCCGGACTCATGTTCAAACCCGTCAGAGCTCATCCCTAGTTGCCATGAGGGACAAACGCAGGTTTGATTAAACTGAACCTGGATGGCAGCTGTCACTCCCAACTATCCTGGCAACTATGGCCAGAGCATTTATGGCTCTACTGCTGCAAATACACAAAGGGTGGGAATACTCGTGACATCATTGACCTAATATGGCCACATGGTATATAGGATTTATACGGGGTGTTATTGCTGACTTCCTAGTTGCCTAACTGTCGTTGCTGATCCAATATCTTCAGCATTTTGAGTCCCTGACTTGGGACAAGCTTCGAGATTAGGAGTTTCGAGTTTACTTGCTGCATACCTATTCTGGATTAGATTAGTACTGAAGCAAAAGACAATAAGGTTACTTATATTTTAAGTTCAGAAAGGGAATTGGGGAGAAGACAAGAAAAAGCAAGTAGAGAGAGTGGGCCCAACAAGCAGCAAGGGGAGAACAGTAGTGGGGGATCAGGAAGGAATTTTTCCCCTGCTTTAGCAAATTAGAGCATGCGCTGCTGTTTTTCTTTTGCCTTCCTCTGGATCAACTGTGGGTATAGAATGGGGTATATGGGATTGCATGATTATATATATATATATATATATATATATATATATATATATATATATTTATTTTATATATTATTATATATATATATATTAATATATGGATATATATATTTTATTTTTGTGGTTGAACTGGATGGACTTGTCTTTTTTCAACCTAACTATGTAACTATAATCGGCAAGAGGAAGATAAGGTGGATCAGGCAAGCAAACAGCGAGGGGAGGACTGAGTGGACGAGAGAAAGCAACCGGCAGTGGGAGGTCTGGGTGAGCCAGTCAAGCAGGCAGCAATGGGAGGACTATGCGGGGAAAGCAGGTAGGATTGAGTGGGGCAAGCGGTCACCAAGGGGAGGACAGGGTGGACCGGGCAAGCAGGCAGCAGGGGAGGACTTTGTGGGCCAGGAAAACAAACAGCAAGTGGAGGACTAAGTGGACCAAGCAAGCAGCAAAGGGAGACTGGCTGAGCCAAGCAAGCAAGGGGGTACTTATGGACCAAACTAGCAGAAATAGAAGTAGTGAATGGACCAATCGCACATCAATTAAAATTGATAGTGGAATAGGCATGCTAACAGGCAAGGATAGTGTGGGTCAGGTAGGAGAAAATGTGACATTTTGGAGGGGCCCAAGCACAGTGACGGGCAAGGATAATAAAGTGGTCCAAGTAGTTGGGAAAAGAGAAGGGGTGGGCCAAGAAAGAACAAAAATGGTGGGTCAAGGAGGCAAACATTTAAATTGGGATTGGCCTAAACAGAAAAGGATAGAGTGGGACAAGTAAGTAAAAAGAGAAAGGAAAAAATGGGCCAAGTAGGCTAAAATTTGCACTGATAGTAGGCCAGGCATGCAGATATACAGGGATAGTGCAGGCCAAACAAGCAGACTGTAGAAGAAAGGTGGGCCAGGCTAAAATTGGAATATGGGAGAGTGCTAATCTTTAACCCCCAGCCACCCCTTCCTCCCACCCGCCTCTATCTAATCGCTTGATTTAAAAAAAAAAAAAAAACCCTATCTTAATGCCATTTTTTACTTACCTTAGGCTACAGTCATGTGACGTTGCCATTCAAGTCTTTTCCTCCTCTGTTTACTTCTTGCTTGCTTCAGTGCATGGAAAACGTGGACACTTATTGAATGTCCAGTGATGGAGACCTCTTAGATTCCAGGAGATGATGTCATCTGGGGGGGGGGGGGGCATCACAGCGCTGGGCCAGTAGCTTCCCCCCCACACGGAACTGGCATCAGTGAAGGGACCTGGAGGGAGGAATTAGACAAGTATATTTGGCTTTACAAGGGCAGAATAAATAAACCCATAGTAGCAAGGGTTGGGGGGGGGGGGGGGGGGTGTTAGCCTAGTTTGTAGCATGAGCAATTGTAGGTAGAATCACATATGGTATTATATATTTTTTTGTGTCAGGTCTTTTATTCTTTTAAAATAGTTCTGATTCATCGAATAGCTTGGAATTGGAAGACCTAGTGGTACAAATAGAATTGGCAATAATTACCGATATGGAATATATATCGTAAATGATGGCATACAAAGTGTATCGGTATGGAGTAAGTAGCATAGTGCATGGCATGCAAAATCAGATGGTCTGGATTATGTCACATTCAGTACAGTGTAGCCCAAGTGTGTTCCATGCAACACACTTTACAGACTAGACTGTCTTAGGGTATGTCACATACAACACTGGAATATGTCATGTAAAGCACAGTGTAAGGAGTAGGTGGTCCCAGGGTATGTCACATACAACACTGGAATATGTCATGTACAGCACAGTGTAAGGAGTAGGTGGTCCCAGGGTATGTCACATACAACACTGGAATATGTCATGTACAGCACAGTGTAAGGAGTAGGTGGTCCCAGGGTATGTCACATACAACACTGGGATATGTCATGTACAGCACAGTGTAAGGAGTAGGTGGTCCCAGGGTATGTCACATACAACACTGGGATATGTCATGTACAGCACAGTGTAAGGAGTAGGTGGTCCCAGGGTATGTCACATACAGCACTGGGATATGTCATGTACAGCACAGTGTACAGAGTTGAATGGTTTGAAGAATGTAGCTTAAAGCCGTCTGTATGGAAACTTCTGCTAATGTTTACTAGTATAATAAAATTGGAGTTGTGATCTGCAGCCGGTCCCACTAAACTAATTTAAAAGGATATGGATGAGATTATTATCACTCTCACTCCGGACTTTCTTTTTTGTAATATAAATCATAGGATGGGTTGTATCGTTCTCTTGCTGGTCAGGTTTCATTGTGCCCGGGTCAGCTCAGTGGACAGAAGTGATGCTGATTCTTTGTCCAATGAGGTGGCTGGTAGTGGAGGATGACAAGGAAAGCCGAGTTGCTGAATCAGCGATGTCACCTGTGTCACTGATGTGATAAATGTATGTAAATGATTAGCTGTCACAAGAGGGTATTTAGTGATTTTCCTACCATTTCTCTTTAATACTAAGTTCAGTTTCCTATGATACGAGGACTTCCATCATTTCTTGCTGGTTCTGTGGTTTTGGAGGAACCAATACAGATTAGAATGTCTGTATTATTCCAATAGACAGAATCTTTATTTAGGATTACAGTAATTCAACCTTTCTTTTTGTACAGATGGGGAATAGCTGGGGAGATCTCATATTTGAAAGAGAACTGTTATGTTCTAGATATTTCTATAAAGAGCATGAGTAGTTAACCCTTTCACTAATAGCATTTTAATGTCACTAGTGATGTGATGGCTCCATTTTCATTTTATTAGTGAATTTATAACAATAAATTAGGAAACCATTACAAACCTTTCTGGGAACCGAAAGAAAATCAGTACTTCCTTTTTCATCTTTGCTATTTTAATATTTTTTTGTTTAATTCTTTATAACGTAATGATGTGCTGTAGTGTATGGTTGTGTATACTGGTATTTTCATGGATCCATCTCCACATACACAGCATTTTAGAAATATAGTCCGTTATTGTAGGATGGCGCTTCTTGTACATCAGAAATGTACACAATTCATCTAAAGTAAAGAATCTCTTCAATGGTAATTGAATTTAGGAACATTGAATTGCTCAGAAGAACGCAGCCTGAAGTGAAGAGTCTCGTGTCAACCTAAACAAAGCCTCGGAATTTACCAGAATGCTTAACCATTTGCTCTTTGGCTTAGGAACATGTAAATGTGAAGGTTTCTGCAAACAGATAAAGAAGAACGTTGGGCCTCAATTATGAAAGTGCACGACGAACGAATTTGCTTATTCTGTGATGCTTCATAGCAACCAATCAGCAGGATAAAACATTGAAAATCAACCTGCTCAGGGACAGCATAGCCTCTCGGATACTTTCTTTTAGGATACTTTATTTTTACCTTAGATTTTCTACCGTAGCAGCTATAGATGTCAAACACCATTGTACACATTTGGTTATTGTACTTTTGATTACTGTACAACATGACAACTACAAAATGTAACTGGATTGTGTTGTCTGTCATATGAGTGCCTGTCTCCCCTTTGATGTGCAGTTGACCTCTATAGAATGGGCTAGTACTGTTTAATGATGTACTCAACCTTCAGGGACTGCTGATATCGGAAACGTACCAGCTCGTAAAATACTGCTCCAGTCTTCTTCAATTTTTTGACTCCTGAATGTATCTAGGGCTATTCCTTTCTACTATATAATGATAAATAGTCCATGGCGATTGGGTTAGGATGCAACTTGTGACAAATGGCAAGCAAAGACATCTGTCACAGCCTTTCTAGCTTAGGTCTGCCTAGGCCTTGGAACTTTGTTTATTTGATATGTGGCATAACCTTACATGCAAAATGTTGGACTCCTTGGTGAGTTTTTTTACATTTTTTTTTTTTTTTTTTTTTTCTAGTGCACTGTTCAGGTGAAGCTGGAGCTGGGACATCGTGCTCAGCTAAGGAAGAAGCCAACTACTGATGGATTTACCCATGACTGGATGGTGTTTGTTCGGGGGCCAGAGCAGTTTGACATTCAACATTTTGTGGAGAAGGTGGTTTTTAGGCTTCATGACAGCTTTCCCAGACCTAAACGTGGTAAGTATTTTTAAGTTCAGATTCATTACAATGATGAGCTTGAGATGAGAGAAACATTCCGACACATTGGATCAAGAACTGTACTTCATTCAGGAAGGCCTCTTGCACAGTGGCATAAAACAAAGCCTTTTTTTTTTTTTTACTGAACAAAGGTACATCATTGTTTGTGGAACAATGCACACGGCTGCATAAAGATCAGTAATATAGTATAGAGTACTGGACTATAAAATAAAATAGAATATATGTTTGAGTGCAGTAATTTATGTGTTTATATTGCAATAGATAGAAGAAGAGGATGAAGAAGAATTTTACGCATGTATACATATATGCACATTAATGCAAGGTCTTTATAGAACATTTTACTCAGGATCTTTCTGTCAACAAGATCCAAAGTAAAAGCATCAGTAAATTATTATTCATGTGCAAGAGACCTAAGTAATTAATTAATAAGGTTAATTTCCTATTAAACATTTAGGTGGTATTCAATGTATCTGTTTTAGTACACGTGTTTCCGTTAAAATAAACAGCAACCGCAAATAAAAATGTCTGTATGTCAAAACTCTGATCAGTAAGCACTGGCGTGAATTTATCGCAACACACATTATGCATTTTGGTGCATGTTTTCTATTAGGGATGCACTGGTACCTGTTTTTTAAGAGCGAGTACCTGTACCGATACTTGTGCTCAAGTGCTCGCTGATTCCAGTTATGCCGCGTACACACGAAGGGACTATCCCGCGGGATTACCCGCTGGACCGAAGTCCAACGGATAATCCCCTCGTGTGTGGGCGCCGGCGGACTTTTTGGCGCCAAAGTTTTAAGTTTGGTTTTAAAATTATCCGCTGGACTTGGCAGTCCGGCGGACAATCCCGCCGTTAGTAGGCAAGTCCGCGGGGCTTTTGAAATGAACGGACTTGCCGCTCATCGGCAAGTCCGTTCATTTAGCACGTGACTTCAGGTTACGTAGCTAGCGTAGGCAGTTACTGCCGCCGCGCTAGCTCCGTGACCTGGCATAGATTTAAAGGGACTCCCCACGTCGAAAAAACGGCGTGGGGGTTCCCCCAAATCCATGTCAGACCCTCATCCGAGCACGCAGCCTAGCAGGCCAGGAAAGGGGTGGGGACGAACGAGCGCCCCCCCCCCTCCTGAGCCGTACCAGGCCGCGTGCCCTCAACATGGGGGGTGCCCTGGGGAAAGGGGGGCCGTGCGGCCCCCCCACCCCAAAGCACCTTGTCCCCATGTTGATGAGGACAAGGGCCTCTTCCCGACAACCCTGGCCGTTGGTTGTCGGGGTCTGCGGGCGGGGGCTTATCGGAATCTGGGAGCCCCCTTTAATAAGGGGGCCCCCAGATACCGGCCCCCCACCCTATGTGAATGAGTATGGGGTACGATGTACCCCTACCCATTCACCTAAGGTGTAAAATGTAAAGTACAAAAACACACACACTTTTGAAAAAATATTTTATTGCACTGCTCCGGGGGTCTTCTTCCGTCTTGGGGTCTTCTCGCCGGACTCCTCCGCTCTCTTCTGCTCTTTTACCTAGCTCTTTCACGAGCGGAGGAGTCCGGCTACCTTCTTCGTCGTCGCCGCCGTCGTCTGGGGGTCTCGATCCGCCTTCGGGGGTCTTCCGGGGGTCTCTTCTGTTCTTGCGGCGGTCGTCGTCTTCCGCGCCGCCGGCGCCTTCTTCTTCTTCTTGTCCTTCTTCTTGTTCTTCTTCTTCCGATGTTGACCCGTTGCTCTCTGCCCGGAATGCCAGAACCGCTCTGCGCTGGGACTTATATAGGGACATGGGGACAGGGTCACATGCTCATGTCACATGGTGACCCCGCCCCCTTGTGATGTCACAGTCCCGGAGGATGCTGGGACTGTGACATCACAAGGGGGCGGGGTCACCATGTGACATGAGCATGTGACCCTGTTCCCATGTACCTATATAAGTCCCAGCGCAGCGCGGCACAGGCATTCCGGGCAGAGAGAGCATCGGGTCAACATCGGAAGAAGAACAAGAAGGACAAGAAGAAGAAGGCGGCGCCGGCGGCACGGAAGACGACGACCGCCGCAAGAACAGAAGAGACCCCCGAAGGCGGATCGAGACCCCCAGACGACGAAGAAGGTAGCCGGACTTCCCCCGCTCGGTAAAAGAGCTTGGTAAATGGCGGGGGAGTCCGGCGAGAAGACCCCACAAGACGGAAGAAGACGCCCCGGAGCAGTGCAATAAACTATTTTTTCAAAAGTGTGGGGTGTTTTTTTTACTTTACATTTTACACCTTAGGTGAATGGGCAAGTCCGTTCATTTTCAAAAGTCCCGCGGACTTTTGGCCGGCGGATTATCCGCCGGAGAAGTCCGTGCGTGTGTGGGCAAGTCCACACGCTCGGAAAGTCCAGCGGACCCAGCTGGATACCGTGCAGTGCGATTTGAGCCTATACAAAATGAATGGGCTCAAACTGCACTGCAAAGAATCGTGATTTGAACAGAAAGCAATGCGATTCCTGACCGAATCACATGTGGTTTCCCACACTGCTCTTCAGTGAACCCAGGCTCAAGTCACTATGACAAACCTGGGTTCACACAGGAGCAGTGCAGGAAACCACATGTGAATCGCAAAGGTATCAGATTTAGGTGCAAATGTTTAGTATCAGCACAGGTACTGGTATCGGTGCAACCCTAATTTCTATTGATTTTAATGGGAAACGCATGCTAATACAGAACAATGTGAATACAACCTAAGTGAGAGTCTACAGCTAAAGAGAAGGTAGGTGATTCTGAGATGTGCATCTCACTTGTGCCTGTTTTTCAGCACTCTGTCCTCTAAAGATTCTAAGCCATACACTCATTCCACCAGGTCCTGCTGTGTTTTTATTCATAGCATATTTATTGGTAACAAAATTCCCTATAGGAGACTATGGGGAGTCATTTGATACCCAAACTATAGAGCTAACGGAGGCTTCTGCAGAATCTGGAGGAGTAAGGGAAGGACAGGTATGTTAGGCTTCATGTACACTGCTGCTGGTAAATGGATGTTTAGGAGTAGTTGGGCATTTTTTTTCAACTGCCCCTGAACTCTTCTCTATGCTATCTTATTAGTACATGTACACATGTTCGTTTATAGTCGTTTCTAGGCAGTTGTGTTTAGAGGTTCTTTTTGAAACCCAAAAAAATGCGTTCAGAAGCTGTTTTTAGAGGCATTTCAAATGCTAAACCCGGTAACTCGCAATTAGCCGCGTTTCATTTTTGTCTTTTCTAGACGCAAACGCGACTAAACGTGGCTAAACTGCATTTTAGATGCCGGTTTCTAGCTGTCAAGTTAAATCGTTCAGGAGAAGTTGAACAATGTCCCGTGCACATGAAGCCTTAGACGTTCACAGCCTATCCCAGATGCATTCGTATCCTAGAGTTCTGGTTAATGGTGTAGTTGACTTACCTTGGTTCATGCAGCCACATTTGAATCTTATTTCTTGTAGTGTGCAAGGAACCCCCTTACAAAGTAGAAGAAAGTGGATATGCTGGCTTCATTTTACCGATTGAAGTATACTTTAAAAATAAGGTAGTTATAGATTTTCTTCATTATTTTTATACTTTGGTTTAAAAAAAAAAATTGCAATATTCAATTATTGTTATTTCTTGTGCAGGAAGAACCCAAGAAGGTGTGTTTTACATATGATTTGTTTTTAAACCTGGAGGGAAATCCACCAGTAAACCATCTGCGCTGTGAGAAGCTGACCTTCAATAATCCAACCAAGGAATTCCGTAGGAAGCTACTCAAAGCAGGAGGGGTAAGTAGTCAGAGGGGACTACAAAGGATTTGCAATAACGCATAAGTTGTCACAGAAGGAACCATTATGATATTGCTAATGGATACTGACAAGAAAATGTGAACTATGTATACCCAGATAAAGTACCTTCAGGACCACTTCTTACAAACTCATGTTTATTAGTGAAAAAGTCTGTTTTCAGGCCCCTTTCACACGTGCGATCTGTTTTCTCCATCTGTTCAGTCGTGTTTTTTTTGTTCGAAAATCGGATGAAAAACCCATCCGGACTTCAGTTTTTACATTTGTTGTGTACATCTATTTTTACATCCGTTTTCGAATGTATTTCAAATATTTTGAACAGTTAGAGTTTGAATCAGTCAACCGATTAAAATTTTGTTTGTCGACTAGCTGGTTGCTAAGGAGTGGACCGGCAAGCCGGCCACCACGTCCTTAACAACCGATGACTTGTCAGCTGAATGTAAACAAAGCTATTGCTGGCAATAAAAAATTCTGGAAATAAAAACTCCCATCCATATGGATTTTAAGGGGAGCCCCACCCAAAAATCCATACCAGACCCTTATCCGAGCATTGGGACGTGCACCCCCAAAGAAACTTGTCCCCACGTTGATGAGGACAAGGGCCTCTTCCCCACAACCCTGGCCCCCAGTGGTCATGGCGGTGCAGGGGGTTACTTATCGGAATCTGGAAGCCCCCTTTAAATCACATCAATACTGGGCACTTTTGCCCCCTTCCTTCCCAGACCAATTTTCAGTTTTCAGCGCTCTCACACTTTCACTGACAATTGCGTGGTCATGCTACGCTGTACCCAAATGACATTTTTATCATTTTGTTCGCACAAATAGATCTTTCTTTTGGTGGTATTTATTCACGACTCCGTTTTTTTTTTTTTTTTTTTTTTTGCGATATAAGCAAAAAAAGAGAAGAAATTTGGAAAAAAAACTATTTTCTTTATCAAATAAAATCAAATTTTGTCATAAATTTAAGCCAAAATGTATTCTGCTACATGTTTTTGGTAAAAAAGAAAAATCCTGTTAAGTGTAAAATTGGTTCGCATGATCACAAACATATGTACGCAAATGATCATGTACAGATGTGTGCAGGTGATCATGGACATATGTGTGCAAATGATCATTGGGACATGTGATTTTACTGTTATATATGTGGGGGACATGTGTTTTGGGGATCTTTGCTATGTGGGGACATGCGTTTTGGGGACATTGTGTTTACTGTGTGTTTTACATGTGTGTTTACACTAGACTGGTGATCATTGAGTAAAAAGCTGTAAAAAACAGCTCATACTCACTGATCACCAGCCGGCTGCAGAGATCCACTCTCCTCTCCTCAGTGACAACTTCCGTGTGAGGAGAGGAGAGCCGATCGCCTAGCAACCGGCTGTTTGTTTACATCACATGACGGCCGTGATTGGACACGGCCCTCATGTGATCAGGAGGGCCAATCGCAGAGCCCTCCTGCCGATCTAAGATGCGCCGTGTCCGGGTGACACGAGCACATCGGGATCGCGCCGATGCACGGGAACGCGCGCGTGGGATCCCGCTCCTTCTGAGGGACGTTCCTGAACGTCCACTCAGAAGAGAGCGCCCACCTGGCCGTTTATGTACAGTGGCCGGGTGGGAAGTGGTTAACAAGGGAGCCCCCAGATTGTCCCCCCCCCCCATGTAAATGAGTACATAGTACCCCTACTCATTCACCAAAAAAGTGTAAAAGGTTAATTAAAAACAACACCAGTTTTTAGTTACAAATCCTTTATTTAACCGCTTCCCGACCGCCCACTGCATATATACGTCAGCAGAATGGCACGGCCAGGCAAAACCACGTACAGGTATGTGGCCCTTTAATTGCCTGACCGTGGGTCGCGCGTGCGCCGCCAGCGACCTGGTCGGGAGCTCCGTGGCCGCGGGACCAGCGGACCCGATCGCCGCTGGTGTCCCGCGATCGGGTCACAGAGCTGAAGAACGGGGAGAGGTCTGTGTAAACAAACCTCTCCCCGCGCTTCCTACTCTGCCTGTCATTGATCGGCTGTTCCCTGTCATCAGGAAAGCCGATCAATGACATCAGACGTCAGCCCCGCCCCCTAATGTAAAAAAAGACACACACACACACACGTCACAGCCCATAACCCCTCCCCTCCCCCTAGTGGTTAACTCTTTCACTGCATGTGTCATTTATACAGGAATCAATGCATTTAAATAGCATTGATTGCTGTATAAATGACAATGGTCCCAAAAATGTGTCAAAAATGTCCGATGTGTCTGCCATAATGTCGCAGTCACAATAAAAATCGCTGATCGCCGCCATTACTAGTAAAAAAAAAATATTAATAAAAATGCTATAAAACTATCCCCTATTTATTGTAAATGCTATAACTTTTGCGCAAACCAATCAATAATCGCTAATTGCGTTTTTTTTTTTTTTTTTTACCAAAAATATGTAGAAGAATACGTATCGGCCTAAACTGAGGAAAAAAAGTTTTTTTATATATTTTTTTGGGGGATATTTATTATAGCAAAAAGCAAAAAATATTGCATTTTTTTCAAAATTGTCTGTTAATAGCGCAAAAAATAAAAACCGCAGGGGCGATCAAATACCACCAAAAGAAAGCTCTATTTGTGGGGAAAAAAAAGGACGCCAATTTTGTTTGGGAGCCACGTCGCACAACCGCACAATTGTCAGTTAAAGCTCCGCAGTGCCGAATCGCAAAAAGGGGCCTGGTCTTTTGGCTGCCAATTGGTCCGGGGCTGAAGTGGTTAAAAAAAAAAAAAAAAAAAATGCGTTTTAAGTGTTAATGGATTCCATTGGCCGGAATACTATTTTTTTTTTTCTGGCCATTGGAATACATTAACACTTGAACACATCTAAACTCGTTTAAGTATGTTTAGAGTTTCTTTAGCTCCTCTCCTGAACGTGCTTTTTGATGCTTTTTATTTTTTATTTAATTTTTTTATCAGCCTTTTTAACACTTCTTCTAATACACCTGTGAATGCCTATGTGTGCATGGACACATAGGCTAACATAGCAGTGCTTTTAAAGGCTGGAAAAAAAAAAAAGACAAACGCCTGTAAAAGCAGCATTTTTAGGCCCAGTGTATATGATACAAGGTGATCTGTCCAGTAACACGCTTCGTGTCCTATGGTGTCTCCACTCCGGGTGGAGGAGCAACATAAATACATTTTGGACAGCATAAATTGTCAGTCTGGGAAGAGGGTAGTGTTATATGCATTAAAGCTGAACTCCACAACACTTTTGAAGCAGTTACATTTTTTTCCTATTGGAATAAAGGTTTTATATATAGTCAATGAATAAAAGCTCACCATTATAAGCACACAGTTAATGGTTAATGGGTTGTCTCAACCCTTTAACTGCTACCTTTGCTGGATAGCTTGGTCAGGTAAACAAAGTTGAAAGAAGAAAACAAATGCAGCCACCACATCTAAAAATTGGTAATCTGCAATAAATTATATTTCCCTTTTTGGGTTTAATACCACTTTAATCTTCTCCAAAAGTTTGACGTTATATAATGGTATTTACAGGACATGAAAAAAAGTGTGACACCCCCCCCCCCCCCTTTCACACTGGATCTCCACTTTTTTGATCACAGCTAAAAAACTGATCATGTTTTGAAAGATATCAAGGTACTTGTGCTGATGTGAAATTTTTAAAACATGAGAGAACATATTTTTAAAATGTTTTTATTTTTTTTCCTGTTTTTCAGAAAAATTAAAAAAAATTCAGTGTAGTGCAGTTTTACAAATTTAAAAGTAATTTTGTTACACTGGTTACATGAAATGCAGTGTATATAAAAGTATTATTTAAAAGTACAGCTTATTCAGTAAATAAACGAAACTTGCTTTTTATTAATTACATTTTTTATTACAAATGGAATAACAAGGATGGTATATGTTAACCCTGGGGCGTGCATCGGGAATATCCGTGACCACGGTAAACGGCCGCTGATAGCAGCTGTTTGATCGCGCCGTCAAATGAGGGATCGATCACTTGTAAACAAACCGGCGTCACGTCATGATGCCGGTTCCTCCCTT
The DNA here is from genome assembly GCA_028564925.1 of Lithobates sylvaticus. NCBI lineage: Eukaryota > Metazoa > Chordata > Amphibia > Anura > Ranidae > Lithobates > Lithobates sylvaticus. Next base: position 489,276,005 of record CM053026.1, on the reverse strand, counting down.
GCAGCAGCGATGTGGGCTGGATCTGTAGTGTCCAGCGCTGTTCAGTGACAATACTCTGCAGTATTTTGCCCATACTCTGCAACACTGCATATATTGCTCTTATTAGAACTTGATGAATGTTCTCCTGATTTCCAGGTGTCATTTTATCTAGAAAAGAAAGTATTATGTATTTTTGTGAGGTTGTGGTTTGTAACACTTAGTGGTTATATACCTGCACATTTAAAAAAAAAAAAAATAAATAAAAAAAAAAACCCTGCAAGGCAAAGGCATAATGAGCTAGTATGCAGCGCATACTAGCTCATTATGAAATACTTACCTCATAACAAAGCCCCTGTATCAGAGCCTGGTCCACGCCGAGGGAGCTGACATCTTGCCCTTTGCGTGTCTTCTAGGTTTGCGGCTCTGGCACTGTGAGTGGCCGGAGCCGCGATGACGTCACTCCCGTGCACGGGAGTTGTCTGCCGGACCTTCAGCCGAGCAGTCGGAGCGCATGCGCCGCTAATGTCAGCAGCTGCATGCAAAGGGAATATCTCCTAAACTGTACAGGTTTAGGAGTTATACATTTTACCTACAGGTAAGCCTTATTATAGGCTTACCTGTAGGTAAAAATTTCAAATTTGGGTATACAACCACTTTTAAAGATGCTGCTGGTGAAGAAACACTTTTTATAATGATCCAAAAGCAGCGGAAGGAGTGTTTCTGTAATGAGAACTCTGGAGGGAAAAGCTACTTGCATTTTCATTCTGGTCCTTATTACATTCCATAAAGTATTTATTAATGTCTTTAGAGGCACCAATGGCATGCCAGGATGTGTTTTGTTATCCTTGTAGCATTTGGAAAAGAATATTTCTTCTCACAATATTTGCAAATTGCAGTTTTGTTCTCAGCAGAAATTGCACTGTGGAAATGTTTCCAAACTTTAGATGTTTGATCTCCCCATTTTCCTGAGAGGAGAAAAAGAAAAAAAAATTTCCTGACCAGACTATAGGGAAGCATTATGCTGTGATGGTGGAGAACATTCATAGGAATCATTTAAAGGTTAAATAAGAAACTCATTTTGTCAGACAAATTTACCCTCTTAACTGTCAATTAAGGCCTGAGAGGACAGAAACCATTATCTATCGTATCCCAACAATCACCCAACTGTAGGAGGTACAGGATGGAAAAACAAGCAAACTAAACTGAAGCATTTCCCCTGCAGTTCCCCCCGAATGGCAGAAATGCATATTTCTCTTGTTCAAGAACTGCATTGAGAAGTACAGTGTTACTTGAATTGCATTCCAGGATTTGCTTGTCTTAAGCTGAGACAACTTGCAATAATATAAGATTTTGCATAAAGTCTCAGAAATCTTTCATTAAGGTCTCCATTTGTTATAGTTTGAATACCATGTCATAAATATATTATTGTAAAAGAACATATTCCACACTTCTTATTTCTTATATTCCAAACTGAAAAAATGTTACCCCCCACAATTTTTTTTCCAACGCATTCCCATTTCTAGCTGTCTCCTGTGAGTACTGTCATGCTGCTAAGTTAGCTTATATTATAAGTTAATAACTACCAATATTACAAGTATACACCCCAACACTCCACAAAATAATTTCTGGTTTGACTTTCTTATGGAAACAGTTTAACCCACATTTTGATAGTTGTACCTTTTTGACCTTGGAATGATCACCTAGTTGTGCATAGATAGGAAGTTTTCACAGGCTTTATAATGAGTATTCGTTACCTTAGTATAGAAGGTCTGAATCTGTCCACGATTACGTACCAAGTTTGTCTGCTGATGCAACATTTATATTTAAGGTGATGGTTATGCCAGAGGGAGCAGAAACTGTATCAAGACCTAGTCCAGACTACCCCATGTTACCTACAATTCCTCTCTCTGCATTCTCCGATCCAAAGAAAGCAAAGCCATCATCGCATCCCTCAAAGGTTTGTATGTTTGCCATTTTCTAGTTTAATCTATCGTGACAGATTTGTTACCATTTTAAAGAGTTTCTTATAATGCAATTTTCTGTTTACAGGAAAGCAGCAAAGACAGCAACAAAGCATCAAAACCCCACAAAGTAACAAAAGAACATAGAGAACGAATGAGGAAAGATTCAGAAAGTAAAAGCAAGGAGAGTGACATAAGTAAACCAGTTAAAGAATCTTCTTCCTCTCGGAAACCAGCTGAGAACAAACCAACTAAGGAAGAAAAAGCACCTGTTAAAGTAGCCTTCAAGGAACAAAAACTGACCCTAAAAGAACCCAAACTGGAGAACATGTCTCCAAAAGGGGGTCCTTCTGATGCAAAATCTTCCAGCAAGAGACCACCAAACATAGACTCTCCCAAATCTAGCAGTAAAAAGCCAAAAAAAGGCAACTCCAAAGGACTTGCGGTTTCAACAACCTCTCCTCGTGCTCCACCTAATCCTAGCAACCCAGTCACTTGTTACACAGAAAAAAAAATGGTCAAAGAAAAACCAGTAAGCAAAGCAGACCGGCCCAAACCGGACCCTGAGGTTAAGAAAGCAGTTGAGGCCGATGACTCAAACTCTGATGAAGAAAGATCATCAAAATCGGCGGTAATCCTGAAACATTCCAGTTTCTTTAAATGCTCTTTTTAATATATTTTGCTCTTATCAGTTAGTTGTAAATGCTAAGTAAAATCTGTATGATCGTTCTGCAATGTTTAAAAAAAAATCTTCGTTCAGAGCACTTAAGTTATATAGTTATATATTAATTTGCTTTGTGGCACTTGCATTGATTTTGCAATCTTAAAAGGTATCTAAAGCCTTGTTAATGTTTATCATTATTATTGTAAAAGATGAGCTTAATCTAAATATTGTTTTTATTCATGCTTTAAAAACCTTGCTTTAATGCATAGTTTTCAGTCGGATATGCCAGGACTTACTAAAGGGCGACCGCGGTCTGGATCCGGACCAAGTCACGGTCCCATCTGGACAGTGGCTGTCCCACCATTTAGAAGCCAATTCTTCCTCCCCGCCTCCGCTGCTGTCACTTTCACGGTAGAGTGGAGAGTGGGAGCAAGAACGGTTTTGCACACAAAGCAGGAAGCACTGCACACTAGATGGAGGGCGGGAGCTGCACAAGTTACCTTTCCAGATTAATAAGCAGGTAATTGGTTCCTGGGATGCTGGACAGTCCTAGCAACCAATCACCAGCCTGGTAATATAAAAAAATTAACTCCAGCAGTTCCCGCTTCCACCCTGGTTCACACTTATGTGATGTGGGAAACGCAGGGAATCCTGTGCATTTGCCACATATAATTGCAGTCGCACGGCGTCCACGCAATCTGTTGTGGGTGTCAATGTTATCTTAACGACACCTCGAAACAGATTGCAAAACAGTGTGATTTGCTAGAATCGCATCACAGGGGTGTGAACACCCTTGCGATGCGTGTCAGGTGCGGGGGGAAAAACAGGTCCTGCACCATTTTGGTGTGGATGCGATATGATTTCAGCTATACAAAATGTATGACTGCAATTGCACCGCATAGACATCACATCTGATGTGCACGGGAATGTGAATCACATGCAGTGTCTGCATGGTACCAGTGTGAACCTATGCTTCATGTAGTGCTGCTGTACCTCCTACTCTGTGTGCCTGTGTAAGGTAGGAAATTTCAGAGCTGTGATATGAAGGGTGGGGAATAGCTGCAGTGGGCTGTGATGTAAAGAGGGGTCTGAGCTGCAGGGGGCTGTAATGTAAAGGGGAGCCAGAGCTGCAGGGGGCAGTGATGTAAAGGGGAGCCAGAGCTGCAGGGGGCAGTGATGTAAAGGGGAGCCAGAGCTACAGGGGGCAGTGATGTAAAGGGGAGCCAGAACTACAGGGGACAGTGATGTAAAGGAGAGCCAGAGATGCAGGGGGTTGAGATGCAGGGGGGACTGCAATGTGAAGGAGGCCAGAGCTGCAGGGGGCAGAAATGTAAAGGGGAAGAGGGGAGCCAGAGCTGCATGGGGGCTGTGAAGTAAAGGGGGGGGAGCCAGAGCTGCATGGGGGCTGTGAAGTAAAGGGGGGGAGCCAGAGCTGCATGGGTGCTGTGAAGTAAAGGGGGGGAACCAGATCTGCATTGGGGCTGTGAAGTAAAGAGGGGAGCCAGAGCTGCATGGGGGGCTGTGAAGTAAAGGGGGGGGAAGCCAGAGCTGCATGGGGGCTGTGAAGTAAAGGGGGGGGAAGCCAGAGCTGCATGGGGGCTGTGAAGTAAAGGGGGGGGGGGAAGCCAGAGCTGCATGGGGGCTGTGAAGTAAAGTGGGGGAGCCAGAGCTGAATGGGGGCTGTGAAGTAAAGGGGGACCAGAGCTGCATATGGGTTGTGATGTAAAGAGGGGGGGCCAGAGCTGCATGGGAGCTGTGAAGTAAAGGGTGGACAGAGCTGCGATGTAAAGGGGGGCAGAGCTGCAGCGGGCTGTGAAATAAAGGGGGGCCCAGAGGTACACAGGGTTGTGAAGTAAAGGGGGGGGGGGGGCAGAGCTGCAGGGGGGCTGTGATGTAAAGGGGGGGGGGGTGGCAGAGCTGCATGGAGCTGTGAAGTAAGGGGGGGTGGCAGAGCTGCATGGGGCTGTGAAGTAAAGGGGGGGGGGGGGGGTGGCAGAGCTGCATGGGGCTGTAAAATGTAAAGGGGGGGTGGCAGAGCTGCATGGGGCTGTAAAATGTAAAGGGGGGGTGGCAGAGCTGGAGGGGGGCTGTGAAGTAAAGGGGGGGGTGGCAGAGCTGGAGGGGGGCTGTGAAGTAAAGGGGGGGTGGCAGAGCTGCATGGGGCTGTGAAGTAAAGGGGGGCAGAGCTGCATGGGGCTGTGAAGTAAAGGGGTGGCAGAGCTGCATGGGGCTGTGAAGTAAAGGGGTGGCAGAGCTGCATGGGGCTGTGAAGTAAAGGGGTGGCAGAGCTGCATGGGGCTGTGAAGTAAAGGCGGGGCAGGGGGGGGCAGAGTTGCATAGGGCTGTGAAGTAAAGGGGGGGGCAGTGCTGCAGGGGGGCTGTGATGTAAAGGGGGGCAGAGCTGCATGGGGCTGTGAAGTAAAGGGGGGGGGGGGGCAGAGCTGCATGGGGCTGTGAAGTAAAGGGGGGCAGAGCTGCATGGGGCTGTGAAGTAAAGGCAGGGGGGGCAGAGTTGCATAGGGCTGTGAAGTAAAAGGGGGGGGGCTGGGAGGGGGGGGGGGGGGGCAGAGCTGCAGGGGGTCTGTGAAGTAAAGGGGGTGGGGGCAGAGCTGCATAGGGCTGTGAAGTAAAGGGGGCTAGAGCTGCATAGGGCTGTGAAGTAAAGGGGGGGTGGGGGGGCAGAGCTGCAGGGGGGCTGTGAAGTAAAGGGGGCAGAGCTGCATGGGGCTGTAAAGTAAAGGGGGGCAGAGCTGCATGGGGCTGTGAAGTAAAGGGGGGGGGGGGGCAGAGCTGCATGGGGCTGTGAAGTAAAGGGGGGGTGGGGGGCAGAGCTGCAGGGGGGCTGTGAAGTAAAGGGGGCAGAGCTGCATGGGGCTGTGAAGTAAAGGGGGGGGGGGCAGAGCTGCATGGGGCTGTGAAGTAAAGGGGGGCAGAGCTGCATGGGGCTGTGAAGTAAAGGGGGGTGGGGGGCAGAGCTGCATGGGGCTGTGAAGTAAAGGGGGGGGGGGGGTGGGGGGCAGAGCTGCATGGGGCTGTGAAGTAAAGGGGGGGGGGGGCAGAGCTGCATGGGGCTGTGAAGTAAAGGGGGGGGGGGGGGGGGGCAGAGCTGCAGGGGGGCTGTGAAGTAAAGGGGGGGGGGGGTGAAGTAAAGGGGGGGGGGGGCAGAGCTGCAGGGGGGCTGTGAAGTAAAGGGGGGGGTGGGGGGCAGAGCTGCATGGGGCTGTGAAGTAAAGGGGGGGGTGGGGGGCAGAGCTGCATGGGGCTGTGAAGTAAAGGGGGGGGGGGGCAGAGCTGCAGGGGGGCTGTGAAGTAAAGGGGGGTGGGGGGCAGAGCTGCAGGGGGGCTGTGAAGTAAAGGGGGGGTGGGGGGCAGAGCTGCATGGGGCTGTGAAGTAAAGGGGGGTGGGGGGCAGAGCTGCAGGGGGGCTGTGAAGTAAAGGGGGGTGGGGGCAGAGCTGCATAGGGCTGTGAAGTAAAGGGGGGGTGGGGGCCAGAGCTGCATGGGGCTGTGAAGTAAAAGGGGGGGGGGGCAGAGCTGCAGGGGGGCTGTGAAGTAAAGGGGGGTGGGGGGGGGGGGGCAGAGCTGCATGGGGCTGTGAAGTAAAGGGGGGGTGGGGGCCAGAGCTGCATGGGGCTGTGAAGTAAAAGGGAGGGGGCAGAGCTGCAGGGGGTCTGTGAAGTAAAGGGGGGGGGGGGGGGGGGGGGCAGAGCTGCATGGGGCTGTGAAGTAAAGGGGGGTGGGGGGGGGGGGCAGAGCTGCATGGGGCTGTGAAGTAAAGGCAGGGGGGGCAGAGTTGCATAGGGCTGTGAAGTAAAAGGGAGGGGGGCAGAGCTGCAGGGGGTCTGTGAAGTAAAGGGGGGGCAGAGCTGCATAGGGCTGTGAAGTAAAGGGGGGGGGCAGAGCTGCATAGGGCTGTGAAGTAAAGGGGGGGGCAGAGCTGCATAGGGCTGTGAAGTAAAGGGGGGGCAGAGCTGCATAGGGCTGTGAAGTAAAGGGGGGGAGGCAGAGCTGCATAGGGCTGTGAAGTAAAGGGGGGCAGAGCTGCATAGGGCTGTGAAGTAAAGGGGGGGGCAAAGCTGCATAGGGCTGTGAAGTAAAGGGGGGGGCAGAGCTGCATAGGGCTGTGAAGTAAAGGGGGGGGGGGGCAGAGCTGCATAGGGCTGTGAAGTAAAGGGGGGGGGGGGGGGGGGGCAGAGCTGCCATGGGGCTGTGAAGTAAAGGCAGGGGGGGCAGAGCTGCATAGGACTGTGAAGTAAAAGGGGGGGGGGGGGGGGGGCAGAGCTGCAGGGGGTCTGTGAAGTAAAGGGGGGGGCAGAGCTGCATAGGGCTGTGAAGTGAAGGGGGGGCAGAGCTGCATAGGGCTGTGAAGTAAAGGGGGGCAGAGCTGCATAGGGCTGTGAAGTAAAGGGCAGCCAGAGCTGCATGGGGGGCTGTGATGTAAAAAGGGGGGGGGGGGTGGGGCAGAGCTGTAGGGGGCTGTGAAGTAAAGGGGGGGGCAGAGCTGCATATAGCTGTGAAGTAAAGGGTGGCCAGAGCTGCAGGGGGGCTGTGATGTAAAAGGGGGGCTAGAGCTGCAGGGGGCTCTGATGTAAAAAGGGGACCTGAGCTGCATGGGGCTGTGAAGTAAGGGGGGGACTCAGAGCTGCATGGGGCTGTGATGTAAGGGGGGAAGAGCTGCAGGGGGCTGTGATGTAAAGAGGGGAGGCAGAGCTTTAGGGGGCTGTGAAGTAAAAGGGGGGGCAGAGCTGAAGGGGGGGCTGTGATGTAAAAGGGGGGGCAGAGCTGAAGGGGGGGCTGTGATGTAAAAGGGGGGGGGGGGGCAGAGCTGCAGGGGGCTGTAATGTAAAGAGGGGAGGGGCCAGAGCTGCAGGGGGCTGTGATGTAAAGTGGGGGCAGAGCTGCAGGGGGCTGTGATGTAAAGGGGGGGGGGGGGGGGGGGCTGTGATGTAAAGGGGGGCAGAGCTGCAGGGGGCTGTGAAGTAAAGGGTGGCCAAAGCTGAAGGGGGGGGCTGTGATGTAAAGGGGGGGCAGAGCTGCAGGGGGCTGTGATGTAAAGGGGGGGGGGGGGGGCTGTGATGTAAAGGGGGGCAGAGCTGCTGGGGGCTGTGAAGTAAAGGGTGGCCAAAGCTGAAGGGGGGGGCTGTGATGTAAAGGGGGGCAGAGCTGCAGGGGGCTGTGAAGTAAAGGGTGGCCAAAGCTAAAGGGGGGCAGAGCTGCAGGGGGCTGTGAATAAAGGGGGCCCAGAGCTGCAGGGGGCTGTGATGTAAAGGGGGGGCAGAGCTGCAGGGGGCTGTAAAGGGGGGGCTGTGATGTAAAGGGGGGGGGGCTGTGATGTAAAGGGGGGCAGAGCTGCAGGGGGCTGTGATGTAAAGGGGGGGCAGAGCTGCAGGGGGCTGTGATGTAAAGGGGGGGCAGAGCTGCAGGGGGCTGTGATGTAAAGGGGGGGCAGAGCTGCAGGGGGCTGTAATGTAAAGGGGGGGCAGAGCTGCATGGAGGCTGTAATGTAAAGGGGGGGGGCAGAGCTGCATGGGGCTGTAATGTAAAGGGGGGGGGCAGAGCTGCAGGGGGCTGTAATGTAAAGGGGGGGCAGAGCTGCAGGGGGCTGTGATGTAAAGGGGGGCAAAGCTGCAGGGGGCTGTGATGTAAAGGGGGGCAGAGCTGCAGAGGGGCTGTGATGTAAAGGGGGGCAGAGGGCTGTGATGTAAAGGGGGGCAGAGCTGTAGAGGGCTGTGATGTAAAGGGGGGGCAGAGCTGCAGGGGGCTGTGATGTAAAGAGGAGGGGCAGAGCTGCAGGGGGCTGTGATGTAAAGGGGGGGCAGAGCTGCAGGGGGCTGTGATGTAACGAGGAGGGGCAGAGCTGCAGGGGGCTGTGATGTAACGAGGAGGGGCAGAGCTGCAGGGGGCTGTGATGTAAAGAGGAGGGGCAGAGCTGCAGGGGGCTGTGATGTAAAGAGGGGCCCAGAGCTGCAGGGGGCTGTGAAGTAAATGGTGACCAGAGCTGCAGGGGGGGGGGGGGGGCATGTGATGTAAAGGGGGGGGCAGAGCTTTAGGGGGCTGTGAAGTAAATGGTGACCAGAGCTGCAGGGGGGCTGTGATGTAAAGGGGGGGCAGAGCTGCAGGGGGCTGTGATGTAAAGAGGGGGAGGCCAGAGCTGCAGGGGGCTGTGATGTAAAGAGGGGGCTGTGATGTAAAAGGGGGGCCAGAGCTGCAGGGGGGCTGTGATGTAAAGAGGGGGAGGCCAGAGCTGCAGGGGGCTGTGATGTAAAGGGGGGGGGGGCAGAGCTGCAGGGGGCTGTGATGTAAAGGGGGGGGGCTGTGATGTAAAGGGGGGGGCAGAGCTGCAGGGGGGCTGTGATGTAAAGAGGGGGAGGCCAGAGCTGCAGGGGGCTGTGATGTAAAGAGGGGGAGGCCAGAGCTGCAGGGGGCTGTGATGTAAAGGGGGGGGGCCCAGAGCTGCAGGGGGCTGTGATGTAAAGGGGGCTGTGATGTAAAGGGGGGGGGGCAGAGCTGCAGGGGGCTGTGATGTAAAGAGGGGGAGGCCAGAGCTGCAGGGGGCTGTGATGTAAAGAGGGGGAGGCCAGAGCTGCAGGAGGCTGTGATGTAAAGAGGGGGAGGCCAGAGCTGCAGGGGGGCATGTGATGTAAAAGGGGGGCCAGAGCTGCAGGGGGCTGTGATGTAAAGGGGGGGGCAGAGCTGCAGGGGGCTGTGATGTAAAGGGGGGGGGGGGGGGGCAGAGCTGCAGGGGGCTGTGATGTAAAGGGGGCTGTGATGTAAAGGGGGGGCAGAGCTGCAGGGGGCTGTGATGTAAAGAGGGGGAGGCCAGAGCTGCAGGAGGCTGTGATGTAAAGAGGGGGAGGCCAGAGCTGCAGGGGGGCATGTGATGTAAAAGGGGGGCCAGAGCTGCAGGGGGCTGTGATGTAAAGAGGGGGAGGCCAGAGCTGCAGGGGGCTGTGATGTAAAGGGGGGGCCCAGAGCTGCAGGGGGCTGTGATGTAAAGGGGGGGGGGCAGAGCTGCAGGGGGCTGTGATGTAAAGAGGGGGAGGCCAGAGCTGCAGGGGGCTGTGATGTAAGGGGGCCAGAGCTGCAGAAGGCTTTTATGTAAACAGGGGTCAGAGCTGCAAGGGGCTTTGATGTGAAGGGGGGCAGAGGACCCCACTGTTGGGGAGGGGGTTGAAGAGGGGTTCAGAACACTAATAAAACTGCTGTGAAGTGTGATGTGAAGGGGGGACTGTGATATAAAGGAGACTGATGTAAGAATGGGATTGTGAAATAAAGGAGGGGGGCTGTGATTTGAAAGACCTTAATCATTGCACAAACATGCGATACGGACCTCTGCTGGAAGAAAATTTTACTGATCAGACCTTATCACCCCTGGTGTATGCCATAATTTCCTATTGCATATACTATACAGTTTCTGCTTCCTTATTTGGCTGCCAAACTACCAGCCAGGGTCTGCAGATTGCTTTAGTCTCTAATTGTGTGAAACTCCCAATAAGTTCCTGGTAGCCAGAAACCTCTGGGGTTGTTTTACTAAAACTGAAAAGTGCAAAATCTGGTGCAGCTCTGCGTGGTAGTCAATCAGCTTCTAATTTCAGCTTGTTCAATTAAGCTTTGACAAAAAAAAAAAACAGGAAGCTGATTGGTTTCTATGCAGAGTTGCACCAGATTTTGCACTCTCCAGTTTTAGTAAAATGAACCCCATTGTGTCTGGCTGCCAGGAACAATGTTTTTTTTTTTTTTTTTGTCCTTTGTATGCTTATCCTTTCCACTTAAAGGACGTATGAGCATGTCCCAGTAGCAGTGCTTGTAAAAGAAAAATTACAGTTGAACCTTTTTTATTGATAACACAAATACTTGTTCCCTGGCTAATGAAGGACTTTAGCACCACAGTCCTTTCCTTCCTAAGGAACTAGAATATTTTTTACCTTTCAGAGATAAGTTTTTTTTATCTTGTAGCTTTTTGCTCATGTTTTCATTGCAAATTGTGCATATGTTTCGGTGGTTGGGAGGGTTGATGGATCATACAGGATTATAATTAGGTTAGTAAATTGGAATATATACGGTAATTTTAATGTTTAATTAGAGGTAATACATTTTGCAGTCATTTTCTATAAACTATGTTTATGAAATAACTGCATCTCAGGATATTTGCCATGCTCTCCTGAATGTCACATAAATGCAGTTTTTATGTAGGGTAGAAGAATATTGAAGACCAAGCCACACATCAGACTGCCTGTGTTTATGAAGAAAAGGGGTCGATTTACTAAAGGCAAATCCACTCTACACTACAAGTACACTTAAAGGTGCACTTGTAAGTGCAGTCGCTGTAGATCTGAGGGGAAGCACTGAAATGAGGGGAAGCTATGCTGATTTTATCATCCAATCATGTGCAAGCTAAAATGCTGTTTTTTATTTTCCTTGCATGTCTACTTCAGATCTACAACGACTGCACATCCAAGTGCACTTGCAGTGCAAAGAGGATTTGCCTTTAGTAAATAACCCCCAAAGTGTTCTTAGGTCTATGCCACCTCTAATAATTTTTATTATTACACTACTGTGTTATTATATTGCCTCTGTTTTGAGATTAGCTTTGTTTCTCTGTTTGAGATTGAGATATGCAATAAGTGTCAAATGTGTTTCTTAGAACTTGGTGGTTAACGGTAAAGGGGTATTTCTTTATCGTACATCATGGGACACAGAGCCTTAAGTAATTACTTAATGGGTTATAGGCCACCTTTAGGTGTTGCACTGGTAAACCCAATCAAAGGAAGTTTACTCCCATATATAACCCCTCCTCCTTCCAGGAACACATCAGTGTTTTTGCCAGTGTTGGTGTTTGTCACAAGTGAAGTGCTCTGAGGAGCTCCAGGAGGGATCCATGCTGGATTTAAATTCCTCCATAAAAAGAAACCAGATCCATCCAGAAGTGCCACTGAGGCCTAAAGTGGATGGTACCTGGGACCTTGTATCCGAAGCATGAGGTTTTGCCTGTAATGCCTCTCTTTGTAGGGCTGGAACCCAGGGCTTAGGTCTTGTTACATTACCTCAAGCTTCCTGATGGGGTGCTTATACAAGGCCCAAGGCAGTTGGACCCCGCTTTTTATGGACCCAGTCCTTGAAGGTTTGCTAAACGTAACCCGCCGTGATGGGCGAAAGTTGGATTTTCTGTTAATTCAGCAAAATCCTGCGGGGAGGACAAGGAAAAGGAAGAAAACTTAAGCCCCATACACACTATCAGATTTTCTGCTGATTTTTGTCTTCAGATTTACCAAAACCATATAATATGAGTTTCAATTTGTATGCAATCAGGCAGGCCCTTGCCCTTGGTTTTGGTAAATCTGAAGACAAAAGTCGGCAGAAAATCTGATAGTGTGTATTAAAAACATCTAATCATTTTCTTTCATTTAATGTTGTCATGCCTTAAAATCTTCACTAGATGGAGTCTAGCACATACCTTACTCTGTTGTCTCACTGTTTGCTCAGTTCCGTGTCCGGCTGCACAGCGTGTGGAAGAAGATTTTGCAGGGTAAAAAATCTGCAAAAAAATCTTTTTTTTTTCCTTAACCTGATGGGTTAAGAGGGTTAGGGGGACAGCAGCGCTGCACCCCCTTACATTACCCCCCCCCCCGCCGTGGGGGATTTGGAAAGTCCCGCTATTTTACTGCTAAAGTCTGTTACTGTGGCTGTATTTTCACACATGTCTGTGCCTCAGTGCAGGAGGTGATGAACCTTTTTCAGCTTCTCAAATCTGAAAAATTTCTGATACAATCTCTTACAGAAATGGTTAGTTCCACTTTCATGCTGCCTCTAATGCTGGCCATACACGGGTCGAATTTCGAAAGAACTTTCTTTTGAAAATCAGAAAATTTGTGCGTTTTGTGATTCGATGGTGCCACCATTGATTTCGAAATTCAACCAACCAAACCTTCAATTTCACCTCATGTTCCTACAGAAAAGAATTTTCGTGTCTGGGAATCTTCTTTTCTTTCCGGGAATCTTCTTTTCTCTCCAGGAATTTTCTTTTCTTGCAAATGCGCATTTCTTTTTCGATTACATTTCTCGCACGATTCTCCCATCATTGGTTCGAAAATCATTGTTTTTTTTTTTTTTTTAATTTCCAACATGTCAGATTTTTAAGTGTCATGGATTTTGAGTGTCATGAAAAATTGGCTTCTTACTTAGGTTCTTTAAAAACCTTCCCATCCTTTGCCTGCGTTTCCTGCACATGCATTACTTGAACAGCTTATTTTGTCTGGAATGGGATAAACATTTTCTCCCTCCTAAGAGGGAAAGTACCAGCAATTGACGCTGCGATTTCCAATGTGAATAAATAACTTAACTTGTCCTGTAGACAATGCATAGATGCTTAAGGATCCAACAGATAAGAAGTTGGAATCCCTGCTAAAATCTGCTTTTTCCATAGCAGGTGCCTTCACTCAGCCCGCAGTCGCCGCGATAGGCGTCTACCAATCCCTAAAGGACCAATTTAAACAGGCCCTTAGAGAGCTTCCTACACAACAAGCTGAACTACCTAAGGCATTATGTTTTGCCATAGATGCCATTAAAGACTCTATTCACCAGGCATCCCGCCTTACGCTTATGCTTGTATATATGTGTGGAGAATCCTGTGGTTGAAAAATTGGTCAGCTGAAACACCATGTAAAAACCTCCTAACTGGGTTCCCCTTTCATGGGGAAAGACTGTTTGGAGAAGACTTTGATAAATATATCGAGACAATATCTGCTGGGAAAAGTACTTTTTTTACCAGTCAAAAGAAAATATAAACGTCCTTCATTTAAAATGGGCTCTTCCCCTGCGGCCAGGGGCTTCTGCCTCTAGGCAGTGGCGACGGCCTTCGTCGTCAGACTGTAGAAGGAAAAACTCAGGGTCAGACCCAGGCTCAAAAGAAGCCCTGGGGTAGGAAATCTGCCAAACAGAATCCTAAAGCCTCATCATGAAGAGGCAACCCCCCTCACCAAGGTGGGGGGAAAACTTCTGCAAGTTTCAGAAGTCTGGAAAAAGGAAATCCAGGACAGATGGGTCATCTCCACGGTAACGCTGGGGTACAAGCTGGAATTTCGGGACTTTCCACTGTCTCACTTCCTGAGGTCAAGTGTTCCCAAAGATCCAGAAAAAAAACAGTCTCTGTTTCAGGCACTAGACCAATTTAATATCTCAAGGGGTGATCATACAGATACCCACAAAAGAGCAAGGTCTGGGGTTTTATTCAAATCTTTTCATGGTACCAAAACCAAATGGAGATGTCGGACCCATTCTAGATCTCAGAAAGCTAAATCAATTCCTGAAGATCTGCTCCTTTTGTGTGGGGACAATCAGGTCGGTAGTTTCTATCCTTCTAGGAAGAGAACTTCTGGCGTCAATCGACATCAGGGTTGCATATCTGCAGTTCTCTATTTCCTGCTCATCAAAAGTTTCTGCGGTTTGTGTTAGAACAGCAGCATTTCCAATTTGTAGCCCTGCACTTCAGGCTAGCCACAGCACCTCGGGTGTTCACCAAAGTGCTGGCCCCACCTCTAGCCAGGTTAACGGCACAGGGCATAACAATCATATTGTACCTAGACGATCTATTACTTCTAGATCAATCAGTGACTCGTTTGGAGCAAAGCGTACGCACTACAACCAACTATCTGAAAAGTTTGGGTTGGACTCTCAACCTAGAGAAATCTTCCTTAAATACCGCTAAAAAGGCTGGAGTACTTGGGTCTGATCAAAGAAACAGCCCAGGAAAGGGTGTTCTTGCCTCAAGCAAAAATCAATTCCATAAGAGAGCTGTCAGGTCAAATGGCAATCCCTCCCTTCGCCTCTGCATGAGGTTGCTAGGAACCATGGTAGCTTCATTCCAAGCAGTTCCCTATGCCCAGTTCCATTCAAGACTGTTGCAAAACAGTATCCTATCTGCTTGGAACAAAACAATTCAAGTTTTAGACTTACCAATGCGGCTGTCCCCAAGAGTGGCCCAAAGCCTCACTTGCTTATTAACCCAGAATCTGCTGAAAGGAAAATCTTGTCATCTGGAAAGTGATAACGACGGATGCCAGCCTCTCGGGCTGGGGAGCAGTACTAGAAAAGACAACTGTCCAGGGACAGTGGTCAAGAACCGAAAGAATCTTGCCCATCATTATCCTAGAGATTCGGGCAGTACGTCTGGCTCTAAAGGCCTGGACTTTCAGGTTACAGGATTGTCCTGACAGGATTCAATCCGACAATGCCACAGCTGTGGCCTATATCAATCATCAAGGGGGCACCAAAAGTCTCTCAGCACAGAGAGAGGTGAAACATATTCTAACTTGGACAGAAAGGAATGTTCCATGCCTCTCTGAAATCTTCATTCCGGGAGTAGAGAATTGGCAGGCGGACTACTTAAGTCGCCAGCAGTTATTCCTAGGGGAATGGTCTCTTCACCCTGACATATTTCGGGCTGTTTGGCAAAGATGGGGGACTCCGGAAGTGGATCTTCTAGCAGCATCCAGGTTCAACACGGAGTTGGTCAACTTTGTGACCAGAACAAGGGATCTATTCACATGTGGAATGGATGCGTTGGTGACCCCATGGGATCAGTTTTCACTGGTATATGCATTCCCCCCATATTCAGTTGCTGCCTCGACTTCTTTGCAGGATCAAGCTGGAAAGAAAGCCGATGATTCTGGTGGCACCAGCATGGCCTACAAGGTCATGGTACGCAGAAATCGTAAAGATGGCAGTGAAGGGCCCATGGTCCCTCTCACTATGGCCAGATCTGCTCTCTCAGGGACCGATATTCCATCCTTCCTTACGGTCTCTAAATTTAACGGCTTGGCTATTGAAACTCACATTGTAAAGAAACGTGGGCTTTCCGGGTCACTTATCTCTATCCTGATTAATGCTAGGAAGCCAGATTCCAGAACTATATATTATAGAGTCTGGAAGGCTTGTGTTTCCTGGTATGAATCCAAGGGTTGGCACCCTCAGAGATATATCATAGGCAGAATTCTTGCCTTTCTACAATTAGGGGTAGAAATTAAATTGGCCTTAAGAACTATTAAAGGCTAAGTCTCGGCTTTATCGGTCTTATTTCAAAGACCACTTGCTACTCATTCTTTAGTCCGGGGCTTTATACAAGGGGTGACGTGGCTTAATCTGCCCGTCAAACCTCCCTTGAACCATTGGAACTTAAACTTGGTTTTGTCTGTGTTACAAAAACAGCCATTTGGCACCCTCGCTGCTCCCAATGACAGGGAGCAGACAATCGGTGTCCTGTCACTAGGCAGAACGGGGAGATGCTGGTTACATTGGAGTATCCCCGCGGCGATCGAGTCGGCGGGTCCCGCGGGCATGGTCACGGAGCTCGCAGCAGGCGCGCGTGCGCATGGTGGGAAATTCAAAGTACTTTGCCCAGCTGTGCCATTCTGCCGACATATATCTGCTGACAGCGGTCGGCAAGCGGTTAAACGTACCCCCATACTTTGCTGTGGGCCTACCAGGAACCACACAGCCGCTTCACTGAAGGTCCCACAAATATAGGATTTGGGGAGGGGCATTTACCCTTATTTTGTCAGGCTCAGCACTACACTTTTAAACGCAGATGACCAGGCCATTTTTGACATTTTTATTTAAAAAAAAGAAATGCACTTTATTTTTGCAGGTAAATAAATGTGTATTTCCTTTTTTTTTTTTGGAGGATCCTGGAAAGCATTGCACCTATGTTCAGCACGCCGCGGGTGCCATGCAGGATTCCTACAGACTGTCAGTGTAAGCTGCCTGTCCGTACCTCGTATGGGCAGGCAAATTCACACTGACAGGAAGAATCCATGGATTACCAAAGTGCTTGGCAGTACCCTGGTAGGTCATTTAAAACTACAAGCCAACAGCTGCAAAGGACATCAGTACTTGCAGTTTGACACGGCCAGGCGGGCGGAGCCCCGCGTGGTTATTTTTTTTATTTTTAATTGTGACAGGGAGTGCTACATCTTGAATATGGGTGTAACATGTTATGAAAGTTGAACTTCTTTTAACAGTAAAGTGCCAAGTACCACACTCCACCCATTTTTAATAACTTGGGGTCTACTTTTCTTAGTATTTTCCCTTTTTAGGGTAAATGTTTTTATTGTATACACAATATAGTTTTAGAAAATCAAAAAGCCCAAGTTTGGACAAAACTTTTTTTTTGCAAGTCAGACAGAAGCAGAATTGAGGGAAAAGCTCCACAAAGTTTTGGCTAGAGTTGGGCTTTACAGCCAAATCTCCACCATTAGCTTTAAAAGGTGGGGTGTCAAATTGAAATATATATATATATATAAGCAATATTTTCCTTTTGACAGTTCCTCTTCCTATATATGAAAATCAGGAGGAAGTGTCAAAATAAAAATATTGCTTCTCCTTATTATTATTATTATTATACTGAATTTATATTGTAGGGTTGTGCATGTAAAATATTTGCATCTAGAAAGACTCCTTAGTGAATAAAGTCAGTTCTTGAAATCTTTCAGCTAGACCCCTGCCTCACCGTAGTTTGGCCACAGCGCAGTGGTTTCCCCGAGATGTCTATTTTTGGTGCATTTTCTGAAAGCACACCAAAAGTCCTGCATGCTGCATCTTTGGTGCACTTTCAGAAAATGCACCAAAATAGGGCAAATTTGCACCAAAAATGCCAAAGTTCACAAACAAAGGGAACTGTTCATTTTATAATATAGCTTTCATTGAATACAATGGTTAGTCTACATTTATACAGTCGTGGCCCAAAAGTTTGAGACTGACACAAATATTCATTTTCACAAAGTCTGCGGTTTTTAGATCTTTTTGTCAGATGTTACTATAGTATACTGAAGTATGACAAGCATTTCATAAGTGTCAAAGGCTTTATTGACAAATACATGAAGTTTATGCAAAGATTCAGTATTTGCAGTGTCTTGGGAGTTTCCTGGCCGTGGACCCAAATTTTCCATGTTTTGTTCCCCAAGCCACTTAGTTATCACTTTTGCCTTATGGCAAGGTGCTCCATCGTGCTGGAAAAGGCATTGCTTGCCACCAAACTGTTTTTGGATGGTTGGGGAAAGTTGCTCTCGGAGGATGTTTTTGTACCATTCTTTATTCATGTCTGAGAAGCAACCCCACACAAGAAATGATCTAAGGGTGCTTTACTGTTGGCATGACACAGGACTGATGCTAGCGCTCAACTTTCATTTCCGGACAAGGTTTTTGTCCGGATGCCCAAAACAATCGGAAAGAATTTATCAGAGAAAATTACTTTATTCCAGTCCTCAGCAGTCTAATCCCTGTACCTTTTGCAGAATATTAGTCTGTCCCTGATGTTTTTCCTGGAGAGAAGTGGCTTCTTTGCTGCTCTTCTTGACAGCAGGGCATCCTCCAAAAGTATTCTCATCACTGTACGTACAGATGCACTCACAACTGCCTGCTGCCATTCCAGAGCACGCTCTGCGCTGGTGGTGCCTCGATCCCACAGCTGAATCAACTGTAGGAGACGGTCCTGGCGCTTGCTGAACTTTCTTGGGCACCCTGAAGCCTTCTTCACAAATGCAGTGGAAATATATTTTTATGGGATTAAAGCGAAAAAAAATTTAAGTTATCAGCTACAAATACTGTAGATGCTGACTTTTAATATTAGGACACTTACCTGGCCAGGGCGCCCGCGATGTCCTCACCCGAAGCCGATCTGATTCTCGGCTCCTGGGTGGAGGCGCCGGCATCTTCGGTAAGGGAATCAGGAAGTGAAGCCCTGTTCCCTACTGTGCATGTGCAAGTCGTGCTGCGCAATCTTACTGGTCCCTGCTGTCTTCTGGGACCTGTGTGTCTCCCAGAAGACAGCGGGGGGGAACAGAGGAGGGGCTGGACATTGCGTAGATAGCCGCGGATACTGCAGCGATCTATGCCCGGAAGTGGGAGCGAATACCTGAAAGGTGCCAAATGTGACACCGGGGGGGGGGGGGGACGAAAATTAAATTTTTGGGTGGAACTCCGCTTTAAGTTAATTTTAATGGCAAAGAGGGACTTTGCAAATAATTGCAATACATCAGATAACATTCTGGAGTATATACAAATTGCCATCATAAAAACTGGCAGCAAACATTAATATTTGTGTCATTCTCCAAACTTTTGGCCACGGCTGTAGAGTGGTTTTATTAAGATATTTTAAGGTTTCAGGGAAGTTTAGTACCATTCAATGTGGAGTTAGCACCTATATACTTTAGAAACAAAAAATGTACAAACTGTATTTTTTAAAACCTTTTTTTTTGTAAGTTTTACTGCTTATAATAAAAAATACAAGCAGGGCATTTCCTAAAACAATCTACCAAATTAAAGCCTTAGAGAAGATCTCCAGGCAAATTTTTTATTTTCCGATGCAGTGGGCCTGTGCCTGCACTGCATTGGTTAACTGCTCATTTTTGCCAGGAGCGCAAGGAAAAGCTATAGTTACCTGATCCTCCGGAAAACCACGTTCCCCCCTCACGTCCAGCGGTGAACTGTGCCTGCCGTTCTTGCATCCAAAGCTGATATATGGGCATGATAATGCCAGGAACAGTCCATTCACAAGACCGCTAGCCTGCGGTAGGCCAGTAGCGGAGGGGACTGGTGTTGTGCTTGAAGGATTGGCAGATTAGGTAATTATATGTCTGCTCTGCAATCCCCCGAGACAAAAATGAGCAGTAAACTCGTGCAGGCCCAGGCCCACTGCGTTGGAAAACAAAAGTTTTGCACCGGAGTTCTTCTTTTAAATGTCCAGAAAAAAAGTGTATGAAAATAATTTTGTATACAAAGCAGTTACGGTAGATTGTTATTGTACTCACTAGCTAAATTTTTTTATTGGTCCATTACTGTCCACTTTTGAAGTTTTTGCTCTTTTGAGTGTTAGTGTGTAAGCTAAACAGAAAGTAAAAGCTGGCCATGTAGGAGGATTCCCTCATCTACTTTGAATTTGTGGATGGGTCAAACTAGTAATTTTTTCAGTGAACGAAAAAATGAATGACTAATCTATGGGCTGCTTAAGAGTGTAGTTTCCTTTTTGTGCTCTGCTTGTTTCTTCCACGTATGTTAAAGTGCCTATAGACATGTATTGGCAATCACTAATTCCAGCTATTTGTTTATTATTTACATGCAGAAACCTTTAGTTCAAAGCCAGCCATAGATGGTTTGAATCTCGGCCGTTTCAGTAGAAACTGGCAGAGATTTGAACCATCTATGGGCAGGCTGAATGGACCCAAGTGGATCCCTCAATCGACTTGGGTACAACCAGCATGTCGGATTTTCAGCATGCGATTATTGGCAGTGGCTATAGCCATTAGCAATAATCATTGTATTCTCCCGCCGGGAGAACACATAGTTCAGTGGTAGGGATTCTTCCATCAACACTGTCAGTCACAGTCCGAATTGAGCAACCTGTGGTTGCAGGAAAGAAAATCTGTGGCCTTCCCAAGTTCTCCTTGAGATTAGGTTATTAGACTGGTTAAACTAAGCCAGCATTGGAGGTGTATGTAGCACATTTCTCCTTTCCTTTTGCATATCCCAAGCCAGAACAGTCACCTGAGACAACCGTTTGTGCGTAGGACTTTAATGGCAGATTCTGGTGCCTAAAGCAGAACTCCACCCAAACAGGGAAGTTCCACTTTAAGTCCTCCTCCCCTTCCACGTTTGGCATGCATTTCTTTGGGGTCAGCGGGTACCTAGTTTTGACAGGTACCTGCTCCCACTTTGCGATCTGAGTGGAAGTTCCTCTTTCCCCCTCTATCCCCTGAGGCCATTCAGAAAGTGCAGTAGGCAGCTGGGTGTGAAGCCACAAGCAGCACAGATGGTTGCCAACAGTCATGTTGGCTCTGGGAACCTGAAGGCTAGTAAAAAGCTAGCCCGGGTAAGAATGGCACTGGATCCCTGGACAGGTAAGTGTCCTTTTTATTAAAAGTCAGCAGCTACAGGATTTGTAGCTGCTGACTTTTATTTTTTTACAGACTGAAACTCCTCTTTTTAGGGGAATGGGATCGTACCTGCAATTACATAGGAAATCCTCTTAAAGTGCCATTTCAAACAAACTTTTGAACTCAAACACCTGTATTTGGTAGAATAATGTTCCTTTAAAATTTGCTACTATACTTGTCTAATAAATATGTAACGTATTTATATTACTGTTGTTAGAATCTGGGTTGCCGTATTTTACCACATTAATTTGTTCTTTTTTTTTTCTTGTCATTTCCACCCTTGTCTTCTTAATTCGTGTATGTATGTAGTCCATCCCATCTAGCCCGTCAAACAGCAGCTCCACTTCAGACTCCAGCTCTGAGTCCGACTTTGAACCTTCCCAAAACCACAGCCAAGGTAAGTGTGCATTTATAAAATCTCTAATGACCTATCCAGATCATTTGGAAAAAAAATGAGCTTACTATTCCTTTTTTTTTTTTTTTGTAACTAGCTGTCTGTGAAAGGGCATATGGATACATCCAAAGGCATTCTAGTAGGTTAATTGGCTCTTGTCCAACTTGGCCATAGTATATGTGTACATGTAAGCTAGAGACCTTAGATTGTAAGCTCCTTAAGGTCAGGGACTGATGTGAACGTACAGTATGTAAAGCTTTGCAAAAATTGTCAGTGCTATAGAAATACCTGTAATAAATATACATTCTCAGTTTTTGAAACTGGAGTTTAACAATATAGGTGTTTATTTCAGCACAGTCATGTGCCGGAGAATCCCTTTTTGTTTCCTTAGATGTGCATCCAGCAGCGATTATCACAGGTAAATCGCTTGCTAAGCGGACAGCTACAGATAGCTGACCTGTCATTAAAGTGTACAGGGCTCGGCGACCACAGCTAGCCGCTCACTGGTGGCAGAAACGGAAGATTCCTGCTGCTGTCATTCGCACCGGCGCTAAGTCACCCATGCAAATGTAACCTTACTGTTCTAAAATGTCCCCTTTTGGTGCGTTTTCTGGAATGCACTGTCCCTATAAAGCAGCACAGAGAGAGTGAAAGCTGTGTGCTTGATTTATTTGCTTTCCTGGGCAATCAAATCCATTTAATCTCTAAAGGGAAAACAAAAATAAAAAGCTGGTGCACTTTACAGCTCCAGAGCATGCACAGCTGCCCAACACCCGATCCACCATTCTGGCCCCAGTAAAGTCCTATGCAGATACTGAGTGTCAGTGTTTGCATAAGCTTTAACATGCCCCCATATGATTGTCCCATGCGCTGGCCAGGGGGAATTTCCATGTATTCCTCACATGTTGAATTTCCAGGTTTTCAAATGACAGACTAGGGATTTTTCTTTGGAAAGCTTCCCATCGTCTTGCCTGAAAACACATAAAATTAGCCTAACTAATGGAACCTTAATAAGGATATTTAGCTGTTTTTTTTCTGTGCTTACGTTAAAAAAACCCTGATTCTTTAAACTGCACCAGCCCTTAAGGCATGTTGAAATGGAAAATTGGAGGCCAATTTTGAGAACTGGCATATTTTGTGTATGTATAGAATAAAGAAGTGGCCTGAAGGGAAGTGACTGCATCTATTACAAGAACAGAAGAATAAGTGTTAACCTTGAGTGTGGTAGTAGTGTGATGATCTGATTTTAAATGTTAAATTTTCACACCTTTACCACTTCCAGTCCACGTCTATTCTGACATCCCTTTCCTACATGTAAAAATCAAATTTTTTTGCTAGAAAATTACTTGGAACCCCTAAACATATTGTGTGTGTGTGTGTGTGTGTGTGTGTGTGTGTGTGTGTGTATATATATATATATATATATATATATATATATATATATATATATATGTATATATATATATATATATATATATATATATTATATTTATATGTGTGTGTGTGTGTGTGTGTGTGTGTGTGTGTGTGTGTGTGTGTGTGTGTATGTATGTATTTTTAAGCAGAGGCCCTGGAGAATAAAATAGTAGGTGTTACAATTTTTTTAAGTCCCACAGCAGTTTTTCGAACTAAATTGTTTGGTAAAAGATGATGTTACACCGAGTAAATAGATACCAAATATGTCACCCTTTAAAATTGTGCATGGCTGTGAAACGGAGCCACACTATGGTACCTAAAAATCTCCATAGGAGACACTATAAAAGCCTTTACAAGTTACCAGTTTAAAGTTACACAGCAGGTCTGGCAAATTAGAATTATTGCTCTCGTTCTGAGGCAAAGGTGAAGCACACGGTCACCTTTGCGCGTGAGCACAGGGGGACAGCGGCACTTTATGGAAAGATCTGGGGTCTATTAGACCCCAGATCTCTCCTCAGGCCTCCAAAGCATCAGCTCAAACCGAGATCGGTTTGAGCTGATGCTTTCACAAGCCGTTAATGGATTGCTTACATAAGACCGAAAACGGACGTGATAAAATCTTTGTTGCTTTTGGTTTCTGACGTCATACAATGGAGGGAACAACATCAGTTTCGCTCACAGCCAGTCGCATCCTTATCGGGCTTCCTTCCGTAGCTGCTCAGATTACTTTTACTAGAAATAGAATCGCTAATCGATTCAACTTTATTTATAAGCGGCCCTAGGGTCCTTTCACACGGGCGGTCCGATCAGGTCTGCCTGTCAGTTTTTCAGGAGGACCTGATCGGACCCTCCATTCACCCCTATGGAGCGGCGGTGACATGTCCACTGACACCTCCTGTCCACCAAATTCAGATGGATGGTGACCCTATTTTCTATCCATCTGGAGGAACGGATTGGATAACATCGGGTGAAAACAGACAGGCGGTTCGTTTTCACCTGATTTCCCCATAGGGGAGAGCGGGGCTCTGTCTGTCTCTGCTCTGCACAGTAAGCAGAGACAAACCTGTCATCCGCCTGCTCAGCGGGGGTTCAGCGGAGCGTTCCCCTGCTGAGCAAAGTGGAGTCTGCCGAGCGGACCGCCCGTGTGAAAAGACCCTTGGGCTTCCTTTTGTTTCATCAGTTCAGTCATGTTTTTTCCCCCAAAAAAACGAACCAGTTCACATCAGTTTTTCATCAATTTACATCAGAGTCCCGGAGCCATTTTTTTCATTTTAAATTTTTGGTTTACATGTTTAAAAAAAGTTTAGTACTGAAGAGTACTTAAAACTGCCAATCATTTTATATATTTTCTGAAATCAGATTGGGGGGAGTTATTAGCACAACGGTTTATAAAATGTTAAATTTCTGTGAAAAATACATAAAGTTAAATTTTAGGGCACACAAACACAATAGTTTACCCAATTGTTTGGTAAAATATAAAAGATGAAGTTGCACCGAGAAAACATGTCAAGCATTAAAATTGCGTGCACCCGCGTAACAGTGAAAATTGTCAATAAGCGAAGCTTTAAAAACCCCTACAGGACATCAGTGTAGCGTTACCGATGAGCTCTGCCGCTTAAATTATTGATCTCACTGTGGCTTGCACGGTGATATGTAACGTGTAGCACAATTTGCCATTTTTTTACATACAGGCTCCCCAATGGTTGTATTTTTGTATGTATGCCTGCATATGTGGGAGTGGGGGGGCTTTATTTTTATATTTTTTTTTTTTACCTATGATTTTTTTGTGATCACATAGGGGACCAATGATAGCATAAAAGTGACAGGTCCACTTTTTGGGGGGAAAGGCAGTGTGTGCAAGGAGAAGAGCAGTATATACAGTGAGGGGGCAGTGTGTACAGACAGGCTCCCTCATTTGCCGATGCTGACTGTCATTGCCGATTTTAAATGTAATTTGTAATTTTGTAATTGTAAAATGTATTTTTTTTACTTTATAGTGCTAAGAAGGAGCTCTCATTTGGCCCTGCCACTAAAGTAAACAAAGGGGCAAGATCACCCAGTGAACTCTGCCCCTTTGTTTACTTTAGTGGCAGGGCCAAATGACCGCTCCTTCTCAGAGCTATAAAGTAAAGAAAAAAAACAGATCCGGAAATTACATTTAAAGCCTGAAATGTCCATCAGCGCCAGCAAGTGAGGGAGCCTGTCTGTACACACTCCCCGCTCACTGCAACAGCTTGTCCATTGCGTTTTTTTAATGGAACAAAAATAGGGTTTTGATCTGTTTTAAAAAAAAAAAAAAAAGGATGTTACACGGATGCTGATGTAAAAAGATGATCATTTGTTTACATCTGTTTTTCCATAGAAATGCATTGATGTCCGTTTTGCATTCGTCAATGGATGGATGAAAAATGGGCTACCGGTCCGCATGTGTGAAAGGGGCCTTGGCGGGGGAAGTGGTTAAAAGGGACCTTCACCTCCTTCCCCACCAAACGCTGCATAAGTATCTGTGGTGGGGATTGTTACTTAATATGGTTACAGTATCGTTCCCTGATTTTACATGGAGTGATGTCATTATCTTAGGCTACTTTCACACTGAGGCAATTTAGCGCTAAAAACAGCGCCTCTACTGTCTCCCCAGTGTAAAAGCCTGAGTGCTTTCACACTGGGGCGGTGCGCTTACGGGAAGGGGAAAAAAAGTCCTGCAGGCAGCATCTTTGGGGCAGTTTGGGAGCACTGTATACTACACTGCCCATTGGAATGAATGGGCAATGCTTCGGAAGCGCCTGAAAAGCTCTTTGGAAGTGCCACAACACAGCGCTTTTAACCCCCTCTTGGGGGTTAAAAGGGCAGCTAAAACTAGCGGTGCTTTACAGCTAATAGACCCGCCGCCCCAGTGTGAAAGCAGCCTTACTGACAAGATCCCTAGAAATGCTAAGTAGCCCAAATCTCAGAAGGTGCTACATCACAGTGTAGGATCGTCTTTTCCCAAGATGTATGCTACTCCACATATTCCTGAGATCTGATTGTGAACATGTTCACATTTCCTTTCCCTCTTCTTGGCACAAACATTTATGTGAGAGGGGGACTGGGCAAATAAGCCATTGTGGTGGTTATTTAAATTTTATTTTTTTACCTAAGCAAATTCTGAGGTTGGGGTACACACCTCTCTTGCTGACAAGTGCTTTTCTTGATGCTTTATTAGAAACAATACCACGCTATTACTCTCAGGAATTAAAGCTGCTAGCACCACAATTGACAAACCATTGTATAAAAGGAAAAATCTAGTTCTATTACGAAGTGATTCAGTCATGCAAACTATACATGTCAAAATTTGCATAATCAAATTACAAAACATTAATAACTTTTAGTGCATTTTTAAAGAAAGTGTCACATGCATACTGGAATAAATAAAACAGTGATAGTCTAAATGAATGGTGAAAAAAGTCAGATTATTCAATCCCAGTGTTATTCCAGTGATAGTGAATAGCAGCCACGAGTATGCATTTTCAAATCGCCACAATGTGATTATCCACCACCAAAGGAGGATGGAGGCGCTTACCAAAAATCGTGAAGATACCAGCGGTACTGAGTTAGATAAGCTGATATAAGCATATATTTCCAGAAGGATGATCCATACGGCATAAGCCTGAAACCTAAGGAGGAAAGAGTGGTGACTCGGCCTTAGCATTAAGGTGTGAGACCCTGGAAGTTGCCTTATAGAGATATATGCTTATATCAGCTTATTTAACTAAGTACTTCTGGTATATGAGTTCACGATTTCTGGTAAGCGCATCTATCCTCCTTTGGTGGTGGATAATCACATTGTAGTGATTTGCACATGCATACTCGTGGCTGCTATCCACAATCACTGGAATAACACTGGGATTGAATAATCTGACTTTTTTTTTCACCATTCATTTGGACTATCACCATTTGAAATATTCCAATATGCATGTGACACTTTCTATAAGAATGCACTAAAAGTTATAAATGTTTTATAAATTGACTATGCAAATTTTGATACATATATATTCCTATGTACTGTGAAAAACTCGTTAAATGATCTGTCTTGATGATCACCACTACCACTGCCACCAGGGAAATAAAATCACAGGGACGTTTGCTTTTACATTTAGACGAGGGTTTATGTGTTGGTTTTCTATCCTTTATGATTTAGGTCCTTTGCGATCTATGGTGGAAGATCTACAGTCAGAAGAGTCTGATGATGACAGCTCATGTGGGGAAGAGGTAACACCGAAGAATAAAACAGCAGGTCGAGAATCTCGGTGAGTACAATTCTAGTAAGGAATAAAAAGAAGGCAGCCTTTATCTCATAGTCTGCTTTTGAAGTAGAACAATAGACATTTTAAAATTATAACCCCTGTCGTTTTTTTGCCATCTGTGTCCCATTGGGGAGATTTCCTTCACTTCCTTTCCCATAGCTAAATCAGGGAGAGAGGAAATCCCTGCAAATTAAGGGAATCTCTTGGTGGCCCCCAGGTCACTACAACTAGTGTCCCTATTGGAAAATTTTCCCCTCTATTACTTTTTTTTGGGGGACAATGAAAATGGCAAACGGGACAAATAGAGGGTCAATCTCCCTAATTGGGGCACAGACAGCAATAAGAAATGACAGGCATTCTAATCCCTCTCCACTCTGTCCGAAACTTAACTTTATATTTGTTACATGTCTCCATTCACTTATACAATTTTTTTTTTTAGATTTCAGCTTATCTATTTTGTAGTTGACCATTCAGACATTTGAGGGAGGAGGAGAGAATCCTCCTTGCTGTGTCATCGTATTCTGACATCAGGGAGACCTCCCGGCTGTCAGGATTCACTGATCAGGGTCACAGCCTATTGCCTGCGGTGCTGATAAAGTCCGACAAGGCAGTTTAACAGAAGTCAGTCAGTAGATTTGACTTCTGTTCAACCACAATGGCCACACATGGATCGAAATTTGTCCGGTCCCTGCTGAACCAGATGAATTTTGATCCATGCATGGCCAGCCTAAAAGTTTAGAAGCTAGGCTTCTCCATTGTATGTTAAAGAGAACTGGACTCAGACAGTCCCCAGCCCAGCTACTGAGACAGATCATGCTGAGCTAGTTTAGAAATGCTTGCTGTCAGCCATGACATCTTCTCCTAAGAAACATCTAAGGTAAGCAATGTTTCAATTGTATTTGTCGATATGCTGTGTGAGTGGGAACACATAACAAGCATATAGTTGGGTTTTCTCAAATTATACTGCAGAAGTGGAAATACACTTTAAAGTGGTTGTAAACCCTGTTACACCACTTGTAGCTACAGGTAAGTCTATAATAAGGCTTACCAGTAGGTACTGTAAATATCTCCTAAACCTGCACGGTTTAGGAGATATTTACCATATACACTTGCGCCAACCTCATTGGCGCATGCACACTGAAGAAAGTCTCGCTCGTGCCGTTTCTTCAGCAGCATGTCGTGACCGGCGGCTCCTGAGTGCTTGCGTGGGAGTGACGTCATTGTGGCTCCGACCAATCACAGGGCCAGAACCCAGAAATAACTCCGGGAGACATGCCGCCAGTCACAGTGGTGTCCTGGGATGCTGCAACAGCTTCGATCTGGTTTACAACCACTTTACGGTGTTACTAACTATTTTGTTTGTTTGTATGTGCTTTGACAGAATGAGCCTGAGTGACAGCGACAGTGACAGCAGTGATGACTCCTGTATTCCTAGTCGTGGCACCACCCCTATACAGAAGATGCCTCCAACAAATAACAAGGTACAAAAATTATATTTTTAACTATATATTTACTTACAGTTCACTTGAAAGCTAAAGTTTAGTAACAGAATTATATCTGTATATAATTATGTCTATCTACACTATGGGACACAATGCACAGTATTCATCACCATGAGTTATAGGTGTGTACCTTCAGGTGATTGGACACTGGCAAACATTTTGAGGAAATGCCCCCTGGGTGCCTCCCCTATAACTCTACCCCACTCCATGCATCCTCAGCTTTGTGCTGGTGTCCAAAGGTGATGGACCTTTTTTTGGGAAGTGCCATCATAATGGGGGATTTTAATTATCCAGACATAGACTGGGCGGAAGGAACCGCACATTTGTCTAAGGCTTTCCAGTTCCTAAATGTCTTGCAGGACAATTTCATGGGTCAGATGATAGACGGTCCAACTAGAAACAAACACGTTACTAGACCTACTGATTACCAACAATACAGACCTGATCACAGATGTGGAAATATGGGGCAATTTAGAAAACAGGGTTCACAGGTCAGTTAGCTTCAGTATAAATCACACAAATGGGAAACATAAGGGGAATACAAAGATACTGAATTTCAAAAGAGTCAACTTCCCTAAACTACGAACCTTGCTAGAAGATATTGGGATAAAATCTTAGGAACAAAGAACACGGAGGAGAGATGGGTTTGCTTTAAGAGCATATTAAATAAGGGCATTAGCCAGTGCATCCCATTGGTAAATACATTAAAAAGAGTGAAAAAGTCCTGGGTGGCTTAACTCCAATGTAAAAATCTATATAAAAGCAAAGGAGAAGGCCTTCAAAAAATTCAAGGCTGAGGGATCATCATCGGCAGTCAAACTCAATGTAAGGGTGCAATTAGGGCGGCTAAGATAGAACATGAAAGACGCATAGCGGAGGAGAGCAAAAAAAATCCCAAGAAATTCTTTAAGTATATGAACAGTAAAAGAGGGAGAACAGACCATATTGGCCCCATAAAGAATGAGGAAGGGAATCTGGTTACAAAGGATGGTGAGATGGCGAAGGTATTGAATTTATTTTTCTCTTCAGTCTTCACGAGGGAATCGGAGGGGGGGCTTCAGTAACCAAAACTGCAGTGTTTATCCTCATGACACATCACAGGAAGCACCCTCATGGCTAACATAGGACAGAATTAGGAATAGACTTGAAAAACTTAACATTAATAAGTCACCGGGACAGATGGCTTGCATCCGAGGGTCCTTGGGGAACTCAGTCAAGTAATTGCCAGATGATGGTTCCTTATTTTTACTGACAGCCTACTGGCTGGAATGGTACCAGCTGATTGAAGAAAAGCAAATGTAGCACCAATATTTAAAAAAGTGCCAAAATAAATCCGTGGGAATTACAGACCAGTTAGCCTAACATCAATAGTATGCAAGCTCTTGGAGGGGATGATAAGGGACTATATACAAGATTTTAGTAATGAAAACTGTATCATTAGCAGTAATCAGCATGGATTCATGAAGAATCGTTCTTGCCACACCAATCTTTAAACCTTCTATGAGGAGGTGAGCTGCCAACTAGATAAAGGAAGGTCCGTATGTGGTGTATCTGGATTTTGCAAAAGCATTTGACACAGTTTCCCATAAACGTTTACTGTTCAAAGTAAGGTCCGTTGGCATGGACCGTAGGGTGAGTACATGGATTGGAAACTGGCTACAAGGGTGAGTTCAGAGGGTAGTGATAAATGGAGAGTACTCGGAATGGTCAGGGGTGGAAAGTGGGGTCCCCCAGGGTTCTGTCCTGGGACCAATCCTATTTAATTTGTTCATAAACGACCTGGAGGATGGGGTAAACAGTTAAATATCTGTATTTGCAGGTGATACTAAGCTAAGCAGGGCAATAACTTATCTGCCGCATGTGGAAACTTTGAAAATAGATCTGAACAAATTAATGGGGTGGGCAACTTCATGGCAAATGAGGTTTATGTGGAAAAATGTAAAATAATGCATTTGGGTGGCAAAAATTAGAATGCAATCTACTCACTAGGGGGTGAACCTCTGGGGGAATCAAGGATGGAAAAGGACCTGGGGGTCCTAGTAGATGATAGGCTCAGCAATGGCATGCAATGCCAAGCTGCTGCTAACAAAGCAAACAGAATATTGGCATGCATTAAAAAGGGGATTAACTCAAGAGATAAAATGATAATTCTCCCACTCTACAAGACTCTGGTCCGGCCTCACCTGGAGTATGCTGTCCATTTCTGGGCACCAGTCCCCAGGAAGGATGTGCTGGAAATGGAGTGAGTACAGAGAAGGGCAACAAAGCTAATAAAGGGACTGAAGGACATTAGTTATAAGCAAAGGTTAAGAGCAATGAACTTATTCTCTCTGGAGAAGAGACGCTTGAGAGGGGAAATTATTTCAATCTACAAACACCATACTGGGCCACAATAGGGATAAAACTTTTCCGCGGAAGGGAGTTTTAATAAGACACGGGGCCACTCATTAAAATTAGAAAAAGAGGTTTAACCTTAAACTGCATAGAGGGTTCTTTTACTTTAAGAGCTGCAAGCATGTGGAATTCCCTTCCACAGGCGGTGGTTTCAGCGGGGAGAATCGATAGTTTCAAAAAACTATTAGATAAGCACCTAAACGACCACAACATACAGAGATATACAATGTAATACTGACATAAAAACACACACATAGGTTGGACTTGTGGCTTTTTTCAACCTCACCTACTATGTAACTATGTGCTGCTGGTCTCTGCCAGCTCTTAAATGCTCACGAGAGACTGGCGGCAAATGGCAGCATGGAATGGGGGTAAAGTTTAGGAGGAGTTAAAAAAAATAAAAATTTTATTCTGTTTTCTTCCTATATTTCAATCTATCCTTCACTACCTTCTAATGCCAGCATAGAAGCAGTGTATCTGGTGTAAGCTTGTTAAACCTTCTGAGCTTTACCCAGTCTGGAGACAGCTTGTAGATTTGCTATAGGGCACTGGATCGTGCATGGGCTCTTGCCTTGGCATTTGGTGCAACATACTGAGTTAGCCACAGGGTGCTATACAGGCCCAGGGCTGTGTTCCATCACTATGGAACCCAGTCCCTGAAGACCCCTCACTGTATTCAGTGGAAAAACTGTTTGCAAGGAAGTGGGCTAGTCCTATGGTTGATCTTATCATCTCTAACCCAAACAAACATTTTGCTGTTCCTGTTAAAGATGTTCCTTCTTTCAAAGATTTTGCTGATAGAAAATCTGAGACTCTCCAAAAGGTGCACTTTAACATTGCCAGCCCAGTTCTGCAACTAGCTCTCACTGCAATTTCAGTATGTCAAACTACAGCTTACAGGACTTGGACAATGAACAATCAACAAGACCATGTAGTTCGGAATCGTGCTGTTATAGCAATTACAGCAGTTTCCTTCCACACTGCTCTTCTGTGTGGATACCTTAGAACAGTGGTCAATCAACCCTGTCCTCAGGGCCCACTAACAGGCCAAATTTTATGTATTACCTTGGGAGATGCAGACTAGAATACTGCAATCACTGAGCAGCAAATTATATCACCTGTGATGTATTTCAGTTATCTTGCAAACCTGGCCTGTTAGTGGGCCCTGAGGACACGGTTGATGACCACTGCCTTAGAACATATCATGAGACAAATTTCCAAAATGGCTCTAATTAGAGGTCGACCGATATATCGGCCGGCCGATATATCGGCCGATATTTGGCGTTTTTTAATTAATCGGCATCGGCCGATTCTGCTGATAAAAAAGGCCGATTATAACTTCAGCCGTGACTTGCAAAAGACTTCTGTAATAGAAGTCAATGCAAGTTGCCTCAGTCTTCCCCTTCTCCTCTCTGGGCATTCTGCCAAAAAAAGACCAAAGTGTTACAATGATTACAATGTTTACACTTAATGAATAAACTCAAGGCTGTGTGGAGAAGTTCTCAGTTTAACCATTTAAAGACTAAATCTTTTCTGACACTTGTTGCTTACAAGTAAAAATCCTGTATTTTCTCCTAGAAAATCACTTGGAACCCCCAACAATTATATATGTTTTTTTAACAGAGACCCTAGGGAATAAAATAGCGGTTGTTGCAATATTTTATGTCACGCGGTATTTGCGCAGCGGTCTTTCAAACGCATTTTTTTTGGAAAAAAATACACTAATGATTTTAAAACGAAAACTAAAACAGTAAAGTTTGCCGATTTTTTTTTTTTTTATTTTTTTATTTTTTTATTTTTTTTTTTTTCGTCCTAAAGTTTTGATTACCTATTTTTGTGTATTTAATATATAGTTTTTTTTTAAATTATACATACAAGTGAACTGATTGGAGGTTTGTTTTGTTTAATAAATGTTTAAATGTAGGAAATTTTTTGTATCACTTAAAGCTGCTTTCACACTGGAGCGGGCAGCGTTGACGGTAAAACGCTGCTAGTTTTAGCGACGCTTTACTGTCATTTTAGCGACGCTATTCGGCTGCTAGTGGGGCACTTATAGCCCAGCTAGTGGTCGAGGAAGGGGTTAAATGCGCCCGTGAATCGCCGCTGCCAAATCGCATTGCAGGCGCTTCAGCAGCGGTGCCCATTTATTTCAATGGGCAGGAGTGGTGGGGGAGCAGTTAACACCGCTCCAAAGATGCTGCTTGCAGGACTTTTTTTTTTAAGGTCCTGCCAGCGCATCGCTTCAGTGTAAAAGCACTCGGGCTTCCACACAGACTGCAGGGGAGACGTTTTGCAGGCAGTTTACAGGCACTATTTTTAGCCCAAAAGCGCCTGAAAAACGCCCCAGTGTGAAATCTCATTAGATTTTATGAGATGAAGGGAAAAAAT
This sequence comes from Lithobates sylvaticus, assembly GCA_028564925.1. NCBI lineage: Eukaryota > Metazoa > Chordata > Amphibia > Anura > Ranidae > Lithobates > Lithobates sylvaticus. Next base: position 489,243,100 of record CM053026.1, on the reverse strand, counting down.
AAAAAAAATCGGCCTAACATATCGGCCCAAAAAAATCGGCATCCTACATCGGCCATCGGCCGCCGCGATTTCTAAATATCGGCATCGGCATCGGCCAGAGAAAAACCCATATCGGTCGACCTCTAGCTCTAATCTCCATTCACATGCATGGAATCATATGGCTAAAATTTTGGACACCTAAAGCTGCCTGTAAAAGGCATCTCACTTTGTATGCATTTGCAAGGAAGATGTCTGTTTTGGTGAGGCAATTGACCAATTCATCAAAGGGGTCAGAGGTGGGAAGGTTTGACTTCTACAGCGGAAATCCCATAACCGCCCTCCTCAGGGGCCTCCTTGCTTCTCTGAATGCAGAGCGCCTGTCCGATTTAACAGGATTCAGCTTAAAAACCTAAGTGTGGCCCTTCCTTTCAGCACAAGGCTTGGACCACCAAGCATTTCTCAAAGCCCTCTTCAAAGGGCAGGGGCACCCACACCATCGCATTTGTCATACGTACTTCTGAACTGGCGTCCCTTTCCTGTAAAGAGCTTTTTTTCATACTTCTCAATGACAAGGTTATTTTACACCCAAGGCTATCCTTTCTCATGAAGGTGGTTTCAGCATTCCGCCTCAATGACGACACTGTTCTCCCATCTTCATGCTCTGCTCCTAAACATTTAGGAAATCTTTCTACGTTGCCTGGATATAGTCAGAGCCATCTGAGTATACCTCAAGACTACTGTTTCAATCAGCTGCATTCCCTGTGTGTCGTGTTCTCAGGACCTTGCAAGAGACACCCTGCTTCAAAGTCCACCATCGAACAATGGACTTTTATGCGCCAAATCCATCAGATTGGTTAGAGTTTCCTGAGCATTTTGGCACCAAGCCTTTGTAGCCCAGTTGTTTACAGTTTTGCAAATGTTTATCAGTTAGACAACCTACGTTCTGCTGATGCAGCTTTTGGCCGCAAGGTTCATCTAAAGCCCCATACACACGGTCGGACAATCCGCGGACCAGGTCCGCCGGACCATGTCCGTCATACTTTGTCCGATGTTGGTTTTGCGTACACACGGTCGGACAAAGTTGTCGGAAAATCCGATCATTCTGAACGTGGTGACGTTTGTTGCCTACGACGGGACTACGTAGAGGCTAGTAGCCAATAGCTTTGGTCTTGTAATGTGATCTGAGCATGCGTGGCACTTTGTCCGGTCGGACAACCGTACACACGATCGGATTTGGTGTGATCGGACCGTGTTGACGGCAAAGATTTCCAGCAGGAGATAAGACTTTGTCCGTCGGTCAAACCGACGAACACTGTCCGATGGTGCATACACACGGTCTGATTTTTCAACAACCTTGTCCGATCGGACAGAATCCATGAAAAAGTCCGACCGTGTGTATGGGGCTTAACCCTTGTTGGTGGCCTGTTGGCAATGTTCTGTTTGCCTCATTGTTGTCCATCCTTCTTATTCTTTTCTTGATAATGTCCATTGGTGTATGCATAATCTGCCTACATCCCATACTGTACGATTAGGATAAGAGGAGTTTTGACTTGCCACTAACTTTCATATCTTGGAGTACAGTACAGAGCACAGGCCACTCTCCTTTCCATTCTTTGGTTTACTCCGTTGCTTTCTACAAAACGGAGGACTCATGGAGTGGGTTAGGGTTATAGGGTAGGCTCCCATGGGACATGTCCTCTAAAGGTTTGCCATTGTCCAATCACCTGAAGGGGCACAAATATAACCCACAGTGTATGAATACTGTCTGTGTGCTGTTTTGTAGTCCAAGATATGGAATTTACAGGTACATAAAATTTCCTTTTTGCACATATAGCTGCAGTCACATCACTTACCTGTAATGAATTCCCATGTCTGTCAGGCAGTTGGATATTGCAGAAATCTGTGGGCCCTTCAGGACCTTCTAAATCTTCTGTTGCAGGGACCAGTCAACCATCCAGCATCTGTGTTGCTGTTTTTGACCACCTGGTTGTTTAAGCCTAGGTCCTGAGGGCCAAGGACTTAATAGACTTGTTCTCCAAGCGTCTCCCTTCTCAAAAATTAAAGGAGTTGTAAAGGCAGAAGGTTTTTTATCTTAATGCATTCTATGAACCTTTTGTGTGCAGCAGCCACCCCAGCACCCCCCTAATTACTTACCTGAGCCCCATCTCTCCAAAATGTCTAAGCTGTCCGGGACACTCCTCCGGATTGGCTGAGACACCGCAGCGGCGCCATTGGCTCCCGCGGCTGTAAATCAGTCAGTCAGCCAATCAGAGGAGAGAGGGCGGAGCTGGGTCGGGGCATCATGTCTAAATGGATACAGGGTTGTGACTCGGCTCCAGTGCCACCATAGGAAGCTGCTGACTGTGGGGGCACTCGATAGGAGGGAGGGGCCAGAAGCAGCAAAGAGGGACCCTAGAAGAGGAGGATCCGGGCTGCTCTGTGCAAAACCAACTGCACAGAGGAGGGAAGTATAACATGTTTATTAATTTTTTAAACAAGACTTTACAATCACTTTAACTTCTCATATAGTCTATCATTGCACCCAGAAGGCCTGTTTTGTGTGGTGTGAGTAGAGGAAGTACTGATCAGGCCAGGATCAGTAATTGGCCTGGAGCATTGGCTATATTTTTTTCAGTGTCTGCTGGTCTCTCACTCCATGATAAAGGCCTTTGTATATGGGGTTGCCCACATAGTTCCTCCCATATACACTCCATGATAAAGGCCTTTGTATATGGGGTTGCCCACATAGTTCCTCCCATATACCCTCTGCTATTGCCAGGGGATTAACCTTGTCTCGTCAGCCTTTCAAAGGCCTCCCCACCTTTCATGTGCAAGGTTTGCTTACTACTGTTGCCTCTACCAGGCATATTTTGGAGCTGTTGGCCTTATCATGCAAGGAACACTTTGTGGTACTGCACATGGATAAGGGTGTCTTGAGGCCTAGGGCCTCCTTTCTGCCCAAGATGGTCACTTCCTTCACCCCTAATTAGGACATCATTCTACCCTCTTGTCCGAAGCTTGCCAAGGTGTATCTCCACTGCCTGGATGTGGTTCATGTTAGGCCAGCTACAGTCTTGTTAAGGCAATGGGATTGTCTCTGTCCTTCCAGCATGCTCTTGCAAGGGGCTGCCACTTGTTCCATCATTGCTAGGTGGATAAAACAGTTCCTTGTCCAGGCCCATTGCTTGAAGGACAGGGGTCCTCCCTTTTTATTTGGGATGCACTCCGCCAAGTCTGTGGGTGCCTCCCTGGGCTTTTCAGCATCAGACATCTGACTGCCACCTGGTCTATTCATGAGTTTGGTAAGTTCTAACAGGTAGACATGCATGCCTCCGCTGGTGCCGACTTTGGCCATAAGATGCTTTAAGCTGCTGCTGTTTAGTTTGGGGTTCTCCTCTCTATTCTGCAGGCCTGTTGGTGTTTGCTGTAACGCTGACCCCAAAGTTGTATTTTATTTGGACATCTGTTGTCTATAGCTTGAGCTGTGTCATGTACCACTGAGTTTACTGTAAAATTATTTTCTTTGAGTACAGTACAGGACACACACCACACCATCTATGTATCTTATTGCTTGCCAAAAATTGAGAATTTTTGGCAGTTGGAGGGGTTATAGGGAGTCCTTATAGCTCTGCTTGCCAGTGTCCAATCACCTGAAGGTAGCTGCATATAACCCATCCATCTATGGCTTAGTCAAAGTTCTATTTTTTATTTATTACATTTTCCAATAATAAAAGTGTACAAGTGGATATACTATCTAAAGTAGTTTGGCCATATTTGTTTAAGTTGTACTGAAAAACAGGATGGAGAACATAACCTGGGCTCAGTTCAAAGTGTTGAGAAATTAAGTGACAGGATGGGGTTCTTGCAGTTCAGATGAATAAAAATGGAGTTTGTTATTAGCAAGCAAAATTTTTGTGGCGTAGTAGTTTGTATCCCAGTGAAACATTGGTTAGTAATACAAATGCTGAGTGCTGCACATGTGTTAATACATATATTAAAGCTGCCTATAGACACAAGTTAGCATGGTTGATTGTTGCATGTCTCTAGTGTTAGATAGATTACTGGCTGACTGCTCCTTTTTAAAATGTTTTGGTGTATCAGAGTTGTACCCATTGTGTTCTCTGTAATCAAAAATATTTCCCAGCTCTAAATATGCATTACTTATTCATAATATCCATATAATTCCTTTCATGTAGAGCTCTGGCCATAGAAGTCCCGAGACTTGCAGCAAGTCAGATAAAATGCTGAAGAAGGGAGTGTATGACAAGGTAAACTTGAGCTAACTTTTTTTTGTCAATTATTTTATTTAGCGGAGCTTGCAATATTGTTTTTCTTTTGTTTCACTATTTTCTTTAGGCATACACAGACGAGCTGGTTGATTTGCACAGAAGACTAATGGCTCTGCGAGAGAGGAACATCCTGCAACAGGTGTGTTCATATTCTTGCAGCATGAGTTCAGGGAAGAGGAGTTGTGTGGAAATCGGTAGATTTGGTTAATCATATATCTGTATTTTTTTTTTTTTTTTTTGAAAATTCTTTTTATTGAATATTTTTGACATACAACAAACAACATTTACAATGCCATCAACCGACAGCTACAACAACGGCTATAACCTCCCCCCTCCCTGTACTCAGTTCCCTTCCCCCAACAAAAATTATATTATTTGTGGGATAACAGCCATTTCACATCTCTAGTCACCCAAAGTATATGTCGTTTTACTCTTCACCCTGTATAAGGTATCTGATGGCTACATATAGGACCCTCCCATTCTTCCGCCTAGGATCATCCCATCACACTGTTTGGTCAGACTCATACCAAGCTCTCCAGACTTTTTCGAATTTTTTACTGCATCCTCTATTCCTATACGTAGCTTTGTAATACGGGAGCATTGCGTTCACCAAGCCTTTCCAGAATGTTATTTCTGGAGCCCCCACTTTTTTCCATTTGAGTAAAATGGACTTCTTCCCATAAAATAGTAGTATCGTAAGTAAAGTTCTATGTGCTCTAGATGGGACTACTTCGTCTACCAACCCCAGAAGACACACATCAATAGTCAGGGGTATTGGAACTTGCATATATCTGTATTTAACAATTAAAATCATTAATTGTAAAATTATTCGGTTCTGTCACTGTTAGCGAGAGGGGGAACTTTATCTTTTGGTCTTAGTAAAATGTTATTGTTTTGAATAGGTTTTTTATTTTGATAAACACATGCAACATGGCTACCATTCCATATGGCCCCTTTTACACAGGTGGATCGAATTCAGCTTTTAGCATGCGGATAGATGAAGTTATCTACAGCACCTAAACTCACACAATGCTATCCTGGGGCCCCATTCACACACTGCATTTAGCGACGGTTTCGTTGCATGGGGTTTTGTGCGGTTTGAAAAAATAATTTGAGGACTGCGTCCAGGACTGATTTAGTGCAGGTAATCGCAGTGTACTATTTCTCCTGCGGATAGCAGCGGCAACGAGGAATTAAAAACAGGAAACGCATCAGAAATGCCAAGAATGTTCCAACGCAGCTAAACGCAGCCGCATGTAAACCCTGCTAATCGCAATGTACAAATGCGAGTGATCGCAGGGCCTGGAGTTTTGGAATTTCAAAATAATAAAACATGCTTTTAACAGCGGCAGAACAGCCACCCGTGTGAAAGAGGCCTATAACTCCAACATCCATGTTAACTCTGTTCTGTGCAACAGACCCCTTACCTCCATTACAGTCATTTTAAATTGCCACACTCTAAGCCACTATCTCACTTGCACCTCTTCCTGTTTCTGAGCTGGACATTGGCAGGGGATTAGCCATTATAAAAGAAAAATGCAGTAACCACTGAGTGTGTGTGACACTGTTGCTTGCAATGTGAGCTAGGATTACTAGAAGATATTCCACCCATTTGGCAGGTGTTAGGCACGTAACTGACAGTTTTGGGGTTTCTTGACAAATTGTAATAGATACATTGTGTGAAAGCAATTCAAAATGCAAATTGAAAGCCAATGTTCTTCTCATTGTGTGTGATCTTCCTCCTCAGATCGTTAATCTTATAGAAGAAACAGGCCACTTCAATGTCACAAACACAACTTTTGACTTTGATCTTTTCTCATTGGATGAAACAACTGTTCGCAAGCTACAGAGTTACCTAGAAGCTGGTGCCACATGACCCTGGGGTTGAAGGGAAAGTATGAGAGAGAAGAACATGCTGTGGGCTGTGTATTCTTGACATAAAACCCTTATTCCTTGACGTTACCATGGTCAGTGCACATTTGGAGTTGATCGGGCTGAACCCAGCAAATAGGATCATCTGTTCTAGACTATTCCTGCAGTGCAGTGTGCTGCATTTTACTAAGTGACATATTTTACCAGAAATTTTAAACCATATTTTTTTCCATTCACACTACATCTATAAATCTGCACTGAAAACACTACAACTTCTACAAGTTATGTAAGAGAGTGGTGTAGAAATGGTTCAAACTCCAGTGCTCATGGACCTCTGGCAGTGCATGCTTTTAAGATGTCTTTAGAGAATCGGAGGTGAAATAATAAGAGTGCTTCATTTACAGGTTTGATTAATGCAACTTTGTTTTTCTTTAGAAATCTAAAAGACATGGTCTGTAAATCTTAGCATTTTTTGAAGCTTTCTATCATCTTTCTTCTAGAGCAATCTGCTACCATTTCATGCTTTTCTAGTTCAGAGTAACCAAATGATCAAAATTTTGGGAAAGAATGACCAGTACTATTTCAGTGCCAGAAAAGCATTTTAGCATTTCAATGTTAATGCCATTCTCAATAACTTTTTTGCCACTGGAAAATGGGAAACAGATTGGTGGTAGGTAGATGGATATAGTTGAAAGCTGATGGAAGGCTCCAAATTTGCCATTTAATTGCAAAGTGTGTGGCCAGCATTAGTGATCTTTGGAGACCAGAGTTGGAAAAACAATGGGGCGGATTTAGGCAAATAGACTGTGCACTTTGCAAGTGCATTTGCTTAGTTTAGTAAATGAGGGGAAGCGCTGCTGACTTCCATCATCCAATCAGTTTTTTTTTTTCCTTGCATGTGATTGGGTATTCTTTGCAAAGTGAAGATTCATCTCATTTACTAACTGTGCAGTTGCTGCAGAGCTATTTGCCTTTAGTAAATCTACCACATTGTCTCAGAGGATATCTGCATTTGTGTATGAGCGTGAAAAACACATGTGCATATAATATATATTGGCAAACACACTAATGGGTTTGTTTTAATAATTTGCAATGATCAGTGTAGGCAATAATCAATGGCAGCCAATCAGAAATTAACTTCTGGAAACTTAGATTGGAAAGAATACTAGAAGCTAAAGTCGCAATAGATGCCATGTTTTATCAACACAGAACTGTTGGAATGTCTGTTTAAATCTGATTGGCAGCTGTGGACAACACCGACTGTTCTTATTTTAGCACATATTGAGAAGTGAAGCCATCTGTGTATTTTTACATGTGTGGTAAAATTGTATCTTTGTATTATGAGGCTGTTGCTCAGTATTTAATCTCCAGATTTCCTGCCGAAAGCATGAGCCCCCCCCATCCACAAGCAGTTTAATACAGGAGTAATCTGTATTCTTCACTGTGAATAATCTCTGGTAATGCCTCCTCCTTTACTCTCTCTTGTCCACGTTAAGTGTTTTGTATACTATTCGCGATTCAAGTTAGGTGGAGATTATACTATTTATGGTGAGCAAGGCACGATAGAGCACTGGCTACACTCAGCTTTGGAAGCATTACAGAACTTTGAATCTGTAAGCTGTATATTATATATATTATATATATGTATGTATGTATTTTATGTATAAGAGGGCCTGAAGAAGCAGTTACCCTTTCTTTTTTTTATTTTGATGGTTAAGGGTGGAACAAGGATTTTTTTTCCTTTTAAATCATCGTATGTCTTTACCATTTTATTTTATTTTAGCAAGTGATTTCAAAATTTGCAAGTTGGAAGTGATTTTATGCCATTTTAAAAGTGTAATTTATAAACATGACATTCTGTTTTTGGAAGGGCTTTTTACGTGTGTTTTACCATTATTTACTTTCTGGACAGTAGAAGGAAGTACAGGCAAAAAATGCTTTGTGGGAACCAGAGTAATTACATAGGACACTGCTGACTCTCTTGGTTCTAGCAGGTACCCCTATAATTCCCAGCTTCTTAAAGGGAAACTATCATGTATTTTCATTTTTGATTTGTAACGTTTGAGTGAAAGGAATATTTGACTTGACTTTCACAGTTTTACTACTTGCCGTGCTCTTTTTATATTCTGTATACAGATTCGTAAATGCTCTTTGTTTTGGTCATTTCTTTAGCAGGGAATTTTGCCATCCTCCTTTATAGAGTCATAACTGGGCTTATGGAAGGATCATAGTAATTTTAAAATTGCAAATTATAGCAGCACAGGCCTTCTTTTTTTACAAAAAAATGTTGTCCCCTTATTTAGCTCTACTTACATTGACTGCATATCAGTATCAAATACTGCATTTAAAGCAGAACTCCAGTCTGCAGCAAACTATATTTTTATACTCCTGACCCCTCACCCTTTCCCCTCCTTGTATGCTGTACAGTTTTCTTCCTCTCTTTTTTTAATGTTTATTCAAGGTTTTCTACCTTTTTTAAAAAGATGAACAGACATCACACCTATCTAAACCGATACACACAGTTTTGCCTAGACGTGAATGTTAGAAGACCATAAACCGAGTTACCATCCCATAAGCCTTACTGTTTATGTATAATATTCAAACAGCACACCTGCATGTTGGTTCTACTCCCTGTGAAACACAGCATTTACACATAGATGGCAACAAAGAAACCTATGGTAGTATATGTTGGCTTTAGTTCCTGGATTTAGTGTGCATAGTAGGTGGGCTTTCCATTAACTTTCTCATCTAGATAAAAATGTCTCTGTGGAAGTTGTGTGCACCACATTGGACACAGTAACAGTAATTGACAACCCTGAAGCCCAGGGGGTGTCTTATGCCTAGTACACACAAATAGAAAATTGGATGAAAAATAGCGCTTTTAAAGCGATCATATGATAATTTGATCATTGGTACACAGCTTTTGAGAGTTAATCACGAGAGTTGATGCAAAAGTATCAGGAGGGACAAACACAAAAAATGTTCTTGTACGATAGCAGATCATATGATTTTCGTTTTAATCAGGACAGTATTCATCCGTAAAAAAAATCGGAAGACCAAGACCATGCATGCTTGTAAACGAATAAACACATTACAATACAATACAACACATTACATAACTTCCGAAGTTGTATTCTGTCATACGAGAATTTTCATAACTCTAGTAACCTCTTCATTTTTGATATGAGACTAGCATGCAAAAAAAAAAAAAGAACCATCATTCGTCCGATATTCTCATTGTGTGTACGAAGCTTGAGACAGTCATTGGGGTTGAAGGAGACTGGGTGTCTGCAGACCTGAAGTGTGCCTGCGGCAATGACCTTCAGTGGAAAATTAAAAGCTCGAAGAGGGAGAAAATGAAAGAGCAGGAGAAAATGAACGTTTTCCACCAAGCATATGGCAGAGGCATATGGGACAGAAGTGGATGAGACTGGAGTTCCACTTTAAGAACAGTGTAAACAATTGCAGGGCTCTCTGTTTTCTGGTCATATACCCGTAGATGTTTGAAGACGTGTGTGAATTAAGTTGATACCTAAATCTCAAGCTAAGTCAGGCTCAAGTAATTACAGCTCAATTGGGGGGCTTGTGGTTACTTCATAAGTAATCCTTTCACTGTTCTAACAAGACTGAATCTTTACATTTTTACTCAAGCCCAGCTGTGGTTAGTGCTTTCACAGCTTAGTTAAATGTATAGCATCCTTGTTTTCAGTACTGCAGATCTGACTAGTAGATGTGCACATGTAGAAAAGAGGAACAATAAAGCACAGTAATTGTGCAGCACTACTAAGCAGGAAGCACAGCAGAGCCAGCATATTTATTATCTACACATAGACTTATAAGCTATACCCCAAAACAAGACAATAAAACATGAATTTACTAATTGATAAGAATATTTACATGATGCAGTTTACATGTAACAACTATAGTTTCCCTTTAAAGGGTCAGTAGAAGTGACTAGTTTGGCTGTCTTTTTGAAATTGCACAGGTACTTGTCAACAATACAGCCTACTCTAATATGGAACTATTAAATATTATGGTGACCAAGGATAGAATCCTGCTGCTTGCTGCACTGACCCTTTCTGAATTTAGCAGAGGAAGTTTTTTTTTTTTTTTTCCCCAAGAATAAATCGGAAGCTACCTACACTGCCTTCATTTAAACACTAGTGTTGTTTTAATATATGTTCATTGTTGCACTCCTTTCCAAACACTACCCTTTTTGGACCAGCTTCAGACCCTCTTAGGACCAAAATGAGAATGACATGTTTTAAGTGGTAAAGGCCACTTGTGTATGTTATCCAATTCTACAAAACCCTTTTTAGGTCATTAAAAAAAATTAATAACAATGGGCATGTCTAGCCTTTCCCTTCCTAGGTCTTTGTGCTAACAGGACGTTGTGTACAGAAGCAACACTACAGCTATTTTAGTCTTGTCTTATCTGAAGTGTTCTCTCCACTAGGAGAATAGTTATTGTACACATATACTGTATTTGTATGTTGTGTTTGTAAGGGCAGACATTTAGAGTTTGGGTCTTCCACACAGTATTTGATTCCCTCCATTTTATGTCAGTATTTCTTGTCAACTGCATAAGAACTGCATTTCCCTATAAGATATTGGACATCAATAAACAATGTGTCCCCTTATTGGGAAATAAAATAACCTTAAAGGTATTCTTTAAACACCGTTAGATCATCAAGAGGTTGGAAGAAAACACGATTGCTTGAATGATGACTTTATAGACTAGACAGTAACATCTGCATGGTTTAAAGGTTGGGTTCATGTGAGACACATCACCTAAACGAATTGACTTTTGGGTTGGAGAGTTAAATTATACTTTTATAGCACCTGCCTTTGTTCCAGTTCAGTGATGTTCCATTTGCTCTTTCCTCCCCCACACTGCTTCTTCTCCCAACACGGTTTGTGTGGTTGACGGGAAGAAGCAGCAAGGGGAGGAAGAGTCTCACATGAGTGTATACCAAGAGCTGTAAGAATAACTTTACCACAGCTTGTCCCTTTCACCAAAACAAAGTTGTTTTGAGTGGAGCTTTTCATAATTGCCAACTAAAAAAAAAAAGACACTTTCACATAAAACCTCTGCAATTCAACGGTTGTATTGTCTAAGACGTATTTATTAATGTATCGATCAAAAAAAATTGGTTTTGAACCAAACTTGATGGTTGGAAACTGTATCGATGAAGATGCATAGGTATTTGGTCTTGTATTATTTTTATTATTGGAATTCTTGCAAGAGTTTTTATAGGAACAAAAAATAAAAATGAAGAAATTATATTTCTTTGCATGGACTTTTATTTCATTTAAATAGCTTGCAGATAGCTAAAAAATCGCATGTTCTAGCTTGGGATTGACTCAAAGCAGGAAAACTGGCTTCTGTGGCCAATGACCAGTGTGGGTCTATGAAAGGGACGTAAGACTGTAAGCTCCATTGGGGCAGAGGCTGATAGAGACACTTAAACTATATCTGTAAGGTACTATATACATTGGATTAATTCAAATTATTTAAGACTTTTGATACTCTGACCCTTTCAGTTTCTAAGAAACCATAGCATTTTACAGCTATACATGGCACAAGATGCTACTGCAGCACAGCATGAAATAGAGAAAATCTGCATGTGTTAGATTGCTGTATAGACTTCATTTTTAAACTCAAACATCTAGAAGTGCAAATTGTGTCTAAAGCAGTACACTGAAAATTTGCACTTTGCCCATAGTTCTTCCTGGGAAATAGCAGTGGCCTTCCTGGTATGCAAGTGTGCCCAGGCAATTCATAGCTGTATATATGGAGTGTGAGATCTAAGGCTATGCTGATTCTTACTGCTAGTCGCAGGAAATTTTGTAGTAAGATTTGTTGATGTTGCTATTAGGAGATCAGATTGGGTGAAGACCAGGATAAAATATATACAGTGGGGAAAATAATTCCCCTGCAGATTTTGTATGTTTGCCTGCTTACAAAGAAATGAAGGGTCTACAATTTCTTCATCATACATCATGGGACACAGAGTTAGGCTAATATACATTACCTACTGGGTTATACTTCATCTCCAGGTGAATGGACACTGGTAGACCAAAGATCTTTTAGACAGTAAGTGATCCCCTATATAACCCCTCCCATACAGGAAGTACTTTTACCAGTATCTGCAAGGTGGATGGGCACGTTTGTTTGAGCTCTCTCAAGTTCCAGGTCTTGAAGTCCCAGCACGGTTCTAAAATTAATCAAGGGATTGAAACCAGCTTTATATGCTAAGATAAATGGTACCCAAGCCTCGTAAAGAAGATGCAAGGATCCTGGGAGGTTTTACCTGTAATGGAACCCGCCGTGATGGGTGAAGATTGGGCTCTTAGTTTTTAAGGTTGCCCTGCGCCTGGACGGGTAAGTGAAGTCCACCCTTATTTACTTATTGTGGGGTGCCCCATGTGTGTGACAATCTGTCAATCTAGCTAAGGCTGGACACCTGTGTAGTGGTGACCACAGGGGGGAGTTTGGGCTAGCTGCTGGTGTTTGAATTGAAGTACCCTTTTCCTGTTGTCTTTTGCGGTTTTACCTTATGGAGAGTCTGCGCACAGAGGTGCGCCATTGCGCAGCTTGGTTCACCATGGCACACGTGCGTTTGCCAGAGTGCATGATCGTTTGTGGCTACTGGGCGGCCATGGTGCACATTGCTTGCCACTCAGTATGTTGTGTGTACACCGTGCCGCTCATGCGGCGTAGCTCTAAGATGGCGCACAAGGATTTATTTGCGTACACAGCAGCCATGACTGCGCACGTGTGTACATGTGCAGAGCGTCCCGGCGCACAGCCATCTTATTTAAACAGTAAATGGCTGCTATAGAGTCCTTCCAGGGGACAGCTGTGGGACTCAGAGTAGACTCTCTATCACAGTGGCGGCTGTTGCTCAAAATTTTTGGGGGGCGCAAAGTTAGAAAAAAAAAAAAAAACATCAATTGCAGCCTCACTGTGCCCATCAATTGCCGCCACTGTGCCCATCAAACGCAGCCACTGTGCCCATCAAATGCAGCCACTGTGCCCATCAAATGCAGCCACTGTGCCCATCAAACGCAGCCATAAATTGCCACCACTGTAACCATCAATTGCTGCCAGTGTGCCTCATCAATTGCTGCCAGTGTGCCTCATCAATTGCCGCCAGTGTGCCCCATCAATTTTCGCCAGTGTGCCCCATCAATTGCCGCCAGTGTGCCCCATCAATTGCCGACAGTGTGCCCCATCAATTGCCGCCAGTGTGCCCCATCAATTGCCGCCAGTGTGCCTCATCAATTGGCACAAGTTTTCCCCATCAAATGCTGCCAGTGCCCCCCCACCCGGCACTTACCTGTCTCGGGTCAGCGCATTCCTCCAAGCTCCCTCCGAGTCCTCAATGTCTTCTCCCGTCCTCTCCTACTATGATCGGACGCCCGATAGGCATCCAATCACAGCGCCTGTCGCTTCAGCCAATCGGGTGACAGGTAACCAGACCCAGTGCACCTGATTGGCTGAGAGGTGGGTCAGTGTTAGGGAAGCAATTTATTTGATTCCCTAACACAGCACTACGTAAGCAGCAAACACACTGCATGAATCTATTAAAGATTGACGGGTGCAGGAGAGAGGGGGCAGCGCTCCTGTGCCCTCTATGGAGTCACCAGGTGTTGGTTGGCAGTGCTTAGCCAGATTGTGGCATAGGGGCATGGTGAGACCTATTAAAGGGTCTCCCTTCTGGGGTAAAATACTAAACCCAGGTACTCCTTTTTGTGGCTTGCAATGTCTTCAAAAAAGAGGAGCGGGGTTAACACTACTGCCTATGTCGTCAGTAGCTCCTGAGGAGCCTAGTTGAACCCTAGTGTTGTATTCCCTGAGTGACCCGATGCTTCTGGGCAATCTAAGCCGCTGCGCCTGTCTGGTATTGTGCCTACAGTCAACGCTGCTGCTTCACCCTTTATCTCCAGGGATGAACTGTTCTCAGCCCTAGCCGGGTTAGAGCACAGGATTTCTGGCATGATTTCCTTCATCCCACAGGGTGGCAAGAAGCGTGACAGATCCCCCTAATTGGGAGCAGGAATGGGTTGGGGAAAAGCTAGATGCTAAGGACTTAGGAGATGCCCTGGCAGATGAGTATGCTTCTGAGGAATCGGGGCCTGAAGATGTCCAGTTGGTATCACCCTCTCAGTCGCAGAGGCTTTTGATGGTTCATTCTGCCTTTAACCTCCTTGGCGGTAACCCCGAGTCTGGCTCGGGGTCAGTTTTTTATGCTGGGAGCGGTAACCCCGAGCCAGACTCGGGCTTGCGTTGCGGGATGCAGGGGGGAAGTTACTTACCTTTTCCCCTGGATCCTGCGATGTCTCCCCGCTGTGTGAGCGAGCCGTCCGCTCGCTCGATTCACACAGTGCCGGGTGCCGCCGATCTCCGTTCCCTGTGACGTTCCGACGCACGGGAGCGGAGATCGGCGCCAAATTCAAAAAAGTTTAAAAACACAACACATATACAATACTGTAATCTTACAGATTACAGTACTGTATACAAAAAATACACACCCCCTTTGTCCCTAGTGGTCTGCCCAGTGCCCTGCATGTCATTTTATATAATAAAAAGATTTTTTTTCTGCCTGGAAACTGGAGATTGTCCATAGCAACCAAAAAGTGTCCCTTTATGTCAAAAGTGGTTTTAGACCAGCTAGAAAACACTGATAAAAAAATAAAATCACAATTTATCATCAAACAATAAATTTAATGACAGCGACTATTCTGCAACTGAGCAAATTTCAGTGTTTTTGATTTGATTACATTATTGAATCATTTTTATATATATTTTTATTATATTATAATTTATTATTTTGTGTTTCAAACTTTATCATACCCGGGATGTCTACTAGACTCTGGTTCGGACAGATTTAAGTGAGTTATTCATAAGAATTGCAGGCCTACAATATAAAAACGCCAAATTTCCATGCAAAATAATTGTACCGCTTTCAGCACTAAATTCCAGCCAGAATCATACCGCCAGGGAGGTTAACCAATTAAGGATCGAGCCTCTTTCTGAGATTTTGTGTTTACAAGTTAAAAGCAGTTTTTTTTGCTAGAAAATTACTTAGAACACGTAAACATTATATTTATATATTTTAGAATAAAATAGCGTTGTTGCAATACTTTCTGTCTCACCGTATTTGCGCAGCGGTCTTGCAAGCGAACTTTTTTTTTGAAAAAAAAGACACTTTTTTAAATAAAAAAATAAGACAATAGTTACCGTATTTTCCGCACCATAAGACGCACTTTTTCCCCCCAGAAATATGAGGAAAAATGTCTGCGTCTTATGGAGCGAATGAATGCTAGGCCCCCCCCCCGCCGCCGATGGCAACGCCCCCAGACACCATCGCCAGAAAAGAGGCAGGAGAGCGGAGGACCGACATCTGAAGCCTCTGTGAGCAGGGCCGGACTGTCCTACCTGTGATTACAGCGCTCTCCTCCCTCCGGTGCTCGTATGTCACGGAGCTGGGTCTGTGTGCAAGGTCCCGCCCCCTTAGACTGGCTTGTGTGATAATAGATTGAATCAGTGTTCCGCCTATCACAAGAGCTGATCTAGGGGGGCGGGACCTTGCATACAGACCCAGCTCCTTGACATACGAGCGCCGGAGGACAGAGGGAGATGAGGCGGACATTAGTGGGCAGAGAGGCTGCAATTGGTGGGCAGAGAGGCTGCAATGGGCAGGCACAGAGGCTGCAATTGGGCAGAGAGGCTGCAATGGGCACAGAGGCTGGAATTGGTGGGCAAAGAGGCTGCAGTGGTGGGCAACGAGAGGCTGCATTTATGTGCAAGGGTCAGGTTGCATTTATGTGCAAGGGTCAGGTTGCATTTATGTGCAAGGGTCAGGTTGCATTTATGTGCAATGGTCAGGCTTCATTTCATGGGCACTGGTAAATATTTTAGTACACCATTTGGCTCAGAATATTATTTTTTTTTGTTTTCCTCCTCTAAACCCTAGGTGTGTCTTATGGTCAGGTGCGTCTTATGGAGCGAAAAATACGGTAAGTTGGTAAAGTTTTTTTTTTTTTGTGAAAGATAATGTTACACCGAGTAAATTTGATACCTAACATGTCACGCTTCAAAATTGCGCCTGCTCGTGGAATGGTGACAAACTTTTGCGCTTAAAAATCTCCATTAAAAAAAAAATTATACAGGTTGCATGTTTTGAGTTACAGAGGAGATCTAGGGCTGGAATTATTGCTCTTGCTCTACCGATCGCGGCGATACCTTATATGTGTGGTTTGAACACCATTTTTTCATATGTGGGCGCTGCTCACGTATGTGTTCGCTTCTGCACGCGAGCTTGGCGGGACAGGGCGCTTTTCATTTTTCTTTTTTTTCCTTACTTAATTTACCTTTTATTTTTAATTTTACATATTGTTCTTTTAAAAAAAAAAAAAAAGTGTCACTTTTTATTCCTATTACAAGGAATGTAAACACCCCTTGTAATAGAGAAAAAGCATGACAGAACCTCTTCAATATGAGATCTGGGGTCAAAAAGACCTCAGATCTCATATTTACACTAAAATGCAATAAAAAAAAAAAAAAAAATGAAACGTTATTGAATAAAAAAAAAAAATGTTGCTTTAAGAGCTATGAGCGCAAGTGACGTTTTGACGTCTCTTCCGCCCTGCAATGGTATGGAGATGGGTGGGGGCCATCTTGCCCTCACTCGTCTCCATACCAAGCCAAGGATAGGACCCAATTGCCTTTGCGCCGCTACCGACGGCTCCGGTAAACGGCAGGGGGCCCCCTCTCCTGCCGCCAATTAAAAGTGATCTTGCGGTGAATCCGCCACAGAGACCACTTTTTATCTGAAACTGGACCGCTCACTGAAGAAAAACCCCGGGGTTATGGTAGCTAGCTGCTGCCATAACAACGATATCCCTCTTCCAAGTGCCAACGTATATCGGCGTGAACTGGTCCAGAAGTGGTTAAGTTGCCTCCTGCAGAGGTTTCTGAGCCTCCCTTGCCCTCTTTGGGGTCCCTGAAGCCTCCTCAGGCTGCACAGGCCTTGCACCCGCTGTTGGAATAGGCGGTGTATGCTGATTGGGTACACCCTGACAGGATTTTCGTTCCTCCTAAGAAGAGGTTTTCCCTTTTATATCCCATGGAGGAAAAGTTTGTTAAATGGAGAATGCCAGCTGTAGTCTCTTCCTTTAAACAAGAACTTAACTTGTCCAGTGGATAACGCACAGGGCTTGAAAGACCCTGTTGACAAGAAACTGGAGTCATTAATAAAGGCTTCCTTTTCTTTGGCCAGTTCAGCTATTCATACAGCTGTCGCAGCAATTAGAGTCTGCCAGTCCTTAAAGGATCAGGTCAGATGGCCTGACAGGCCTAACCAGGAGGATGATCTTGCTGAAAACAGGGCAGATATACCTTGAGCACTGTGTTTTGCTGTAGATGCCTTTAAATGATTCTATACAGCAGGTTTCTCGTTTAGCTCTCCTATCTGTACGCATGCACAGACTTGTGTGGCTTAGGAACTGGTCAGCCGAGCTACCCTGTAAGTTATTGGCAGGGTTCCCATTTCATGGGGAACGTTTGTTTGGTGATGATCTGGATAAATATATACAAAAGATTTCCGGAGGAAAGAGTTCTTTACTTCCTGTAATAAGAAGGACCAGGCATCTCATGTTTAAAACCTCAGGGACTTCCTCAGGTATTTCAGCGCCAAGGCAGTTCCGCCGCCAACAGGGCGCTAGAGCCAGGGGCAAGCTGCACAGCCAGAAGAAAAACCCTGGGTCCAGAACTTTTCTAAACCCGGCACCAAGCCCTCCTTTTGAGGGGATGCCCCCACTCTATCGGGTGGGGGTAAGGCTGCTTCAATTTGCAGACATTTGGAGAACAGTGGTACAGGATGAGTGGATCACCTCAACAGGGTCCCGCTGTTACAAGCTGGAATTACAGAGGTTTCCTCCTTAGAGGTTTCCAAGATCCAACATTCCTGTGGATCCTCCAAAAAGAAACGTATTGTTTCAAGCACTAGAGCAGTTAGTGCATCAGGGAGTGATTATACAGGTTCGGGTGTCCGAAAGAGGCACAGGGTTTTATTCGAACCTGTTCACAGTTCTAAAACCAAATGGGGACATCAGGCCAATCTTGGACCTAAGATCCCTGAACCAACATTTGTTAATCCATTTCTTCAGGATGGAGTCAGTCCGCTCGGTAGTAGCCTCGCTCCAGATGGGAGACCTCTTAGCCTCCATCGATATCAAGGACGTGTATTTACACGTACCTATCTTTCAGCCACATCAGAGGTTCCTGCGATTTGCAGTAGAGGAACGTCATTTCCCGTTTGTGGCACTGCCCTTCGGGCTTGCCACAGCACCCCAGGTGTTTACAAAGATCCTAGCACCTTTACTGGGTCTTTTAAGGGCCCAGGGGATCTTGGTGCTCAGATACTTGGATGACCTCCTGCTCAGCGATCACTCATACAGGCCCTGGAACACAGTGTTGCCTGCACAGTGCGGTATTTAGAAAACCTGGGCCGGGTCATAAATACCGAAAAGTCAGCCTTGAGACCAGCTTAGTCTTAAGTATCTAGGTCTGATCCTGGACATGGTCCAGGCAAAGGTATTTCTGCCACCTGTAAAAATACGTGCCCTGAAGGATCAGGTGTGTCAGGTAAGGGGCACCAGGCAACCCTCCATTTGGCTCTATATGAGGCTTCTGGGAAGGATGGTGTCGAGGCCGTTCCCCTCCCCTCAAGGCTATTGCTCTGGGACATTCCAGTAGGTAATGAATATTAGCCTAACTCTGTGTCCCGTGATGTATGATAAAGAAAAAAATAGGATTTTTTCATCATACTTACATGTGAAATCCTTTTCTTTCAATACATCATGGGACACAGAGATCCCTCCCCTCTTTTTTGAAAAATCAGTGCTTGCTACAAAACGGAAGTACTTACTGTATGGGAGGGGTTATATAGGGGATCACTCCCTGTCTAAAGACCTTCGGTCTACCAGTGTCCATTCACCTGGAGATGAAGTATAACCCAGTAGGTAATGAATTTTAGCCTAACTCTGTGTCCCGTGATGTATTCAAATAAAGGATTTTAAAGGCAAGTATGACAAAAAAATCCTATATTTTTTTTTTAGCATAGGTGTATTTTAAATAATAGAGCTAGAATATAAACCAAAAATCCAGAAAAAAAATAATGATGTTCTTGTAGCCCATTCCAGCCTTGTGTAGGTCTACAATATTGTCCCTGACGTCCTTTGACAGCTCATGGTCTTGCCCATGATGGTGGGTTTGAAGGGAAGAAAACGGAAAATTGTATACTTACCTTTCCGTAATTTTCCTTTCCTGTCGCATCTTCATGGCAGCATACACTCTGGGTTGTGACTCCGCCTCCACAACCTGATAGGACCACATAACTATAAGATGACGATACGGCCCCGCCCCCGTATTCTCTGTATATATATGAATCACCTTTATTTAAAAATGGGTGGGATATTGTATGCTGCCATGAAGATGCGACAGGAAAGGAAAATTACGGAAAGGTAAGTATACAATTTTCCGTTTTCCTGTCGCATCATGGCAGCATACACTCGCAGACAGGGTGGGTAATGCATCAATAGTAGTTTTTTATTCACAAGGAATGGCAGAGTTGGCGGGCAGAATCGACTTTATAATGGGAAATAAAGGTATTCCTGGAGGAACAGGTGGCCGCCCTGCAGATGGTTTCAGCTGAGACCCTACAATAGGCTGCCCATGAGGTCGCCAATGCCCTGGTGGAATGTGCCTTCAGCCCGTCCGGGATCTGCGTGGTGCTTAGCGAGTAGGCCTTCTTAATGGTCTTCACCAGCCATGAGGCGATGGTGCGGGCCGATGCTGACTGACCTCTCCTGAAACCGTGAGGGAGGATTAGGAGGTTTTCTGACTTCCTAAAGGGTTCTGAGGCCGAGAGGTATTTGATGTTACCCCTGACATCCAGGGGGTGCGGATCGCCCTGGTCTGTAGTGAGCGCTGGCAGATCAATCTCTTGGTTGAAGTGAAAGGAGGATGACACTTTAGGGATGAAGCGGTCTGAGGGTTTTAGGACTACCCTGTCCGGGTAGACGACCAGATATGGATCCCTGGTGGCCAGTAAGGCTTGCATTTCTGAGACCCTTTTAGCCGATGTTATGGCGATAAGGAACGTCACCTTTAGCGTCAGGTCCCAGAGGGAGATGCCTTCTAGCGGAAAGAAGGGTTCCTTAGATAGGGCCTCCAGAATGACCGACAGGTCCCAGGTCGGGAATGAAGGCTTTCTGGGAGGCCTCAGCTTGAGACATGCCCTCTGGAATTGGACGACAAGTGGGTCAAGAGCCCATCTAGTCCCAGTCAGGGCGGACAGGGCTGACACCTGCACCTTGAGGGTGCTGGAGCCGAGGCCTTTGTCCAGACCTGCCTGCAGGAACTCTAGTATCTGAGGGGTTGAAATGGAGGATAGGTCCCACCCTTGCTGATGGGCGAAGGAAGTGAACCTATCCAAGACCCGCCGGTAGGTGGTGTTTGTGGTGGGTTTCCTGGCCTGGAGTAGTGTGTCCACCACCCTTGCGGAGCAGCCCTGCTCTAGGTACCTAGACCTCTCAGTCTCCAGGCCATTAGGTGCATCCTCTCTGGACTCGGGTGGAGCAGATGGCCCTGGGAAAGCAGGTCGGCTGACTGTGGAAGGGGGAGCGGGTCTGCTGTGCTTAACTGTAGGAGAGTGGTAAACCATGGCCTCCTGGGCCAGAAGGGAATCACGGCCACTACTAGAGCTGATGACCTCTTGAGTCTCAGCAGAAACCTCGCTATCAAGGGGGTCGGGGGGAAGATGTACCCGAGGTGGAAGTCCCAGGGGTGGTGGAGACAGTCTGTCCCTTCTGCTGAGGGAAAAGGGACTCGAGACAGGAATCTGGCATTTCGCATTGTCCGAAGTCGCTGCCAGGTCTATGTCTGGGGAGCCCCAGGTTCTGGAGATCAGGGCGAAGGCCTGCGGACTCAGGGACCACTCGTTGTTCGAGAGAAATCTCCTGCTGAGGGAGTCGGCCAGGAGATTCTCGGTACCGGGGATGTAGGCCGCCCTGAGGTCCAGGAGGTTCCCCTGTGCCCACTCCATAATGGGGAGAACCTCCCGCATCATGGAAGAGCTCTTGGCACCCCCCTGGCGGTTGACATAGGCGACAGCGACTTTGTTGTCTAACCTCAAGAGGACCTGCTTGCCCCTGAGGAGAGGGCCAAAGGCCAGGAGGGCCTGGAAGGCCGCCCTCATTTCCAGAATGTTGGAAACGGTGTCCCGAACCTCGAATGGCCAGCAGCCCTGGGCTGCATGGTGTAGGTAATGGGCCCCCCAACCCGCCAAACTGGCATCCGAGGTAACCACCTCCTGAGGGGGGGGGGACAATGTGCCTGCACCTATCCAAGTTGCTCGGCCGGGTCCACCATCCCAGAGACTGTTTGACCTCCTGTGAGATGTGGATGGGCTGAGACATGGACGAGCCGTTCCATTGGCGCAGAAACGAGATCTGTAGAGGCCTCGAGTTCCATTGCGCCCATTGTATCATCGGAATGGTAGCCGATAGGGAGCCTAGGAGGCTGAGGCACGCTCTGGCCGGTAGGGATGTGGCTAGGATGGCTCTCCTGATTTTCTGGGTCAGAGGGGGAATCTTCTCTGGAGGCAAATCTATCGTGTTTGACCGAGTATCTAATACAGCCCCCAGGAAGACCATCCTCTGCGAGGGCTGGGGGTTGCTTTTCCCCCAATTTATGAGCCACCCTAGATTCTGAAGAGTGGAAATTAGAATTTCCCGGTGCTGGATAAGGGATTCCCGGGTGCCTGAGAGTAGGAGAATGTCATCCAGATAATGGTGGACCCTCAGACCCCTCTCTCTCAGGGCCGCCACTACCGGGAGGAGGATCTTTGTAAAGGTTCTGGGAGCCGTAGAGATCCCGAACGGGAGGCACCGGAACTGAAAGTGCCGCTGGTTTATAGAGAACCGGAGGAATCTTCGGAACAGGGTATGGATTGGGACGTGTAGGTATGCGTCCTGGAGGTCCACGGACAGCATCCAATCCCCTTGGTTTATGGCCTGAAGGATGGATTGCAGGCTTTCCATCTTGAAAGATTCCACCGGATGGAGCGGTTGAGCCTTTTCAGGTCTAGGACAGGGCGCAGATCCCCTGACTTTTTCCTGACCAGAAAGAGGGGGGAGTAAAACCCCCTGCCTCTTTGAGATACGGGCACCTCCACTATCGCCTCCTTTAGGAGCAATTCCTGGACGTAGTCCAACAGCAACGCCCTTTTTTTTGTGAGGATGGGAGCTTGGTTGGACAGAAGTGGTCGCCCGGGGGTCGACCCCGGAATGACCACCTGTGCCCGAAACGGACGGTAGCCACCGTCCAAGGGTCTCTGATGATATCCGCCCAAGCCAGCTGGAATTTTGAGAGCCTGGCCCCCACTACTGCTGGCTGGACGGACGCACCTTCAAAAAGACTTCTGGTCATTAGACGCAGAGGTCTTAGGTTTCTGGAATTTGGAGAAGGTAGCCTGGGGGTTCCTCCAGTTTCTCCGGTATTCCCTGCCTGGTCTGTAGGCCTTAGCATCCCTATACTTATCCGGCAGGTTGCGTCTGGAAGGAGGAGGCCTATGTTGCCTCGGCTTCCTATCCGAGAGAATGAGCCCAGATTTCCCACCAGTCACCTTCGAGATCGCTGAGTCCAATTTTGCCCCAAAGAGGTTCTCGCCATCGAAGGGGATACGGCACCAATTAGATTTGGAGGCCGGGTCTGCTGCCCAGGGCTTTAGCCAGAGCGCACACCTGGCCATAACCGAGGCCAGCATGGCCCTAGAGGAGGATCTTATAGCATCAACTGAGGCCTCTGCCACGAAATCCCCTGCAAGACTGAGTTCTTGCAGGGCCCTGACTATTTTGTCCTGGTCTGCACACTCCGTAACAAGCTTCTCCGTGGAAGCTGACCAGCTGGAGATGGCCTTGCCAATGGCGGCCAGTGCGACGGCTGGCCTACAAGCGCCTCCCGCTGCTGTATAGGCCCTTTTGAGGTCAGTATAGATTTTCCTGTCTAGGACATCCCTGAAAGTTACCGCGTCCTCGATAGGGAGAGTCACGTGCCTGGCCAGGCGCATAAGAGAAGCGTCCACTACCGGCGGGGTAACCAGGGGCTTAGCC
This sequence comes from Lithobates sylvaticus, assembly GCA_028564925.1. Taxonomy (NCBI): domain Eukaryota; kingdom Metazoa; phylum Chordata; class Amphibia; order Anura; family Ranidae; genus Lithobates; species Lithobates sylvaticus. The sequence goes on along the minus strand of CM053026.1, from coordinate 489,219,776 downwards.
TTAGGTTCTTTGAGTGGGTAGAGTTTGGTAAGCCTGTTATTTAGGCTCAATTTCTTATCTGGCTTCTCCCACTCCTCCTTGATCAGGTCATCCAGCTCCTCAATGAAGGGGAATGCCTCTGGATCCCTCTTGAGATTAGGGAAGTACTTTTTCCGCTTCTGGGGGGCTTCCTCCCAGTTTATCGCCTCTTTGACAGACTTCACGAATGGTTCAATGAGGGAGAAGTCGAAGCCCGCGGCGGCTTCCAGCTCCTCTTCCTCAGACTGGGAGTCCAGCTCTCTGGATGTACTGGGGGGGGCTGGAGAGGTGCCCCTAACGGACATTTCCGTGTCTGGAGTGGACTGCGGGGCTGCAGTCGCAAGCTCCCTTGGCTCCTGTTCCCTTTCCCTGGTGGCCTCCTCGAGGCACCTGCGACGGGCGAGCTTGTCTGGGAGGGCGATGGCTCCGCATATCCAGCAGGCGTTGGCAGCCGGTCGGGGAGGGGGGGCTGGTGAGTGGCGTCTGTGCGGTGACCTCCTGCGGTGGTAGTGGCTATGGGAGCAGGACCTGGAGCGACTCCTGCGGCTTCTCCTGTGGCCTGAGCGGCTCCTTCTCCTGCTGCGGCTTGAGTGGCTCCTCCTGTGCCCCGAGCGACTTCTTCCACGAGAGGCCTCCCTGCGTCCGGATTTGGATGACCTTGAGGACCTGGCGGGGCTAACTGTTTAGGCAGCGTTAGCGGATCCTGCACTCTTTTTCGTCTTCTTACTTACCCAATCCTTCCCTCTTACCTATCACGTTGGTGGTGATCTGCTGGGGCAGTAGTCTCCATAGGGATAGTAAAAGGCAGCCTAGCAGTAATAAAAATAGGCAATTTAGAGAGGAAGGAAGGTAAGGTGGGCAAAGGAGCAAGAAGCAGCATTGCAGAATGCACAGGAAAGAGCAAAATAAGCACTTACCTATTGGGGGTGTGCTGGGATGGTCCTGGGATACGCTACAGGTGGTTCCTGCTGAGAAACATCCAGGGGAAAGGAAAAGGGATTTTTTTCTTCGTCGGCGCCATCTTGGAAACTGGCAAATAGCCTCCAGCTCCTGCACAGGACGCCCGTAGGACCGTAGTGCGCATGCGCGGAGGCGCCAGAACGCTTGGCGCTGCTGTGGGGGGAACACAGGAGACACAGGGGGACTACAGGGACCAGGAGAGCCCTGCAAATAGTAGACATGCAGAAAAGACAGCAAGTAACATCAAAGAGGAGGACCACTGCGAGGTACAAAGCCTATTTAAGGCTTTTTAAATGTATAAGAGTGACCACATACCTTTTAAGCCTGTTTAAGGCTTGCTTCCCAAGGCAGCGGTGGCAGTGCTTTAAAACCTGTTTAAGGCTTTATTACACCAGGCAGGTGCAGTAGTACCCCTGAGATCACCAGAGTGGGGTTCCTTCCATTTAGCTTCGTTTAGAGGCTGTACCGGCAAGGACTTCCAAACCAGGAGAGGCTAGAACCTGGCTGGGGCGAAGCGGTAAGAGGGTGATGATCCGTGCGGTCCCAACAGGTGAGGAAAAATTAGAGAATATGGGGGAGGGGCCCTGTATCGTCATCTTATAGTTATGTGGTCCTATCAGGTTGTGGAGGCGGAGTCACAACCCAGAGTGTATGCTGCCATGCTGCCATGATGCGACAGGAAAGATACTGTGGACAAGTGTCTTATACACATAACGAGTTGTCTTTAAAAGCACCTTCTTAAATTGACAGGACTAAGCTGTGTACCACACGAGCACATACTGTAGCCAGTCTGTGGGAGCAAGAATTAATTTTGGTTGGTAGGGGATCAAATACTTATTTTACTCACTGAACTGCAACTCCATTTATAACATTTGTAGCATGTTTTTATGGGTTTTTGGTTGATATTCTGTCTCTATCATTTAAAATACACCTATGATGAACAATTATAGACCTTTAATTTCTTTGTAAGTGGGCAAACTTACAAAATCTGTAGGGGGTCAAATAATTCACCACTGTATATACAGTGCACTGCAAAAATGAATACACCCATTTTGAAAAGTAAGATTTTAATCAATATCTCAATCAACACAAGAATAATTTCCCACATTTTTACAAAACTGAGTTTATAGAACATTTGTTTAGCTCACTACATGAAAGTAAGGTTAATAATATAACTTAGATTACAAAAATCTTCAGTTGTATTCAAATTAGTTGATGCAAAAATTAATACATCCCACAAAAAAAACTACTACATATAGTATTTTGTATGACCTCTATGATTTGTAAGGACAGCTCCAAGCCTTCTAGGCATGAAATGAACAAGTTGGTGACATATTACAACATCTATCTTTTTACATTCTTCAAGAACGGCCTCTTTTAGAGCATGGGTGCTGCACGGAGAGTGATGCTCAACTTGTCTCTTCAAGATTCCCCATAGGTGTTTGGGTTCAGATCAGGAGACATACTTGGCCACTGAATTACTTTCACCCTGTTCTTAGATGTGGCCTTAGATGTGTGTTTTGGATCATTGTCATGATGGAAACATGCACGACGACCAAGGGCACGGAGTGATGGTAGCATCTTCTCTTTCAATCTAGAGCAGTACATCTGTGAATTCATGATACAATCAATGAAATGCAGCTCCCCAACACCACTCATGCAGCCCCCCAGAATGACACTGCCACCACTATGTTTCACTGTAGGCACCATGCATTTTTCTTTTTACTCCTCACCTTTGTGACACATTACAGTTTTGAAGCCATTAGTTCCACAAACATTTATCTTGGTTTTATCACTCCATAGTACAGAGTTCCAGTAGTCTTCTTTTTCAGCATGGGACTTGGCAAATTCTAGGTGGGCTTTTTTGTGCATGGGCTTTAGGAGAGGCTTTCTTCGTGTACAACATCCATGCATGCTATTCCTCTGCAGTGTACTCCGTATTGTGTCACGGGAAACAAGGACCCCAGTTTGGCTTTCTACTTCTTCAGCTACAGTGAACTTGCATGGTGATTTTCTTCAACCCTTCTCATCAGAAGACGTTGCTGTAGAGGTGTTAACTTCCGTGGATGGCCTAAATGTCTCTGTCATATGGTTGCATCTTTGTTAAATTTTTGTATCACTTTTACTACAGTATTCTGACTGATAAAGCTTTGCTGATCTTCTTGTAGCCTTCACCTTTCTTGTGTAAAGAAATTATTTTTAGTCTCAGGCCTTGTGACATTTCTCTTCCATGTGGTGCCATTGCTGACAGCATGAAATGGGAAGGGGTTTTCTTTGTTATGCCCTTCTACAATTAACTGTCTGCTGGACACCTGTTTAATAAATAATTAGACTCACATGTAGTTGAATCCTTGTTAATTAGGATTTTGTTGTCTAAAATTTAGCTTTGCTCCTAAGACTTTCTTTGGGGTGTATTTCTTTTTGCAACATGGCCTTGAATAAATTTGTTAGGAAAAATACGTTTTTGTGTGTGCAAAGTACCAAATCTTGGTTGCAATCAATAGCCTGCATTTGTGGGAGTATTTTGCAGTAAAGTGTCCCATAGAAAATGTTAATTCTGAAAGGAAAGTAAAGGTTTTCTGACAAATCTGATGGGGTTTACTCATTTATGCTGAGAAATGTGTGTGTGTGTATTTTATATATTATACATACATACACACATTATATATAATATATATACACACACACACACACTTCCAAATAAAGTTGGTACGCTGTGTAAAGTCTACATGAAAAACGGAATGCAATGATTTGCAAATCTCATAAGCCCATATTTTGTTCACAATAGAAAATGTCAAATGTTCAAATTGAGAAAATTTACCATTTTAGGAAAAAAAAATTTTTTCAATTGATGGCAGCAACACATTTCAAAAAAGTTAGGCTAGGTTTACCACAGTGTAGCATCCCTTCAGTTGCTGGAGTTTTGGAAGAGGAATGATGTTCTATTCTTGCCTGATATAGGTTCTAACTGCTCAACAGTCCTCTGTTGTAGGGATGCACCGAAACTTTGGCCGCCGAAACATATCGCCTGAAAATGGCCTTTTCGGCAATTTGCTGAAAGAGAAAAACTGCCGATAATGGAGCCGAAAATGGGGCGGGGGAGGGGCGCCACCCATCATGGGGGTGTCCTATATCGCAGAAGAGAGAAGAGCCGCCGCAGCCTGGTTGATTAGAGCGCCGGGAACATCACATACCATGTCCCCAGTCTCTGACCATATATTTAATGTTTTCTTAAAATGGTACATTTTCACAGTTTAAACATCTGATATGTTTTCTATTGTGAATAAAATATGGGTTCATGAGATTTTCAAATGATTGCATTCTATTGTTATGTACATTTTTTTAGTGTTCCAACTTTTTTGGAATTGGTGTGGGGGTGTGTTATTTATAGGGTTTGTTGACCACCCAGCATTGCCTAGTTCACAAATAGAGGTTCAAAAGGATTTCTTTATACAGGTGGCCGAGGGCAGAGCCCTGTCCCTGAGGACCCTTTCAAGAGTATGCCCATTACGGAGAAGGAAGACAAGATGGGGTCTCATCCCTTTCCATTCTGTTCAAAGTGTGAAGTCGTCCACAGCTGTAAGTGCAGAGCTTGCGCCCTTTAAAACTATCCCAGGGTGTTGGTGCTCCCGTGTCTCAGCCACTAAGTAGTGCATGCTGCGACATGTTAAATGGTGTGTCACAGCCATGCTTAGGCGCTGCTGGCTCTTTAAAGTTTGCACCATTTTTCCTAATTTTAAAGATATAATTGCTACCCTTATTGATGCTTTATGCTCCTGTTTAGTGTTAAAGCAGCCTGAGTCTACTCACCTCAAGGTCTTCTGCATGTGGTCCCTCTAAGCCAGGGTTCTCAAACTGGCGGCCCTCCAGCTGTTGTGAAACTACAAGTCCCATGAGGCATTGCAAGGCTGACCATTACAAGCATGACTCCCACAGGCAGAGGCATGATGGGACTTGTAGTTTCACAACAGCTGGAGGGCCGCCAGTTTGAGACCCCTGCTCTAAGCCCAAGAATGGTGGACCTTCCCAGTCCACTGACTGTACAATGCCTGGCCTCATCCTAAAAACTATTTGTGCCTTCAGAACATTTTTTTTCTGCAATAACCCATTTAAAGCGGTGTTCCGCTTAAAAGTAAAAAAAAAAGTCAGCAGCTGCAGTATTTGTACTTTTAATAATTGGACACTTACCTGTCCCAGGGTCCAGCAATGCGAGGGATCAAAGCCCCGCTCATCTCCCCCTCCGCTCTGCGGCACCGGCATTTTAACTGTGGGCGTCCAGCTGTGGCTTCACAGCCAGGCACCCACTGCGCATGCCCTGCTGTACACCATGACTGTCTGCACAATCATCTGGGACCTGCCACATGTCCCAGATGATTGACAAGAGGAAGGGGGAGAGGCGATCTCCCTTCCTGCTCCGAGGGAAGTGACATCAGGAGCCCAGGCGCAGAAGGAGGCAGACTACGAGGGAACCCCTAGTAACAGGCATTTAGAGGTGAGTAAAAAAAAATGTTTTTCTCCAAATGTTTTTTTTTTTTATATTTTATTTAAGCACATTAATAAATTTTTTTTTTTTTGGGGTGGAACTCCACTTTAAGAACTTCATGCCAAAATGGAGTCCCTGTGGTGGACTATATCAGTAGAGGATAATCCTGTGTTCAAGGGCTCAGTGGACAAAAGATTAGAGGTACCCTTTAAAAGGGTATTTTTTCCTTGGCAGGCACCTCTATGCAAACAGCAGTTGCTCCCATGGCAGTTTCCCAAGCCTTTGCAGTCTGGTCTAAACACATCCTGAGACTAGTTCATCCTAACAAATTCCAACAGTTTCTACTAATTAGAGCTTCTATTTGTGACCTTACACTATGGTGTGAACAGCTGGGCTGATACTTGTTGCCAGGATGAGCCTCCTCTCTGTCCTTTGTGCAAGGTGACCCGAGCATCTTTCCTTTGAGAGAGCACATGTTTGTTCCCTCCTTGGATAAGTATATTGAGGAAATTGGAGGGGGTAATAGTACTCTCTATCCCAGAAAAAGAAGGCTTGCACTTCAATAGGTAGACCTAATACACCCAAGGCTAGGAAAAGTTATTTTGTTCTCTCCCGACCTCCAGCTCAAAGTCTAAAGCCTCGTACACACGGTACGATTGTTGGCCAACCGAGAGTCTGATTTTTGTCTTTAGGGCGTGTGTCAGGATCTTGTCTTGCATACTAACGTTACACAATTGTGCCATAAACACGAACGTAGTGACGTACTTCGAGGAATTTTAGCTTTTGTGCGCCACCCTTTGGGCCCCTTCTGCTAATTTCATGTTTGGCGAGCATTGATTCAGAGCATGCGCGTTTGTACTTTTGTGTGACAGATTTGTGTACTGACCATGCGAAAATCTGATGTCAAACCGTTGTCCCCTGAAAATTTACTAGCCTGTCATCCAACATTTGTTGGCCGAAAGTTGGACAAATGTCAAAAATAACATACTAATAGTAAGATTTTACTATTTCTGTCAAGAGACAATCCCCTGCCAACAATCGTAGCCGGTGTACGAGGCTTTAGTCTGGAACAAACTTTCATAGAAAACGTAGTCCTCTAAGCCAACTAACTTCGGCTACAAGCTCTTTTCTCAGGGATGGGGCACCCTCTCTTATCAGAGTGGGGGATTGTTTGTTGGGTCTTCTGGTCCCAGAAAGTCTCAGATGTTTGGGTCCAGTGCCAGTTCCAGGGGGTTACATGAAGTCTCAGATGTTTGTCATTGTTGTTGAAGCCCATTTCCTAAGCTACAGGATTCTGTCGGATTCCATCCTTACCCTCGAGGGTTAGGAAGTTGACTTCTTGCAAAGTCTACCATTGCACCTGGAAAGCCTATATTGCATGGTGCAAGACGAGGAAATTTCATCCTTGGTCTGACCTGGATTTGAGTTCACAGAAACCTCAACTACGAAGGAGGCTTTGGGTATCAATACACACTGAACAGTGCTCACTGTCTGTGCACTGAAACATCAGCTGGATATACATCCACCACAACGTAGAACCCCAGTTGAGAAACCCTGATTTGCTAGTTCTACAACTGTTATATCTAGAGCTTGCTGACCAGATCCAATGTTCCGTGAGCTAGAATTTTTTTTTTTTTTCTCTCAGGGATTCCCTTTAAATTTCAAACTTTTTGCCAAGGGTTCCTCCAAGGTAAAAAGGTTGTGAAGCCCTGGCATAGAGCATGGCCACCTTTACTATGAGACATCCAAGAAGCTTGGGGAACAATTTGCTTCTTCAGGACTACGATAAACTCTTATTAGTGAAACAATAGCTTGACCAGAGCAATTAATCAAGGTGGGTAAGTGTTTTTGTTTTATAAAAAAAAAAAATCTAGATAATATTCAAGATATTATAATAATTACACAGTAAAATATTTACCTTATTTGTTCTATACATAATGCCAATGAATATGAATATAGACCTATGCTATAATCTACTATGTTTACTGCGTTTTTAAGAGAGAAGTATGGGTTTAGGTAATAAAAAAAAAAAAAGATACTCACCTAGGTGGATGCAGCATTGGTCCGTTGCTGCATCTGTCCCCTGACAGCACCAAGACTGAGAACCGAGCAATCAAACACCACTGATCACTCAGCTCTTGGTCTTCAGGCTGTAGAGATGGTGACTATCAATCACTGGCTCTCTGCTCAGCCCCTCCAGCCCTCACTGGAGCAGCAGCAGCAGCAGCTGGCTCAGTCTCCCAGTGGCACACTGAGCCTGAGCCAGATGCCGCTGCAGGCATCTGGGTGGATCCCTACACCATGGTCAGGATCTTTTCAGAGCCTGGACTGGCTCTGCAATGTCAGCCAATAGCAGGCTGAAAATGGGTCACAGAAGTGCAGAACAAACTGTACTCCTGTGATCTATAGGAAAAGTACAGCCAAAAAATGCTTTGGCTATCCTCTTTGAAATCCTGCGGTGGCTACTATAGCTATGGATGGCTGAGCAGGAAAGATCTGACTATTGCTGCTGCCACTTACATGTTTTTTTTTGTCCTTCTGTTCAGCGTAAGTGCTACTAATGTGATGTTTTCCTATTTCATCTGACCAGCTCTTGATGTTAGTGCTCTTTCTCACTGCAATTTCACTATCCCTGCAGTGGTCCAACGTGAGCCCCGATCAACAGGCACCATGGTATGTGGAGGAGGTTTATTTTTTTTTTGTGGTCTGCATGGTTTAAAAAAAAAAAAAAAAGCACTACCCAATAGGCATATCCTCTCTATCGTCTGTAAATCTAAAAAGTGTCCAGAATCTGGGGGGGGGGGGGGGGGGGGGGGGGGGGTAAACAGGAGCAAATCTCCCAAGACCTCCTTCTCTGTGCACCAGCAAACACCACAGTTTGATGCTTCCTCTTTTATCTCGCCATTGATACAGTACGATTTCAGATCTCAGTGTGACTTAAACACTGGTCAGCAGATAGTGCTTCAAAGAACAACCCATGTGACATGCTATATTCATGGAAAGCTGGATTTGAAACGTTCCCTGTCAGTGCTGAAGGGGACATCAAGTTAATCTGAGGATGAACAATAAGGCTGCCTCGTATCTTATGCAGTGCATTCTTTGGATTTTGGCAGATCTTCTTTCCCGGGTAGAATGCACTCCTGATAATCTAAAGCAGGAGTCTCAAAACCTTCTAAACAAAGGGCCAGTTTACTAACTTTCAGACTTTATGGGGGCCAGACTATGGCCATTGGGAATATAAATTGTCTTGGTATTAGGTGGAGGAACAGTGCCCCATGATTGGTGTCATTTGAAGGAATATTGCTCCATTGTTAATGTCAGTTGAAAGAAATGTGCCCCAAGGGCCAGATAAAGGCAAAGGGCCACAGTTTAGAGACCACTGATCTAAAGGCATCTTACATGCCAGACTTCGAGAACTTGATTGCAGGCAAGCTTCGTTAAGAATTACCATATTTATCGGCGTATAACACGCACCTTTTTCCCCTTAAAATTAGGGGAAAATCGTAGGTGCATGTTATATGCTGATCTCCGCTAGCTGTGAGCGGAGTGATCGCCGCCGAGCTACACATAGCGAGTGTACTCGGCTCTTCTCTGCTCTGCTGACAGTCACGTGAGCAGAGCCGAGTACATGTGTATCTCAGGGGCGTTCGCTCCGCTCCGGTGTCCTGTCAGCGCCAATTTTAAATGGCGATGGACACTGAGGGCAAAGGCTGCACGGGGACAAGGCTGCACTGACAAGGCTGCAATGGACACTTAAATGTAAGTTTTTTTTTTTTGCCCCTTAAACTTCCATCCTAAAAGTTTTTTTTCCTTAAAATTCCCTCCTAAACTTGGGGTGCGTGTTATACGCCGATAAATACAATAATTGAGCTGAAAAGGCATCTGCTAAACTGGGCAGATATATTCATCCCATATTAAAATTTTTGGGATGCCACAGAAAGATCTGATAAAGAAGTAGGTTGCAACCTCAGTCCTCAAATACCCCCTAATGGCCCATGTTTGGGAACTTCCCTCAGATAAAAAAAAAAAGAAAAACGCTCTCATCAATACCATGTAATTGATTTAAAACAGCTGTGTAAAGGAAAACCTGAAAACATGGCCCATTGGGGGGTACTTGAGGACTGAGGTTGAGAACCACTGGGATAAAAGGGACGATGCTCAACTAACAATATCTTTATACTCACTAGCTGGAAGCATTTGGGCAAGGGACCTCGTCCATGCCTTCAAAGTTCAAAATGATGTACATTCATCAACCAACGCCATTGATCCTGATGTATCTTCTTCTGAAGAAGAACAGGGAAAGGGTCATAGCCATTTTTCCACATTGGCCAAGAAAGCAGGTTCAGCAATAAGGGAAACTACTGCCAACAAGTCCTTCACTTCCCCTGCCACAAAAGCAAAAGCTCCTGCTGTAGGGCAAACATGGTCATCCAAATGCTCATGGAGATTGGAAGAGAAGGTGTTATGACATTTAGCCTTCTCATCAGTGGCCAAAGCTCTCTTAAACACTGCTAAGGATGGGTGACATTTCTAGATACATCAAGTTAGGATTGGATGCAGATAGCCCTTCTATAGGTAACATTTTAGAGTTCCCTCAATCAACACCTTAAAGTTAGCCAAAGATGGTCCGACAGGCTTAATTAAAAAAGGATTATTCCTCTATCCACAGAAACAAGGTGGGTGGAGGAATCCCCACACCAGATTATTATATTCTGACAGAGGGATTCTCCTCTGTTAGAAGCCACTGATCATCAAAAGCTTTCCAGCTTGTCCGTTTGACAGAAGTCAATCTAACAGACGGACACACAGATCGACATTTGACCGGTAACTCCCGAACCAGATCAATTTCGATTTGGCCAGCTTAAGCATTCAGGTATCAAAGAAAGTATGATGGGCCTCATATTTCCTAGTTAGATGGTGCTTGCATGCAGCTATGAAGCTCAAGCTACCAGTGACGCCTCTCTTTCCAAAACGGGTGACCAGTCTTTCAAAGATAAGCAATTGTGCAGGGTGGACATCTACCTACCTGCAGCATACTGAATGTTTTTTCTCTATGGAGAACTTTTCACCACCTAAGAAGAAAAATCGGCCAAAAGTAGAAAAAGCATGCAGCTTGTTTATAAAGTCAGCACACCTTTCGACCAGAAGTGGGCTCACTTTAGCTGGTTGCATCCTGAGAATCTCTCACTAAAATTGTAGTAGATGTCATCTACAGAGTAGCCACCTGGGTCTTCCCCCAATACAGTCATCTGTCATTATAAAGTTGATCTTATGGCTGGGCCTTCCAAGTCCTTCAACTCCTCCCTTACATTTTCTTTTCCCCCCTCTTAGAAATCAAGAATTTTTTTTTAAGTACCACGCGTTATTTCTGCTAGATATGCCCAATTGGTCTGCTGCCAAGAATCATGTAAACTTGATTTTTTTTTTTTCCCCACACCTACCGTGGTTTTCCTGCTGCTCTCTCATATCACAATAGCTTCCCTACCTGGTGTTCCTTTGAAACTGTGGGGGGGGGGGGGGGGCAGATTTAGATTATATGTTTACTTTAGTGAGCACTGTCCTATTGGATAGCAGGAGCAGAGCAATCCATTAATATACCGTATTTATTGGCGTATAACACTCACCTTTTCACCATGAAAAACACCAATACTTCAATTTTAGCAGCCTCGGCCCCTCCGGGAGGGAGGCGGGCCGAGTGCCGTCAGATTACATACAATGGGAATCTCCTGTTTACTTGACGGCCTCTGTAATAGTAAGTCCTGTCTCCTGGGCCGCCATTGGACCACTGTTCTGTCTATCATAGGAGATTCTCACTGTATGTAATCTGTTGGCGCCTGTCCCCTCTAGTCTGCAGATGTGCATCGATCAGGCTGCACTGATGGCAATGGTGAGGCTGCTGCATTGAAGGCAATGGCGAGGCAGCAGATGGGCATTGATCAGGCTGCATTGATGGCAAAGATGAGGCTGCAGATGGGCACTGACCCTTATTTTGCTTCAAAGCTTCTTATTTCAAATTTTAGTTTATTTTTATTTTTTTGAAAGTTCCCTCTTAAAATTGATTTGCATGTTATACGCCGTTAAATACGGTATTATGTTTCAAAGTGCTACACCTCTGCACTCTCCACTTTTCTTGCGCATGATGGCACAAGAAAAGAACAAACAAAAGATCCTCTACACCTGAGCATACTTGCCTCTCCCTGGCAGCTGTGGTGGTTGCCTGGGGTGCTGGCATCCTTGGGATACGATCTGTGAGGCCCCAAGTAGCATGACATGTGAAATCCTGTTAGTCAATGAGAGCTGTCCTTATTAGCACTACTGAAGTCGCTTCAACTTTAGAAAAGGTTCCTGTACTACTTGGGGGCTTAAGTCTGATAGAAGTTGCCTTAAAATAGTACTCAAGTCGCCAGGAAGTCTCACCATAAGTCGCTTAAATTTCATGCGGCAGCAAAGTGAACCAAGCCTTCGTGTAGAAATTTCCTTCTGGCCATGCCTGCACAGTAATTTCCCTTAAACATAAATCCTACTGTGAAAATAAGACTATATGAGCTTCAATGCTTATGGAGAGAATCAGACGAGAAGAACTGCAGTCTCTACCAATAAATCCACCAAAAGTGGAAATAGAAGTAAAAGGAAAAAAGAAGTGACGCTGTTCTGGTGTGGAGTGTTTTAAACCCCTGGCTTATAAAGGGCGAGTTTCTAGTGTATGGACTGTGCAGATAATACAAAAATCAAGCTCAATAAAAGTTCAAATATGCAATTGATCTGAGTGCATTCCAGTAGAATCACACCAGGTCGTTGCTATAATCAGATAGGTGTACAATCCAACCCGTGATGGACCACGATACTAAAAGCAACTAACTGCTGTGGTGATAAATCATGTATGACAACAAGCATAAAAATACTAATATCCTCTGGTAAAAAAAAATTACTGATGCACTAGAAAGTCCATATGTCATAAAAAAAAAGTATTAAAAATAAAAAGTGACTGGTGCTCTTCAAAAAAACTCCATTCGGTGCTTTTTTAAAAGGTGCCCCATAAGAAATGCACTCACCAGAATCATTCACCCCACAAGGAGGTATTACACCTTCACAGTATTTTCCACTGTGTAGCACACAGGAAGAACCCCTCTGGTCCTATTTCAGCTATTTATTTTATGCCTTACACCACAAACACAGAAGCAAACAGCTGAAATAGGTAAAGTAGAAAAAGCATGCAGCTTGTTTATATGTCAGCACACCTTCCGACCAGAAGAGGGCTCACTTTAGCTGGTTGCTGGCTCCATCCTGAGAATCCCTCACTAAAGTTGCGGTAGATGTCATCCTGAAAATTTCAGGGTCCTGAAATGACATTGCTGCAGATGGACACAGTTGACCAAATTTGGGGCCCTGTATCTCGGGGGCCACTTAGTACTAGGAACCCCAAATTTGGATATGTTGTAGTGTTGGTTCCACTGGGTTTGCACACCAAATTTGGCCCCAAAGTCGGGTCGGATAATGTCATGCTCTGCTGCAGAAATGTGCTTGACTCGTGTATAAGCCGAGGGGGGCACTTTCAGCACAAAAAAAAGTGCTGAAAAACTCGGCTTATACACGAGTATATACAGTAGTTCAAACAGAAAATGGACTGGTGATAGTGATCACTGATCAGACAGGTAACAAGATAAGAGGGTATATAGAATCTCAATCTAGAATATAGAATCTATAATAATAAATCCCCCCCCCCCCACAACACAGACAGCCTCTGAGGCTATCGCAACACGAATATCACTATCAAGTTCACAACACTAACACAATAGCAGCAGATTATTATTAAAAAGTTAGGTTGAACTGTATATTGCTTCACTATTGTTCTGCTGCTGTGCTTATGCTTAATTGCTAAATAATTCAGGTTCTCTGACAAACGGACTAAGATTGACTGTCTTCTGAAATGATTCAGTGTGTGTCTCGCTCTGCTGGCAATCGTAAGTGAAAGTAAGTTGGCTGTATGTGTGTACTTAGTTCTATCTATTTTACTGCTTCTCTTTGGTTACAATCAGCCAATAACATTCATCATCATCATTATTTTTATTTTACTTCCCCCACCCAATTCCAGCAGCGATCTTTTCTCTCTACATAGAATAATCTTGGACTAATAGAGTTAAGGTTAGGCACATTCGACCACAGGTTCGATGGACACAGCTTGTTATTGTCAGCGTGGAATCTCCTATCTATATTGAACTGTTGTCACAACGAAAACAAAAATAAAGCATTTGTTTATGTCAGATCTTTTGTTTTTCGGATTCTGCACTTTCATTATCGTTTGTTAGAACGAGAACGAAAATACCTGAAATTCGGACGAAAATGCATTCAGACGAAAACAAATACACATGTCTACCAATTACACAAAAAATGCCTGGTTACAATGTGCTTGACATGCCTCACCAGGCTTTTTATGGCATTGGCATAGTAAAGGCTTCTTTCTGGCAACTTGACCATGCAGCCCATTTGTTACAAGAGCCATCAAATTGTGCTCCTTGAAACAACCGCACTGTCTTTCCAGAGCAGCCTGTATTTCTCCCGTTACCTGTGGGTTTTTCTTTGTATCCCAAACAATTCTTCTGGCAGTTGTGGCTGCAATCTCTGTCTACCTGATCTTGGCATGGTATCCAGAGATCCCTCAATTTTTTACTTACGTACTGACCAGCATATTCAAGGCTTTTTATATCCTTTTTGACCTTATAAAGTTTCATCATCTTGTTATGCAGGTCTTGACAGTTCTTTTATGCTCTCCACTGCTCAGCTAGCCTGCTCAGTGCATCCACGTGAGCACTGACTATTTATACAGACACTAATTGCAGTTTAAAAAGCCATGGATGTGGGAAAATCTCCTTTCATTGCCATTTTTACCTGTGTCATCTTGTGTAACAAGGCCAAACATTTTCAGGTATGTAAACTTTTGATCAGGGCCATTTAGGCCATTTCTGTTATGATTTAAGCCAGTGGAACAGAGCATGCGATTCGCACATGAATCACACCGCATTTCTGTGCACATCACATGCAATGTCTGCGGTGCGTCTGGCTCAAATCACATCTGCATCAAAATGGTGCATGACCCTTTATCCCACACCTGAATCGCATGGGTATTTACTCCCATATAATGCGATTCTGGCAATTGCACTTTTCACAATCTGTTTCTGGGTGTCAACATGGATGCCGTGCGATTGATATGTGGGGAAACAGTGATTTTCCATTTCCCCGCATCAGAACGAGCCAGGGCTTAAAAAAAAAAAAAAAAAAGGAGCCAAACAACTATTTGATAATTAATGGCTTCATATGATCACTATCCCCCACCCCAAAAAAAAATAAATAAGTGGAGCAAGGAGAGCAGCACCTGATAGCCAGGACAGGACGGCTGTACCTGAGTGGCAGTTCTGACTGGGAGTATTGGGTCTTTCGACTTGGATCATCACTGAGACACGAGGTTACGGAGCAAAAGGAGTTCCCGTTCGCCCGTGCAGAGGGCTATGTCTGCCTGCGATTCAGACCTCGTTATTTAAGGGGGTCCAATGTTTCTGGTAAGGGCATTTACAATTTGTGACCCATTTCCACCTGGGGACCCCTCTTATACCTCTCCTCTGTGAAGGTGTCTGAACACTGGTTATTTGTTTTCCTCATTGAACTTGACTCCCTCCATCAGGCTTTGTTTTGAGCCGTCTATGGACTTCTCATTTTTGCATCAAGTATTTCATCTGTTCACATATGGACTCAATTTATTGTTTATCCTAGCAGATCTATATCACTGTTTATCACTTATATTTCACATGACACTTTGTATTTTGAGTGTTCACTTTTCATTAGCGCAACTTATGTTTTTTATGATTGTTATATACGAGATGGATATTTGATTGTTTTGTTGCAGCTATCCTTGTAGTTTTTTTTGCTTTTGAGTTAGAAACTTACAAGAGAATACATTTAACCCCTTGATCACCCCCTAGTGTTAACCCCTTACCTGCCAGTGACATTTACATAGTAATCAGCGCATTTTTATAGCACTGATCGCTGTATAGATGTCAATAGACCCAAAAGTGTCAAGTGTCAGATCTGCCCGCCACAATGTCGCAGTCACGCTAAAAATCCCAGATCACTATCATTCCTAGTAAAAAAAATAAAAAAACAAAAAAACACACACTACACACACACACACTCTCTCTCCCTCTATAAATCCAGCCCAGTTTTAGATGCTATAACTTTTGCGCAAACCAAATATTCGCTTATTGCGATTTTATTTTTTTTACCGAAAATATGTAGAATACATATTGGCCTAAACTGTTGAAGAAATTTGTTTACCTTTCGCTATATCCCTTAAAAAAAAAAATTGGTAAACACTATTGTTTTTCAAAATTGTCAGTCTTTTATAGTGCAAAAAATAGAAACCGCAGGGGTTGATCAAATACCACCAAAAAAAGCTCTATCCGTAGGGGGGGGGACCAGAGGCGGCTCTCTAATTAGGCAGCCTAAAGCCCCGCACTCCTAGGGGCCTCGCGGGCGCCGCCTAATTTGCCTAAGTTGTGTGTGGAAATGGGAGGGAATGTCCCCGAACCGTCTAACATGGGGGAACGCGGTGTCTACAATTACTTTTCCCAGCCGTGGGTGGGTGGACTAACCACTTGAGAACTGCTTGATGTCCCGGGTCAGTGGGTGGCTGTATGCATTTCCCTCCTCCGGCTCCTCCCCCCTTCTGCTGCGCTCTGCGAATCTCCTGCATGCAGCGGCTGAGTAGCTCCCTGCTCTTCTCTCCGGGATGGATCAACCTGCCGCATCATCGAGGAGCCAGTCTGTCACAGCCTTAAGGTACTACCCGACACTGACAGGCTGAAAGCATCCCGTGATGTCACCTCCTAACCGAGTGCACCCCGAAAATCAAGGCTGCCAGCCACCCGTGACCTCACAGCCCTGAGTGACGATATGCCATGTGGCATATGATGACCCCCTGCCACAATCATAATCCGATTCCTCCTCATCATCCCCCCTGTTCCTGGCATCCCACTTCCATCTCCTGTCATCATACTTCCCATCATCCCCCCTGTCATTTCCATCCTCACCATAATCCCCCTGAGCCTGTCATCCTACTACCCCACCCCGTGTCCTCATCCCCCCTGCACCCCACCCCCATCCCCCCGGCACCCCACTGCCAGCTTCCTACCACCCCACCGCCGTCATCTTCATCCCCGGCACCCCACTGCCAGCTTCCTACCACCCCACCATCTTCATCCCCCCACTGCCAGCTTCCTACCACCTCACCCCGTCATCTTCATCCTCACTGCCAGCTTCCTACCACCTCACCCCGTCATCTTCATCCTCACTGCCAGCTTCCTACCACCCCACCTTTATCCCCCCCTGCACCCCACTGACAGCTTTCTACCACCCCACCCCTGTCATCCCCCTGCCAGTTTCCTACCACCTTACCCCCCCATCTTCATCCCCCCCTGCCAGCTTCCTACCACCTTACCCCCATCATCTTCACCCCCCCCCCCGCCAGCTTCCTACCATCTTACCCCCATTATTTTCATCCCCCTGCACCTCACTGCCAGCTTCCTACCACCCCACCCCTGTCATCTTCACCCCCCGCCACCCCCACCCCCCCCCCCCATACCCCTCTCCCAGTTTCCTACCCCCGGCCACTCTGCCAGTTAAATCCCCCTGTACACTACTTCTGAAATCCTACCACCTCATCCATTGTGATCAGCATCACCATCATCCCTTTGTATCCCACCTCTGGCATCCTAATATCGTCATCATCTTAATCCCTCCTGGTACTTCACTGCCAGCTTCCTACCAACCCACCCAGTCATCATCCCCCCCATACCCCACCTCTGACATTCTACCACCCTGCCTCCTGTCATCAAAATCCCCATCATTCCCATCTCTAGCATCCACCACCCTACCCTGTTATCATCCTCATCTTCCCCCTTTACCCAACTGTCAGCTTCCTACCAACCTACATCCCGTAATCACATCTCCATCCTTATAATCCCCCTGTGCCTGGTGTCCTACCATCCCACCCTCTGTAATCTTCACCCCCCCCTGTACCCCGCTGCCAGTTTCCTAGCACCCCACCCCCGTCATCTTCATCACTTTTTACCCCATTGCCAGTTTCCTAACACCCCTCTAATCTTCATGCCCCTGTACCCCACTGCCAGCTTCCTACCACCACACCCCCTGTAATCTTCATCCCCCTTTACCCTACTGCAAGCTCCCTACCACCCCACCCATCATCATCCTAGTCCCCATCCTCTACCCCTGACATCCTACCACCCTGCCCCCTGTCATCAACATCCCCATCATCTCCCTGTACCCCACCTCTAGCATCCAACCATCCTACCCTGTACCCCACTGCCAGCTTCCTACCCACCCACTGTCATCATTATGCCCCTTTGCTGACCACCTACCATCTTACCCATTTTCATCAACATTCACATCCTCCCTCTCTACCCCACCTCTGGCATCCTACCACCCACCCCCTGTCATTATCCCCTGTACCCCACCTCTGGCATCCTACCACCCTGCCTCCTGCATAATCATCCTCATCCCTCCTGTACCCCACCTCTGGCATCCTATTACCCTACCCCTTATCGTTATAGGGAACATATGATCTCAGCCTCTCACCCCAATGCTGCCACCATCATCCCAAACTGCATCCTGTCATCCAACCAACTGTACCCCAACAGTTGCATCACACACCACAATACTGCCCTGCCCACCAGCGAGAGGTAATTATGTGCTGTAACCTCTGGCAAACAATCAGTTAGTGATAATGATAAGCAGAAACCAATCAGTGAGCAGTAATAATGTGCAGTAACCTCTATCAACCAATGTGCGATAATGATGTGCAATAACCTCTAGCAACCAATGGGTGGGCAGTAACGACGTGCAGTACCTCTAGCACCAATCATTGAGTGGTAATACTGTGCAGTAACCTCTAGCAACCAATCAGGGAGCAGCAATGATGTACACTAACCTCTAACAACCAATCGGTGAGCTTGGAGCAATCAGTGAGTGTGAACCAGACTTTTAGGTGTACAGTAAAGTGTTTTTTTTTTTTTTTTTTTAGAAAAGTCTACGTGCATGTTGTTTGTTTTTTTGGGATATTGGGGTAGACAGGAAAATTGCTAGGGGTCTATTGCTTGAATTATTTTTCCCATTATGGACGTTAGTAGGGCCTCAAGTCTAAGATTTGCCTAAGGCCTCACAAAGCATAGAGTCGCCTCTGGGGGGAACCATCAATTTTGTTTGGGTACAGCGTCTCACAACTGCCCAATTGTCAATTAAAGCGACGCAGTGCCGTATTGTAAAAATGGCCTGATCATAAGGGGGAAAATCTTCTGGGGCTGAAGTGGTTAAAATGTAAAAAACAATTGCAGCTGTGAATTTTCTAGTGCAGACCACAAGACAAGATTTAAATATGTGCCATTTTCACAGTTTTTACATCACGTGGTTCCTGTGAATTGAAAGTTTTAGGATTATGTATGGAAATAGCAATGCAAACTTGTTTTAATTAAAATGACCTTTGCGTGCAAGTAAAGCAGGCTAAAACCCAACCATAATAAAAAAAAAAAATCAGGGAGACCTGCATCAGTGTCACAGTGTAAGCAAAAACTCACAAGGGGTTATGACAAAATGTTCAGTTTATTGGAGATTTATTCAGCAGGGAATGACAAGAAACAAAAAGATCAGCATTTACACACCGTTCTACGTTTGTTAAAGAAAGAAACGTGTCAACTAGTGCATTGAATAATAAATTAAATTCCCATTGGAATGATATGACCCTCTAAAAACAGAAAATTGCAAGTTGCTCAGACATGAAAATAGTCTGCTACACCTCTTATTTTGGTAGTGCAGAGCAGTCTATTAATCCAAACTTTAAAATAGTTCACATTTTCAACGAACAAGATGTGTGGCGCAGCAAATGTTTTTTTTTGCGCACAAGATTACGTCAATTATGGTACTTCGAAGAGCGCAGCAGATTTGATGGAAACCTAGCACGTGCTTCAAAAACTGGCAAAGAATTTTCAAAAAATAAAATAAAAATCGGGGACCTGTCAAAACAGTGACAATTATAATGCTGGTTACAAAAACATATCAACGCTGTCAAGACATCTGCACATCAAGTCACAGCGAGACGAACAAGATGACAAATTTTGCTGTGGTGCAGAAAACCTGCCCAGTCTTTGAAATGCTCCGTCAAAAGTACATTTATCTTTTACTTTGCGCTGTCTGGGCGCACGATACACAGCACAAATCTAAAAGCTGGTCCAAGGTCTTGTACACAACCGGTTTTCAACTCTGCCAGGGTATCTTTACTGTGTATTACTCTCTGCAAACCGGGGGGGAAGTGTTACATTGTTATCTCCAAAAGAGCACCCTTGGTCAGAAATGCCTAATGGATCTAAGAAAACATTTTTATTGCCCGGCGTGTAACAACATTTCTGCCAAAAAACAATGTGGGAAAATACACAAGGATTAACATTTGGGAATTAATAAACCTGCTTAGTTATAAGATCCAAACCACTTCAGGATTCACAAATTAGCACTTCTACAGCACAGTTTGCATTGACTGAAGTCAAATGCCAGTAGAAAGAGGGCATGAACAGCTTACGTAAACAGTCAGACTGCTTCTCAAAAAAATAAAAAATACAAAAACAAAAAGTTTACAAAATAAATTACTTATAGTTTTATACATCATCATTAGGTTATCAAAACATTTATATTCATTTTCTTATTCACATTTACACTTTACATCTTTTTTGGTGCATGGAATCAGAATCCAAAGTTAGTCTGATTGCACCCAGTTCAAAATTTGGCTCATCTTCCCTTCATACGCATGTATATTTACATGCACGCCAAATTGACCCAGAAATACAATGCAGACAGCCAGTAAACAGCAACCTGCTTAAGCAAAGAGGCATTTCAGGCCCAGTGAGCTTTTTAACCTCTTAATTCAGGAGGCACTTATAAATGGAACCAATTCTGCCCAACATACGTGCACTCCCACTGATAAGACAAAATTAGCCCGAACACACAGACAAGGCGAGATGATACTGGATGGAAAAGTGTCCCCATTACCTATATTTAAAATTACAGAAAAAAAAAAAAAAAAGAAGAAAAAATATTCACACCAGGTTTTCTTCATGCACTTCTGCCAGGAGTCTTCCACTGCCCTTTACAAGGCTGGCTGTAAACTTTTCTACTTGGTTGGAATGGAGTTGTCAGAAGGGGTTACAGCATCCAGGTAAAAGCCATCAATTTGCTCTTTGTACATTTTGGACACCACTGGCCTCTTCAGTTTCATTGTAGGACCTTGGGGAGGGGGCAGATGAAATAAAAATACAGCTTTACCATATTTAAAAATGCATCAGTTTACATCTGTATATTAAATTGCTTCAAAGAGTTGTAAATGCATTTGGCAAGAACCTAAAATCTATATATGCAACTAGTGATCAATGTGAATTAGAGATGCACAAATAATCATCAAGAATAGTTATCGCGATCTTTTCCCCGTTGCAATCAATCTTGACAAAAGTGCTTCACGATTCTGTCTATGCAAAGAATTCTCTGCTCAAAAGAAAGGAAGAGAAAAACTGGGCAGTCTGCCAAGAATCACAACATTTAGTAGTGGAACTCAAGTATAAACATTGTAACAATGTATCAAAGGAATAGACTTGGTGTGTAAGACTGCTTTCACACCGAGCCGTGGGGGGGGGGGGGGGGGGGGTGTGGGGGGGGGGGGGGGGGGGGGGGGGATATGTCGGCGGGAAAACGCCGCTATTTTTAGCGGCGGCTCACTGGATTTGCAGCGCATTTCAGCCGCTAGCAGGGTGCTTTTAATCCCCACTAGGGGCCGAGAAAGGGTTAAAACAGCCCACAATGGCAGCGTTTTGCCGGCGGTATAGCCGTGCTGCCCCACTGATTTCAATGGGGAGCGGTAAACACACCGCTTTCAAGAAGCTGCTGGCAGGACTTTTCCCGACGCCCTGCCAGCGCACCGCTCCAGTGTGAAAGCGCTCAGGCTTTCACACTGGAGACAATGGAGCGGCCGTTTGAGGGCGGATTGCAGGCACTATTTTTAACGCTATAGCGCCTGCAAAACGCCCTCTGTGTGAAAGGGGTCTAAATGAGGAAAGTTTAACCACTTAAACACATCCTGACATTTGTTGGTTTCAACTTAAAAACTTTTTGCTAGAAAATTACACTTTTTTTTTTTTTTAGTAGAGGCCCTAGAGAATAAAATGGTGGTTGTTGCAATATCTTATGTCACACTGTATTATGTCACAGCAGTCTTTCAAATGCAATTTCTTTGGACAACAATTACAAAAAAAAAAAAAAAAAAAAGTCAAAGGTAGCCCAAATTTTTTGAGTATAAATGTGAAAGATTTTACATCGCGAGAATCGTGATCTTTTTATTCTAAGCAAAAAAAATTGTGATTCTCATTTTGGCCAGAATCGTGCAGATTGTGAATCTGTACAAAATTGCCAGATAAAATAATCAGAAGCACTCTTGTACGAGTTACAAATCTCACGGCTAGCCTCAGCTAGATTGTATTTTACATACACATGCCAGCACTGACAAACACTGGATAAGATGAATTGACCAACAGGTAAAAGGAAATGTGTACCGAGAACCATGTGAGCCATAACTGCTGACCTGCCAAAAGCTTGGCCATCTCTAGCTTCAATATTTAACCACTTA
The DNA here is from genome assembly GCA_028564925.1 of Lithobates sylvaticus. Classification (NCBI taxonomy): domain Eukaryota; kingdom Metazoa; phylum Chordata; class Amphibia; order Anura; family Ranidae; genus Lithobates; species Lithobates sylvaticus. Next base: position 489,197,589 of record CM053026.1, on the reverse strand, counting down.
AAGTCAGCAGCTACAAATACTGCAGCTGCTGACTTTTAATAATCGGGACACTTACCTGTCCCAGGGTCCAGCGATGCGAGGGAACGAGACCCCCCCCCCCCCCCCCCTCGTTCCCTGCTCGCGGCGCCGGCATTCTTAATGTGGGCACCCCGGCTGTGGCTTCACACCTGGACACCCACTGCGCATGCGGCGCCGTGATTCGACGCTCACTCATCTGGGACACATGACAGGTCCCAGATGACTGTGTGGCGCCTAGGGAAAGTGACGTCATTGCCCGGGCAATGAAGGAGGCAGACTACGAGGGACCCCCTAGCAACAGGCATTTAGAGGCGAGTAAAACTTTTTTTTTCCCAATTTTTTATGATTTTTAAGCCCAATTTTTTATTTTTTTGGTGGCAGCACCACTTTAAAGGACCGAGCCTCTGAGATTTGGTGTTTACAAGTTCGTTTTTTTTTGCTAGAAAATTACTTAGAACCCCCAAACATATATTTTATTTCCAACACCCTAGAAAATAAAATGGCGGTCATTGCAATAATCTGTCACACCATATTTGTGCAGCAGTATTACAAGCGCACCTATTGAAAAAATGCACTTTTTTAAATAAAAAATAGTAAAGTTAGCCCAATTTTTTTTCTATATTGTGAAAGATAAGCTGAGTAAATAGATACCTCACATGTCGCGCTTCAAAATTACACCCACTCGTGGAATGGCGACAAACTTTTACCCTTAAAAATCTCCATAGGCGATGTTTAAAAAAATAAAAATAAATAAATAATAATTCTACAGGTTGCATGTTGATGAGGTCTAGGGCTATAATTATTGCTCTCACTCTACCTATCGCGGCGATACCTCCTATGTGTGGTTTGAACATTGTTTTCATATGCGGACGCTACTCGAGTATGCATTCACTTCTGCACGCGAGCTTGAGCGAGTTTAAAAACGTCCCCCCCCCTTTACACTATTAAAAAAAAAAAAAAAAAAGCATGACAGGACCTCTTAAATATGAGATCTGGGATCAAAAAGACCTCAAATCTCATATTTACACTAAAACGCAACAAAAAAATAAATAAAAAATACTCAAAATTAGAATATCGTGCAAAAGTTATTTCACTAATGCAACTTACAAGGTGAAACGAATATACGAGATAGTTCATGCCGTGATTTGTCATAATTGTGAGGATTATGGCTTACAGCTCATGAAAACTCCAAATCCACAATCTCAGAAAATTTGAATTGTGAAAAGGTGCGATATTCTAGGCTCAAAGTGTCCCACTCTAATCAGCTAATTAAGCCATAACACCTGCAAAGGGTTCCTGAGCCTTTAGGACTCTTTCACACGGACGGACCGTATGTCCGTTTTTCATCCATCCGTTTTCGGATGAAAAACGGACATACAGGTATCCCTATGGGATAGCGGGTGTCAGCGGATGAGCATCCGCTGACACCCGCTCTCGTCCGTGCCCGCCATGCTCCGTTTCTGCAGACGGAGGAAAACCCCATTTTTTCATCCGTCTGCAGAGCAGATCGGATGATGACGGACGCTACGGTCCGTCGTCACCCGATCTCCCATAGGGGAGAGCGGCGCTCTGACAGGTCCGTCCCTGCACGGAGTGCAGAGACGGACCTGTCATCCTACTGCTCAGCGGAGATCACTACGGCGATCCCCGCTGAGCAAGCGGCTATCCACGGGGCGGATCTGCACTGATCCGCCCCCTGTGAAAGAGCCCTTAAATGGTCTCTCAGTCTGGTTCAGTAGGAATCACAATCATGGGAAAGACTGCTGACCTGACAGTTGTGCAGAAAACCATCATTGACAACCTCCGTAAGGAGGGAAAGCCTCAAAAAGATAATTGCAAAAGAAGTTGGATGTTCCCAAAGTGCTGTATCAAAGCACATTAATAGAAAAGTTGAAAGGGAAAGGTGTGGAAGAAAAAAGGTGCACAAGCATCAAGGGTGACCACAGCCTGGAGAGGATTGTCAGGAAAAAGGCCATTCAAAAAAGTGTTGGGGACTTTCACAAGGAGTGGACTGAGGCTGGAGTCCGTGCATCAAGGGCCAACACACAGACGGATCCTGGACATGGGCTTCAAATGTCGTATTCCTCTTTTCAAGCCGCTCCTGAACAAACAAACAACGTTAGAAGCGTCTTACCTGGGCTAAAGAAAAAACGGACCTGGTCTGTTGCTCAGTGGTCCAAAGTCCTCTTTTCTGATGAGAGCAAATTTTGCATCTCATTTGGAAACCAAGGACCCAGAGTATGGGAGGGAGGAAGAATGGAGAGGCACACACTGCAAGATGCTTGAAGTCCAGTGTGAAGTTTCCAGTCTGTGTTGATTTGGGGAGCCATGTAATCTGCTGGTGTTGGTCCACTGTGCTTCATAAAGTCCAGGGTCAACGCAGCCATCTACCAGGAGATTTTGGAGCACTTCACACTTCCTTCCGCAGACGAGCTCTATGGGGATGCTGAATTAATTTTCCAGCAGGACTTGGCACCTGCCCACACTGCCAAAAGCACCAAAACCTGGTTAAAATGACCATGGGAATACGGTGCTTGATTGGCCAGCAAACTAGCCTGACCTGAAATCCCATAGAGTATGGGGCATTGCCAAGAGACATACGAGAGACATGAGACCGACAATGCAGAAGAGCTGAAGGCCGCTATTGAAGCATCCTGGTCTTCCACAACACCTCAGCAGTGCCACAGGCCGATAGCTTCCATGCCACGCCGCATTGAGGCAGTAATTGCTGCAAAAGGGGCCCAAACCAAGTACTGAGTACATATGCATGCCTATACTTTAGAGGTCTGATAGTTTTCTATGTACAATCCTTGTGTAGCACGTACACCCGAAGGAGCTGCTGGTTATTTTTGGGCTTACAGTTACCTTCTTGACCTCATATGCGTCTAGGGGTTGCCCGAGGTAGATGGCCCAAATGAACTGTAGAGACTGACACTGGATCCACTTTGATGTTTTGTTTTTTGCAAATAAAAATCCCTAGACACAACACAGTCTCTTGACAGGGAATAGAGGGTATGGGTAGAAGTTCAGGTGACACTTGAATGTCTCTCACTATACAATCCAGGGAATAGCCATTCGCAACTCGCTACTATACCTATCGGATAAATCCCCTTTTGGTGAATTTAGCAACTGACAGGTGATTCAGATAAAGCAAAGTCTCTGCCACAGACCTGGCTGCAGAACTTAAGATTAAGTCTCTGCCACAGACTTGGTTGCAACCGAAGGAGAGACGAACTTAAAGAACCCTCACATGGTACCAGTATCTCGCAGCGAGTCCGGCGATACCGTACGAGTATGGATTTACCTGGTGTCCTTCCAGCTTAGCTTCCAGGCTCTTGCCGAGCAGCCCGCCTTGTGTGTGGCCCTCTTCTGAAGATTCCTCCCCTGGTTGCATTCTCAGTTGCTGGGCCTCTCCAAAACCGAGACGGCACCGGACCACCTTGGAATCCGACCTCCAGTTACTGCGCCTCGGGCTAGCCAGCCCCGAGACTCGGAAACGGATGGATCCACACCCCAGGCCATGAGGGCTCCTGGGGGCTGGTCAGGAGGACCAGCCAGATAGATCTTCTGGACTGGAACCCAGAATCACGTGACCTCAGTACCTTAAGTACCCTCTCCCAGAACTCACAGCGAGACAACACACCCACTGATTGGTTCCGAGAAAGATTGGCATCCAATGCGTTCAACCGGACTGCGTTCCCATGCCTGCCAGAGGTGACACCGACACCTATGGCCAAGCAGAACACAATACAGTCCAGCCAAACTGGTACTGTGACCATAATTTAGTTCAATTAACCCTAAAACCCAACCATGGTTTTAGAAACATTCAATTTACAAAAAAATATAGCGCATGCTCTTCAGGAGCCCGGCGCACTACACTTGTTTTACTGATTGCATGTAATATTCTAATTTTCTGAGATTATGGATTTTCATGAGCTGTAAGCCATAATCACCACAATTATGACAAATCACGGCTTGAACCATCTTTCTTTGCATGGAATGAGTATCTCATATTAGTTTCACCTTTTAAGTTGCATTAGTGAAATAAATGAACTTTTGCACATTATTCAAATTTTTCGTGCATCACCTGTAAATGTCATTTGAAAAAATAAAAAGTCCCTTTAAGAGCTATGGGCGGAAGTGACATTTTGACGTCGCTCCCGCCCTGCAACGATATGGAGACAGGTGGGGGCCATCTTACCCTCACTCGTCTTCATGCCTAACATGAAGAACCCGATCGTCTCCGCTGCTACCGATGGCCCGGTTAGGGGCGGAGGGCACCGGGAGGGGGCCCCTCTCCCACCACCGATAAGTGATCTTGCGGCAAATCCACCGCAGAGACCACTCATCTGAAAGCGGACCGCCCGCTGAAGGGGATACTGGGGTTATGGTAGCTAGCTGATACCATAACAGCAAATTCTTTTTCAAAGTAGTGACGTAAAACAGCGGGCGGTCCCCGCAAGTGGTTAAACTATAACCAAAGCTTGTTTGGCTCTACTTCTATGGATCACAGAAGTGAAATTCATTTTGCACTCCTGTGACCCATTGTTAGCAGACGTCCCTAATGTCAGTCCAGACACAGTGTCATCCTGACCACGGAGTCTGGATCAGCCAGGTGCCTGGACCTACACTCAGCTTAGCCTCTCAGCAAGCCGCCGAGAGCCTGAAATAGCTGCTCTGCCCCCTCCACAGCTCAGCACTCTAATGAGCGCAGAGGGAGAAGAGCAGAGAGCTGTGACTGCAGCTCTCTGCTCACGGAGCTCTAAAAACCGAGCAATGGGTGGGGTTTGATTGCTCAGCTCGCTGTGTAGAGGGGCTGGGGACAGATGCAGCATTGGACCCATGCCGCATCCACCTAAGCAAGTATAAAATAGCAAAAAAAAAAAAAATTTCCTCTTTTAACCACTTCCCGACCGCCTCCTGTAGATATACGTCAACAGAATGGCACGGGCAGGCAAAAGCACGTACCTGTACGTCCCCTTTAATTTGCCTGCCCGGGGGGCGCGCGCGCGACCCGGTCGGGAGCTCCGTGACCACGGCCGCGGGACCAGCGGACCCGATCGCCGCTGGTATCCCGCGATCGGGTTACGGAGCTGAAGAACGGGGAGAGGTCTATGTAAACAAACCTCTCCCCGCGCTTCCTACACTGACTGTCAGTGATCGGCGGTTCCCTGTCATCAGGAACGCCGATCAATGACGTCAGACGTACAGCCACGCCCCCCCCCCCCCCTACTGTAAAAAAAAACAGAACACGTCACACTGACTCCTCCCCCGCCCCCTAGTGGTTAACCCCCTAACTACAACTGTCATTTACATAGGAATCAGTGCTATTTAAATAGCACTGATTTCTATATAAATGACAAATGTCCCAAAAATGTGTCAAAAATGGCCGATGTGTCCGCCATAATGTCGCAGTCACAATAAAAATCGCTGATCGCCGCCATTACTCATAAAAAAAAAAATATTACTAAAAATGCTATAAAACTATCCCCTATTTTGTAAATGCTATAACTTTTGCGCAAACTAATCAATAATCGCTAATTGCGATTTTTTTTACCAAAAATATGTAAAAGAATACGTATCGGCCTAAACTGAGGAAAAAAAATGTTTTTTTATATATTTTTTGGGGATATTTATTATAGCAAAAAGTAAAAAATATTGCATTTTTTTCAAAATTGTCGCTCTATTTTTGTTTATAGCGCAAAAAATAAAAACCGCAGGGGAGATCAAATACCACCAAAAGAAAGCTCTATTTGTGGGAAAAAAAGGACGCCAATTTTGTTTTGGAGCCACGTCGCATGACCGCGCAATTGTTAGTTAAAGCGACGCAGTGCCGAATTGCAAAAAGGGGCCTGGTCCTTTGGCTGCCAATTGGTTCGGGGCTGAAGTGGTTAAGGGGGCCACCACGCATCAGTTCAGTCTTTTTTGTGATGAAAAAAAACTGATGCATACAGATTCAAATTACATCAGTTTGCACATCCATTGTTAGCTCTTTAGTTAAGTTTACATCAGTCTACATTTATTTCCTCGTATTTTTTATTCTTAGTTGTTGCAGAAACTAAATCAGAGACAAAAATCAAAAAAATGTGCGTCTTGCCTAAAGAAAAAAAGAAAAAATAAAGAAAAAAAAAACGTACATAAATGGAACGGATGTAAACAAACAGCATTCGTTTACATGGGTTCAGACCCATCGAATCTAGACTGAACATCCACATGAATGGGGCCTAAGCGAGTGCATTTGTTTCAGGTCAGTAACAAACCCCTGATCTACATACCAGGTCATCAACTCAAATTACTGAAGACATTTGATCAGCATTTTAGCCAGGCATCTAGAATTTACAAAAAGGTAGGTTAGCCAAGGCAGCCGCCATACTTCTCAGTACAGGTCTTAAGCTCAACGGGTCTGTGTACACTTTTACCATTTCTTTGGGGGGCATGCAGCAGCAACCACCTTTTCCATACCAGAGGATATTTTTGTCTCAATTTTACAAAATGCATTCTCACTTACCAAGCTCTCCTCCTACAATAGAAAAGTCCTTGTCCAGAATGAGCCACTTCTGAACCTTCTGTGCATTTGAATTGGAACGCTCATTTACAGCATTAACACCTTCTTGAATTGCAGCATACACCAACTTGTCTTTATGCCCAACAATGTCAGACACCTTTGCAGATTTGCTTCCAATTTTCTGGCAGAACTCTAGTGCCTCTGTAGTCAGCTCATCTTCTGGCTCTCCAGAGTCTTGGTTCATAAAGCACTAAAAAAAAATAAAAAAACGCCATGAGAGATATTAAAGTTCAATTCAGTCATTGTACATTTAGTTTTTAAAACCATGTTGAAATATTTGGCTCCCTAATGCCCATTAAATTTTTTTTAAACTATAAACACTCATTTTCTGTGAGCTGAGGCTGTCAATCACACAAACCACATGGTGTTGCATCATGTGATGGGCCAAGCTTACAGTGACTACTACACAACACATCAACCGCCATTGAAAAAAAAACAGAAATTTAACAAACAGGGCTGATATAATCAACTCCAGACTAACATCAGATGCAGCAAAGACTATCCTACAGAACTGCCAAGGTGCAGGATGTTCTCTTTCCACGGATAAAATGATTCAGCTTAGGTAGCTCCACCAGATTTACTATACACCGGCTAGACTGTACCGAATGCACAAGAGAGACTCGGCAGTGTCATAAATGTATGGGTGCAAAAGGAACTTTTATTCACATGGTCTGGGAATGCCCTAGGCTACGACCCCTGTGGTCTAAGATGACTGAATTTATATCAGATAACTTTGACCTACCCAACATATGCTCTCCCTTATGCTGCCTCCTGGGTGTATTTTATCAAGAGGAGGTAAATGTATACACTAAGCTGTTCCTTAGGATCTTATATTTTGGAGTATGAAAAAGTATAGCTCAGCGATGGATCTATGGAGAGCAGCTGACAGTTGGGATATGGGTAAAGGTAGTGAATGCAGATGTACTTATACCAGATGAGGCTAGGGGAGCGCCCAAGATTAGGAAGGTATGGTTTAGATGGGTTGACTCCAAGAATACACTGGAAGATGGGGCTTAGAGTAGCAGCCACAATTAAGAACACAATCCAGCTGGTGAGGTTTCAACGGAGGGTAAGAGTATGAGTACAATGCACTGACAATAAGGGGGGGGAGGGGGGGGGGTGAAGGGATATGGGTTATGGGACACTATATCCCACTGCCCATGTTTTAAAGTTTCAATGATGCGACGCCTAAGGGAAGGGGGTGTGGGGTTCTGACCCTTTTGAGATGGGGGGGGGCCGGCTGCCTCTTTCCTCCTAAAGGCAATGTTGGGGCTTTTTTTTTTTTAAGTAGACGAGCGTAAATGTTGGTCTACAGGGCTAGGGTTGGGATTCAGGATAGTGCGTTCATAGATTGATGGTGGCAACACTAATGCCTGGATCTTTGCATTTCCTTGGTACTTGTACTGCCTACCCGATATCTTGCATGTATAATTTTTAAACATGCTAAACAAACCCCCCCCCCCCCCCCCCCAAGATGTTCCATTCGACCCTTTATAACCGCACCAAGCGCGGCTGTTTATGTACACCCTTCCAGACTGTGCCCCTGGGGCATGTATTCCATGCACTCTGATCGATGTGTCCATTCACAGCTGATCACAATGTATACAGACTTGCCGTTAACGGCAGTACTTTCCTCATACGCTGTCACAGAATGAGAAAAGAAGAGCCAGTAACTGGCAAGTGTGACAGGGGACATGTACACAGAAAATCAGGGCACTGATCAGTGGTGCCCCATCAGTGGAGAAAGAAATAAAAAATTACTTATTCGCAAAATGCTATAACAAAAAAAAATAAAAATAAAAAAAAAAAAAAAAAAAGGTTTTGAAAATTTTCAGTCTTTCGTTTGTTTAGCAAATTAAAACCCAGTGGTGATTAACCACTTCAGGTCACGACCATAGTCAAATGATGTCCGCAGGAGGGATCTCCCATCCTGGGCCATGTGACGTCCTGGGCGTGCCCGGCAGCCGCAATGTTCCCGTGGTCACTCGTGATTGGCCAGTAACAGAGCCGGAACATGGATCTGTGTGTAAACACACAGATCCACGTCCTGTCAGGGGAGAGGAGACCGATCATGTGTCCTATGTACAGAGAAACACCGATCGGTCTCCTGCCCCTACAGTTAGAATCACTCCCTAGGTAACACATTAACCCCTTGATCGCCTCCCTAGTGTAAACCCCTTCCCTGCCAGTGACATTTATACAGCAATGAATGCATTTTTATAGCAATGATCCCTGTATAATGGTCAGTGGTCCCAAAAAAATTGTCAGATATGTCCGCCGCAATGTCAGTCACGATGTATAAAATAATAAAAATCGCAGATCCACCGCCATTACTAGTAAAAAAAAAAAAAAATAATAAAAAGGCCATAAAACTATCCCCAATATTGTAGACACTAACTTTTGCGCAAACCGATCGATATACGCTTATTGCGATTCTTTTTTTATACCAAAAAAATGTAGAAGAATCGAAAAACTGAGGAAAAATACGATTTTTAAAAAACTTAACCTGTAAAATACTTTTCTTGGGAGTACATCATAGGACACAGAGCCTTAAGTATTTACTTAGTGGGTTATAGCTAACTTCAGGTGTTGACCTCAGTTTTTGTAGCCAAGCAATATACTTACACCCCATAAAAAGAGGGGCGGGACCTCTGTGTCCTATGATGTACTCCAAGAAAAGGATTTTACAGGTAAGCCGTTTTAAAAATCCTATTTTCTTTATCGTACATCATAGGACACAGAACCTTAAGTATTTACTTAGTGGGATGTCCCATAGCAATGCTACTTGAGGGGAGGGAAAAACCAAAACCCATAGGGCACCCTCAGACCTTGAGGACTTCTACTGCTGCATGCAGCACACTGCGCCCAAAGGCGATATCCTCATTCCTTCTTACATCCACTTTGTAAAATTTTGTGAATGTATGGACCGAAGACCAAGTTGCAGCCTTGCAGATCTGAGCAAAGGAGGCCTGGTGACGCACTGCCCAAGAAGCACTAGCTCTGGTAGCGTGTGCCTTAACTTGAATAGGGGGAATCTTACCCCTTAAATCATACGTTTAAATTATAACTTGCTGAATCCACTTAGCAACAGTGGATTTTGACGCTGCCTGTCCTTTATTAGGACCCTCTGGCAGAATAAATAAGACGGTCTTACGAATCTGAGCAGTTTTCTTTAAATAGATTTCCACTGCTCTCACTACATGAAGACAATGTAATGACTTTTCTTCCCTGGAACGGCAAAATAATATTTATAATTTATAATAATATAGCCTGAAACCACTTTTGGCAAAAAGCCTGGACGAGGGCGTAACACAACTCTGTCCTCATGAATCAAATAGGGCTCTATACAAGAAAGAGCAGAAAATTTTGATACCCTCCTTGCTGAGGATATAGCAACCAAAAATATCAGCTTCCTAGTCAGGACTAAGGGAATATGCTGTAATGGTTCAAATGGCTGTTTTTGGAACACTGACAAAACTAAATTCAAGTCCCAAGGGGTTAAAGGTGATTTAACTGGCGGATTGATCCCCATCACCCCTTGCATAAAACCCTGGACTAAAGAATGCGTAGCAAGCAGTCTTTGAAATAAAACCGATAGGGCCAACTTCATCTCTACGCCCAATTGTAGAAAGGAAAGTATTCTGCCTATAATACATCTGAGGGTGCCAACCCTTGGATTCACACCAGGAAACGTAAGGGAGGGGAGAGAGGGGGAAGGGTGTTTACACAGCCGTTTTATCAGCTTTATGCTTTTTTAAACATGTATCCCTATCCACTCAGTTTCCTTATTTAGGGGGAGAGGAGACCCCCCCCCCCCCTCCAGCTGCTGAGACACGCGCTGTATTAGCAAATATTTAAACAGGGTCTATACATTATTACTCCCTCTAGAGGAGTATTTAAGGCATTTTACAATATAATTAAAAGAAAAGTCATAGGTGAACTTTGCAGTTCCTATGCTTTCCTCTTACATTTTCCTCGCTGCAGGATACTGCTGTAAACAGACAGATCCAAACTTAACCCATCACGGTGGGCAGCGTGGTAAAACCTTCAAAGACTAGGGCCCTTTTAATAGGGGTTTCACTCCTTTGGACCATGTATAGCACCCCTCAGGACAGCTTTAGGTAATGTAGCAAGACCAAAAAGAGTCCTGGTTCCTAGGGTCCAGCCCGCAAAGAGGAGCATTACAGGCAAAACCTTGTTCTTCTATGCGAGGCCCGGGTACCATCATTGAGCCGCAGTGGCGGGATGTATCTGGTTGGAGGCTTTTTAAATCCAGCAAAGCACATCTTCACTTGTGCCAACACCTTTAGACACTGGCTACAAAATCTGAGGTACTCCTGCAAGGAGGAGGGGTTATATTAGGCGAGTCAACTTCCTGTATTGGGTGTGCCAGTGGCAACACCTGAAGGTAGCTATAACCCACCAAGTAAATACTTATGGCACTGTGTCCTATGATGTACAATAAAGAAACTCATTTTTTTTTTTTTTTTTTTTAATTGGGATATTTATTATAGCAAAAAGTAAACGTTTTTTTTTTTTTCGAACTTGTCGCTCTTCTTTTGTTTATAGCGCAAAAAATAAAAACCGCAGAGATGATCAAATACCACCAAAAGAAAGCCATTTGTGGGGAAAAAAAAAAAAGATAAAAATTTCATTTGGGTACAGTGTTGCATGACCATGCAATTGTCAAAGTCCGACAGCGCTGAAAAATGAAAATTGGCCTGGGCAGGGAGGGGGGTGCAGATGCACTGTATTGAAGAGGTTAAATACCCCCAAAAGAAAGCCATTTATGTAAAAAAATAAATTTAAAAAAAGCTTTCAAAGGTTTCTGCATGTAAGTGGCAAGGCACCTCTAGTAGACTAATACCCTGCATCATCCAAGTCCTGAAATAGATTGTCTTTATATGAAACCTAGAGGGGGGGGGGGGGGGGGGGGGGGACCTCATGATTGCCAGGAAAAGGAACACTTTCAAATGAAGGTCAGAGACAGCCCATTTATGAACATAGGTCCTCTGTTTACACAGTTTCAAGGTTGCATATTTTATCAATAGTCACTTGTATAATATATTACAAGTTATAAAACAAAAGCTAAGTGTTACAATAATTAAAAAAAATAAAATAAAAAAAAGGTGACAAAAGGCAGTTTTACTTTTATAGGACCCTTACCTTCAGTGTAAGCAGCATTGCCAGGAATTTTTTTTTGTCGCCAATAACCATGGCATTACTTATTATTGGTATCTGTTCCTTTATTGCATCTTCAATGGGGACAGGAGGGATATTTTCTCCACCTGCGGTAATTATCAGCTCTGTGAACAGATTTTCATCATCAATGAACATGTTGTATCAGGGCACTCAAAAATAGACATGAAGAAATGTATCCATAACTGATTAAAGCTAGACTCCATCTTTTGATACACTTTACATAGTGACTGTGGCCCAAACCAACTAACATGTGAGGCCACTGGATGTGCTGTATAAAAACTGTATGTAGCTGTGGCTATATACAGCATACTGCACTGTTTCGGGTTCGAGCTGAGACTTCCAGTCTCATATCCGGAACACAGAGTCTATCTGATCAGTGCTCAGACAGAGGAAGCTTTGTATTCATTGCTAGAATACATTGCTTTCTCTGAATGGCTGAGTGCCGATCAGATAAACCATGTTCTTGGTACAAAACAGGGAGGTTTTGGCTCTAACCCAAAACAGTGCTGTATGTAGCCCCAGTTACAGTTTATACGGCACATCCAGCGGCCTCAAGTTAATGACAATTTGTTTGGGCCAAGCTAGCCCAAACAAGCCAAGTGTATCAAAAGCTGAAGTTCAGCTTTAAATTTGCAGCATTACTGCCATGGCCTCAGATAATCACTTTAGTGTGGCAAAGCCAAATCGGACAGGTTGGGATTAAGAGAAGTATCTAATCTACATGTAAAATGTCAAGTGGGAGGAAAGCAACTGTTTATTGTTAAAAACATAAACAAAGTCACACCATACTCCATATTTTATTGCAACAAAAACGGCATAAAAAAAAAAAAAAAAAAAAAAAAAAACTCGATCTCATCCAACAGTAATATAACTGGGAGAAATTGATAACTTTTTTAGCTCATCACCACTCATCCTATGACCTTACTTAAAGCGGTACTCCAGTCTCCCTCCAAATACTGTAGTGGCTGAACTCTTACCTGCGCCTGGATCCAGCATGTCCTCACCCAAGCCTTCTTCTTCGATTGGCTTCAGGTGCGGGCACCAGCATCTTAACCAAGAGAAGCCTTGCAGCGTCACAGCTGGCTTCCAATTGCACATGTTACGCTGCACTAATTGGTCCCGCAGTCTTCTGCAACCTGTGATGTCCCAGAAGGCTGCAGGGGAGGGGGTGAACTATGGCTCAGATCGTCGCAGAGATCAGGAAGCAGGTACCTATCAAAATCAGTTACCCACTCCTATAGCAAAAAAATGGCCTGGTCATTAAGTGGGGTAAATCCTTCTGGGGCTGAAGTGGTTAAGCCTGCAAGTCCACATATTACCAGAGTAAATGCCATCTATAATAAAAACACATGCATTTTCATCTATAGAAAAGTGATTCAATAGCTGCATAGCGAGAAAATGGCCACACCCACAGAAGATAGGCATTCATAATTCCCAATTTTGAAACTGGCTTTTCTGAGGAGCTCAGACAAGAAGCTAAAGTCACCTTTAATCCTTCCAGTGATAAACAGGAATCCTTTATCATCATGCTTCCCAAGATCTCCCGAATGTAGCCAGCCCTCCTCGTTCAAGGACTCTTTCGTCTTATCTTCCATATTGAGATATCCCATAAAGACATGGCGTCCCCAGAAAAGGATCTCGCCACTGCCATCACTATCTGGTTGGTAGATTTTTGTTCTACAACCAGATATTACTTTCCCACAGCTAAAAAGACAAAAAATAAAAGAAATAAAATAAAAAAAAAGTACTGAAATAAGAATCTGGTGCGCAACCAGTTGAATGTGTACACCATATACATATAGCAGAGATTACTTCTGCTTATAATAAATGTACAGTAAAACCTTGGTTTGAGAGCTTTTTGCAAGACCAGCAAAATATTTTAATACATTTTGCCTTGATATACAAGCGATGTCTTGATATACAAGTAGCATCATGTCACAACCGAGTATAAAAGAGGCACCACTAAGTGTAGTAATATGGTTACATTTAATGAAGGTAAAACATTTAGCAAAATATTGCTACACTTAGAGGCGCCTCTCTTTCATACTTTGTAGCTTCTGCTGGATTTTGCTTCTAATCCTTTTGCGGAGGCTTCCATTTGTAAATGGACATTTTATGGTTACACAACCCCCACAATCACATTGCTATCATCTTTTTATATGGGCTATAAAGTGAAGGACTTATGAATAAATGGTTGTGGAATGAATCATTTGAGTTTCTATTATTTCTTATGGGGAAATTTGCTTTGATAGACAAGTGCTTTGGATTACAAGCATGTTTCCGGAACTAATCATGCTCGCATTCCAAGGTTTTACTGTACAAGTTTGTAACAAATTAGTCATCGTAAAAACAAAATGATAATACTATAAAATGTACAGTACACCGAGGAGGGAAGAAAGGAGAGGAGGAAGGAGAGAAGGAGGAGAAGGAGAAGGAGAAGGAGGAGAAGGAGAAGGAGAAGGAGAAGGAGGAGAATCCTTCCAGGTAAATCAAGACATGAATTAACAGCACTTTAATAATAAAAAGCAGAAGTTATGTAAAATAACATTTCTGGAGAGATTAGCTATGTCACTGCAGAGAAATTGAAGACAGTATACCAACAAAAAAGGCATACAACACTCAGGTCATCAGCCCACTCAGCCTTTCATTGTAGGAACTGTAAAGCCCAATTGCTGTGCTCGGCTGCAAATCTGGAAGCTCAGCCTGTGCATGTAACAGGCAAATAGAATTGCACCTCGATTATATACAATTAGACCATGCACACATAGATAAAAACAATCAATTTGATCTTTTCTTCATCTACAGTATATTGCAAAAGTGATTTTTTTTTTTAAAAACAATCAATCCATGATGTAACAATTATTAAGTGGACAATACCAAGAAGCTGCACAGACTCTTGGGTCTCACCTGCTAACTGGGAAGACAAGAAATTATTGCAACTACAAGAGTAGGGACCAGCAGACTTTTTAACAAGGTGGTTTAGCAAGTCCCATCAGAAATGGCAGGGAGTGTGGTAATTTACATGGCCATTACTGAATGGACATGCAAAGTAGTTGTCCAATATATATCATTATTTGAGGACCACATGGATTAGTTTATCCAATTCTACAAAATCACAGACCTGACCCCACTGCAGAGATTTATTGATCTGCAAAAGGTGTCTGGAGTATGGTCTCTTAATATCACTTCTAGATTTGTGAGAGACTGATAAGTCTTGGAATTGAGTGGTCTTCACAGTGTGAAAGGCAAAGTTGGTTCTGTGCGGTCCTTCCCAGGTTACATTTTTACATGCACAAACAAACATTTGTCAAACACTTATTCACATGCAGATAGACATTTTAAAGCGGACACTGTTTAAAAAGCAGAAAATGTGTGAACAGATTTTATGGTCATACCTCATGATTCTGAAGGCATCAGGCAGAGAGATGGTATGGGGACCCGAGCTCTCACTCATTCCATACAGTTCATATACTGGAATATTGAGGCTGAGGAAGAACTCCAAGGTGTCCTTAGTGATGGGGGCCGCTCCTGTGTAACATTTTGAACAGCGATCCAGTCCTAGAGCTTTGCGCACTTTCTTAAATACCAATTTTTTCGCCACATGATACTTCATTGGTTGTGGAGAAGCACTACAAATGACAAATAGTGGACTAATTGTGAAGAAATAACAATTTTCCTGCTACATGAAACAAATCTGTTTGTCAGAAGCTATATTCATCCCTTCACATTTTTTTTATATTGGAAACAAGACAATTTTTTTTTTTTAATAAATAGTGACAGACACCAACAGCAGAGCTCCATTGGGAGGGGGGGGCATTTCTTCCTGTGCATGGTCTGGTTGCAAGGAGGCTTGCTGAAAACAAGCAAGTATGTGTTCCCCAAAAAACAGTACAAATTGTCCATCTACCCATCATGTAAGACTTGTGCAAAGCTTTTTTGTTGGATTTTTACAGGTATAGCGATAGTTCCCACAACTACCATAGGATTTCAGAAAAAAAAAAAAAAAAAGTGTCCTGCAGGCACTGCATTGCTGATCTTCGTAAAATGTTAGCTGCCTGCGTTTGAGACTTCACCTGCTGCATTCAAATGACCAGAATTTTAACCACTTGCTTACTGCCCAGACCAATTTTCAGCCTTCAGCGCTCTCACTCTTTGAACAACAATTGCACGCTCATGCAACACTGTACCCAAATAACATTTTTATAATTTTTCCCCCCTACAAATAGAGCTTTCTTTTGGTGGTATTTGATCACCTCTGGGTTTTTTGTGAAAAATAAAATGAAGACTGCAAATTTTGAAAAGAAAAACCAAACTGTTTTATATTTTGTTATAACATTTTGCAAACAGGTAATTTTTCTCCTTCATTGATGTACGTCGATGAGGCGGCACTGATGGGCACTAATATGCGGCACTGATGGGCACTGGTAGGTGACACTGATAAGCAGCACTGCTAGATGGCACTGATTGGCATCACTGGTGGGCATAGGTGGCACTTGGGCATTGATAGGTGGCACTGATATTCACTGGTGGGCACCAATTGATGGCACTGGCAGGCGGTACTGGCTGGCATAGATTGAGGCGGCTATGCCTCTTCCTCTTCGAGACCGATGTCCCTTCAACAGAAGCCTTGATAATTTTTTCTCCTTACGCTGTCAGCGTGAGGAGAAAAAAAAAAAAAAATTACAGAGCATCTGTTTACATCACGTGATCAGCTGTCATTGGCTGACAGCTGATCACGTGGTAAGGGGCCGGGATTATTTACACTGATCTGTGATTATCCGAGTCTTATTGACTTGGTGATCAGAGCGTGGGAGCGTGCAAAGGGGAGGACGTCTATTGACGGCCTCCTGGCAATGTAGGTCCGCGCTGTAGCAGTCATTCGGCTATAGCACGGACCTGAAGAGGTTAAAAAAGGAGGCAAACTTTAAAATCTATGTCACAACAGGTTTCCTCTAAATTGCAAGTTTGTAGTATTGACCACATCACAATATGCAAAAATACAAAGTTAAAGTGAACATTGCAGTAAAATGCAGGCCCTACTTACAGTGTTGACGCCCCCATAAGCAGGTGTAAAATGGACCATTAGGAGGAGAAAAAAAAAAAAAGTATTCCTCCTTTATCAGTCTGTGGTGCCTAGGCAAGGATGACATTGCACTCATTCTAAGTGGACCCCGGGGCTCAGATCATATGCAAACGTGCAAGATGACACTCTAGCAAAAGAAAAAAAAAAAGAAGAGCATCTTCTGTAACATTTCATCTGCTTTGCATTCACCAGCAATCTTCTCAGGACAGTGACATCACGCTCAGCAATGAGGAATGGATGCAAGGCAGGTAGAAATGTTTAAAACACAGGTATATTTTACACCAGCACATGGGTACCAGCTTGTAAAGGGGAAGTGAGCCCATGTAATTTGAGCAATCCTTGCCTTTTACTGCAAAGTCAACTCAAAAGTACAAGAGGGGGAAAAAAATAAATAAATAAAAACTTGTTTAGTAAAGCAATTACTTACCCACTCATTCTCTTTAGGTTGGTTTCTAAGCCCACACCTTTTGCCCAAGTGGCTACCTTGCGCTTGATTGTTGAAGACTTGGCCCCAACAGCCTTCATTTTCTCTTGCATTTTTTCCCATACTCGAGGAACACCCATGAAGGCTGTTGGTCTTACTTCTCTCAAAGTGTTTGCTAGTGACCCCTGGCAAGGGAGAAGATAAAATATTTAAGAAAACCATGTTCTCCAGTTAAATTCCTTGTGGAATAAAGGGTTTATGAAAAAATAAACACAGAACATTCACCTTTAAAGCATCTGGCTGTGCAAAATACGTGGCTCCACCATACTTCATAGTTAGCCAGATGTCAATCATCTGTGCTGCAATATGGCTAAGTGGCAAATAGCTAACAACGGTTTCTTGTTGGTCAGTGGCTTCCCTGAGACGTACAGTCTTTCCAGCTGCTGTTGCGGTCCAGGTAATCTGAAAAAGCAGTATTGATAAGTCAGATCCAAAACATCTTTTATTTGTGCTCAGTAGCTTCAACTTTGTAAACGTCTCCTGATAGCAACTTACATTATCATGGCTTAGCATAACACCCTTTGGCTGTCCAGTGGTTCCAGAGGTGTAGATCAAGGTACAGCATTGATTTGGCTTCTGTGACGAGATAATCTTGTCCAGTTCAGCATCCGGGACATCTTTTCCAAGCTGCATGAATTCAGCCCACTATAGAAAGCAGAGATTAGTTGATATGCATTAACATGGGTCCATTACAATAATGTTAACACAGAAACAAGTCACATGGAGCCCAATAAAAGCAGCGATTGGGAGAGCAGGGCGGGTTTTTACTGCACACAGTTTAGACATACATGGATTGATTTACTGTACTAAAACTGGAGTGTGTAAAATCTAGTGCATCTCTGCATAGAAACTAATCAGCTTTTTTTGTCTTAATTGAACAAGTTAAAGTTAGAAGTTGATTGGCTACCATGCACAGATGCACCAGATTTTGCACTCATGTGTTAGTAAAATCAACCCAACAGTGCCTTACAGGCTCCAATAATGCAATTCTAACATGCAAAGGCTTAAGCAGCAAGACCTTAGAAAGTCTTATAGAACCCAAGCAGGCTTTAAGCACACGGTCACGGCCCTTTTTTGACATGTCAAAATTGCAGCCTATTGCCAGCAACGGCACCGTCCCAATTGGTGTGGCGCCACACCGATTCCCAAAAGTAGTTCCTGCACTACTTATGGTGACTTCAGGGGGGGGGGTTCAATAGACATCTGTGCAGAAATCTGCACAGGTGTCTCTAAAAATCGCTCCCGAAGTTGGACTGACATGTGGGTTTGAAATCGTGCAAGTTCAGATGAACCTGCATCAGTGTGAACCTGGGCTAAAAGCTCAATGGGGTAAGGTTCATTCAGTCAATGAGCAGACTGCAGATGAGTGGGTCAGTGAAACCATAAAATGCAATGTTAAACTGGGGTCACCCCACCCTAGATTCACTAAATGGCATAGTGCACACCATGTACTAAAGCATATTTAAAATGTAATTTACTGCAAACTGTTGCAGCTTAATTTGAGAAAACAAAAGCCACCTGGCTTCACATGATCCATAAGCAAGAGGTCAATTAAAGCCGCTGGATTTCTTAAGGGGGTTTGGCCAGTTAGATATGATCTGTCAAAGTAGTGCCACAGTCGAATCAGACGACCCGCCAGTGAAAAAAGATCTAGAAAAAAAGCTGTCACATACAAAAAACACTGCTTTTACATATACTGATACATACTGACAGTAAACACAAATTAAAGAAAAATCTGATTTTTTTTTGCAAAGATGACCAAATTCCCATCTACTGCCAGTAAAATTTCTAAACAAACCGTGTATAGGTTGGGCCTCTTCTCTTTTAGCTCATCCTTGTATTGCACAATTGCCTTTAAATTGGGAAGCTGATCCTGAAACTGAAACATACAATACATCAAAATGTTGAATTATATAAATGACTTTGTTTTTTAGGAGAAAATAAAGAATCCATTGCATAGGAGTTTGTAACTAGACTAATGTTAAAACCAGGTAGTTCAATGTTAGATTGGGTCTAATAGGAATGGCAATCCTAAAGAAACAAACTATGCTATCCTGTAGGTCAGTGCAGACTAAAAATGACTCTTACCAGCTGTGGAAGCTGTCCGAGTTATCTAGATGTAAAGCACATAATTATTTAAAAATGACTAAACTTAGTTAAAGTGCAGCCAAGCATATTGCACCTACTAGTGGTTACTTACTTGAAGAATTTTTTGCAGTTGTTTATGATTTTCCACCACCAGAATGTTTGCCTCACAGTTCTCTGCCACATAATGACAAGCCTCTGCAGAATTTGTTGTGTAGATTCCCACAGCAAACCCTCTGATGAAAAAAGAAAAACGATTATTATGTAGGTAGGAAAACCACCATCTCAGCCACATGCAGTATTTATAGATTTGCTTTCAGAAAAGGAATATGCTACTTTACTGGATGAAAGGATTTATACGATGGTGGATTCCTTCACATCCATTTACTAAACCTTCCTCTATCCCCATAAACTGTGCCCTATTTTCAACAAGGCATTCCCAACAATGAAAGGCTACAGCTTTTGAAAGCCAGAACCAAGGGCCAATATCTCTGTACTGCAGTAGTGGTACATTACAATATGAGAAATATTCCAATCTGATACAGCAAACAGGGCAACGATCACTGACATTTTATCAATATGCTGAGAAATCCGATCAGCACTTTTAAAGCTGGCCATAGACTGTTTCAACCTAAGCTGGTTTAGCAGGGACCAGCCGAGATTCAAACCATGTATGGGCAGGCTGATTGTACCAAAGTTGATCGATCAGCTTGGGTACAATCAGCCTGTCCGATTGTTTATGCGATTGCCAGTGGCTTATAGCTGCTTGCAATAATCAACGTGTGGTTGATTTATTGAAACTGGGAGTGTACAAAATCTGTGACAGCTGGGCACGATAGCCAAATCAGCTTCTAACTTCAGATTCATTTTCTTAACTGCAACCGCAAGAAAATTGTTCAAACTATGGTGGCTTAAGGCTCTCAAGACAGCTTTACTGCTTAGGAGGTTAAGCTCCATAGGCGGAATAAAAATGATGCTGCAATGATAGGCCGTTTATGTGCATGTGTTTATTGAATTGGGAAAGGGAGAGGTGTAGCTTCAATGTAATGTTTTCAGAAGAGTGAACATTGCACTAAAAATGTTATGAACCTGCATCTTCAGCCTAGTTTCACCATTGTACGATGCGGGAACCAGCGTGATTACAGTGCCGGTTCCCGCATCGCTCCTCTCCTGCAGGTAGTTCACTGCCCTCTGCGAACCGCTGCAGGAGTCAATACATTGTTAATGACACCACCATATTGGTTCACAGATCGCAGTGTGAACTGTAAACTCGCACAGGAATAGGATTGCATAGCTGAGGACACCCATGCGATACGATTTCAGTGTGTGGGGAAAGTCCCTGCACCTTTTTTGTGCGAATTCAATGCAAGTTCAGCCATAGAACTGTATGGCTGAATTTGCATTGCACAGACATCGCATGCTATCAGCCCTGCAGTGCAGGTGCAAATCACATGTGATGTCTGTTCGCACAAATGTGAACCTAGGTTAAAAAGGTGCAATTCCTTGAATAACCTTTTACATCATCCATTACCTTTTATCATATCTTACCCTGATAAGGCTGTACACCTTAAGTAAACACTTGAAGATTAAAAAAAACAGCCTCTCAGCCAGGTTTCTAAATAACTGAATGCAGGTTTTTCCAGGAATCTTCCAGAATGGCTTACAGAGATAGGCTCCTCGCACAGGAAACACATGATCCACATTATAAAAAGTACACCACATGCAATAGCCCCTCAGTATTAAACAACCAAAGGCTTTAGAATAAGCAATCATTAAACCCTCATTAGCGTAGATTTATGCTTTACATTGCTAATCCACCAACAAAGTAGGGAGGGAACTGACGTCGTCCGGGAAAAAGTAGTCAACAGGTAATAACACTGTTTTTCCAAGTCATCTTCCAGGACGGCTTACAGAGAGGACAAAAGGAGGACAAAAAAGAGGACTACCAGATCAGGGCGGGACCACAGCCAGCAGCACTTTCCAGCCGAAAGACTGGCAGATCCAGTCTAATGCTCTACGAAAGTCTTGAGCCTGGACCAGGTTGCGGCCTTGCAAATCTGAAGGGGAGATGCTGTGACCCTTTCAGCCCAAGAAGTGGAAACCGCTCTTGTGGAATGAGCATTTATTCCTAACAGTAGTGTCAGGGATGCTGCTTTGTATGCCTCTGCTATTGTCGATTTCATCCACCTTGCGATAGCATTTTTAGATGCCTTTTTACCCTTGTTTGAACCTGCAAACACAAACCAGCTGGTGGAACATTGCTATTCTTTGGTGTGCTCTATGAAAGCGATCACGCATTTGACATTTTATTAAATTAACTTCCTTGGCATTTTTTTTTTAGGATCTCCGCAAAATGAAGGTATCACGATCTCTTCCGATCTATGGAAGTTAGACGGCAGTTTGGGGAGAAATTAAGAATAATAATTTTGTCTTGCAAGATGCAGAAGTGCTCCGCCAATGAGAGCACCTGTATTTCACCAACCCTCCTAGCAGAGACTAGGGCCACTAAAATCATTGTTTTCAAGGTTAAAAGCTGGACAGTTCCTCTAGTGGTTTAAATTGCGTCTTACAAAAGGCTTTGTAATACTGTGGATAAATCCCAGGAAGGGAACCTCCTTGACCTGGGGACCCGCTTACGGCTAATGGACGCAAGAAATCTCTCGACCAAGGGTTCTACCAGTCCGATTCAAAAAGCTAGACAGAGCCGATACCTGCACCTTGAGGGTACTGACCGCTAGGTTTAGCTCTGCTTCAGCTTAGAGAAAATCTAGGACCACAGGGATCATAGCTTCTGACACCCTGTTGCGTATGCACCAGGCCCCCCAGTTTCTTACAGATCTTATTGTAGATCACGTTAGTGGACTGCTTCCAACTACTAAGGATCGATTACTCACACCGATAACACTAACAGCTCCCTCTCAGTAGCCAGGCCGTCAGAGAAAGGGTGATTCACTTCTCCCTGATAAAGGAGGTCTGTCCTGCAAGGCAGTCTCCAAGGCTCTGTGATGCGGAGTCTTAATAGTCCTGAGAACCAAGACCTCCTTGGCCAGAATGGAGCCATCAGGATAACCTTTGCTCTCAAAAGTTTTATCTTTTCAGATGATTTTTGGTATGAGGGCAAATTGAGGAAATGTGAACAGCAGGCCTTTTCCCCAGGGTTGGGATGGGGCATCTAGGCACAGACTAAGATGGTCTTTCTGGAGGGAGGAAAAATAAAATAAAGTTCCACCTGCCCGTTTTGCCTTGTAGCAAAGAGGTCCATTTGTGGGACTCCCCACCTCTGCACGATCTGCTTGAACACTGTTCGATTCAAGCATCATTCTGTCTCGGACAGACTCCCTACTTCGGACATCCACCAGAGTGTTGAATTCTCCTTTTAAGTGAATTGAAGACAGGGATAGAAGAAGATTTGCCTCTGCCCACTGAAGGATTTCTTCTGCCATGCTCAAGTCCTGCCACCTTCGTACCCCCCCCTGCTTGTTGATGTAGGTTACGGTGGTATTGTCCGAAAGGACTTGCACGCGTCTTGCCCTTAGAGTCAGACCGAAGGCTACTAGAGCCATTAGAACGGCTTTCAGCTCCCTCGCATTGGAGGAGAGGCGGGCTTCCTGCCAGTTCAAGACCCCTTGGGCCATCTGTGCGCTCAAGTGGGCCATCCACCCTAGACCACTGGTGTCTGGGGTCACCGTTAGTGGGTGGTGTTGGTACCAGACTGGCCCTGCTGAAAGATTTGCCGAGATCAAGCACCACTTGATTGAGAGCTTAATTTCCTGCAGGATCTCTGTTAGTCTCTGAAGAGATTTTGTTTCCATCCCAGATGGAGAGCATGAACGCTTGAAGTGCTTGAGTATGGAATTAGACCCCTGGGATGGCGGCTGTCATCAATCCAAGAACCCTCATTAGGCCTTGAATTGAGATTCACACATGTGCAGAGGCTGCTCACCTCTACGATTGTTACCACTTTTTCTTTCGTCACAAAAATTTTGGATGTAGTTGAGTATCAAGTATCCTAAAAATACTATACTTAGTAGTAGGTACTAACTGACTTCTCCCGATTTACCAGCCACCCTAGCTGCTAAAAAGGGGCCCGATAACTTTACTCAGGTTCTGTTTCACTTCCTTTGCTGAGTCAGCAAAAATCAGCAGGTCGTCCAGGTAGGAGATTATATAAAGCCCCTCTGACTTCAGGGTCCACAGGGCTTCTGCCAGGATCTTCATGAAGATGCGTGGTGCTGATGCCAATCAGAAGGGCAGAACATTGAACTGAAAAAATAGAGGGTCTTGAACCAGTTCTTCACTGCAAACCTGAGGTATTGCTTCGACTCCTTTCAAATGGGGACATGCAGGTAGCCATCCCTTAGGTCGAATGAGACCACGAAGACCCCAGAGTTTAACAAATCTCTGGTGGTATATATGGACTCCATCTTGAATCTTTTGTACTTTACAAACATGTTTACCTGCTTTAAGTTCAAAATGAGGTTTTTATTTTATTTTTTAAAATCAGAAAAACATCTGACTAGAACCCCCTTTTATAGGAGTTTGGGGGGGGGGGGTGAGTGAAGCTTATCACCTTCTCCAGCATACTCTGTAGGAGGGAAGACATAGCTGTAGATTTCTCCTAGTCTTTTGGGAGAATTGTCAGGCGAAATTTGTGGGGGCAGCCCACTAGCTCTATCCTGTACCCTGACTTCATAAGGTCCAGGATTAAGCCGTTGCTGGAAATGGCCTGCCACTGTGGGAGGGATGACCAACCTTCCTCCTACATGGCCGACAGACTCACTGGGAAGGGTCCTTCGGCTGGGAGGGAGGGTTTAGAAAGGAAGTCACCTCTGCCCCTTCCCTTTCTGTACTGTCACCCTCTTTTCTGGTCTTGCGCAGCTGCAAAAACCTTCTTATGCTGCCATCTGTCCCTCTGATAGTTCCTTGCGCCTGACCTCTGGAAGGGACGAAAATACTTTAAGGAAAGGAAACCTTGGGGCGTGGCCAGGGCGGGCATGTGAGAAGACGTGCGTCTCACAGCTCCAGCACAACACAGCGTACCGATCCTCTCCCAGCAGCGATCTAACGCCCAGAAACGGCTCTCCAGCAGGATCGCGACAGCGGCAACCCTCCGGCCCTCTGCACCCGAGGAAAGGGTAAAAAAACGGCCTCCTCCATGAGCTCCGAATTCCAAGATGGCGCCGCCGCGGCCCTGGCACAGCGCACACCGAGGGGAGCAGACAAGCCCAGAGGGGAATCCAGCAGAAAGGCACCAAAGGCTGCGGGTAAGGAGTACCCCAGAGACATGACCTACTATGCCCAAAAGCTGGGGGGATCCCTGGAGCAGATGGCAGAGGGGGGCTCTGTACATAACCATGAGGCACCACAGGGCCCAGCAATACAAAACTACATGAGGCAGTCAGCAGGAGAGGCAGAGGGACAGGGAGAGCAGGACTGTACTGTTGAGCAGCATCATCCCTCACACACAGACATGGCAGCAGAGGAGAGTGAACAACCAACCCTGGCAGAGATACTGAGGGCTGTGCATGTGTGCACTGCCTCAGTGAATACCCTTAAAGAACAGTTTGGGGGACTGAGGGAGGAAGTTTCCCTGCTGAGGCAGGATATGCAAAAAATCCGAGAACGCACAACCGCGGTGGAAAGCAGGGTGAGCGATGTAGAAGACAGACTCCCCCCAGTTGCTCGAGAGGCTCATGCGGCACATCAGCTGGCCAAAGAAACTAACAACAGAGCAGACGATATCGAGAACCGCCTGAGACGGAACAACGTACGCATTGTGGGACTGCCCGAGAAGACTGAGGGGAAGGACCCTACCACATTCGTGGAGGGATGGCTGCAAGAGTTGTTTGGCAAAGAAGCGTTCTCTCCATTTTTTACGGTGGAGAGAGCCCATCGCACACCGGGCCGCCCTCCGCAACCGGGTGCCCCCCCCAGGCCCATCCTAGCCCGACTCCTGCACTACAGAGACAGGGAAGCGGTACTTAGACAGGCCAGAGAAAAGGCTAATGTCCAGGTGAATGGGGTACGGGTATCCTTCTATCCGGACTTCTCTGCAGAAGTGCAGAGAAGACGGGCCAAGTTTGCAGATGTAAAGAGGAGGCTGAGAGCTCTGCAGCTTCCATATGCCATGTTATACCCCGCCAAGCTGCGAGTTACCGCCAATCGACAAACCCACTTTTTTGAATCGGCCCAAGATGCTGCAATATGGCTGGATCGGAATGAGCAGGCTCTAAGACACCGTGGCAGAGAGGAAGAGGGAGACTGATTTGCTACCAGCTGCGGCCGGATACCACGATGAAGAAACTACATACTGGATGTACCGACGAGATGTACCTGGAGAGCTCATATTTTGTTCAACTTTTTCTTTCTGCCCCTGAGTTTCCCCTGCATCTGTGCTTGTTTACGCTTTGTTTGGCTTGACAGGATATTGATCGTTTTGATCCCGATGGAAGGACTTGATCAAAGGGGGAAACTCAGGTTTGGAGTTGCTGGGAGACATAATACTACCATGTGAGTCTCGAGCTACCTTGTGAAGAGGCAAGGAAAATGCGTTCTTTCTACGTGAGAAGTGGAAAAAAAGTGCTAAAAACTTTTTGTTTTCAAGTTAGAGCAATCTGGCCTGTCACGTTGACGGCCTGGACTCATGTTCGTCTTAGGTGTTTAACGTTCTTTTTCCACAGGCTTCGACTGGAGGACACGGGACTATGGTACTGGCATTTCCTAATTGATGGTAAACTTGAGATACCTAAACTGTGGCACATGCCCATTCTTGTTCTGAACATGCTGAATTATGTCATCAACCCACATATCTTTTATTTGCCTACTTGCACCCTGGGGTTCATAGAAAATATAAATGTAAATGGCTGAAATGAACGTGGTGTCATGGAATGTTAGAGGGTTAAGCTCCCCAATTAAACGTATGATGATAGTCACATGTTTAAAGAAGTTTCACCCAGCCATATTGTGTTTCCAGGAAACACACTTGACTCCGGAAACTCAAAGATGTTTACAGTACTCGTGGGCGGGGAAGGTATACCACTCCACACACACCTCCTTCTCTAGGGGGGTGAGTGTGATAGTGCACAATGCCATAGATTTTCAGGAGTTTGACGTATGTATAGATGCTGAGGGGAGATACATCTTCATACACTGTCGCATTGGGTCGCTACACTGCATTTTAGCATGCATATATATTCCTCCACCGTTCACAGTGTTGGTGCTCCGGACCTTGTTGACTTATTTGGCTGGGAAGCCAGAACTACCGGTACTGATGGTGGGGGATTTCAATTGCTGGCAGAGTCCCTCGATGGACAGGCACCCAAGTCTGGGGGGGCCTGCCTCGTTGAGGGAGTCTCCATTGCTGAGGTTGTTTAACGAGGTGGGGTGGGTAGATATGTGGAGGCACAGGAACCCATTGGAGAAGCAGTTTTCCTGCTTCTCCAAAACGCACGGAACTCTATCCAGGATTGATTTAGCAGTGGGTAACCCTGCCATGCTCCCATCCGTCTCAGAGGTGACATACAGACCCCGCAGTGTATCCGACCACTCCCACATGGTGATTAGCTTGATTGTGGCACCGCTGTCAGGGTTGCCCAGGGCACCCTGGAAATTTAATGCCTTCTGGCTAAAGTTATTCTTATCGCCGGCGGAGATGGAGCGGAGCATGCAGGAATTCCTAGATAGGCAGGATTTTACTGAATCCCCCCTAACCCAATGGGATGGTTTTAAGGCTCACGTAAGGGGTTTACTAATCACGGAAATTACGAAGGTTAAAAGACAGTCTTCAGGACAGAGGGAGGATCTCGAGAAGTTGGTAAAGGATCTGGAGGAACAGTATGTTCAGGACCCCAACGACTCAGCCAGGGAGTCATGGCAATCCGCTCAGGCTGCTTATGAGCGGCTGCTGTCCTCCACGGCAGAGAAGAAAAGATTCTTTTCAAAAGTAACATTTTTTGAGGAAGGTGAAACTACGGGACGCCTGCTAGCCAAGATAGCAAACTCACAGCAAAGGTCACCAGTCATAGGGGCAATCAGAACACCGGAGGGTAGAATAGTGAGTTCCCCGGACAAAATCTTACAGGAACTAGCAGGGTTCTATGAGAAGCTTTATCTACCAACCGGGGAATATACCGCAGAGGATCTCATGGGATACCTACAGGGCATTAACTTCCCCCAAATTACTAACGAGCACAGACAGGCCCTGGATGCCCCACTTACAGTAGAGGAGTTACAAATGGCGCTGGCGGAGTTCCCTAATTGTAAGGCCCCGGGGTCAGACGGACTCCCCATAGAAATCTATAAACAATATGCCGATATTCTTCTCCCTAAATTGCTAGCGGTATTTGAGGCTGCTAGAGAAAATCAGTCCCTGCCCCCCTCCATGTCCACAGCAAACATTGTTCTTATATTGAAACCTGGGAAGGATCCCCTCGACCCGGGTTCATATAGGCCCATCTCCCTGCTACAGAGCGACGTCAAACTGTTGGCTAAAATTCTTGCACTTAGACTGAATAAGGTCATCACAACTATAATACACCCAGATCAGGCGGGGTTTATGCCTAATAAATCCACGGCAGTAAACCTCAGGAGGCTCTATTTGAACATTCAGTCCCAGGCAGATAATGTGGGCCAGAGGGCTTTGCTCTCGTTGGATGCTATGAAGGCCTTCGATGGCATCGAATGGGAGTACTTATGGGCCGTACTTCAGAGATTTGGATTTGGGGAAAAGTACATTTCCTGGGTCCGTTTGCTTTATTGTCAACCACAGGCAGCTATCAGGTCAGCAGGGAGAGTATCTCATACCTTTGCGCTGGGCAGGGGTACAAGACAGGGATGTCCGCTGTCCCCCCTGCTCTTCGCTCTAGCCATTGAGCCAATGGCTATCACAATTAGAGACCACCCGGGTATTACCGGCTTCCGTTATGGGGACACGCATGAGAAATTAATGCTCTATGCGGATGACACAATGATTCTGCTTGGGGACGTTGAAGGTTCCCTCAGGGAAACCATGTCGACCATAACGGAATTTGGAGGGTACTCTGGACTCCGGATTAACTGGTCAAAGTCCTCTCTAATGCTCATTGATGAACAGGGCAAGCCTCCCAATGATAGCTCCATACCCTTGGCCACTTCCTTTAGGTACCTGGGAATCCAGGTGACTCCCACAGTAAGGGATTATGGGGTATTGAACATCTCCCCACTATTACAGAGATTTCGGGACCGGATTAAAACGTGGAACTCACTCTGTCTGTCGATAGCTGGTAGGGTAAATCTGATCAAGATGATCCTTATGCCTCAGCTATTGTATGTACTCCACAATTCCCCAGTAGTGGTCCCATTGAAAACCTTTAGAATTGTGAACTCTCTATTCCGTTTACTAATCTGGAAAAAGCGCCCCCCCCCCCCCCAGGATTAAACTCGAACATTTACAACGCCCTAAGGATGAGGGAGGGCTGGCCCTCCCGAACCCATGGCTATATTATCTGGCAGCACAGCTCCAACATTTAATAGGGACTATGGGGGGGGGGAATCAGACAGACCAAGCAATACCCGCAGCTCCTCAGAGGCCGTGATGTTGCACACGGTAAAAAGAGACTCCGTGCCAGCGGCACTCGAGGCTCTAGCCTTTAGTAAACCAAACAAGAAATACCCGACCTACAATTTACTCCAGAAAATCTGGAACAAAAGTAGATACATACAGGGAGTGACGGGATACACAGAATTCAGACCAATATGGTCCAACGGAACGTACCCGGAAATTGCACAGATACAACATGGAGCTGCGTGGAAGAGATATGGAGTGGTATACATTCGGGAGATCTTTCATAACGGTATCCTACTGCCTTTCGAGGCTCTGCAAGACAGACATGGATTGCCGCACAGTATGCGTTTTTTTTACATGCAATTGCAACATGCGGTGAAGGCACAGAGTCGTGCCTCCGAGTGGGTTTCTTCGCCAACGCCATTATTTAACTTAATTTTGAGAGCAGCCAGTACCAAAGGTTTCATTTCTCAATGCTACGGTATGCTCCTGCGGTGCTACCTGAGTAAACACCCCCTGAGAATGCTGAGCAAGTGGGATGGAGATGTGGGGCCGATAGATGGAGAACAGTGGGAGGAGATTCTACAGGCAGTGCCCACATGTTCACTAAATGTATCGCAGAGGCTAACACAGTTATATCTTATCCTAAGGGTTTACTACACCCCGCATAGAATGCATAAAATGGGTCTTAGGCTTACCCCGATGTGCACAAGATGCAAGAGGGAACATGGTGACCTGATCCACCTACTGTGGAGGTGCCCGAAGCTCCACCCTTACTGGACTGGAGTTGTGGATACCATAAATAGGGTATTTCAGGTCTCTATGCCCACCGATCCCAAACACTGTTTGTTGAATATTCTGGAGGTCTTTGAATGGGAGGAAGGAGTAAGAACAGCTGTCATCAGAACTCTGCATTTAGCACGTAAGATAATAATGCTCCATTGGATATCGGAGGATCCGCCCACAGTCAAAGAATGGATTGCCGCAGTGGGGAATATGATTAGAATGGAGAAATTGGTGTATCAACATAGGGGATGCCCTAGAAAGTTTGAGAAACTATGGGGCCCGTGGCTGGATGTACCTGGACTAGTCCCGGTGGATCTAGTGATGGGAAGATTGCTAGGCATGAATGCTGGATAGGTGGACCTATGTGGATAATGGGTTAACTCAGGGCTTGACAAATTTGCTTGGAATCTAGGAGCCAGCTAAAAAAGTTAGGAGCCAGGTTTTTTTTTTTTAACAACGACTGACAGGTGGCACTGGGCACCGTAGGACGTCCTCCCAGAACCTTGCTCCTGCGTGCCCCCTGGGGCGCGCACTCGGGAACATCCGTGACCGCCAGGTCCCGAGGACCCGGCGCATTGCGGTAAACGGACGCCGATAGCGGCCGTTTACCACGTGATCGCTCTGTCAAATGACGGTGCGATTACATGTACACAAACCGGCGTCACGTCATGACGCTGGTTCCTCCCTCCCCTCTCTGTATCGATCAGTACAGTGAGAGGGGAGAAGCTGAGGGGGAGAGATGGGACCAGCGCTGTGGGCTGAATGTGTAGTGCCCACAGCGCTGGTCAGTGACAGCTACACTGCCAGCACTGTGCAATACTCTGCCAATACATTTTAATAGAAAACAAAGAATTTTTTTTTTTTTACTGAATTTTCAGTATTTTTTGATTTATAGTGCAAAAAATAAAAAACCCAGCGGCGATTAAATACCACCAAAGAAAAGGACAAAAAAAATCATTTGGGTACAGTGTTGCATGACTGAGAAATTGTCATTCAAAGTGTCAGAGCACTGAAAGCTGAAAAGTGCCCAGTGGTTAACATTGCATTAGCATTGTTAGAGGTGTTGCAATACCAACAGCCACCACAAGATGGCGCCATAGAAGGATTTCAGAAGGCCGCAAAGCCGCGGCCTAAATTTCTGGCCGGCGCGGCCCGATGCGATCGCGCGGCGGGGGTCGGTGTCCACAGGTTGACACAGTACCGCAGCTGTGTCGCCCCAGGCGCCAGGACCCCAATTCTAGGCGCAATTGCGCCCGGGCGACCAGGGTTTGTCGAGGCCTGGGTTAACTAGCACACGGAGAATAGACTATAAAGTTGGTGGGGAGTGGGGTAGGTAACAGCTATGAAGATATTGTAACCATTCGGTAATGAAAATGTGCAAAACATGCAATGTAAATGTGAAATGTTGAAGCCTGGTTATGTTTGTTTATGTTGAAGTTAATAAACTTTTCTTTGGATATAAAAAAAAAGGAAAGGAAACCTTTTTAAATCAGCTGACCTCTCTAGAACAGATTCTAGCTTTTTACCAAAGAGCAAATCTCCAGAGAAGGGGAGGGAACAGAGCTTGGTCTTTGACACTGTCTCCTCCCCAGGACTTCAGCCAGGTAGCCCTCCTGGCTTCATTAATCAATGCTGTAGACCTGGCCGGGAAACTTACAGAATCCGTGGACGCATCTGCTATATAGGCTACTGCCTTATTTAGAGTTGGTAATGCATCAAATCGCTTCTCTGCGAGTGTCCGACTCCAGAAGAGTGCGGGGCCGTTTTAGCCATAAATCAAGGGGACGAGCCACGCATGTAGTGGCTAGGGCTGGTTTAAAGTTAGCGGAGTAGGCTTCCTGCGCTTTTAAATACCCTTTAGCCTTTCTGTCCATTGGTTCCTTTAGCTCTGAACCCTTTGAAACTTTAGATAGGGTAGAGGGTAGAGTGTAGTCTGGGACACTTTTCCCACAACTTCGTATCCTCCTCGAAGGGTTGTAATCTGCTTAGGCTGAAAGCCTGCATATAAAAAGTCATGTACAGACGACTCCTGGTTGTCTGGCTCTTCCAGCTCCAGGGTGTCGTATATAGCCTTTAACAATTCCTCTGAAGGAAAAAGAAATATCTTTGGACCTTGCTGGGTTTATCCTCTTTAAGCTCCCCTTCCTCTGAATCTGAGGCCGACTGAGCTCTCCTCCAGTACTCCCTGCTCCTGGGCTGCCCGTGCCTGGACAGTGACCATTGGCCTAGCACCGGTACTGGATGTACAGGGGGTGGGTTCAGCAAGAGCTTCTTGGTCTCTGGGTTTAAAGGACTGTAAAGTTGTTTCATCTCCATCAAGTCAAGAAAACCCTTGAGGACAGGTCCGGTCTCTCCCTTGATGAGTTTATACAGTCCTGACATGCATTTTTCTTCCAACCATAAAGGCATTTTCTTAGAGCCTCTGCTTTGCCATCTTTGGGCTCATGGACTTTGTCTTGCAATAAATCAGAGGACAAATGCCAGCATATTACTTCCACTGAATACCAAATATGCAAACACCCGGTGGATAAACACAATTCTAATCTTAAAAAAAAATAATAAAGCTTTAAAAGTACCCACCACCGGATCCTATGCCAATACATGCAACGCCTGTCCACCATAAGCATAAAGAAAATAGGCTCTGGAACAAAACCCCCTGTGCCCCCACACAGGAGCAAAAGAGAAAGGAGCAGCCTGCCCCCTATTTTCTTACCTTGAGGGCAGCTTGTACGGATGGCGCCTCCAGACCCACTTCCATGGATCCTGGAAGTCCTCTCTGCGCCATCTTCTTGCCCAGCCCCTTAAAGGAGGTATGGAGGATTCAGGGTGGCACTGTGGATCCGGCGCCACCCTCCAGCATAGCATGTCTGCTCCCCTTTTGATTACCCCTCACAGGGCTTCATTATCCAGGGTCCTGGGTGTACCAAGATGGCCGCTGCCTGACTTCCGGCAGTGACTGCGTCACTTCCTGCTGCCAGCACTGGAAGGGACTTAATCATTCCGCGCCCAACGCGATACACACGCTGGAGAATGAGAAGTCCTCACTCCCCAGAACCTCTAGAATGTAGCGAAGATGAACGCAGCGAAGATGAACGGCTGGCTGTGCCTTAACCTGGAGAATCTACTGATGTCATGCTAGCGGATGGGCCCCTCTGGGCCACCTCTAACAGGTACACACACCTGAAGGTAACCATTTATCCCAGACCTCTTCACCTGGTCTATGGATGGCCCAAACCCCAGAAGTACTGCCCCTGTTAAACGGGTTATGGTCACCGGGAGGCCCCTGCCACCAAGCAGGAAGGCTGGATAAAAAATAAATAAATTGTTTGGAGCTCCTGTCTGGCGGGAGGAAACAAATACTGGTCAGTTGAGTTGGGCATGTTTTCAGCCAGTTTGCAGGCTGAAGGAACCAGGATAGGCTATTGAAGGCATTTACTAGAAGATGATGCATATATGCACTGTTATATTAAGTTGTATTTTGCACGCGAAGAGCACCCTACGTATAGATACACTACCGCCACTCAGATATTCACACAACATACTTGCACAGTAACAATTCACATGGGTCCTGGGGGCCTGGGGAGGGCGGGAGCTCCACCCTCGGTCTCCTATTAGACACAACTCCACCTAGGCCAACGCTTTCCCAGCTGGCCTGGCAGGCGTTACTACAGCAGTTTTGCTGCAACCTTAGATCGCAACACCACAGCGTGGTGGCTGCTGAGGGCATTTCAACCCTCAAACCTTTCTCTAGGACTAATCAAAGTCCAAATCCGTTTCCTCTCTCTTTCCTCTCCACCTAAAGCTTCTCCTTTATCTTAGATCCTTTCACCCACCCAACTCATCTTTAGCACCCCCTATCCCCCCCCCCCCCCTCACACCCTAAACCCTACCCACCATCACCACACGACCATGGACGCAATACAGGTTGTTTCCCTAAATGCCAAGGGACTCAACATCCCTGAAAAGAGAAAGATGCTAATGCATGATATGAAAAGGATGAGGGCAGACGTCGTTCTCCTACAGGAGACGCACTTCAGGGAGGATAAGTATCCGATCTTAAAGAATAGGTACTTCCCCACAGTGTACCACTCTACATACTCGGAGGCCAAATCCCGGGGGGTATCCATCCAAATCGCAGCGAGAGTGCCGTGGACTCTAAAGGTAGCGAAAACAGACCCAGCAGGAAGGTTCCTGTTTTTGAAGGGGCAGATTGGGGAGACAAAAGTGACTATAGCAAACCTTTATGCTCCAAACAGTCAACAAGACTCCTTTATAAGGAAACACCTAGAATTGCTCCGAAACTTCGCAGAAGGCCAACTCATTGTAGGCGGTGACTTAAACATCCCCCTGATCCCCTCAGAAGACACATCCACCAGCACCTCATCCTCCACTAATAGGTCCCGCAAAATAATACATACCGCTCTTACCAATACGAGACTGATAGACGTCTGGCGCCTATTGCACCCAGGCGAACGAGACTACACTTTTTTCTCCAGAGTACACCAGACATACTCGCGCATAGACCACTTCCTTATACCCCATGACCAGCTCCAGGCAGTACAAGACACGACGATAGGGTCTATTACCTGGTCGGACCACGCCCCGATAACTATGAGATACGCATTAGCAGGCTACGACGTGAGGAGGAAACAGTCTTGGAGACTCAACGAGAGCCTCCTTCAAGACCCTGAAACGTTAGCTGACATTTCAAAGGAAATCACACACTACTTTAATACAAACACTACAGCAGACTCGGACAGGGGCTTAGTCTGGGAAGCACATAAGGCCGTGATCCGCGGGGTGCTGATAAAACACGGGGCCAGGATTAAGAAATTGAGATCTGCTCAGATCACGTTGCTATTGGATAAGCTGCAGACATTAGAAGCAAAACATAAATGCACACCGACCAGAGAGTTAGGGGGAGAGCTAGACACAATAAGAACACAACTGACTGGCCTACTACAGTTTAAAGCAAAGGCGGCATTACAAATTTCCCGCAAGGGGATATATGAGTCGGGAAACAAGTGTGGCAGGCTACTGGCACAATCTCTACGATCTCAAAAGGCGGCAGCATATATCCCACATATACACTCTCCGACAGGACAGAAAAAATCCCTACCTCAGCAAATTGCCCAGGAATTTAAATCCTACTATGGGACTCTATACAATCTTAACTCCACCCAACCGAACGCAGAACACATCAGAGAATACGTAGCAGAGTCCTTGATGCCCACACTACCGACTGAAACCTGTTCTCTCTTAGAGGAGCCCATAACTTTGACTGAACTGCAGATGGCGATAGGAAACACCAAACAGAGGAAAGCCCCAGGACCAGATGGCCTCACCATCCATTACTATAAGACCTTTCTCCCAGTACTAGGAAACCATCTGACCGACCTTCTGAATGACTTGGGTAAGGGGAATAAACTACACACCTCTACCCTACAGGCTCAAATTGCGGTGATCCCCAAAGAAGGGAAAGACCCAACCCAATGCGGGAGTTATAGGCCAATATCCTTGCTGAACACGGACCTTAAGTTGTTCACCAAGATATTGGCCTCAAGATTACAATCCCACATTACACAAATCATTCACTTAGACCAGGTGGGTTTTGTACCGTCTAGAGAGGCTCGAGATAACACCACGAAAGTTCTAAATCTACTCCATCAAGCTACTCTGGCCAATACACCAAGTGTCTTTCTCAGCACAGATGCTGAGAAAGCCTTTGATAGGGTTAACTGGACCTTCATGTTCACCACACTGCAACACATGGGACTAGGGCAGACCATGATGAATTGGATCTCAGCGATCTACACAACACCAACGGCACGAGTCAGGGCTAATGGGATTCTTTCAGATCCCTTCACAATTACAAACGGAACACGTCAGGGATGCCCACTCTCACCTATCCTATTCGCTTTATCCCTGGAACCCTTCCTGTGTCATATTAGACACAATCCAAACATTGAAGGGATCGCGATTAAACAGACCCAATATAAAGTGTCGGCTTATGCGGACGACCTACTGTTTTCATTATCCAACCCAACGGTGTCCCTCCCAAATTTGCTCCGGGAATTCTCTATATATGGAGCGCTCTCCAATCTTAAAATTAATTTTAGTAAATCAGAAGCAATGAGTTTGAACGTACCAAAAGCCCAACTTACACACCTCCAATCCAGCTTTCAGCTGAAATGGACAAATACGGCCTTAAAATATCTGGGAACATACATCCCTCAATCAATTTCGAAACTGTACGAGTTAAATTTCCCCCCCCTCCTTAAGAAGGTAAGAACGCTACTGAACGAGTGGCAATCTGGTCTGCATTCATGGCTGGGACGCTGCAATATACTTAAAATGTCTGTACTCCCGAAATTCCTGTATCTGATGCAAGCCCTGCCCATCCGAATACCAAGTAGTTATTTTAAACAAACTCAAACAATGTTTACGGATTTTGTCTGGGCAAAAAAAAGACCTAGGATGGCCAACTCACTGCTTGTCCTCCCCAAGCGCAGTGGTGGACTAGCACTACCAAGCCTTAGAGTATACTACCAAGCAACACACCTGGGGAGATTACTTGACTGGTGCAGACACCAGGAATCCAAACTCTGGGCCCAAATGGAACAGGCACAAAGTATAGTTCCCCTACGAGGCATACCATGGTGTTTTAGTGGTTTGCCGCTAGAGATTAAACAACACCCGTTAATAGGTAGCACGGCCCAGATCTGTGCACGTATCATCGCCCAATCCTCCCTCTCCTCACAGAACTCCCCTATATACCCCATACTAGGAAACCCCCTCTTCACACCAGGTATCAACGACGAGCCCTTTCGGTCCATGTTAGGGGTGGGATTATACCAAGCATTACACTTTAGTGACGGGGGGAGGTGGAGAACGGTAGCCGAACTCTCTGACCCCACAGGCCCATATAGACTTGACTTTATGAGAGCACTGCAACTGAAGCACTTTCTAAACACGATACAGCCACCGACAGGTAACAACCAACCACTCACATCACTGGAGGAACTATGTAATGACTCAGGAATACTACCACATACCCTCTCACTGACATACTCACTTATGATTACCCCGCCGGAGGACTTTATCCCACCAGGCTTACTTAGATGGGAACAAGACCTAGGGCTCCAATTCAGCAACGCAAAGAGGCAGTTAATCCTCAAGTACACGCACAAATCTTCAATATGTGCAAAAACCCAAGAGACGAATTTCAAAATCCTGTCCCGATGGTACAGAACCCCAACCATACTCCACAAATTTTTCCCAACAACAACGGATAGATGCTGGCGCTGCCAGACAGAGAAAGGAGACATACTGCACATCTTCTGGTCGTGCCCCAAACTGAGTCATTTTTGGAAAGTAATACACGAGACGATACAAAAAATGACAGAAAGAATTATACCCGCTGACCCGGCAATCTTCCTCCTTCATGCAACCGATACCCCTGACAGGAAATATAAAAATTCGGTGATTCGCCATTTACTAGACGCGGCAAAGGCCTGTATTCCACTTTGCTGGAAATCTGCTCATCCACCGTCCATTGACCTCTGGCTTCAAAAAGTGGAGGAAATAAGGATGATGGAGGACCTTATTCTAACCGAACAGAAGAGACAGGAGACATACACCAAGACGTGGCAGTTCTGGTCTATGTTTATTTTCTCAGAGGAAGGGCAGGCTCTGAGAAGGTCGGGAGACGTCACTTGAACAAACAGGTTGATAGATGTATCCCTTGGAGCGTGGGGTACATGCCACTACAGAATAGATCCCACTCTCTGACACTACTTTAACAACGCACCATGGTCGTGGGGTGTACTTCCCCTCATGTCCACCCCCCCCCCCCCCCCGTTTCTCCCCTCTCTTCCCCCCCCTCTGGTTTCCCTCCCCCCCCATCTCTAACTAACCTTTTCTCTATGCTGACTCCCCCCCCAAAGGGGGAGATAAAAAGAAAAAAGGGAGCCGGGCCCGCAGGACCAACACGTCTAAGTCTGGACATGTTAATAGACAAACGTAGATTGCACTCAAGGATGAGACACGCTCCAAACTCTTCATATACGAGCAAAGGCTCTCTATAAGGACCAAATTTATAATAACCTGCTCTGCTCCAAAGCAGACGGGACAGATATTACATTACACAATGCAACATCAGTATTTGACACCATTATATATCCGATAGTTGCCAAAGAAGTAATCTTTTATTTTTATTTTTTTAAGGCTCAAGATATTATGTCAAGTGTGTCATAATGTGAAGTTTATTTTTGTATTTGTATTGCAATCATATTATGTTGTAACCTGTTGGTCCATGTGGGACCTGTTCCTGTGTGAAAAAAAAAAAATTAAAAAAAAAAAAACAAATACTGGAGGGGCTATTGCATGTGGTGTACTTTAATGTGGATCATGTGTTTGCTGTGCTAGGTGGGAGGAGCCTAGCTCTGCAAGCCGTCCTGGAAGAGGACTTGGAAACAGGTAGAGATTATAAAGCAGTTTTGATTCTTTGCAGCAGCAAGACCTGTGAATGCCTCTATACCCATTTAAGATTTATATGGATTGGTTTGAGTGAGCACCTGGGCAATTAGACAGAAAACAGAGTGCGGTGACTACCCTTGGGACTAGATATAGAACACCATGATAAAGATATATAGAACCACTAGATCATACAATAGAGATTTAACACCATATGATATAGCTCTCAACACAAAAAAAATAAATAAATAAAAAAAAGGAAAAAAATGTGTAGCGTGTTTGTCAAACCTATATTTTCTGTAAAAATACACTCATCATGGCGTCATCATGGCTCCAGCCAATCACAGTGTTTGAGCCCGCGATAACCGGAAATATAACTCCAGGAGCGATGTCGCCAGCCGAAGCAGTGTACTTGGAATCGCTGCGGGGGCTTCGATCTAAGGTGAGTATTTCATAATGAGCTAGTATGCATTTCAGGTTTTTTTTGTTTTGTTTTTTGTGGGTTTACAAACACTTTAATTTGTAGGGATTTCCTCACTTCCTGTTTTGGCTATGGGACAAGTGTAAAGAAACCTCCAATGGGACACGGAAGGCAAAAAAGTTTTACTGGGGTTATAACCCTCCCTTACTCTATCCAATATTTGAAAAACCATTTGCATATAGTTCCATTTTAAAACAGTGAAAGACTATTGCTAGTCTCATGTTCTTGAGCACCCAATGGGCATGTTGCATTTGTATGTACATGGTTTAAGAGGGGGGGGTTGAATGTCAGGAACTTCACCTATAACAACTTGATAAAAAACAATGTTCTTTAGCAAGGAACATGCATTCTACATAATGCTATGTAAATTGCCTCCAGCATTGCTCCTGTTTCTTCCTGCTGGTTGCTGCCATTTTACTTAAGCCCAGAGGCTCCTGTACAGCACTAAATCATCAAGTGGCACTAAATCCATAGGATTTAACAGTTTCTAAAAAGTTACATTCCTGGAATGCCAGGATTGCCAATTGTTACATGCTTGTGTCCTCAAACTGTCAAGCCATCAAATGACTGGTGTCATAACTGATCACGTGCAGCTGCAAATTAAACAGGTGTTCTGCCCACTTACGAAACAATTAAAGTCAGTAGCTACAAATACTGTGGATCAGTTGTCGCCACCATTCCTGGTAAGGGAAACCTTTCGGCCAGACTGTTCCCTACTGCGCATGCGCAAAGTGCGCTGCACTTTAATAGGCCCTGTGGCAGAGAAAGGAGAAGGGGGCCGAACTTCCAAGAGATGGCACAGTGGTGCCACCTCTGGAAGTGGGGAAAGGGTACCTGTCAAACACCGGTACCAGTTCTCCCCTCCCCCCTGAAAGGTGCCAAATGTGGCACCGGAGGGGGAAAGACAGAAAAGTGGCAGCTTCAAGTCTGTCAGCACATCGGCCTTTACAAACTCAGCAGTGCCTAAAATTGGGAGCAGCTGAGCATGTGCAGAGCAGGGTGAGCATTACTGGATTTTAGAGAGGATAGACACTTAAAAAGGATTTACATAGCTATACCTGCAAAATGGGCCAGCCTAAAGTGATCTAGCAGGACTTAAATTTTCTGACTAAAGTTCCACTTTTAACTGGAAACAACTTTATATCACCACAAGGGGGCTGAAAAGCACTCTATATGATAAGAGTGCAGGCGACATGTTTTTAAAGGAGACATCAGGGGTCTATTGGAGGAGTCATATTAGATGTCTTATCTGCACTGTTGAAGTTGATAAAGCATAAATCAGCAAATGGATGTTTTCTGATCTCCCACTGCTCCATTCGTAGCTCCCTGGCAAACCCTGGTCCCTTTCCACAAGTGTTGCAGCTAGTCCAGAAAGCTGCAGCATCAAATATATAAATTAGGAGTATGAATTCCATAAATGGCCACAGCTGGGTTGAGGCAAAGTGCAAAGCAGTGCCATTTCCATAGGAAGAAAAGCTCAAAACTTACCCAGCAAGTATAGCTCCGATGTCAGAAATGAACCACTCTGCAGAGTTAAATCCCAGGATTCCAACTCCATGGTATCTTTCAAGGCCCAACTTCAAATATTTAAAGGAAGAAAAAAAAAAAAAAAAAAAAAAAAAGTAAGAAAATTGTACATACTAAAACAGATGCATTTTACACCTAGCATAGCAGCATACCTTAAGAAATCCTTTGGCTGCTATCCTGCACTGTTCATAGTATTGCTTGTAAGTTAATTTGTTCCACTGGTCTCCCTGTTTTGATGCCAGAGCAACATGATCACCATATTTCTGAACAGAATCTTGAATTAACTGGTGAATGGTGACTGGAGGGAGACTGGCTATACCAGACTCTTCTGTCCGCAGCTCCACACAGCCATCCCTCTGCGTAGTCCAGAATTTCAAGTCAGCTGTAGAGGCGTTTGGCTGATCTAGAAAGCAGAGTTATATCTGGTAAAAAATGATGACATGCTACTCATTTCATATATTGTAAATATGGGCTTAATAGGTACAATTTCCTTCCAATCAGCAGGTTGGCATTTGGCACAACAGGTCACCCAAACAAGGTGCCATCAAGGAGTACTGGTAGTATTTACGGCTATTTGATGCCAAATTCAAACAACTTTAAATCGGATACTTTTTCACAAGTCTTTCTTCCAAAACAAAAATTAACCGCTTAGGACCGCCTCACGCCGATATACGTCGGCAGGATGGCCGTGGATCGGAGGGAAGCATAAAAACCCAGGAGTACTGTCTCCATGGAAGTATACACAATAAAAATGCTATAAAACTATCCTTTATTTTGGAAACGCTATAACTTTTGCATAAACCAATAATCGCCAATTGCGATATTTTTTTACCAAAATAATGTAGAAGAATATGTATCGGCCTAAACTGAGAAAAAAAATGTTTTTTTTTTTATATTTTTTTGGGGATATTTATTATAGCAAAAAGTAAACTATTTTTGTTTATAGCGCAAAAAATAAAAACCACAGGAGGTGATCAAATACCACCAAAAGAAAGCTCTATTTGTGGAAAAAGGATGCCAATTCGTTTGCGACCCCTGTCGCACGACCGCGCAATTGTCAGTTAAAGCGACGCAGTGCCGAATCGCAAAAAGGGGCCTGGTCCTTTGGCTGCAAATTGGTCCGGGGCTTAAGTGGTTAACTAGCTTGCAAGATTTTAAGACATTTAAATTATGAAATTCATCACTGCATTTACATTTTCTTTCATACATCATGGGACACAGAGTCAGGCTAAAATTCATTACCTACTGGGACATCCCAGAGCAATAGCCTTGAGGGAAGGGAGACACCCTGCCAAATAATAGTCATCAGAACTTGTACGTCAGCCCGCAGTACACTATGGCCGAAAGCCAAATCCTCGGCTGCTCGAACACCCACTTGATAACATTTTGTGAACGTATGCACTTAAGACCAGGTAGCAGCCTTACAAATCTATGCCACAGATACCCAATTGCGAAAAGCCCAGGAGGTTCCTACACCCCTGGTAGAATGAGCTCTCACCCTAAAGGGAGGAGCTTTACATTTCAGACCGTAGGCCTGAATGACCAATTGACGGACTTAATTGGCAAAGGAAGCTGCCTGCCCTTTCTTGGGTCCTTTTGGTAAAACAAAAAAAAAAAGGAGGAGGAGTCTGATCCTCGGATCTCCACAGAACTAGACAAATAAACCTTGACTGCCCAGACGATGTCCAAAGAATGCCTCCTCCGCTGAACGAGGCTGAGAGAAAAAAAAAGGCAAAATAATGTCCCGATTTAAATGAAAGGCAGACACCACTTTTGGCAAAAAGTGATGGAACAGGTTGTAACACGACCCTGTCATGGTGAAGGATCAAGTATGGTTCCCTGCACGAAAGGGCCGCCAACGCCGAGGTGATGGCCATCAGGAAGGCTAGCTTGCATGACAGCAAGTAATGGAATTAATTTCCTTGATAGGCTGAAATAGTCATTTCAG
Organism: Lithobates sylvaticus; assembly: GCA_028564925.1. NCBI lineage: Eukaryota > Metazoa > Chordata > Amphibia > Anura > Ranidae > Lithobates > Lithobates sylvaticus. The sequence goes on along the minus strand of CM053026.1, from coordinate 489,155,394 downwards.
CCTAACAGACAACACCGAGTTCAAGTCCCAAGGACACATAGGTGACCTAATGGGGGGGTGGGGGGGGGGGAAGCAAGTGAGTTACCCCCTGCATAAAAAGGTTCAGTGACTGGGAGGCTAAAGGCCTTTGGAAGAATACTGATGGGGCCGAAACTTGACCCCCAATTGTACTGAAAGCCAATTTGATTTCCACAGCCGACTGTAAAATAAAAAGAGAATTCTCCCAATCATGCATTTCTGAGGATGCCACTTTCTGGCTTCACACTAAGCAATACAAGTCCAGACCTTATGATAAATTTCCTAGTGACAGCTTTTCTAGCATTCACTAGGGTAGACACTAATCCCAAGATGCCATGGTCCTTCAGCATCCTGGCTTCAATAGCCATGCCGTCAAATTTAGAGACTGTAAATTGGGGTGGAATATGGGACAGTAGATCGGGGCGATGTGGAAGCATCCATGGCCATCTATTGTCAGTCTCCCAATCTCTGGGAACCAGGGCATCTGGGCCAGGCTGGTGTGACCAGAATGACTGGAACTCCCTCTTTCCGAATCCTGCGCAACAAATGTGGAAGAGGGATCGGAGGGAAAGCATAAACCCGGGAGTACTGTCTCCATGGAACTATCAGAGCATCTGCTCCGATTGCCAGAGGATCCCTTGTTCGGGACACAAATTGCTGTAGCTTGTTGAATCTAGATGCCAATAGGTCGACCTCTGGCCATCCCAAATGCTGGCAAATTTCCTGGAACACCCCTTGGTGTAGGGACCATTCCCCCAGGCAGATCTGCTGGCGGCTGAGATAATCTGCCTTCCAGTTCTCTACTCCCGGGATATGGACTGCCGATATAATCAGTCCCTCTACCCAGGCTAGTATGTGGTTCACTTCCTTCAGAGCTAAAAGACTTCTGGTACCGCCTTGGTGGTTTATATAGGCCACTGCAGTGACACTGTCGGACAGATCCCGATAGGGCAGAAGCTCCACCATCCAGGACCGTAGGGCCACAGGTACTGCCCGTAAATCCAGGACATTGATGGGCAGGATCTGTTCTGTCCCTGACCATTTCCCCTGAGCTGTGAACCCTTCTAGGGTCGCTCCCCAACCTGAGAGAGACTGGCATCTGTAGTCAGTACTCCCCAAGTTACCAGGCGAAAGGATCTTCCCTGTCGCAGGTTCTGATCCTGCAACCAACAGTTTAGGCTTAAGCGTGCCCGAGGAGATAAGCACATTGGATAATCCAGGGCTTTTCCTCTTCTGGTCCAGGCCAACAAGATGTCTTGTTGTAAAGGCCTGGAATGGAACTGGGCATAGAGCACTGCCTCGAAGGAGGATACCATCCTCCCTAGGAGACTCATACAGAGCCGAATGGAGGAGGGTTGTCTGGTGCCCCTTATCTGATGCACCTGAACCTTCAGGGCACAGATCCTTACAGGTGGCAAGAATATTCTTGCTTGAAACGTATCTAGGATCAGACCTAAATAATTTAGACTTTGAGCTGGTTTCAAGGCTGACTTTTTGGCGTTTATGATCAAGCCTAAGCTTTTTAAATACCACACTGTACATATTATGCTCTGTTCTAGAGCCTGAAATCCGTGATCGCAGAGTAGGTAGTCCAGATACCCGAGCACCAGAATCCCTTAGGCCCTTGAAAAGACCCAGTACTGGCGCTAGGACCTTTAACAACCGGGGAGCCGTAGCCAGACTGAAGGGTAGAGCCACAAACTGAAAATTATGTTCCTCTACTGCAAAAATGTAGGAACCTCCGATGAGGCTGAAAGATAGGCATGTGTAAATACAAGTCTTTTACATCGATGGAGGCTAGAAAGTCTCCCCTCTGGAGTGAGGCTACTACTGAGCGGACAGACTCCATCCGAAAGGACTGCATCAGATACTGGTTTAGAGACCTTGGGTCCGAAATGGGCCTCGTGTCCCAGTTTGGTTCCTGAACCGTAAACAGGTTTGAGCAAAACTGTGCCCCTTTCAGATACTGCAACCTCTACAATCACTCTTTGATGTACTAGATGTAGTGCCCGAAGCAGTACGTTACTTTTTGGAGGATTCGAGGGAAGGCTAGATCTTAAAAACATGAGGGGGTACCCCCCGCAACTCTAGCTTGTGACCGCAAGATATAATTGAGGTGACCCACTTGTCCTGAATTATTGTTCCCCAAATGTCCGCAAAGTGCAACTGCCTTCCCCCCCACTCGATGGAGTGGGGGCATCCCCCTCAAAAGGAGGGCTTGGTGCTGGGTTTAGAAGAATATTGGACCCAGGGCCTTTTCTGGCCCTGCTGCTTTTGCCCCTGGCCCGAGCACCTTTTTGGCAACGGAAGCACCTTGACGCTGAGACATTAGAGGAAGCAGTCCCTGAGGTTTTAAATGAGGGACGTCTGGTGCTTTGCTTCACAGGAAGTAGAGAACTCTTTCCCTCCGGAGATCTTTTGGATACATTTGTCCAAATGATCACCAAATAAATGTTCCCCATGAAGAGGGAAACCTGCCAATAACTTTTTACAAAGAAGCTTGGCTGACCAGTTCTTAAGCAATATGAGTCTGCACATATGTACAGACGAGAGAGACAAAACGAGAAACCTGCTGTATTGAATCCTTTAAAAAGGCATCAATAGCAAAAACACATCGCTCGAGAAATATCTGTCTTACTTTCAGGCAGATCATCCTCCTGGTTAGGCCCATCAGGCCGTTTGACCTGATCCTTTATTGACTGGCAGATACCAATTGCTGCTACAGCTGGCTGAATAGCTGACCTGGCCAAAGAAAAAGGAAGCCTTTAAAAAGGACTCCAATTTCTTGTCAACAGGGTCTTTCAAGCCCTATGCGTTATCTACCAGACAAAGTTAAGTTCTTGTTTAAAAGGAAGAGACTGCTGCATCTACTGCTGGCATGCTCCATTTTTTAACAAACTTTTCATCCAAGGGATATAAAAAAGGGAAAAACCTCTTAGGAGGAATATAAATCTTGTCCGGATGTTCCCAATCAGCATACACCACCTGTTCCAACAGTGGGTGTAGTGTGAAAGCCTGTGCGGCCTGAGGAGGCCACAGGGATCCCAGAGGACCAGGGGGGCTCAGTCACCTCTGCAAGAGCAACTGAAAAGGCAGAACAAACCATTTTGTTAAGAGTCAGGATCAAAAGCCTCTGCGACTGAAGCAGACATCAACTGGATATCTTCTTGTCCAAATTGCTCAGAAGCAGACTCATCTGCTGAGCCCTCCACAGAGTCCTGAGCTTTAAGCTCTTCCCCATCCTCAACCCATTCCTACTTCAAACTAGGAGTCTATGCAACAATCCTGCTAAGCACCTTTAACCTTCCAAACACTTGGTGACTCAGGTAAGGAAAAGATGAACCGCTGCAAGTGTCTGTTCAGAGCCTGCTCTGTGTCCTACAGCTGGAAGCACCACATGCTTGGCCTACAAATGGATCCGATCGTTCAATCCCTTGATTCATTTAAGAACAGTTTGTGGGACTAGAGACCTGGAGCTCAAAAAAAAACTGTACCATCCACCTTGCAGACACTGGTTTTAAAAAAAAAAAATAATAAAATAAACACACACGTGTGTGTGTGTGATCACTTCCTGTCTGAAGACCTTTGGTCTACCAGTGTCCATTCACCTGATTGAGTATAACCCAGTAGGTAATGAATATTAGCCGACTGTGTCCCATGATGTATGAAAAATAAAAAAACACCACTAAACAGTAAAGTTAGCAAAATTTTTTGTAGAATATGGAAGATGTTACACCACGAGAATCGTGATGTTTATTTTAAGCAAAAAATAATAAAAAATCACGATTCTCATTTTAGCCAGAATTGTGCAGCTCTATACAAGCTCTGACATCCTTTGTGGCCGTTACCTTGTAGTTCTCAATGAACTACCATGGCTCTGTGGAGTGCCGCGGTAGTTCCCTGATTCTTCCTGTCAAATTGTATCTGCTTGCCCATATAGGATGTAGGGACACACATACTCTGACAGACCTGCATGGCTCCAGCGATCTGCTGATCAGTAGTGCAATGCTTTACAGGCTCCAAAAAATAAAAAATACAATTTAATTAAAAAAAAAAAAAAAAAAAAAATAAAAAAAAAAGAATAAAAGCACTTTTACTTGCATTTATTATTTCTTAAAAGTTAACTTATCCTTTAAAATGCAACCTATCTGCATTTCAAGGCTAGGTTAACTTCTTGTGCATGTTGGGAATGCACACAATCATGAAAAAAAAAAAAAAAAAAAAAAAGGGAGAGGACACATACCCACAGTTACTGCTTCAGGACTTGCATCATTAGATTTGTGTTGGTTTTTCAGCTCTTCCTCGCAGTTCTCTTCTATACAGCTAAGCAAACCAACAAAATAAATTGAGCTAAACAATATTCCAAAAACAATCAGGAAAACAATCTAAAAGAAAACCTTTCATGCCCAAACATACCCTCAATTGTAGCCGCACCCACAAATTACCTTGGGTACTACAAGAACAGAATTGATGTGGAAAAAGTGGACAGGGCTTAACCTGAACCTATGCTGCTATAGAGTAAAACAGGGGTGGATTTACAAAAGGCAAGCACTTTGCCTTTAGTAATAGCAAGTCCACTGCGTTCGGGGTCAGAAGTAAAACACAGTTCAGGAGTCTTTTACAATGGGCCCAATCAGGCTGCACTACTCACTCAAAAAAAAAAAAAAAAAAAAAAGAGTGCCATTATTCTTTACTTGTAATGCAGCCCAACTGCATAAATTAAACACATTGGTGGCTTTCACTGGACTTTAAAAGTATGGGTTTCAGGAGGAGGAAGAACAAGAGGAACCTTCAGAGAGCTGGTAGACCGTCAGTCACTGGAGAACTGGGAGCGGCTAACTCAGGCTCTCAGCGACTTGCCAAAAGGTTGAACTGAACCAGTTGTCAGCCCAGGTTTCTGGGTGGACCCTAACCATGTGGTTAGGAGCTTTCCGGAGCCTGGACTGGCTCTGACACATCAGCCGACAGCTGGCTTTAGCCCATTGTCAGCTGAAACCAGGTGACAGGAGCGAAGAACCAACTGCACTCCTGTAATACCATAGGAGAAGTACAGCCAAAAGAGCTTTGGCTTTAATTCTTTAAAACTAGTCTAGGCCCCAGCTCTCCTGCAGTTGATAAATATTCTACATCATTTTGATAAATGGAAGAAAAGGTTTTGTGGCTTCTTTGTGGATAGCAATTTTGTAGGTTGCAATTGTTACATTTGCCACACCGCTAAAGATTGCCTCCCGGCGTGTCTGCGCAGTACGCAACATAACTCCAGCTGATAGGTTGATCAGCTGGCGTGACGTCAACACAGCACATGTGCAGAATGTTGGATGCCTCTGTTAGACCGCCATAACTGCCGCTCAACACACTGACCCCGCCGTGCAACAGCAAGGCAGAATCTGACAATTATGTTCTCCCTCTGCGCTTTGCAGAACGTCAGATAATGCCTCCGACGATCTGCGCACGTTCAGTATTGACGTCACGCCAGCTGATCAACATTTCAGGTAGTGTGATGTTGTGTACTGCACATGCCCGGCGGAGGCCTAATTCGATAGGACACCCACTATCATTTGAGTTTGAAATGTTTGCTGTACAGACAGACAATTTGGAGGCGGTGATTGCGGTCCTATATTCCCGTCAATGCTGTTTGCATTCTCTACAACTATGTCACGTAAAAGACTTACCCTTGTGATGCCGTTACATGTATATCTTTTAAAAACACATCGTCCTCTGGTGTTTCACAAGTATTTTTCAGAATTTCTGTAGCAGCATTCGTTACCATAGAAGACATGTCGGGATCACACTGCAATGTCACTGTAACAAATTCCAAGAATAAGCGCATGCAAGGCCACATGTCTAAACATAACATTGTATTACACTTCAGTGTTTTTATTTTTATTTATTATGGATGGAGTTGGAACAGTGAAAAGTGCCTTGGTAACTGGGATGTTCTGGCTGTAAGCTCCCCTAAATCTGACATTTGTCAGGCTGCCTGCCACACGGGAAAGGAAGACTGTTTCCACCATGTGACTGAGGCAACATTGCCGAAATTACATATACTGTCAGATCAGTCTACCCCCCACAAATAGGTTTAAAAGTTGAGATTTCATGTTTTTTTTTCTCCCAAGTGTTAACAAATGTAGAACTCTAGTCCATTTGTCTCCTCGCTGGGGAGATTGCTTCTATATAATTTAGCGCGGTCTCCAAACTGGCCCTCTGCTTGCACTTGGCCCCTGGGGCACAATTCCTCCCACTGATGCCAATGATGGGGTATAACCATTACAGGGGTAGAGGGGATATCGGTTCCAGTGAACTGTCAAAAGGCAAGACTTCCACTCATGTCACTGGGGCAAAATGTGAGATCAACAATATGAATGTCTAACCCCCCCACTATGAATTCCAAAACCAGAAACATTTGTCTTGCCTTCTACTTGAACACCTTTCCAACAGATTGCACCATATAAGCAGATGTGTGCTTTATTACACGCAGCTCAGTGTGTACACTGACCAAATAACAGTGGTAGGACCACTATTAGCAAGCCAGGAATTTCACACAGATGGAGCCCCCATTCAGCAAAGTGCAACTGTCAAAGCAGCAGTTGTTGGCCACACCCAAATTCAGGACAACATTTACCAATATTTGTTTAGTCTGATGGTATACCCTCACTTGACATATTTGGTAATGCTGACCTGACAAATCAAGTCCAACCATTAAAAGGACCTTTTCTACTAGTGATCTGTTGATCTCAAAAGCTCATAAGATGTGAAGACACTAGAGGGCAGCCAGGTTGGCAGGCACGCCCCAGCTGCCTTTAGATAGTTGTGTTGGGGCGTCTGGCTTGGCAGAGCATTTTTGATCAAGCTAGGCAGTGGCCTGAGCAGATATCGCTCAAGGACAGGAGATATATAGATTAAATTTATATATATATATATATATATATATATACACATATATATATTACACACACACATACACATACACACACACACACAAATAAAAATAAATGGCCACCTCAAATCTATGGATGTCCTCAAACAGAAGAAGCAGAAAGCTAGACCATACGCTATTCTTACATCTATGCTTTGATAAATGAAGCCCAAGAGTAAAACACACTTCCTACAATTTGATTAGTTTTTGAAAAGCTAAAAGTGAGATTGTTTAAATTGTGCTAACCCTTACATTACACGGTTGGTAGTCCTAAAGACTGAACAATTGGATTGTAAAGTATATGGCCAGATTAAGCAAAAACTAGATAGATACATGAGCCAACATGCTTAAAAAAAGGCAAGTCAAAAATCCAATGTCAAATGTTTGCCTATCAAACATTTCATATTTACACGCTTCCAGTAGCAGATGTTCCAGCATGCTAGCTTTTTCACATCAAGGAAATGTAATCAGAATGGAGATGTGAAAAAAACACTGCTCACATCCTGCATCCATCCCTATACAAGCAAAAGCTTGCAGGGTTTAAAAAAAAAAAAAAAAAAAAAAAAAGAAGAAGAGGAAATCCATTGATTAGGTAATGAGGGCGTAGGACTGCAGTCACTTCCATATGCCTAGACCCCCAGCAAGCCTCCATTCAGAAATACTGGCAACCTTTAACCGGTACACCCTACCATATGGAAGCCACAAAAATGGTGTTAATGGAAACCGCTGGCTTGGCTACATTATAATCCCATAGGTATGCTCTAACACCACATACTAGGAAGGGCGTGCTATATCTAATCACATTCACAATTTCAGTTTTAAAATACAGCCATACATCAGAGTAAGATGAACCAGTCTGATGCAATTATTCCAAGCAGTGTTACATTCTGTGATCACAAGTGCACCATGGATTAAAATATGGTTCTGCAGAATGCATATAATGTGTCACCTAATGTAATGTTAAAAAAATAAAATAAACAAACACACACAGACATTCTACAGGTTGCAATGAACATGCACATATTTTGTATTTTAAAACAAAACGACAGCATTAGATGAGGGTTATACTCACATAGCATCTTCACAGTCGCACATACACCTCTCCCTATTGCAGCATGTACTAGTCAGCAGCACAGCCTCCCTGCTTCTTACTAGCAGAGCTGATTAAGCCAACCTCCATCCGGAAGACTAGTAAAAAGTGTGACATCACGCCTATCTTTTCTGTAATTGGATGTCTCCCATCAGCCCACAAACCCCACTCCTTATTCGTGTGGCCTGACAGCCAGCCCCCACTCTGCACATGGTGGTGCATCACTACGCTATAGCCTCCCAGAGGATGTGATGATCATTTCCCTTCCCACTAGAGCAGCGTACAATGCTCCGAGCAGGGTTACTTTCGGTCAGACCAAAATAAACACGCAGACAGCAAGGCAAAGAATTGCACAGGTGTTTCATGAGACGCCAATGAGGATGTATAATAAATGATTAATGATGCTATAGGACATAAAACCAAGTCTAAAACACAGCTTAGGAGGTAAAAAAAACAAAAAGCCATTCTCAATACATTACATTACATTAATGTACATATACATTATAGTATACTGTCTGCAATGCATCACATGTGGGTCATCTGTTAGCAGTGTTTCTCAACTAGAGCACAGCCTTCTTTAGAGACTGTAACCCAGTTATCATGCAGACAAGTCAAATATTACAAGAGACACGAGGTATATTGCATGTAAAATACAAATCCAAGTCAGACAGTACAGATAGGGACAAGGTCAGTGTTCTACAGGAACATTACTTTTTAGTGAAGCAATATTCAGGTTATATACAGGTTACATTGAACTCAAATGCAGATTAGGGCTTGTTCACTTTTGTGGCTGGGAAATTGGAGGGGTTATATAGGGGGGGGATCAGAAAAAAATAAAATAAAGGTCGTCAAGTCAGTTTTAGCAGCAACCATCCCTTAACCCAACACCGGACTGACCACCCCATCGGGAGCAGCATTACCAAACGTGACTCATTCATGTGAATGGGGCCACACCAAGTGCAATACAAATCGGTATTTTTGACAGTCCAATATAAACTTAGTTGAAAGTCCCTGGTCTCGTCAGTTCTGCCCGTCTACTGCCCATCTTCCCACAACTTCCTGGACTCTCTGCATGCTTTACAGATTCTCCTTTGCTGTTTACTAAATCTCTAAGCACTACATATCCCATGGTACCTTGTTGCCTGCAAGCCGATTCCTATACTCCTCTCAGCTCTCTTGCAGAAGGCAGGCTCTGTGAAACGTGTGACAGCAGTGACTACTCACATGGCATTGGGATTGTGTCACCAAATTCAGGGAAGTAAATGTCTGGGCATCTCTGAAGTTTACAAAGCTATTCAGGTGAATAGGAAATTAATGTACGATTTGACATTTTTACCATAGATGCACTTTAAAGAGGAGTTCCCATTATAAAAAATAAAATAAAAAATGAAGTCAGCAGCTACAAATACTGCAGCTGCTGATTTAATAAAAATCGGACTGTTCCAGGGTCCAGCAATGCGGGGGATCAAAGCCCCACTCCCTCCCCCTCCGTTCGGCGGCACGGGCATTGTAACTGGGCACCCGGCTGTGGCTTCACAGCCGGGCACCCACTGTACATGCGCGAGCGGCGTGCCGTGGTTGCCCACGTACTTATCTGGGACCTGTCACGTGTCCCAGATGATTGACAAGAGGAAGGGGGCAGAGCTGAGCCCTTCCTGCGCTGAGGGGAAGTGATGTCACCAGCCCAGGCACTGAAGGAGGCAGACTACGAGGGACCCCCGAGCAACAGGAGGCGAGAAAAAAAAAAAATTCTGAAATTTTTTTTTGGATGCAACTCCACTTTAAGCTGAACTACAGGTTCAAAAACTAATTTAAACATATTTGTAGCCAAAGAATATAAACCCTGTCTGAGCGCCCCAAATGTCTTTACAAACCCAGATATTACCTTGTAAAAACTAGCCGCCACATCACAGTGCTGAAAAAAACCCCAAGCTGAAAGCTGTGGGAGGGGGTCCAAGAGGCCCCACCCACTCCAGACTACCTACAGAAGGGGTGGAGACAAGACCCGGCACAAGGAAAGAGGAGCAGTGACATGTCTATTTCAGGAAGCTCCTGCCCAGAGGAAAAGCTTCACAAGATTACTGCACAGATCTTGGACGACATACACAAAAGCACGCCAATATTCAACAATGCACATAAAATATTTGCCGATACCCAAGTTCAGCTTTAACTTTAATTTTTTATTTCATTCATTACAGAAAAAACGCCACGTATAAGTACTAAATGTATGAAACCCATTTCTAAAGCAGCTGTGCAAATTAATATAAAAATACAACACACTAAAAATGAACCAATCCTACTATGATTATTACAATAATTCTATGCATCATATGCTAATCACCGCAAAATACAAGCGGTGTTCAAGTGAAACCAAGACTTAATTATACAGGTATAAAAAAAAAAAAAAAATAGAAGCTAGCATGGCGATATTAAACGCAGTAATAAGTGGCAAGCGTGTCCGGTTACTGATATGCAGCGCACGCCAAGGGCCAATCTAGAGACGGTTAATCAAGATGGCAGACATTAGTGCGTGCGTGGAACAGCGTGCGATTATGAAGTTTGTGGACGATAGCGTAAAACATGTGGATATCTACAGAAGACTTCAAGCACAGTACAGTGATGATTTACTGTCGTGTTCTAAATGATGTGCATAAGCGTTTGCAGAAAAAACAGCCTGGTTTCATCACTATAGCCTAGTACAGTGTTTCTCAACTCCAGTCCTCAAGGCGCCCCAACAGGTCATGTCTTCAGGCTTCCCATTATTTTGCACAGGTGATTTGATCAGTTTCACTGCCTTAGTAATTCCCACAGCTGGTTCTGAGGAGGGAAATCCTGAAAACATGACCTGTTGGGGCGCCTTGAGGACTGGAGTTGAGAAACACTGGCCTAGTACACACTATTTTTTTTTTTTTTTGATTGAACAAAAAAAACTCAAAAACACTGACAGCCGAGGTTGGAGTCACTGTACTAACAAGCCAAATGTTAGTACAGCGATATCCAGGGTGGACATAAAAAGCAATGGCTTTCAGCTGCTGACCAAAGAGGACACCTACCTGTCCTGGAGTCCAGCATTGTCGGCACCGCAGCTGATGTTTCCATCAGCTGTCGGGTGCTGCCGCCGCTATTGCGGGTAATGGAACCCAGCAGTGTAGCCTTACGGCTTCATGCCGGGAACCCTACTGCGTATGCGCAAGGCCCTGCTCCTCTCCAACTGGCCCAGCGGCGGGGGGGGGTGGTGGAGGAGGGAGTCCCGCAGTGACGTCATGGGCTGTGGCGCAGACTCCCCGAAGTGGGGAAAGGATACCTGTCAAAGACACCAGAGGGGGAGAGGAGACAAAATGAGCAAAAGTTCCACTTTTGGGTGGAACTCTGCTTTAAAATTCGTTTATTCAGCATTAAAATGGAGCATGAGGCTGTATATGCTGCAATATTTACATTTTTGGTAAACTCATTCAATGAATCCAAGCTCTGCAGGCTGAGATAACATGCACTCACAATTTCACAGTAACCATGGAGATAAAACAAAGTTCAGGAATATTACTTTATCCCATTGTTTTGCAAATCTACGTACATTACAAACTGATTGAATCGGTTCCGATATCACCATTTTACTAGCCTGACAGCTTATTATTCTAAATGGGAAACCTAGCTATCCTTTCTGGGCTACATATAGCCATCACGTGAAACTACATGTATTCTGATCTACCAATATTTCAGTTACTCACGAGGCCTGTAAACTTACCATCTCTTCGCAAACTCCCTTTGTGTACACAAGATACACAGATTTCCCTCAGCCGCTGGACGCAGAAGGATCCCATAGGGGCGTCCGGGCCGACGGAAATTGCACTTACCCAAACATCATTAAGGTTGAGATTCTACCTTAAGGATACAATTTCAAGTTACCGTTTTGTTCGCAAAAGAATGCACTATATTTATCATTATATGTAATGCAATTTAATAGACCAGCAAGCTTATTGTCTGGCACCTGGTCCCGTTCTTGTTCCTTTCTGTTATATATATATATATATATATATATATATATAATGTGTTAAAACAATAACATTTATTGAACCTAAATGGGAAACCTTCATTTTGTTTGCAAATATTAAAGATACCAAGTACCAGCAAGAATAAATCCTTAAATTTAAAGAGCACCTGTTATTTCAGATCCATAATGGCAGCACCTGTTAGCGGGCATCCACTCACTTACTGCCACCACGTCCCCCACCTTGTTGTGTCACTGCCGCATAACCAGCCGTCCCATTAAAGTGAATGGGACTGTTAGTGAGTCAGAGGAGGAGCCACTGCAGGACAGGACAGAAATGACAGTTGCCCTTTAAAAACTATTTAAACCAAGCCTTTTTACTAGTGATTTAAATCAAATCCACCCTGGCGATATTCCCCACTGAGCCATTGTGTTCCAACAGGGGGACAGCCCCTCACCATTGGCTGAGAGTGCTGATCAAGAGACCAGTCAGCTACTAGTTTTCCAGCATGCTCATCTGACAGAAGCCGGCATCTGTCGGACTTGCTGCCACACACACACACACGCTGAATGTTGGCCAGTTCTTACTGGCACGGCCGATGTCACCCGACATTTGGCTTGTGTCTACTAGGCTTAAACTGGTTGTAAATTTCTTTGACCTACAGGTAAGCCTTAATCTAGGCTTACCTGTAGGTCCAAGAAATATCTCCTAAACCTACACGGTTTAGGAGATATTTGCCAAAAGACAGGCACTCAATGGTCTAGGCTTGCGCCGTAGACGACGATATGCCGGCTCCCGTGCACATGCGCAGGAGTGACGTCATCGCGGCGCCATCGAATGACAGCGCCGGAGCCAAGAGACCCACCAAGAAGATGGAGGCTCCGTACACAAGGGGACAGCGGTGACTTGCTGGCTCCCGTGTCAGGTAAGTGACACATAATGGACTACTATGCGATGCATAGTAGTCCATTATGCTTTACCTTTGCAGGGAAACAAAGAGGAAGTAAACCCATTAGGGTTCTTTTATTACTGTATACAAGACTCAAAAGTCTAGGTCTGACTAACACCCCTCGTACATAAAACTCCAATTAAAACCATCAATAAAGTGCCAAATTTTGTGCAGAATAGACAAATTCAAATATATCACTCTTATAACTGCAATACGTCCACTCCACCATGGAGGTATGAGAATCCCTGTGCAATCAAAAACCCATCTAATTTTTAGGGTTTGACAGCTTAAAGCTGAACTTTTCGCAATCAACTTTGACATTAATACTTACTTACAAACAGATTCAACTTAAGAACAAACCTACAGTCCCTATCTTGTTTGTAACCCGGGGACCCCCTGTATAATACAATTACCGTTTATAAAATTGCTACATTTTAGTTTTTTTACATTTCTCCAGGTCTAAACAAAATGTCATACATCTTTAGAGTCTTCAGGAGGGGCCATCACAGCTAAGCACACCCTCCAGACTGCATGTCTTTGCTTTAAATATTAGAAATTAATTTAATAGCGTTTTTTGGTTTGTGGTGCCCGGATGCAATATAGTTGCACTTTAAACTAAAGTTGGTCAAACAAAACCTGTCGTCATTAGCCAGCCAGGTATCTAGACTTCACAACCGCAGTCAGAGTCTCTACACTATACACCATGAGGCCACCATATGGGAAAGAAGGACATTGGGGGGTTATTTCCAAAAGGCAAATCCACTTTGCACCACAAGTGCACTTGGAAGTGCGGTCGCTGTAGATCTGAGGGGGGGACATGCAAGGAAAAGAAAAAAGCATTTTAGCTTGTACATGATTCAATGATAAAATCAGCAGAGCTTCCCCTCAGATATACAGCGACTGCACTTGTAGTGCAGAGTGGATTTGCTTTTAGTAAATCAACCCCATCGTGTAGGGCTGTCAACGAGCACTGAAGTAATACACCCAAAGGATGTGAGGAATGCTCCACTTCCTAAAGCAAACATTGGAATGACGTCACGTAGTTGTGGCTCATCCCATACGTTGTGTTTGGCTCCTGACATCTGACACAAAACAAGTGGAAGGAGTAAAGACAGTGCAACAACCTAGAGGGGCTGCGATTAATTAAATTCATCAAAGTTTTGGTATGTATTTTGCACTAATCAGCACTGTGTATAATTATATATATATATATATATATATATATATATATAAATATATATATATATATATATATATATATATATAGAGAGAGAGAGAGAGAAAATCTCCCTCTCCCTTTTACTAATTATAGTAGGATTGGGTCAAATTCTTTAGTTTTTTTGATGGGGGTGGTTTCCCAACACCTCCACTCACCATACGTGTGGGGAGACATGCAGCCAACACCTACCACCTCAAAAACAAATTTCCTGCAACTCCACACCACCCATGTGCACGGCACTAGGCCAGTGATAGCGAACCTTGGCACCCCAGATGTTTTGGAACTACATTTCCCATGATGCTCAACTACACTGCAGAGTGCATGAGCATCATGGGAAATGTAGTTCCAAAACATCTGGTTCGCCATCACTGCACTAGGCCATCAAAGCCCAGTGTGTGATTCTCCTCATGCCAGCTGCAGACTTCCTTCCCCTTTGCACCAAGATGCAGCAGTCACAGCATGCACTTCTTCCCTTGCTGTGCTCTAGAGACAAGGAGCTCACCCCCAGCCACACTGCACAGGAAGGGGTAGAGCCTGTTGCCTGGGCAATCTGATGGCAATTGGGTTGCCTTGGCCATGTGACCGCACCCTAGCTTAGGTATTTTAGGGAAACAGTGTGCATTTGCTCTGCCATTCTCCCTGGATGCTCTATGTGCCCGTGGATTCTCCCAGAGACGAAGGTCGGGCTGCCAGGTGCTTGCCTCCCATTAACCAGCCAACTCGCTACATGGCCCAAATTTGTGGCTAGGGTGCCCAGCGCTCCTCTACCTGTCTGGATCCAGCATATGCCTGCCCAGTGACATACTTCCATGGACCATCATGGACAAGTCCTCCGTCATCCAGACTACCTCCCCAGTAACCCCAGACTATTGGGCTCCCTCAGTGCACGTTCTTGAATCCTGTATTTCCCCCTTTTGTAATGTCATATTACTGCCCTGCAGATAAGTCCCCTTTGCTGTGCCCTATTACTTTGCCATGAATTGTTTAGCAGTGCTGTTCCATATTGCTACCCTGTGGACCATCTGTGCCCTACTGACATCCCTCCTGTATACCTAATCTCCCCAGTAAACACCCGCCTGTCGGGTTCTGTGCAATTTGCCTCCATGTGTTCTCTGCATGCCAGGTTGGTCATGGTAGTGTTATTTTTTTTGTTAGCATTTTACACTAGTGCAGATCTGGCAATTCCTTCCAATGGCATCACCTCTCCCAGCACTCATAGTACCTTCCTGTGCCACCCCTACAGAATGCATTGGAAGAGATCGCAATGTCATGTCACCTCTTACAAGTACTGTACTAGTCTCCCTGGCACATCTTCCTCCTAGGCTAATTTTAAAAGCCAGCAACATGCATCACATGGCTTTCTGTATGTTTTTTTTTTTTTAGTTTTACAAGTTAAGGTTTGAAAAATATACCAAGGGATTCTCTACTGAAGTGTTTTCACATGTGCTTTAATCATATTTTCCACTTTACCATTGAAAGGCTCGTCATTCTGTCCTATAAAAGGAAGTCATGTGACAAACACAAGTGTGCCGTAGAATCAGTTGACTCATCCCTACTGAATGATCTATAGTAACCTCTGCACACTATCACATGATCTCGGCTAAATTGATTTACTATGGTACTGAACAGCTGCTTTACTGAATGCATGCAAATACCACGCTGCTCTGGTATGACAAAAGATTTTTTTTAAATTAATTATATTGTTAAAGTAGGAATGAGTTCATCTCAACATACGTTTCTTCAATTGTGCTGAAACTGAACACCAGGAAAACACTTAAATGTGTGAACTTTTTCCTATGCAACAGGATCCTGTTCAGCATTCCTGTGACTCCAATCCCTCAGGACCCACATGATCAGAGGACACCACTATTCCAGCGAGATGAGTCACATGCCTGCTCAGTGGCCAATCAATGGGTGTTAACTCACATTGCACTTCAATATCTAAACTAGAGAATACAGTCCTAGTTATACCCATGTCCTTTGCCTATTTTATTATTATAATCTACAATGTTGCAGCGCTTGTATAAAAAACAAAAAAATAAATAAATAAAAAAAAGGAAGGAGCAGCAGTGGTAGTGAGACTCCTACAAAACCCCAAATAAGTCTGTCAATAAGCCTTTTCTACAAAAGAGAATCCTCCACAAAAATGTTCAGAAGAAATCCCTGAGTGCCACGTTACTTAAAGCAGTATTAAAGCCAAGAACAAAAATGTAATTATATTATATATATATATAATATATATATATATTATATATATATATATGGATATATATATATATACAATATATATAAACATATATATATACACATACACACATACACACATACATACATACATATACATATACATATACATACACAGCTTAGCAATCAGATGTGCTGGCTACATTAGTTCGCTTTTCTTTGGCTTTTTGTCTCCAGTTGCACCTGCTAAAAACGGTAACACCTCCAGTATTAGAGTGCCCCCTGGATGAATGCACAACAGACATTGGACAAACATTTTACCCCCTTAAAGCGGAGCTCCACCCTAAAGTGGAACTTCCGCTCATCAGAAACCCTCCCCCCCTCCGGTGCCACAATTGTCACCTTTCAGGGGGGTAGGGTAGGGTAGGGAACCCGGGAAGAAGATGGCGGCAGCAGCACCCGAGAGCCGATTGGTAGATCGGCTTCGGGTGCAGACATCGCGGGTGTACTGGACAGGCGAGTGTCCATATTTAAAAAAAGTCAGCAGCTGCAGTATTTTTTTTATTTATAAAAAAAAAAAAAATTTGCCGGACTCCCTCTTTAATGACCAAACCACCAGTACTGCACGGTCATCTCACACTCCCTTATTGGGATGTTTTTTTTGGCTGAATACATTTTGAACAAAAACAAAAAACACACATCCCAATAAGTGTATATTGATTGTACAAGCTATAACTTTCATGCAAACCAAACAGCGATATTAGATATATAGAGAGTTTTATTTTTCCTATACTACTAATGGCAGTGATCAGAGACTTCTAATGGGATTGCGCTGGGGGGGACTAACTGCCACTGACACCAATACAGTGATCAGTGCCAATAACACGCACTGTACTGATGACACTGGCTGGGAAGGTGTTGCCATCTAAAGCAATCAAGGGGTTAAGTGTGCCCAACAACATTTAGAATGTGTACCGATTTTTTTTACCAAGCAATGCGCCAGTATTTACTCAGTTTCAGCACATTGCTGCTGACAGTAGAAAGCCCTGTGTTATTTACCTACACAGGGCTCTCTCATTTGCACAGCTGATTGACGGGTTCCAGCCATAAAATCATTGGCCAGGACTCACTGATCGGTTTGTGCTGTGGCGAATGGTAGCACAACCGGGGCAGCAGGTGCCCCGCTAGCTGGAAATACAAAATCATGTACATGAGCCAGCGCAGCAGGGCTATCCTACCAAAGTATAACTGGTGGGCAGTCCTGAAGTGGTTAATCTGGGGGAGGAAGTGTTGGGTGTACTAGCAGATTTAGATGCACTAACAAATTAATATCGGTTTTATGTAAATTGGATTTTTTTCAAATTTTAATAAAATGCTTTTGGAGTAAAAAAAAATCTATTTAAGAAAAATGTATTTAGTTTAATTTAGCATGAAATGGAGCATGAGGCTCCATATTAGAATATACAATTCTGCAATATCTACATTTTTGGTAAACTCATTCAATGAATCCAAGCTCTGCAAGCTGAGAAAACATGCAATTTCACAGTAACCATGGAGATAAAAGTTAAAGGAAATTTATTTTAGCCCATTGCTTTGCAAATTGGTTCCGATATCGCTGTTTTACGAACCTGACAGATCATTATTCTAAATAGAATCTTTAACTACTTCCCACCCGGCCACTGTACATATACGGCAGAAGCCTTCTACTTCTGATAGGACCTTCCTGAACGTCCTTCAGAAGTAGGGAGGAGGACCGTGCCCGCGCAGCGGTGCGATCCCGATGCGCTCGTGTCACCCGGACACGGCGCATCTCGTATCGGCAGGAGGGCTCTGTGATTGGCCCTCCTGAACACATGACGGGCGTGTCCAATCAAAGCCGTCATATGATGTAAGCAAACAGCCGGTTGCTAGGTAAACGGCTCTCCTCACATGGAAGTCGTCGCTGAGGAGAGGAGAGCGGATCGCTGCAGCTGGCTGGTGATCAGTGAGTATTAGCTGTTTTTTTTTTACAGTTTTTTACTCACTGATCACCAGTGTAGTGTCCCCACAGTGTAAACACACATGTCCCCAAATAATAAAAACACATGTCCCCCACATATGTCCCAGTAAAATAACATGTGCCAATGATTATCTGCACACATGTCCGTGATCACCTGCACACATCTGTACATGATCATTTGTGTACATATGTCCGTGATCACGCAAACCAATTATACACGTAACGGAATTTTTTTTTACTAAAAACATGTAGCAGAATACATTTTGGCTTAAATTTATGACAAAATTAGATTTTTTTGGATTTCTTTTAAAAAAGAAAGGAGAAAATAGTTTTTTCAAAATTTCCGCTATTTTTTCCGCTTATATCGCAAAAAAATAAAAAAAATGGAGTCGTGAATAAATACCAAACTAAAGCTCTATTTGTGCAAACAAAATGATAAAAATTTCATTTGGGTACAGCATTGCATGACCGCGCAATTGTCATTGAAAGTGCAAGAGCGCTGAAAGCTGAAAATTGGTCTGGGTAGGAAGGGGGCGAAAGTGCCCTGTATTGTAGTGGTTAATATTTGCAAACAAAGATGGTTTCCTAACTACCAGCAAAAAAAATAAGTGCTTACATTTAAAGAGCACCCATCATTTCAGATCCAACATGGCAGCGTCTGTTAGCGGGCATCCACTCACCTGCTACCGCCATGCCCCTCACCTTGTTGTGTTACTGCCGCATCACCAGCCTTCCCATTAACGTGAAGGGGACCGTAGATGAGTCAACAGCGGGTCAGGAGAAGCCACTGCGGGACACATGACGGTTGCCCTTTAATTACGCCCTGAAAGCAACTATTTTTTTTCAGGCAGGTGTTCTCTCTACCAGGAGAGCACTATGATTATTGCTAACAGCTATTGCCACTGGCAAGAATTACATGCCCAAAAATAAAAATAATAAAAAAAAAAAAAAAAAAAAAAAAAAAAAAAAAGGTACATGCTGGTTGTACGGAAGACTATAAAAAAAATCAAAAAACAGTGGTAACTGGCTACTTTGGTACAATCAGCCTGCCCATAGGTGTTACGAAATCTCTGCTGGTCCCTGCTAAACCAGCTGAGATTCAAACCATCTATGGTCAGCTATTAACTACTACTTCTGCAGAACAACTTGTTTTGGTTGGATCACTAGATGAAAAAAAAAAAAAAAAAAGGGGGATATAAAAAATAAACCACGACAATGAAACACCTAAAAAAGCAGCAATATAAATCAAACGTTAGCCTTTGGCTTTAAAACAGTGTTAACTTCAACAGATATTGCACAGCATGAGTGAGACTTCTATAACTAGTAAAATGAGCCACCACCACAATGGAATCCAAGGCTTACTAGAAAGTGTGGAAGTATGGTACAAGCCCTATACAGACATATGGCAACCAGTATTCACAAAAAATAAATAAAATAAAAAACTTCAATAGTGCAGCTTACCAAGTGGCTCTATATTAGAAAATGCTGCAGATACAACATTCATATATGCAAAAAAAAAAAAATATATATATATATATATATATATATATATATATATATATATATATATATATATATATATATATATATATATATATATATATATAATAAAATAAAAAATAAAAAGTGCAAAATAAGCCACGGATCGATGTAAAAAAATAAAATAAAATTTAAAATAAATAAAAAAAAAAGTCAAAAGCCATGTGTACGAATCACCTATTTTAATGTATAGGTAATATATGCCATTTAAGATATACCGTAGGCTTGAGAATCACAATTTAGTTGTGCTTTAGCTTTTGGATTTATTTATTAAGGGCACAAAATTGTATGCAATTTTCTTTTAAACTGTCGCTTTAAAAATAAAATAAAAAATATAAAGCAAAATCCTTTGCTTACTATAGTAACCTAGTGCCTCCATTTTTTTTTTTTAATGCTTTTTTGGTGCCCAAACTGAAACAGAATAAAAAAACTGAAGCTGCCATCTCATTTGGAATTCTCTTCTCTGCGCCAACAGCTGCTTGCCACCTTCATCTATGCAAACACCTTTGTATCTTTTTTTGCTTATGAAAAATATGAATACATCAGCATGTCATGTGACCTGCCAGCCCTCTGACCCATGCAATGCTGCTGCAAGCATGACCCCTTTAAATGATCAGCCACATTTAAAACAAAAGAGGCGTCCCCAATTAAAATGCTATCTACAAGTAACAGCAAACTTTTATAAAATGTCACAGCACAGAACAGGTCTGTCAAAGGAATAGAAGATCCCTTTAGGTTTCATTAGACACAATTTCATTTTAGTATGATCTTCACTTGTATACCCTAGAGAAGTGATTAGCTGATGTAGAGATTACATCATGTCATAGAAAAGATCTTTAAAAAAAAAAAAAAAAAAAAAAAGGCAGGAATCATGCCAATCTGTAGAACAGAGGATGTGGTATGCAGAAATCAGCGTCCTCTTGATGCATCATAAAGTAGAAAAACTTGCTTAGCAGAAAGCAAAACATATGGCTTTTGTAATATTTGAAGATACTCTTGTCCCATTATAACCAGAAATAAAGTGGAATGCCTTACTTGAATGGTTGTGTGCTTTGTGCATTTCTTCCAGATCTGTGCAATAATCTAGTGTGAAACTTTCACTCTGTGCAGGAGCTTCCTGTAATAAAGACCAGCCAGCAAGTGCTGCTCTTTGTACGAGGCGACTGATCTTGTATCCGCCTCTCCCCTCTCGTTTTATGCATGCAGTCAGAAGTGGGTGGACCTCTTTGGTTGAAAAGAAGAAGAACTGGGTTTGCAAGGCATTTAGTACACAAAGTGGATTTATATCATTTGGGGGGTATTAAAGAGAAAAAAAATAAAAAATAAAATAGATCTATATCTATATCTATCTATCTATCTATGCATTTGTGCTTGGAGTTCAGCTTTAACCGCTTGCCACCCTGCTCACTGATATACTGCAAGCAGGCAGCACAACCAGGCTCTACGATGTACCCATACATTGCGATGTACTTCCTGGTGTAAGAAAAAAAGTCACCAGCACACCATGGATCTCCAGAATGGGTCAAAAAGCCTTCAGTGATCACATCCCAGCAAATAGCAAGGTATGAGAGCCTCGCATGACCCCTTCCATCATGTGACATGCCCGATGAAGGTCCTTTGAAGCTCCGAAACATTGCCATTTCCTGTAACAATGTCATCACTGAATAAAGCTTTGGACCCATTCTGGAGACCCATGGTGTGCTAGCGATTCTCACTCCATTTACATTTCCAGTCGGTGGTCGCTTCACTTACAAGTATATACACAGCCATTTCTTAAAAAAAAATAAAATAAAAAGGGAACACGTGCGTTGGTACTTGCTGGTGTGTCACGCATTCGCACCCCCTGCTGACCCGTGCTGCGATTGGACACAGCATAAGTTTATCAGCAAATTTTGGCTGTAGCCAATCACAGCACAGAGTTCTGTGTTGACAATTTTCACTGGCCTTAAATCGCCCGTGTGAATGTAGCCTTATACGTTTTGTCCTATAGCCATGTTTAACATGCGCTTGGAGCAGAGCTTGACAAATCCGTCTCCAAGGGGACTAGAAGTTGCATCCTGGGTTTTTGTCAGCCTCAGTGGCGTAGTGTGGGGGGCAGCCGGGCACATTAAGAGGGAGTTACGGAACAGAAGCCAGTCCTGTCATGGCTTCCCGATCTGATAACACGTTTAAACTGCTTCACACACACTTATGGCAAAAATGAGGGTAAATGTGGTTAGTAAAAGAAAAGCTCTGATGCAATTTTTGTGGGAAATCCCCCAAATTGTTTGCTCTGACACGAAGTGCATGTTTTTAGAAAATTGAGAAGGATTTAGTTCCTCCAACCTACAATGTAAATAAGGGAAAGTATAAGGGCCTG
This sequence comes from Lithobates sylvaticus, assembly GCA_028564925.1. Lineage (NCBI taxonomy): Eukaryota > Metazoa > Chordata > Amphibia > Anura > Ranidae > Lithobates > Lithobates sylvaticus. The sequence goes on along the minus strand of CM053026.1, from coordinate 489,133,135 downwards.
TACTCAAGAGCTGCTTTTGAAATACCATACAAGTCTATGGGAAAGCAGAACTGGTTTTGAAGCAGATCAAATACACCCGTCAGTTCTGAACGATCTCCAATATGGCTCTAAATCTTTTAAAACTGATCGAGACAGGCTCCATTTACACTTTCACTCCTGCATTTACTTTTTTTTTTTTTAAATGTAGAAGTGATCTGAGAAGTACCATATATACTCGAGTATAAGCCGAGTTTTTCAGCACATTTTTTTGTGCCGAAAATACCCCCCTTCGGCTTATACTCGAGTCAAGCACTTTTCTGCAGCAGAGAATGACATTTTCCGACCCGACTTTGGGGACCCCGTATCTCAGGGCCACTTGGTGATAGTTCCAGTTTGCACACCAAATTTTGAGGGCCCATAAGTCTGTCAACTGTGTCTATCTGCAGCAATGTAATTTCGGGACCCTTTGGGTCCAGAGACCCCAAATTTGTTATCAGCTATGGGGCATCTAGGAACCCTTAACTACCAAGTTTGAAATTCGGGGGACCTATGACTGCAAATGGGCACAGTGAGGCACGCAAATGGGCATTGTTGACCCTCTTATCCACTTACAGTAGCTGCACATTTCTCACCCTAGGCTTATACTCGAGTCAATAAGTCTTCCCATTTTTTTGTGGTAAAATTAGGTGCCTTGGCTTATATTCGGGTTGGCTTATACTCGAGTATATACGGTATATAAACTCCCAGGTGACTTTCTTGCTTTTAGGCTACATTAACTGGTGGTTAAGGCGGTTAAGGCCAGGGCAAAATTTGTTTACAGCTGTGGATAAGTGTGGCTAAGTGCAGCTTCTGGTCCTGTTCACTCCAATAACAGATCCCAGACGATCACAGCCAGTGATTACCGGGTGGGATCGCTGCTGGACACACAAGCTGCATCCAGCAGCAATCACCACAACTAGTCGCTCGCTTTGGAGAGCTGCAAAAAGCTGTGGTCGCTGATCTGTCATTAGTGAACAAGGCCAGCAGCACCTGTCATCCACAGCTGTAAACATTTTCCTGCAGCTACAATTCGCACCAGCCTTAATCGCCAGTGTGAATGTAGCCTAAAAATGGCAAGAAAAAGTGATTTGGGAGTTTATATACTTACCAGATCACTTCTTGTCCTGGAAATTTATAGATAGGCAACTCCTATCCTCATATTGATCCTATAAATTTCCAGATCACTTCTACATATTAAAAAAAGTAGATGCAAGAGTTAAAGTGTGAATGAAGCCTGTCTCGATGAACATCAGTTTTAAAACATTTAGAGCCATATTGGAGATCATTCAGAACTGACCGGTGTATTTGATCTGATCTGCTTCAAAACCGGTTCTGCTTTTCCATAGACTTGTATGGGATTGCAAAAGCAGCTCTTAAAAAACACAGGCCCTTCTACTTTCCCTTATTTACATTGTAGGTTGGGGAGGAACTAAACCCTTCCCCAATTTAAAAAAAAAAGGCAACTTTGCAAATCAAACAATTTTGAAGATTTCCCACAAATTGCATCAGAGCTTTTATTTTACTTCAATTTCCGCTTACTCCGTTTACCATAAGCGAGTGTGAAAGTTTAAAAGTGGTTTCATCAGACTGGGAAACAAAAAGAAATCTGAGAAGTTGTGTCACAATCTGCCCCACTACCAAGAAAACCAGAATGGCAGCAGTTACACATGCCAGCAGATCCTGTGTTTACATCACGCCCAAAATGAAAGAACCTGGTTGCTACGTGTCACAGGAGATGCTTCTCCTTCAGACTCTCCAGCACAGCTCCCAGAGTGTCACTTTGGTTACCAGTGCTGGTCAGTGTGCTCGGAAGCAGGAAGATGGCCACACTTACATCACTTGTGTTGGTACAGCGATCTCCCAGTCCGCTGGATTGAGCGGAAAAAAAATGAAGAAGTAGTGTGTACCAGGCTTAAGAATTGGTAAACTGCAATACAATATTGGTTTGCTTTTTAAAACTACGGTAAAGCGCCGCTTTACCGCCAGCGCCTCAGCCTTAAGCCCCATACACACGGTCGGATTTTTGCATGGATTCTGTCCGATCGGACAATGTTGTTGAAAAATCAGACCGTGTGTATGCACCATCGGACAGTGTACATCGGATTGTCCGACGGACAAAGTCCTATCTCCTGCTGGATAGATTTGCCGACAACACGGTCCGATCACACCAAATCCGATCGTGTGTACGGTTGTCCGACCGGACAAAGTGCTACGCATGCTCAGATCACATTACAAGACCAAAGCTATTGGCTACTAGCCTCTACGTAGTCCCGTCGTAGGCAACAAACGTCACCACGTTCAGAATGATCGGATTTTCCGACAACTTTGTCCGACCGTGTGTACGCAAAACCAACATCAGACAAAGTATGACGGACATGGTCCGACGGACCTGGTCCTCGGATAATCCGCGCGTGTGTATGGGGCTTTACTGTTGGCCTGTTTATCAACATACCAATTTGCCCATTCTTCTCTGACATCAAGGCATTTTTGTCCACACAACTGCAGCTCACTGGATATTTTCTTTTTTTCGGACCACTCTCTGTAATAGAGATGGTTGTGCATGACAATCCCAGTAGATCAGCTGTTTTAGAAATAGACAAGCCCGTTGGGCACCAACCACCATGCCACGTTCAAAGTCACTTAAATCCCCTTTCTTCCCTATTCTGATGTTCAGTTTGAACTTCAGCAAGTCATCTTCACACCTAGATCCCTAAATGCACGGAGTTGCTGCCAAGCGATTGGCTGATTTGTGTTACCAAGCTTGTGAACAGGTGTACCCAATAAAGTGGCCAGTGAGTAATTCCCATTAACCACCTCAGCTCCGGAAGGTTTTACCCACTTAATGTGACCAGGCCATTTTTTTGCAATACGGCACTGCCGCTTTAACTGACAATTGCGTGGTCGTGCGATGCTGTACCCAAATAAAATGTATGTTTTTTTTTTTCCCCCACAGAGAGCTTTTTGGTGGCATTTATTCACCTCTGCTTTTTTTTCCACAAAAACAAACATTTCTTCATGAATTTAGGCCAGTATGTATTCTGCTACACATTTTTGAAAAAGCTTGGAACTTGTAACACTTATAAGTGTGTTGAGTGCTTGGGCCAAAAAGTCAAGTTAGACTTAAGCCCCTAGACTTTTTCGTACAATGCCAAATCGTACGATTTTCATTAGTACAGCTATTGTTCGAAAATGCATTAAAACACATGATATCACTTCCTGAATTTTTTTTCTGTCGTGTGTGAATTTGTGATTTTAGTAAACTCTGATTCGATCTGAGATTAGCATGCAAAAAAACCCCCCCAAAAAAATGGACGATCATTCGTCCGATAATCTCATCGTGTGTATGGGGCATTACTGGTAACCTGTTTTCCCCAGGAGTCTTTCAGGACAACACCTGAGAGAGAGTGGCTTAAACTTAAAAGTAGGCTTCTCCCCACATCTTGTCAGTTGTAGTAGAGTACCTCCGGCCCAGGCTGGAACACATAAGCACAATATGGTTAAAGCAGAGTTTTGACAGGGACCCAGCTCCCACTTCTGCTCATGGTGCCGAGCGGAAGTTCTCACCCCTCCCTGCAAACATGGTACACGTCACATAACATTGCCCGGCTATTTAGAATGCGCAGAGTGACACGCTGCAAGCTGTCACAGCCAGGTGCCCACACTTGCAATGCCTGTGCCGCGGAGAAAAGCAAGGCTTCGGGCGGCCGCATCACTGGACCGTGGGACAGGTGAGTTTATTAACCACTTCAGCCATGGAAGAATTTGCCCCCTCAATGACCAGGCCATTTTTTGCACTATGGCGCTGTACCCAAAACAAAATTGGCATCCTTTTGCCTTTTTTCCCCCCCCACAAATAGAGCTCTTTTGGTGGTATTTGATCACCTCTACGGTTTATTTTTTGCGCTATAAACAAAACCGAGCGACGATTTTTTTTTTTCCAAAAACAGGTTTAAGCCAATGTATTTTTAGAAAAAAAAAAAAAAGAAGATTTATTTATATATATATATATAATATATATATATATATATATATATAATATATATAATATATATATATATAATATATATATATATATATATATATATATATATATATATATCGCAATAGGCATATATTGATTGTAGACGCAATAACTTTTGCGCAAACCAAACTATGGGACAGATTTAGGGACTTGATTGTTTTTACTAGTAATAGCGGCAAGCTGCAATCTTTAGCAGGACTGCAACACTGCAGCAGACAAATCCGACCCCAAATGACACTTTTTGGGGTCTAGTGTAAAGTCCGCCTGACCCGCGGGCACGAGCCGCCTGGCGCACGCACGCCGTGCGCGGCCGTACAGCTACGGCGATTCGTGCAGGAGAGCCAACCTGCCGCCATATAACAGCGGTGGCTGGTTGGCAAGTAGTTAAAAGTCAGCAGCTACACTGTCTTTTAGGACAGCACCTGAGGCGATAAAAACGAGACTTACCAACTAGGGAGGGACAACAGCCTGCAGGACCTTTCTGCCAAATGCCCGATTCACCTGCTGACAGAAGATCAAGTTTGTAATGACGGACAAACGTTACGCAATTTGACCACGTAGCCGCCTTACAAATTTGATCTGGGGTGGCAACAGCTTTTTCTGCCCATGTAGCGGCCAGAGCTCTAGTAGAGTGTGCTCTAATTCCCAGTGGGGGGGGGGGGGGGGGATCCCATCTGGGTGGCATAAGCTTCCAAAATAGCGGATTTAAGCCACCTAGCAATTGACCCCTTCGATGCCTGGTGACCCTTTTAGTTGCCAGAAAAATGTAATAATGAGTCTGAAGACCCAAAGTCCTTTGTTACTTCCAGGTAACGCAACAGAATTTTTCTCAATCCAAATTGTGAAGTAGACTCCTTTTCCCCTGAAGGGTTTGAACAAAAAGTTGGCAGATAATCTCCTGTGACCGGTTATGAACTGACGCTAAGTTTGGCAAAAACCCTGGATCTGTTTCAAGTGTAATGCTACCTGGGTAAACAGACAAGAAAGGTTCCTTAACTGATGTGTGCAGCTCAGCGATTCTTCTTGCGGATGTGATGGCAACTGAAAATAATCTTCAATAAATTGATTGTAATGGTTCAAAAGGTTCCTTTGTGAAGGCTTTCAGAACCACCGACAGATCCCACTTAGGAAAATGCTTATTAGGAGCTGGTCTGGATCTAGCAAGGGCCTTTAAAAAAAAAATCTTGTGACCAACGATTCTGAAGAAATTGATCTCTCCAGGAACACTCCGAAAGCGGCAACTTGCACCTCAATAGTGCCAACAGCAAGACCCTTGTCAGCACCGTTTTGTAGGAATTCCAATAACGACAATATCTTCCAAGGTCCGATTTGTCGAATGACACCAAGTATTGTAAACTCTCCAAACCTTATCATAAATAGCTCTAGTTACTTTCTTCCTACTAGAAAGTAAAGTGGCTACTAAAGGTTCTTACAATCCCTTATTCCTTAATAGCTGCTCATCAGATTCCAAGCGGTGAGGCTTTGCCTGGCTACATCCGGGTAATACACTGGGCCTTTAACCAGTAAATCCTGTTTGAGAAGAAGCTGTCAGAATGGTTTGACTGCCATTTTCAGAATGGTGGAGAACCAAGCTCTTGTCAGCCAGAATGGAGGAGTAATCAGAATTACAGACTCCATTTCTTTTTGAATTTTCCTTAATACTAAACGGAAATAGCTAGGACAGGGGAAAGGCATAAACCAGCTGAAAGTCCCAAGGATGCACTAAGGCACCTATCCCTAGAGAACCATCTTAGTGAAGAGAAAATAATTGAGGGAGCTGTGCATTCTTTGATGCAAACAGGTCCACCTGCAGACGCCCCCACATCCTGGTGATCGATGCAAACATTTATTGATTCAAGCTCTACTCCGTTCCCTAATTTGCCATCTGCTCAAAAAGTCTACCACATTGTTTAGTGTGCTTTTGAGATTGACCACCGACAAGGAAAGTAAATGATTTTCTGCCCACTCCAGGATTTGTTGACAGCAATTGAAGAGCCTCTCTTCTCGTGCCCCCCTGCTTGTTCAGGTAGGCCATGGTAGTGGCGTTGTCTGATAAAACCTGCACATGGAACCCTTGGAGATTTGGATAGAAGGCAGCCAATGCTAGGGCGACTGCCTTCAACTCCCTCCAGTTTGGTCCTGAACCGAGGCAGTAAAGTCCTCAAACTCCTTGTGCTAGATTCTGATTGCATGCCTGAAATGGAGCCTCGCCCATTGAATGGCTGGCATAGATGAAATTAAGGTGCCTAGGGCTGACTACTACTACTACTACCCTAGAAACTCTACCTGTTGAGCCGGATTGAATTTTGATTTTTGAAGGTTCACTATCCAACCCAAGGCCTCCAAATGACTGCTGTCTTCTTGCAATTTTTCCCTGGAAGGGGCAAAGAAAAAGGAGGTCATCCAGATACAGGATTACTGCAAAAAAGGAAGAAGATAGAGATACCTCACAGTAATCAAGGCAGTTCACTCATCCACCCCTTACCTGGGCCTTGCTTGTGCCTGTCCCACTTGCTGCCGCGACCGAACTCCCCATAGTGGTGCTGCAGTGTCCCGTTTATGGCTAGAACGGCACCAGGTTATAGGCACCAGGTTCGCTCCTCCCTTCTCCCTCGGTGCTTTTCCAGCGGCAGTGGCGCTGCACGTCTGCTCCACGAGAGTCGCCCCTTGCCGGATACCTCACTTCCAGCTAGGAGAGTCTCCAAACTGCCAGTCAAAAGATGGCGGAGGCACCTGCACTTTGATGGGCGGGAAACAGAAAAAACATGTCCACCCCCTAGGAGCAGCATTTCACAGAACAGTACCAGCTCTCCCTGAGCACCCGAATAGGGAGGAGCAGCCCATCCAGCTGTCACTGGGGTATGGGAGGAATGGTCTTTGAGGCATTTTAAAAATAAGCAGGAAGCCTGGCCTCTCAGGACAGCACCTTAGAGTTCCACGCTCCCACTAGGGGTTCCATTGCCAGAGGAAACAAAAACCGACAAGATGTGGGGAGAAGCCTCCCTTTTAAGTTTGGTGGAAGTGGTGTTTCCTGTTGGTAAGTGGGAGGAGCCACTCTCTCAGGAGCTGTCCTGAAAGATGTTTGGGGGAAATTAGAGCTGCACAATCGTTAAGATTGTGTGGGGGTTGCATCGAGATAACAACAATCTTAATCCAGCATTTCCACCATTTATGTAACAAGCGCAGAGCAGTTCCCTGCTCACAGCCATCTAAAAAAAAAAAAAGTTCTTTCAAAAATAGTCCGGCTATCAAATAGTGTCCGTGGCACATCGTTTGCGCAGTACGGAGGACAAGGCGATTCGGAAAATGCCAGAAGATGAACGGCCCCTACGTCGTGAGTCAAGGTGCAAGCCCCACCATCCAAGTGGACATAGGGCTACACAAAGTTAGAGGGCCCCTCGCGGGCTCGCTTCGCTCGCCACGCTTTTGGCACAGCTTCGCTGCGCTCGGCTCTTTTTTATTCTAACTCTACGTCCACTTGGATGGTGGGGCTTGAACCTGGACTCACAGCGCAGGCGCCGTTCATCTTCAGCTATTTTCGGAATCTGCTTGTCCTGTGTACTGCGCATGCACAGTATCCGATGGGGGACACAATCCGACAGGACACTGGCAATGTTGATCACCATTGCTCAGCGTTGAACAGAAAAATACAAGGTTTCTTTTCATCTCTTGCATTTAAAGATCAATGGAATGAACTATTGCCTGTAAATGAAGTCAGTTTAAAGCAACCTTGTCAAATAAAAAAAATTTTTCTCCCTTTATTAAATTGTTCCCGTTTAACCCATTATTAATCCTTAATTTACTCTAATCAGCCTCAACTATTCTCCTCCAATTATTATTTTGTTCCACTTCTAATTTATAAAATGAATTAAAAACTTGCTTGCTTTGTTCATTTTTCATAATATTTTTAAACTTTTCTCAAGGAAAAAAATAAAACACAGACCCTAATATAAAACTTAATGGTAATTTTTTTATTTTACACATTACATTATTTTTCATTATATTTCTTTAAACTTGATTGAAGCAAAGAATATTAGGTCTTTGATAACCTAATGTTTAGTGGTTGTAAAGCTTAAAAAAATAAAAATAAAAGTTCAGAATCTTGATCTTTATTCTAATCAACAAAAAAATAATGATTCTCATTTTATATAGAATCGTGCAGCTCTAGCCAAAATATTTTTATTTTGGCCAATTGATATAAATTTGCGCTCAAGCTCCAAATACGCCTAGCGCTAACGTGTTTACATGCGCCTACACGCATCAAGTGTTTTTTTCTGCCTAAATGCTGTAGCTCCTGGTCGCGCTGGCAGTGGGTTTTGTGTCTCTAAATGCCCCTTCCTCTAAACGCCTATGTTTGCATGAACATACAGATCACTTTAGTACCACGCTATAGCCAAAAGATGGCTACAGCACGGTACTAGAGTTCTAGAGGGCAACCACAGGCATCCTTTCATAACCCCGCCCCTACGGTGGTGCACCCTGACCACTCTGTCCTTCGGATCACAGGTCGGGGTAAATCGGTCAATTACAGCTGCCCTTTATCATGTGATCAGCTGTTAACATACTTGCCAGTTATCGGCAGTCCTTTCTCACGCACTGTGTGTAAGGAAAGGAGTGCCGATATCTGGCAAGCCTGTCAGCACACTGCTTATCAGGAAACTGATCAGTATCAGCGCACATCAATGAAGAAAAAATTACTTATTTGCAAAAACTTTATAACAAATTAAGAAAAATATTTCTCAAAATTCTGACTTTTTTCACCAAAAAATATGATTAATTTCATATGGGTATAGTGTCGCATGACCGCACAACTGTCAAAGTGCGACAGCACTAAAAGCTGAAACTAGGTCTAGGTAGGAAGGGGGTAAAAATGGAGTTAGGCCCCTTTCACACTTATACGACTTGTCTCACGATTTGGGACTGCAAAGTAGCATGACAAGTCGTTCCCCATGATTTCCAATGACAGCCATTCATATTAGTACTACTTCAAGTCGTTCCGACTTAAAAGTAGTCCCTGCACTACTTTGGTCTGATTTTGATGCCAATTACAAAGGCATTCCTCGAAATTGCGGCCACGAATCGCTTTCAAGTCGCATAAGTGTTAAAGGGGCCTTAACATGCGGGGTGTTTAGAGGCAGAAAAAAACATGCCAAAAAAACCTTAGCATTAAAAATGGCCAGTGTACATGAGGCCTGAACCACTTATAATGCTGGGTGTCCTACATGCGTGGATGTTGCGGCAACAAGCAAAACTATACGGTTAATTTTTTACATTTTAGAACGGTGTGCCTCAAAATTGTGAAGAAATTTAAAAGGGTGCCTCAACTGGAAAAGAGTTCAGAAACACTGCTTTAGATGGTGGAAGAGATCATATAATGACTTCTTCCACCATCTAAAAATAGAAAGAGGACGTAGGAGGGGGGAGATGTATAAAGAATCATTTTAGATTTCTGTATGCAAAATATTTTAAACATCACAGGAAAGTTAAGTTTATTTTATTAAGTTCTATTAAAGGCAGGAAAAACAATTGGCAGACGCTCCAGTGTGCATGAGGCCTTCAAGTATAACTAAAAGGCAACTTTTTTTTTTTTTTAAAAGAGGAGGTCCACCCAAAAAAAAATAAAATAAAATAAATAAAAATAAAAACAAAACATTTTTTTACTTACCAGAAATGGCTGTTGATGGCAGATCGTCCTAATCTGCCACTTCCTACTCCGCAGTGATCTTCATTCTCCTCCTCCTCCTCACGTTGTCCTCTGGGGAATGGGGCGCACTGTGTTCTGTGAACTTTGTGTGTCCCAGAACACAGCCAGCCATTCACAAAGCGCCACGCGACTCACGCATGCGCAGTAGGAAACGGGCAGTAAAGCCGCAAGGCTCCACTGCCTGTTTCCCTTAGTTCGAATGGTAGCGCCGGGACCCGTTCCAATGGACGGATTGGCCTCGGGCAGCCGACATCGCGAGCACCCTGGACAGGTAAGTGTGCTCATTAAAAGTCAGCAGCTACAGTGTTTTGAAAAATTTCAGCTGGACCTCCGCTTTAAGTCATGGATAGATTGGAAAGGGATAAGATAAGAAAACCTGTCAGGAGAGATTCGCCCTTTCAATTTGTCCTGTTTACTGTTATTGACAGAAAAACCCAAATTTTGGGCTGTCCCCAGAAAAGAGGGGAAATCTTCTAAGGGGACATTAGTTCTGGTGACCAGGGGTCCCCAAGGGATTTTCTTATTTTGCAAGGATTTCCTCCTACTTCCTGTTTTAGCTATGGGACAGGAAGTGAAGGGAAATCTCCACAATGGGACACAGATGGCAAAAAAAAAAATGAACTGACAAGGGCTATAATATCCCTCCCATACCATCCAAAATAGAAAAAAAAAATGTAATAAAATGTTCTACACGCAACCACTCCATGTTAATGCAAGTTTAAACTTGGCCAAACTGTGCTGAATGCCGAGTGAAGACACTTGTTCCTGTGACAGCTGTCCATGTCCTCTTGCACATTCTGCAATCTATCTGCTGTGCTTCCCTCGATCATTTAAGGCTTCATGTACATGGAAATTTTTACAACCTCTCCTGAACGATTTTAAAGAGGAAGTTAACCCTCTCTAACAAAAAAACACCACACACCCTGCAGGACAAAGGCATAATGAGCTAGTATGCATAGCACTTACCTGAGATCGAAGCCCCCGAAGCGACCCTCGTTCACATCCCCCGTCGCCGCCATGATACCCGGAGTGACTTCTGGGTATAGCTGCTCCGGCGCTGTGACGTCACTTTGGCGCATGCGTGCGGGAGCTGTCAGTGATGGCATGATCGTCTTCACCAACAGCGTGCTCAGTGCGCCTGCGCCATAGAAATCGGTGCCCCTTTTTAGGAAAATATCTCCTTAACCGTGTAGATTGAGATATTTCTTGCACCTACACGCAAGCGTTAATCTACATCTAGATGAAGACTTACCTGTAGGTTCAAGTGGTCTGTAAGGTTTTACAACCACTTTAACTTGACAGATAGTAACCCATGTTTACAAAAAAACAAAAAAAAAAAACGCCTGTACATGAAACGCAGCTAAACACGAGCTACCATGTTTGGCGCTTCGAAACTCAGCATCTGAACCCATTTTTATGTGTTCCAAAAAATAAAGCCTCAAAACGACCCTGTGTACATGTACTGATAAGATAACAGAGGAGAGTTCAAGAGCAGTTGAAAAAAATTAAAAATGCCCAACTGCTCTTAAACATCCCTTTACCAGCAGCAGTGTACATGAGGCCTTAATGCAGCATACAGACCCACTGCTTGCAGTCTTTCAAAGTCTATGGCATGTTGCACGCTGAATGTGCATGGAGCCATAAATGCGAGTCCCACTCATAGTTTCATAGTTAGTAAGGTTGAATAAAGACACCAGTCCATCCAGTTCAACCTGAGTGAGTGTCTACAATTGTCCCTACCCCTGTACATTGCACACTCACATCACATGTCCCTACCCTCAAGGAGCCCACAATCCAAGGTCCCCATTCATGTACTAGGGCCAATTTTGGACAGAAGCCAATTAACCTACCTGCAGGTCTTTGGATTGTGGGAGGAAACCGGAGTACCCGGAGGAAACCCACGCAGGCACAGGGAGAACATGCAAACTCCAGGCAGGTAGTGTCATGGTTGGGATTTGAACCAGTGACCCTTGTTACTGCTAGGTGAGAGTGCTAACCACTACACCACCGTGCCGCCCGCGGCACTCCGTACAGCGATCGGCCCTGTCCAAACGCAGCCCGATTAACGATTATGAAAGTCTGTTGTCCTTCCCTGGTGCACCACAACTAGACACCTCGGTGTACAAGGGGACTTAGAGGGGATTTTACTCACACTGGAAAGCAAATTCTCACATCTGTTTAGACTACAAGACAGATTGTGTGCAAAAAATAAAAATAAAAAAATAGCACAAATGGTTTTAACGGTTCTTTATCCCCCCAAGAAAATGCATTTGGCTTTAGATATACTTTAATGCAACATGAACATCACTTGCTACCAATAAAACTTGAGCCACAAGCTTTACACCACAGCTAACAAACAGCTGCAAACAGACCTTTCCTGTTGCACTTGCTGCTAAACAGCAAATCTCTTTTACTTCCCCACTAACGAGCAGCAAGATTCCGGTGCGGTATATTAAACTGCTTCATCATTAGGCTATACACATCGCTATATTACCGAGCAAGTTTTCAGAGCTGTGATAATTTGACAATTACTCCATCATGCAATACTGTACCCAAATTAATTTGATATCATCTTCTGAGACAGAGCTCTGCTTTTAGTGGTATTTTGCCACTTAATTTTACCATTTAAAAAAAAAAAAAAAAAAAAAGGAAAAAACGCCAAGCTTAAAGCGAGTGTTTTTTTTTTTTATTATTAAAAAAAAAAAAAAAAACACACGTCATACGTACCTGGTCTGTGCAGTTGGTTTTGCACACAGCAGCCCAGATCCTCTCTTTCTGGGGTCCCTCTCCTGATCCCTCCAGCAAGCAGCTTGTTATGGGGGGCACCCCGAGCTGAGCCTATGTGCCCCATTCAGACATGGAGCAGCGGTTTGGCCCCTCTCCTCAATGGCTCACTGATTAAAAGCAGCGAGAGCCAAGGGTACCTACCACGCTGCTGTCCCAGCCAATGAGGGAGAGACCCGGGCAGCCAAGTCTCTCGCGCAACATATCTGAGCCAATCTTGATGCAGCAAAGTATTAGGGGGGCTGCTGCACAAATAATTTTTTTATTTATCCGAATGTATAAGGATGATAATAAATAAAAAAAACACTTCTGCCTCTAGAACCATTTTTAAACAAACAACTTACTTTGCTCTAAAGCAGGGGTACTAAATTAAAATTCAGAGGTCCGGTCATTAACATTTTTCTTCAGGAGGTCCAAAACTCATTTTTGTTCCATAATAACTCAGGTCCTTCACGTCACAACCCCCCCCCCCCCCCATACATCACAGCCCCCTTTACATCAGTGTCTTCAGTCCCCCTTGCAATCACAACCCCCCACATCATTGCTCTCCCCTCCCACATGAGACCCCCATCTCACAGCCTCCCATAATCACTGCTCCCCCCCCCTCACAATCTCCCATAATCACTCCCCCCCCCCTCACAGCCTCCCATAATCACTGCTCCCCCCCCCCCCTCACAATCTCCCATAATCACTCCCCCCCCCTCACAGCCTCCCATAATCACTCCCCCCCCCTCACAGCCTCCCATAATCACTCCCCCCCCCTCACAGCCTCCCATAATCACTCCCCCCCCCCTCACAGCCTCCCATAATCACTGCCCCCCCTCACAGCCTCCCATAATCACTCCCCCCCCTCACAGCCTCCCATAATCACTCCCCCCCCCTCACAGCCTCCCATAATCACTCCCCCCCCCTCACAGCCTCCCATAATCACTCCCCCCCCCCCTCACAGCCTCCCATAATCACTCCCCCCCCCCCCCCTCACAGCCTCCCATAATCACTCCCCCCCCCTCACAGCCTCCCATAATCACTCCCCCCCCCCTCACAGCCTCCCATAATCACTCCCCCCCCCCCCTCACAGCCTCCCATAATCACTCCCCCCCCCCCACAGCCTCCCATCCTCCCCCCCCCTCACATCCCATACCCCCCCCCCCCCCCCTCACAGCCTCCCATAATCACTCCCCCCCCCCCTCACAGCCTCCCATAATCACTCCCCCCCCCCCCCCCCCCTCACAGCCTCCCATAATCACTCCCCCCCCCCCCCTCACAGCCTCCCATAATCACTCCCCCCCCCCTCACAGCCTCCCATAATCACTCCCCCCCCCCCTCACAGCCTCCCATAATCACTCCCCCCCCCCCTCACAGCCTCCCATAATCACTCCCCCCCCCTCACAGCCTCCCATAATCACTCCCCCCCCCCCTCACAGCCTCCCATAATCACTCCCCCCCCCCTCACAGCCTCCCATAATCACTCCCCCCCCCCTCACAGCCTCCCATAATCACTCCCCCCCCCTCACAGCCTCCCATAATCACCCCCCCCCCCCCCCCCCCCCCTCACAGCCTCCCATAATCACTCCCCCCCCCTCACAGCCTCCCATAATCACCCCCCCCCCCCCTCACAGCCTCCCATAATCACTCCCCCCCCCCTCACAGCCTCCCATAATCACTCCCCCCCCTCACAGCCTCCCATAATCACTCCCCCCCCTCACAGCCTCCCATAATCACTCCCCCCCCCCCCTCACAGCCTCCCATAATCACTCCCCCCCCCTCACAGCCTCCCATAATCACTCCCCCCCCTCACAGCCTCCCATAATCACTCCCCCCCTCACAGCCTCCCATTATCACTCCCCCCCCCTCACAGCCTCCCATAAATCACTGCCCCCCTTGTCACATCACAACCTCCCCACATCAAAGCTCCTACCCCACCACTCAAGTGAGCGCGGGGGCGGCACAAAGCAGAGAGTCGTGACTAAGGCCGGGTTCAGACTGCTGCGATGCGGGAGATCGGATATGATTCGCACCGCACTGCAGTGCAAATCATATGTGATCTCTGTGCGATGCGATTTCAGCCATACAGATAGTATGGCTGAATTTGCATCGCATTCGGCCCAAACTCGCACAGGACCCTTTTTTTGGTCCGCAGCAGAATCGGATCGCATGGGTGTTCTCACCATGCGATCTGATTCCTGTCCGAGTTTGCAGATCGCACTGCTATATGCGAGCTGATATGGGGGTGTCATTAACATTTCACTGACACTCCCAGCAGCTCGCATAGGGCAGTGTGAACTGCCGGCGGGAGACATGCGATGTGGGAACCTGCAGTAGAATCGCAGCGTTCCCGCATCGCAGCAGTCTGAACGGAGCCTAACAATCACCAGCTCAGAGATCGGTGTTTACACAGTTCTGAGTGTAAGGACTGCTGCGGTGCGGGAACGCTGCGAATCTACTGCGGGTTCCTGCATCGCATGTCTCACACTGCCCTATGCGAGCTGCTGGGAGTGTCAGTGAAATGTTAATGACACCCCCATATCAGCTCGCATATCGCAGTGCGATCTGCAAACTCGGACAGGAATCGGATCGCATGGTGACAACACCCATGCGATCTGATTCTGCTGCGGACCAAAAAAAGGGTCTTGTGCGAGTTTGGGCCGAATGCGATGCGAATTCAGCCATACCATCTGTATGGCTGAAATCGCATCGCACAGAGATCGCATATGATTTGCACTGCAGTGCGGTGCGAATCATATCCGATCTCCCGCATCGCAGCAGTCTGAACCCGGCCTAAGGCCCCTTTTACACTGGGGTGGTTTGCAGTCTTCAGTGTGAAAGCCCTGGAGCGGTGCGCTTGCAGGACACTGAAAAATGTCCTGCAAGCCGCATCTTTGGTGCGCTGTAGGAGCGGTGCATTTACCGCTCCTAAAGCGCCCCCTCCCATTGAAAACAATGGGGCAGCGTTCCGAACCCGCCCGCGAAGCGCCGCTTTGCGGGCGGTATTAACCCCTTTTCGGGCGCTCGCAGGGGGAAAAACGCCCCGCTAGCGGCCAAAATGCGCCGCTAAAACGACGGTAAAGCAGCGCTAAATATAGCGCCGCTTTACCGCCAGCGCACCTAGCGCCCCAGTGTGAAAATAGCCTTAGAGCCAGATGCAGCATTGGACCCATGCTGCATCCACCTAAGTAAAAAATCCCTTACTTCGATGGGTTTAGACTGGATAATAAAAAAAAAAAAAATGTATGTGTAGTACACACACCCGCTTAGAAATTAGCGCCAAACTCATCTGGACATGTAACTTGACACCTGTGTGCATGGGACAGAACAGTGACACAATAAAATGAGTTGGCAACCTTCTTGTAGAACATGACAGCAAATGTTAGGTCTGTGATAAATAAATACTGGCAGATGAGCTTGTATACATCAATTCCTTGGGCACCTAGGAAAGACAGCTACAGCATCCAACCCAAAACCCCTCCGTCCAATCCCAAACCAGCTAAACCCCTTCCGTCCAATCCCGCTAAACCCCTTCCGTCCAATCCCGCTAAACCCCTTCCGTCCAATCCCAATCCTGCTAAACCCCTTCCGTCCAATCCCGCTAAACCCCTTCCGTCCAATCCCACTAAACCCCTTCCGTCCAATCCCACTAAACCCCTTCCGTCCAATCCCGCTAAACCCCTTCCGTCCAATCCCAAACCAGCTAAACCCCTCCGTCCAATCCCGCTAAACCCCTTCCTTTCAATCCCACTAAACCCCTCCGTCCAATCCCACTAAACCCCTTCCGTCCAATCCCACTAAACCCCTTCCGTCCAATCCCACTAAACCCCTCCGTCCAATCCCGCTAAACCCCTCCGTCCAATCCCGCTAAACCCCTTCCTTTCAATCCCACTAAACCCCTCCGTCCAATCCCACTAAACCCCTTCCGTCCAATCCCACTAAACCCCTTCCGTCCAATCCCACTAAACCCCTCCGTCCAATCCCAAACCAGCTAAACCCCTCTGTCCAATCCCGCTAAACCCCTTCCGTCCAATCCCGCTAAACCCCTTCCGTCCAATCCCGCTAAACCCCTTCCGTCCAATCCCAAACCAGCTAAACCCCTCCGACCAATCCCGCTAAACCCCTTCCTTTCAATCCCACTAAACCCCTCCGTCCAATCCCACTAAACCCCTTCCGTCCAATCCCACTAAACCCCTTCCGTCCAATCCCACTAAACCCCTTCCGTCCAATCCCACTAAACCCCTTCCGTCCAATCCCACTAAACCCCTTCCGTCCAATCCCACTAAACCCCTCCGTCCAATCCCAAACCAGCTAAACCCCTCTGTCCAATCCCGCTAAACCCCTCCGTCCAAACCAGCTAAACCCCTCCGTCCAAACCAGCTAAACCCCTCCGTCCAAACCAGCTAAACCCCTCCGTCCAAACCAGCTAAACCCCTCCGTCCAAACCAGCTAAACCCCTCCGTCCAAACCAGCTAAACCCCTCTGTCCAATCCCAAACCAGCTAAACCCCTCCGTCCAATCCCAAACCAGCTAAACCCCTCCGTCCAATCCCAAACCAGCTAAACCCCTCCGTCCAATCCCAAACCAGCTAAACCCCTCCGTCCAATCCCAAACCAGCTAAACCCCTCCGTCCAATCCCAAACCAGCTAAACCCCTCCATAAGTAAAGCCATGCTAAAAACACATGTAGACTTGATTTATGAACACCTCAGACACAGAGCAGTTTGACTACACAAAACAAATGTAGTTTCTATGGGTTACTGAACCTGACATCATCCCCAATACTCAGTCAGGACCAGGAGGTCAGAGCAGCAAGCATCCTAAACCACATCCGGACATCAGAGAACCCTTCCCTCCCCCTTCATCCTCACACACAGCTCATACGTACCGGGACAGGAAAGAACTCCGCACAGCCCTCCACACTCTCCTATACTGAACGCCTCTAACACTCGCTGTGGCGGGAGAGTCCGCTGACACGTGAGGGCAGGTGGAACTTCAGACTAAGAACAGGGTGTGTCCCATTCACAGATGACGGTTGTTCGAGGCGTTCGTTGGTGCCATGAAGCAGGTGTTAGATAGGATATAGAATATCAGAGCTCAGAGAAGGTGTGAGGAACCGTCTGTTATAGGAGGAGGACCTGTCCACCCTGTACGAGGGGAGAGCAGGTACTGTACACACAGAATGACAAATGTCAGCGTGAAATATAGAACCAAAATGGATGGAGAGAGAAATCAAATAAAGACATAGAAAAGTATAAAATCTAAGGATAGATACGTAAGTAGAAAACATAGGGCTAGAATGGAATATGTTATAACGATAGGTCGATAGATATCTATAGGGATAAGTTAATAATATAAAGTAGATATAGAAATATAAGTTAAAGGGATCAATAGAGACAAATAAAATAGAGAGATTAAGAAGTATAGACATAGACAGAAAAACACAAAATATTTCTCTCCATCTATCTATCTGTGTAAAAAGTAGGTTGAGAAATACAACTTAGGAGTCAATGGAGACAAATAAAATAGAGATTTAAAGAAGCGATAAATATAAGCATAGATAGAAAATATAAAATGCAGGCATAGATAGATCAATAAGGGAAATATAGATAGAGAAATATATAGATAAATACATATAAAACATAGGAGTGGATATATAAATGTAGGGATAGATGGATAAATATAAAATATAGCAATGTATGTCTAAATATAGGGATAGCCAAATAAAAAAATATAGGAACGGACAGATAATAATACACAATATAATAAATAAATGGATACATATAAAATATAGGAATGAATTAAAAAAGATATGTGTACCAAAATAAAATTTAGGAATGGATATATAAATATAGGGACAGATGGCTAAATGTAAAATATATAGGGATAGATGGAAAAATATAGGGAAATATAAATTATAGCGATGGATAGATAAATAAAACGATAGATAGAGAAATAAAACCTAAAGGGATCAATAGAGTCAGATAAAGTGTGCGTGTGTGTATATATAGATAGATAGATAGATAGATAGATCTATAGAAAGATAGATAGATAGATCTATAGAAAGATAGATAGATTTATATAGAGATATATAGATATAGATCTAGATCTATATATCTAGATCTAGATAGATTTATATAGAGATAGATAGATAGATCTATATAGAGATACATAGATAGATGCATAGATAGATAGATCTATATATAGATAGATGGATTTAGAGACATTTTAAAATATAGGGATGGATAAAGAAGTATAATATATAGGGATAAATAAATATAAGGATAGATAGAGAAATGTAAACTATAGATATAAAGAACAAATAAAGTATAAAATATAAGGATGGATAGATAAATATAGGCATAGAAACACATTGAAAACATAAGGATGGGTAAACAAATATATAATTTAGAGGTAGAAAAAACAAGACCAATAAATAGATGGATAGACATAGGTGACAATAGACTCCTAAATACCATAAACGTTCTTGTGGTCCTCCATAATATGCTGATGTGGTCAGGCAGAACACCCCACTCATTTCCCATTGAAATGGTGTAAAGAGGAAAATAAAGAAGCATTCTTTGTGGTCTCTTGTTCACACCCTCCTATCACTACCACAATGCACAGTAATGCATGTTGTTACAATGCAGTGCTATTTATTCTGAATGGAACCACAACACATGTTCTCCGAGTACTTGCAGGGCTGCACAACACACTAACCCGCGTCGCAGTGCCATCAATTCTGTACTGGACTGCTCTAATGTTTAATGCATTGCAGCAGACTAGGCTGATGTCAATGGGCTCTAAAGGAAAAGAGTGAGTATTTGCTAAGCTTAGTGAATGAGGTAAAACGAAACCAACACAGGCCTTCGCGTGTATAAGCGAAGTAGGGATGAGGATAGGTTTGAAACAAACTTGTCACTCCCACTAGATCAGCTGTGACCAGGGCATCCCCCGCCCCCGCAACCCCGAGCAACAAAGGGACAGGGTTGGTCTTGACATCATTGACCTAGTATGGCGGGGAATACTTTTTCCATGACTGATTGGGTGTTGATTTGGTGGGAGTGACAGCTTGCTTTTGGGCTCAGTGCAAACCTAAGTTCGGACCAGTGTGCACATTTTGGGAAGCATTTACAGAGCCTGTAACCCTTTCACTGCCTTTTAAATAGTTTTTTGCTCACATGTTAAAATGGAAATTCTTGGCCTTAAAGGCTAAGTTTAAAAACCAATAAAAATAATAATTAATGTATGTTTCTGCAGGTAAAAAAAATGTGCATTTGTTATTTTTTTTTATACAGAAGCCTGCAAAGCATTGCACCCGTGATCAGTGAATTGCAAGTGCTCCTGCAGACACTTCCTCCAGCTTTCTGTCTGTATCCCCCCAGGACCAGTGACATCAGCAGGGCAGACCCTATAATGAGGTACTGGAGCCCAGCCCAACCTCCACAATGCACATAGCCACAAGGGTGTTTGCACCCCAAGATCAGATAGGTTAGATCAGGCCCTGGTACAGGCTAGCAGTTTAGAAAGCTGCAGAAAGTGTCAGTGGGCTATGAGTGTGCTGATCAGCAAGTCTGTCTGTCTGCCAGGGACTTCTAGACTCTGCATTCACAGATCCTTTGAATGAATGATGCAGCTGTGTGAGCAGAGCTCTGCACAGCCGTGTTGGATTTAGGCCGGGTTAACACTGGTGCGACACAACACCGTCCTACTTTGGATCCGACTTTGCCCTGTGCCTTGCAGTCAAAAACGCGCTCCGACTTCAATGAACAGGGATCCAACTTGAATCCCCGACAACACCAGGCACTGTGTTTGTTATGAATCTTGAGGGGGAACTCCACGCCAAATTTTGAAATAAAAAAACAGCATGGGTTCCCTCTCCAGGAGAATACCAGGCCCTTCGGGCTGATATGGATTTTAAGAACCCCCTATGCCAAAAAACCTGCGTGGGGGTC
Organism: Lithobates sylvaticus; assembly: GCA_028564925.1. NCBI lineage: Eukaryota > Metazoa > Chordata > Amphibia > Anura > Ranidae > Lithobates > Lithobates sylvaticus. The sequence goes on along the minus strand of CM053026.1, from coordinate 489,112,669 downwards.
CCCCCAAAATCCATACCAGACCCTTATCCGAGCAGCCTGGCAGGTCAGGAAAGGGGGTGGGGACAAGCAAGCACCCCCCCTCCTGAACCGTACCAGGCCGCATGCCCTCAGCATGGGGGGTGCGTGCTTTGGGGCAGGGGGGTGCCCTGCTGCCCCCCCACCCCAAAGCACCTTGTCCCCATGTTGATGAGGTCAAGGGCCTCTTCCCGACAACCCTGGCCGTTGGTTGTCGGGGTCTGCGGGTGGGGGGCTTATCGGAATCCGGGAGCCCCCTTTAATAAGGGGGCCCCCAGAGCCTGGCCCCCCACCCTATGTGAATGTGTATGGGGTACATCGTATACCTACCCATTCACCTGGGGGGGAAAAAAGTGTCAATAAAAAAAAAAAAACACGACTGGTTTTTAAAGTAATTTATTAGGCAGCTCCGGGGGTCTCTTCCAACTTGGGGGGGTCTCTTCTGACTTCTCCGCGCTCTCCAGCCTCTTCTCCTGGTCTCCGGTTCCTCTGCCGCTCTCTGGTGTCTTCTGCCGGGCTCCTCCGCTATCTTCTGCTCTTTTGCTAGCGTTGGCCCGGTCCTCACCGTGGTCTTCTTCCGACATTGACACGACAATCTCTCCCGCTGTAATGCCATGTGCGTGGTGCACAACGACTTATATAGACATGGGGCGTGGTCACCGGGAGATATGACATGCCACGGGCAGTGTTGTCATAAGGGGCGGGGTCGTCGGATGACATCACCCGGTGACCACGCCCCATGCCTATATAAGTCGTTGCGCACCGCACACACGGCATTACAGCAGGAGAGAGCGTCGCTTCAACATCGGAAGAAGACAACGGTAAAGACTGGGCCAACGCTAGCAAAAGAGCAGAAGACAGCGGAGGAGCCTGTCAGAAGACACCGGAGTGCGGAAGAACCGGAGACCGGGAGAAGAGGCCCGAGAGCGTGGAGAAGAGGCCGGAGAGAGCTTAGAAGTCGGAAGAGACCCTCCTAGTGTTTTTTCTTTTATTGACAGTTATTTCCCCCCAGGTGAATGGGTAGGGTTACAATGTACCCCATACTCATTCACATAGGGTGGGGGGCTGGGATCTGGGGGCCCCCTTACTAAAGGGGGCTCCCGTATTCCGATCAGCCCCCGCTTGCAGACCCCGACAACCAACGGCCAGGGTTGAATTTGAGGAGGAATCCGAAGTGGAGAGCTCCCCGTTGCTCTCGTCGGCCGCAAGAATATTGTACGCCTCCTCAGTTGAAAATGATTTTCTAAACATTGTTGGTGGGCACTTATGGCTCTGATAACCGAAGGCACTGATGACACGTGACACTGATGACAAATGGCACTGATTACATTTGACAATGATCACAGATGGCACCGATTACACGTGACACTGATGACAGATGGCACTGATGTTGCACTGACAGATGGCACTGATGGCATGTGACATTGATGGCATGTGACATTGACGACAGGTGGCACTGATGACAGGTGGCACTGATGACAGGTGGCACTGATAGGTACTGTGACACTAACAGTAATGAGCACTGTGACACCAATGGGCACTGTATTTACTGTGTTTTAAACGATTCCCGACCGCCTCCTGCACATATACAAAAGCACGTACAGTATATATACGTCCCCTTTAATTGCCTAGCCGTGGGATCATGCACGCGCCGCCGATGGCGCGCTCGCGACCCGGTCGGGAGCTCCGTGGCCGCGGGACCAGCGGACCCGATCGCCGCTGGTGTCCCGCGATCGGGTCACAGAGCTGAAGAACGGGGAGAGGTCTGTGTAAACAAACCTCTCCCTGCGCTTCCTACACTGCCTGTCACTGATCGGCTGTTCCCTGTCATCGGGAACGCCGATCAGTGACGTCAGCCACGCCCCCTACTGTAAAAAAAACACACACACTAACTCCTCCCCGCCCCCTAGTGGTTAACTCCTTCACTGCTACTGTCATTTACATAGGAAATTGCATTTAAATAGCACTGATTTCTGTATAAATGACAATGGTCCCAAAAATGTGTCAAAAATGTCCAATGTGTCCGCCATAATGTCGCAGTCGCAATAAAAATCGCTGATCGCCGCCATTACTAGTAAAATAAAAAATATTAATAAAAATGCTATAAAACTATCCCCTATTTTGTAAACGCTATAACTTTTGCGCAAACCAATGAATAATCGCTAATTGCAATTTTTTTTTTTTTTTTACCAAAAATATGTAGAAGAATACGTATCGGCCTAAACTGAGGAAAAACATTTTTTTTTATATATTTTTTGGGGATATTTATTATAGCAAAAAGTAAAAAATATTGAATTTTTTTCAAAATTGTCGCTTTATTTTTGTTTATAGCGCAAAAAATAAAAACCACAGGGGCGATCAATTTTGTTTGGGAGCCATGTCGCACGACCGCGCAATTGTCAGTTAAAGCGACGCAGTGCCGAATCTCAAAAAGGGGCCTGGTCCTTTGGCTGCACGTGGTTAACTGTAAATTTGAAAGCTGTTCGTTGGCACTCACAGAATCTGCAGCACAGAAGCTCTCCCTCCTCACACGCAGTCTGTGTGATGAGGGAGAGCTGGCAATGAGAGATGATCTCATATGTTTACATTTGAGATCATCTCCCATTGGACACACAGATCGAGTGCTAAATGGCCGCTGTGATTGGCCATTTATCACGATCTGTGATTGGCTGTGTCCAAGGGATCACATGCCTGATGAAGGGGCCCTGCGTGGCTCCGAAACGTTGCACTATCCTTGTGTTGTGATCATGCAATAAATCACCCGTTTGGACCCTATTTGTGTCGTTCCATGGTGTGCTGACAAATATCTTCACCGTGACTTGAACCAGTATACAGCTGGTTGTTGCTGCAGCACCCAAATCCAAGAGCGCTTCCAGGAATGTGTGCGATGGGAAAATGAAGTACTACACGGGACACAGCCAACACAGGTTTTCCTCGATGTTCCTCGGGAACAGGTAAACAGGACGACGTCCATGGATGCCGTCCTGGCAATTGAGCCCCACGCTGTAGCTGTCTTTCGGCTATAGTATAATAGTTGTACAATAAACATGTGACCAAGACCACGCATGCTTGGAAATGGAAAAAATACATTACAATACAATACAATACAGTACATTAGGGCTGAAACAACTAATCGATTAATCGATTATGAAATTAATCGATTACTATTTTCATAATCGATTAATCGGCCAGTAACATAATGGGGTTAAAAAAAAAAACTAAAATGAGCCCTTTATAGTACAAAAAGAGCAAATAATCGCTACTGTAAATATTACTTTCACAGTTCTACAGTAAAAAAAAAAAAATGAACCCCTTACAGTACTATAAAGGGCAATTTTTTTTTTTTTAACCCCATTATGTTACTTAATGTCTCAGGCCTGGTTCACATTTATGTGTTTTTTGGTGCTTTTTGCAGAAACGCACTACAGTTCATTTACATGGTTTCCTATCGGACATGTTCACAGCTATGCTTTTTTCAGCTGCTGCGTATTTGAAAAGGGTCAGGGACTTTTTTTTTAACACAAAGCAGTGTTTTTTTGGTTTAATATACCGTATTTATCGGCGTATAACACGCACATTCATTTGAAGAGGGAAGTTTCAGCAAAAAAATAAATAAAATTGAAATAAGGAACTTTGAAGCAATATAAGGGTCAGTGCCCATCTGCAGCCTCACCATTGCCATCAATGCAGCCTGATCAATGCCCATCTGCAGCCTCACAAGTGCCATCAATGCAGCCTTATCAGTCCACATCAATGCAGCCTCACCATTGCCATCAATGCAGCAGCCAGACCATTGCCATTAATGCAGTCCCCCTCCCTGTCCCCAACAAGGCATCTAAAATTGAAGTATTGGCGTATATCACGCACATGCTATTTGCACCTGATTTTCATGGTGAAAAAGTGAGTGTTATACGCCAATAAATACAGTACTTCAATTGCGAAGCAGCAGAAAAGCATGTAATACGTTTTTGCAGCAATTTGTGTTTTTTAATCTGCCCAACAACAAATTGGCCAAAAAACAGTATGTCTCTTCTAATAGTATATACAGTATATCTCTTCTGTCTGTTATTCTCAGAGTGGATTTGATATTTTGCTCCCTAACCATATAGTTGGTTGTTTATATTTACCACTGCATAGAGATATTGAAGAATAAATTGCCTTTTTTTTTAAAGTTTACATATTAACTAAATTATACACCACATATTTTTTTTAAGGTTATTAACCGATTAATTGATTAATCGAAACAATAATCGGCCAACTAATCGATTATGAAAATAATCGTTAGTTGCAGCCCTACAGTACATTACGACTGATGTTTTATTCTGTTAAACGAGAATTTTTTTAACTTTAGTAACCTATTGGTTTTCGACACGAGACTGACAAAAAAACAAAAACGGATGATCATTCATCCAATAGTCTTATGGTGTGTACGAGGCTTTATGTACATGCGGCTGTAGGGCAAAGTGCCCATCACCTGCCTTCATTAGCTAGGCACTCACAGCTGACCTGGAACTGAACCCAAGGTCATCCTTAGTTATTTCTTCAGAAAAAGTTATTACATTATTTGAGGAACTTCATGACTTTAAAACACTGCAAAACAATTCATGAGACGAGTCTAATAATACTGAAACCATGTGGTTCCACATTTCAAAAATGAAATCTGCTGTTCTGGGATCTCTATGCTTTCCACTGCATTGGCAAATTTGTGACACACCTTTTACATCTCACACACAACAATGTTAACATTGACATGATCTTGTCCATAATAATAACAAAAAAAAATGATAACATCACTATCCTCACAAACTTATCTAGTGTCTTTGACAAAGATAAAAATGAACATGATTAAAGAAGACACCTGACTCTCCACAAAATCTGGAACAACTGTTCTGAATCGAGCTAAACAAGTCACCTATACAGCCAACAGAGGAATGAGGCCCGACCACCAAACTTCACTTCCATAGGAGAATAGCTTGAATCGCTAAACAAGTCACCGCCAATAGAGGAATGAGGCTTGACTACCACCTTGAGTTCCAGGGCAGACAGTACATAAACTATTGTCATTTGCTGATGCCAGGAACACCAGTAGGAGAACCCCAGAAGAGGAGGATCAGGGCTGCTCTGTACAAAACCCCAGAGCAGGTAAGTATGAGATGTTTATTACTTTAACTAAAAACAAAAAAAGAAGGCTTTACAATCACTTAAACCACTTGCAGACCACCCACCGAACATATACTGCGGCAGGGCGGCTACTCTGTGCCAGATCACGTACCTAGTACGTAATCAGACACTTCCGTATCAGGAGAGCGCCCGCGCGCCACCAGCGACCCGCCCCCACTGTGATCACACACAGCGAGAGCCCAGCAGTGGGTACCGCAGACTCAATGTTCGCTGGCACCCGCCGATTAGACAGTACACAGGCAGAATGGCAATCTGCCTATGTAAACAAGGCAGATTGCCATTCTGTCAGAAGGGAAGGTATTGATCCTGTGTTCCTGCAAATGGATCAATGCCTTCCCCTAGTCAAACCACCTCCCACACAGTGAGTAAGCACAGGCTAGGCACACAGTTAACCCTTTGATCACCCCTGATGTTAACCCCTTCCCAGCCAGTGTCATTAGTACAGTGACAGTGCATATTTTTTAGCATTTGTTGGTGTCACTGGTCCCCAAAAAGTGTCAGTTAAGTGTCCGATTTTTCCGCCGCAATATTGCAATCCTGCTATAAGTCACTGATACTAGTAAAAAATAAAAAAATATGCCATAGCTTGTAAACGCTATAACTTTTGCGCAAACCAATCAATATATTGGGATTTTTTTTACCAAAAATATGTAGCAATTATGAAGACATTTGATTTATTTTATTGGGTATGTTTTAACGCAGAGCGTAAAAAAATATTGTTTTTTTTTTTTTTTTTTTTTTCAAAATTGTCTATCTTTTTTTGTTTATAGCACAAAAAATTTAAAAACCACAGAGGTGATCAAATACCACCAAAAGAAATCTCTATTTGTGGAGAAAAAGGTCAAAAATGTTATTTGGGTACAGTTTGTCAGTTAAAGTAACGTAGTCATGAAGGGGTGTAAATCTTCCGGAGGTCAAGTGGTTAAAGTAATTGTAAAGTCTCTTTTAAAAAAAAAACTAATCATATTATACTTCCCTGCTCTTTGCAGTGGATTTGAACAGAGCAGCCTGGATCCTCTTCTCAAGTCCCTCTTCGGCTCTCCTGTCGAGTGCCCCCACAGCAAGCAGCGGGGGGGGAGCGATTGGCTCCTAATGCTGCGTACATACGGTCGAAATTCCGACGGAGCCTTGCCCCGTGGAAAAGTGCAACCGTGTGTACATGGCATAACTTTTGTGGGAGGATGCCCCCATGCTTCGGCATATATAAATGGTGCATGTATGCCCATCATTAGAAGTGGGTGGATGAAGGGAGGTATTCTAATGGTGGGCATACCCACCAATCAATCTCTTTTTTTTCGTTCAGCCAAGAGGCTGCATGAAAAATAAAGATTACAATATATGTCCAGTATGTTGCTGGACTTTGAATGGTTATACCAGAATGATGCCTGCAGGTTTAGGTATCATCTTGGTATCATTCTTTTCAGCCAGTGATCGGCTTTCATGTAAAAGCAATTCTAGCGGGTAATTAGCCTCTAGACTGCTTTTACAAGCAGTGGGAGGGAATGTCCCCCCTCCCGGATATAAACCGCGCCATTGGGAAATTGGGAAAGCGTTTTATCACACCGATCTTGGTGTGGTCAGATTCTTTGAGGGCAGAGGAAAGATCTAGGGTCTAACAGACCCCAATTTTTTCAAAAAAAGAGTACCTGTCACTGCCTATTGCTATCATAGGGGATATTTACATTCCGTGAGATAACAATAAAAATGATAACAAAAGAAAAAAATGGAGGGAACAGTTTTAAAATAAAATAAAAAAAAAGCTAAATAAAAAAAAAAAATAAAAAAAAAAAAAAAAAGCACCCCTGCCCCCCCTTCTCTTGCGCAAAGGCGAACACAATCGTTGGTCTGGCGTCATACGTAAACAGCAATTGCACCATGCATGTGAGGTATCACCGCGAAGGTCAGATCGAGGGCAGTAATTTTAGCAGTAGACCTCCTCCGTGAATCTAATGTGGTATCATGTAAAGGCTTTTAAAGGCTTTTAAAAATGTATGTAGTTTGTCGCCACTGCGTGTTTGTGCGCAATTTCAAAGCATGTCCTGTTTGGTATCCATGTACTCGGCCTAAGATCATATTTTTTATTTCATCAAAAATTTGAGCAATGTAGTGTGTTTTAGTGCATTAAAATAAAAAAAGTGTATTTTTTCCACAAAAAATGCGTTTGAAAAATCGCTGCGCAAATACTGTGTGGAAAAAAAAAATGCAACACCCACCATTTTAATCTGTAGGGCCTTTGCTTTAACAATATATATAGTGTTTGGGAGTTCAACGTAATTTTCTTGCAAAAAAAAAATATGTTTTCATGTAAACAAAAAGTGTCAGAAAAGGCTTTGTCTACAAGTGGTTAGAAGAGTGGGTGACGTGTGACATAGGCTTCTAAATGTTGTGCATAAAATGCCAGGACAGTTCAAACCCCCCCCAAATGACCCCATTTTGGAAAGTAGACACCCCAAGCTATTTGCTGAGAGCAATGTTGAGCCCATTAAATTTTTTTTTTTTTTGTCCCAAGAGATTGAATAATGAAAAAAAAAAAATATATATATTTTTTTTACAAAAAGTTGTCACTAAATGATATATTGCTCAAACATGCCATGGGCATATGTGGAAATACACCCCAAAATACATTCTGTTGCTTCTCCTGAGTACGGGGATACCACATGTGTGGGACTTTTTGGGAGCCTAGCCGCGTACGTCACCCCAAAAACCAAGCACCGCCTTCAGGCTTTCTAAGGGTGTAATTTTTTTATTTCACTTCTCACTGCCAATCACAGTTTCGGAGGCCATGGAATGCCCAGATGGCATAAAACCCCCCAAAATGACCCCATTTTGGAAAGTAGACACCCCAAGCTATTTGCTGAGAGGTATGGTGAGTATTTTGCAGATCTCGCTTTTTGTCACAAAGTTTTGAAAATTGAAAAAAGAAAAAAAAATATATTTTTTTCTTTACTTTCTTCATTTTCAAAAACAAATGAGAGCTGTAAAATACTCACCATGCCTCTCAGCAAATAGCTTGGGGTGTCTACTTTCCAAAATGGGGTCATTTGGGGGGGTTTTGTGCTATTTTGGCATTTTATGGCCTTCGAAACTGTGATAGGTAGTGAGGAGTGAAATCAAAAATTTGCACCCTTAGAAATCCTGAAGACGGTGCTTGGGTTTCGGGGCCCCGTACGCGGCTAGGCTCCCAAAAAGTCCCACATATGTGGTATCCCCATACTCAGGAGAAGCAGCAAAATGTATTTTGGGGTGCAATTCCACATATAACTATGGCATGTGTGAGCAATATATCATTTAGTGACAACTTTTTTTTATTTTTTTTTTATTTTTTATTTTTTGTCTTTATTCAATCACTTGGGACTAAAAAAAAAAATATTCAATGGGCTCAACATGCCTCTCAGCAAATAGCTTGGGGTGTCTACTTTCCAAAATGGGGTCATTTGGGGGGGTTTTGTGCTATTTTGGCATTTTATGGCCTTCGAAACTGTGATAGGTAGTGAGGAGTGAAATCAAAAATTTGCACCCTTAGATATCCTGAAGGCGGTGCTTGGGTTTCGGGGCCCCGTACGCGGCTAGGCTCCCAAAAAGTCCCACACATGTGGTATCCCCATACTCAGGAGAAGCAGCTAAATGTATTTTGGGGTGCAATTCCACATATAACCATGGCATGTGTGAGCAATATATCATTTAGTGACAACTTTTTGAAAACATTTTTTTTTTTTTTTTTTTTTTGTCTTTATTCAATCACTTGGGACTAAAAAAAAAAATATTCAATGGGCTCAACATGCCTCTCAGCAAATAGCTTGGGGTGTCTACTTTCCAAAATGGGGTCATTTGGGGGGGTTTTGTACTTCCCTGCCATTTTAGCACCTCAAGAAATGAGATAGGCAGTCATAAATTAAAAGCGGTGTAAATTCCAGAAAATGTACTCTAGTTTGTAGACGCTATAACTTTTGCGCAAACCAATAAATATACGCTTATTGGCATTTTTTTTACTAAAGACATGTGGCTAAATACATTTTGGCCCAAATGTTTGATTAAAATTGAGTTTATTGGATTTTTCTTATAACAAAAAGTAGAAAATATCTTTTTTTTTCAAAATTTGCAGTCTTTTTCCGTTTATAGCGCAAAAAATAAAAATCACAGAGGCAATCAAATACCATCAAAATAAAGCTCTATTTGTGGGAAGAAAAGGACGCCAATTTCGTTTGGGTACAACATTGCATGACCGCGCAATTACCAGTTAAAGCAGTGCAGTGCGAAATTGAAAAAAGACCTCTGGTCCTTTGGCTGCCAAATGGTCCGGGGCTGAAGTGGTTAAAGACACTTCAAAACTTTATTTGCTTCAAGATTTTTCATTCACTTTTCTGTCACTTTTTGAAACATTATCACTACAAGTAACAGTTTATGGACTTTTGTTTGGATTTGTTTTCCTTATTTGGACACCTGCAAGAAATATATAATCACACTTCACTTTGATTTTTCACTTTATGTATATAGGTGATTAATTGTGTTGTTGTTTTTTTAGCACTGTTTATACAGGGTGATTATTTTTCAGTATTGTCTACACAGGTTAAATATTTAGTTTATTCACAGACACTGTGATTATTAGCGCTGCTGTTTTATTCATTTAAAATTACTTTACATTATTTATCTATTTAAGTAGCTGCTTAGTTTATTTTTATACACATAGGTGTTTTAATTAATTTTTCTTTGTGCGCAGTGGTGGTGTGGAATAGTAGGAGGGCGAACGATTTTCATACCAGTTTATTTTGCTATGTCCTGTTTTTGGGAAACTGATGCAATGTTCCTGGTATACTGCCAGCACTCATATTTTGTCTGTTTTTTACTGCATTGAAAAGCAGATAAAATTACGTTTTACCTAGTCCAATTTTCCATTTTGTAGATGTGCTTCTTTTTTTAAAGTTGGTGTGTGCGATGGTCCAGGCGATGGTATGGCAAGTTGTGGGGTTAGCCATGTAAATGTTGGGAGGTATGCACATTCCTCCTATCAGCTGCTAAACATTTCACCAATGACTTCCCGGTGTCAAGAGATGAGATAGCAGCACCAATGATCACTTGTTCCCTTGGCATAGTTCTGTACATTTTAAAACTTTTTTCTGACTTCTCAGCTGTCAGAATGAGAATGCAGAGTTTGGGTAGAGCAGCGGGACAATCACCCAAGTGTAGCTTACCCTCTGTGTCACGTTTAGTGGAATACATCTAAACCAAAGGAACGCCTTGCTTTATGCATGTTGCCTCATTTTTCTTTAAACGCTGCTAAATTAATGAGCAAGGAAAAAATAATTACATCCTGTTCCTGGCAACCTGATGTTGCATTGAAGTGGATTTCCCCTCACTTTAGAGGGATTATGTTTACTTCCTGTTATGTCATTGGAGGACAGTGACAGCAATAATATAAAAATAAAAATCTGACGTGGGTTTTAACCTTTAGGTGCTCTGGTAGGGTTAGGGTCTTTGAAAAGATCTAAAAAGGTAGGGTGCCTTTCCAGTGATGTCTATGCACCACAAACAAGTTCAGTAATTCACGCAGTTCATTCATTAGTGTAGGTGAACTGCAGAGAAATATAGATTAGTGATTTTTTTCTTTTAGAAATGCAATGCTAGCCAGGTCTAAATCCCCGTACACACGGGCTGAATGTCGGGCGGCAACAGCCCATGTGACATTCAAGCCCGTGGTTACTGCAGCTGGTCCGACATCATAGTATAGCGACTCCGACCCGAGCTGTTTTTTTTTTTTCGTTCAGCTCGCTGGGTTGAACGAAAAAAAAAAAAAACTAGTAGCATGTACTAGGCTTTACTCTGTAGGATTTTACAAATGGCTAGAGCATTCTACAAGCTAATTCTCAGAACCCCAAAATAACTCTCCCTTAAGTAATCTTAAAGGGACATTAAAGTCAATTTTTTTCTTTAAAACCTGATAAACAGAATTGAAAAAAAGAATGGCCATCAAATATTGTGGAAAACATTGAGAGTTGCACTCCATCTTAAATTCTTCATATATTTTTATTCTATGAAAAGCAAAGTGAATGCATACATTCACTTTAAGTACACTAGGTAGCTGCTTTAATCCCTGTGAGCAAGCCCTTAGGGGTGAAACGCATCTGAAAAGTGTGGTATGTCAGGTGGAGACAAAATGCATGCACTTTTTGGCTTTCATGGAATAAAACAATATGAAGAATTTAATGGATGTAGAGCGACTCCCAACTTTATCTACATTTCTGTGGAAGCGAAGAGGGGCTATAAGAGCCATTATTCTAAGCCCCCGTACATACGGTCGGAAATTCCGACCACAAAATCCGTCAGATTTTTTTCCGACGGATTTTGACCGAAACTGGTGTTGCATACACACGGTCGGACAAAGTTGTCAGAAAATCCGATCATTCTGAACGTGGTGGCGTTCGTTGCGTACAACGGAACTATGTAGAGGCTAGTAGCCAATATCTTTGGTCTCGTAATTTGATCTGAGCATGCGTGGCACTCTGTCCGTCGGAATTCTCGACACACGATCGGAATCTGCTCTCAAATGTTTTCCGTCGGAAATTCTGATGGAAAAAGCCCGCTAGAGCCCACACACGGTCGGATTTTCCGACAACTTAATCCGATCGGACTTTTTCCATCAGAAAATCTGACCATGTGTACGGGGCATAACCGCTCTTAATTGATGAGTGGAGGTGGTTTGGAGCGGTGTTACAGATTTGGGTGGGTGGTAGGTTACCATCAAATATTGTGGCCTCTCATGCACATGTGTTTTAAGCAACACCTTCAAAGCTGCAACTAAAACCTAAAGTATTTATGCTTGTCATTGTGTGCATAACAACCCTCTTTCCCCTGTAACATGGTATGTTAATTGTAAATTACACCATTTGCTGTTTTGCAATCGCTTGTGGCGCCTATCAACAATACTTGAGCAAACTGTTGGCACTATATAGATCCTGTATAATAATGATAATTAGAATAAGATTAAAGCCAAAATGTTTTAAATATAAAAAATCTCAATCCGTGGTGATATTGTCCCTCATGTCTTGCCCCATTGATCATAGGATGTGAGAAAGCTCTCACTAATGGGCACACAGATAACAATACATTTCTGACAGGTTTGCTAATCCCTCACCCTACTGAAAAAAAAAGTACATTGATTGCTGTCTCCGATATTTTTTGAAAGATTCTGCTGACTACGGTTCGAATCTCGGCTGGTTCAGAAGGGATCATCCGAGATTCGAACCATGTAGATGTTGATTGATCAATCGATCAACTTGAGTACAACCAGCATGTTGGACTTTTAATGGGATTATTGCCAGCAGCTATAGCCGCTAGTAATAATCACTGTGTGTTCTGCCAGCCAGAACGGCTCGCTGCGTCTCCCCGCCGAGAAAACACAATAGGTACGGGAGGCATTTCCCCATTAACACTGTGTGTGTTGATGGGGGAATCGAGTGATTTTCTTCAGTTGCAGGAAGGAAAATCGAACCATCTATGGCTAGCTAAACTGCCCACATATAGTAGAATGTAAGCAAAATCTCCCTAGTGGGAAAACAGACTGTAGTAGTCTAAGTCCAAAAGAGGTTATTACCTTACTCCACTACAGTATTTCCAACATTAAAAACATGGATGGAGCTGGGAGTTAAAACCTAGTCACATCCACATACAGAGTCTCACAGGGGTTAATTAATCTGGAAATGATTTAAAAACAAAGGCATAGTAGCCATTTCCCAAATGGGTTTGAACAGCAGAAGGTATAACACACAGGAAGCATAATCGTTCACTCTATGTTATCCTCATATCTACTGGCTTTGCTCTTATCAGTGTAATTATTAAACAAGACTATCTAATCATTATAAGATAGCTGTACAGTATTGTGTATTGTGGCCAATGGTTTTGTTACATAAGTTGTCATTATTATTACCATTTTATATTCTTATTAAATTCTACAGTATACTGAGTTTCTGGCAACATTTTTAGCAACTAGTTTTGTTTCCTGTGAAATAAAGTGATGGTAAAGGTTTGACTTTTTTTAATAATAAAGGTGTTATACTTGACCTGAACCTCCTATTCTGGGGACTCCTGCCAGCGCTCCTGGCTCCATCTGCCTTCTGAGTGCCCCCACAGCAAGCTAATTGTTATGGGGGCACTCTTGAGGGCTCGATCCTGAGCTGTGTGTATCTATTGCTGCCTGCATATCCAATAAGAAGGAAGAGAGAGCTCTCTAAAGCACAGCACTGGACGTGAGGGAAGGAGGGGCTGGCGGAGAGGCGCGTGCCATGAGAGGTAAAATGACCGCCGCTTTGCAGGGACCAGATCTGTCATCACCTCAGACAGACTAGAAGAGAGGAGAGGCCAGTGGGAAACAGCATGCCACGAGAGGTAATGACAGATGCTTCTTGGAGGAAGATCATAGGCCCTTGGTCCCTTTGGGTGGATCAAACTGGTAGTGGATGAGTGAGGAAGGGAACTTACAGAGATCTAGTGATCCAGAGAGGAACTTGAAAAGATTTCTGCCTTTTTTTTCTTTTATTATATATATATATATATATATATATATATATATATATATATATATATATATATATATATATATATTTTTTTTTTTTTTTTTTTTACTTACATTTTGTGTATGTTGCTTATTTTTTTTTGGGGAATAAATTACATTATAGACACCACCCGGTTTCCCCCATGGTACGGGGTTATTATAGAGTTATGGAAGAAGGTTAGACTTTGGAATTAGCACTCTAATAGGTAAAAGAATAGAGGACAGGGTTATACTATGGATTGTTTAATTAGAATATGATTTAATGATAGGCCCTATAAAGAGGTCCAGCCCGACCTGCAAAATGCTAGGTGGTGTTATATACGCTGGAAGGGAAGCGGATTAATATGGCTTGGAAGGCTGGTTCCCCCCCGACCCCGTATTCCTTTCTCCCTTGCGGAGATTGGGAGTGGGTGGACGCCGGGGAAGGAGGGGGGGGGAAGAGGGTATATTTATATTAGCTTCCCATGGCTCTCTGTCTGTTTTTTTAATTTTTTAATTTTTTTTGATGCTTGGAATATAAATCCTAACCCTGTGATTATTGTTTTATGATTGGCTACATAATTAGTTGGCAGCAATATTGATAGTAAAGGCAGATAGGCATGATCTAGAAGGTCGGTTTCCTTCCCATTCCTACCTTTTTCTCCCCTTTTTCTCTTCTTTTTATTTAAAACATTTTTTTTTCTCCTCCTCTCCTCTCAATGTTAAAATGTTAAATATTGGAGATGAGCAGATCGCCCCGGAGCTCTATATCCGACTATATCCAACTATCTCTGCCCACGACCCCACATAGGGCGACGCTCATATACCAGGTTTAACCGCTTCAGCACCGGGCCATTTTACACCCTTCCTTACCAGAGCACTTTTTGCGATTCGGCAATTTAACTAACAATTGCGCGGTGGTGCGACGTTACACCCAAACAAAATTGACGTCCTTTTTTTCTCACAAATAGAGCTTTCTTTTGGTGGTATTTGATCACCTCTGCGGTTTTTATTTTTTGCACTATAAACAAAAGAAGAGCGACAATTTTGAAAAAAAACACAATATTTTTTACTTTTTGCTATAATAAATATCCCATTTTTAAAAAAAAATTTCCTCAGTTTAGGCCGATACATATTCTTCTACATATTTTTGGTAAAAAAAATCGCAATAAGCGTATATAGATCGGTTTGCGCAAAAGTTATAGCGTTTACAAAATTGAGGATAGATTTATTGCATTTTTTTTTTTTTACTAGTAATGGCGGCGATCTGCGATTTTTTTTTCGTGACTGTGACATTGCGGCGGACACTTCGGACACTTTTGACAAATTTTTGGGACCATTCACATTTACACAGCGATCGTTGCTATAAAATTGCAGTGATTACTGTGTAAATGTGACTGGCAGGGAAGGGGTTAACACTAGGGGGCGCTGCAGGGGTTAAAATGTTCCCTAAGGTAGTGATTCTAACTGTGGGGGGAGGGGACTGACAAGGGGAGGAGACCGATCGGTGTTCCTCCGTACTGGGATCACATTATCGGTCTCCTCTCCACTGACAGGACGTGGACCTGTGTGTTTACACACACAGCTCCACGGTCCCGCACGGTCCCGTTGTTTTAACGGGCAATCGCGGGTGCCCGGCGGACATCGCGGCCACCGGGGCACTCACACCGGGTCCCGAGCGACGCCGCGGGCGTGCGCACGTGCCCCCTAGACGGCCGGGAATGGGAGGACGTCATATGACGCCCACCCAGGATGGGAGATCCACCTTGTGGGCGTCATAGGACAGTGGGCGGTAGGGAAGTGGTTAAACGGTGAGAGTTTTTTTTTTAGCAAGATATTGCTAAAAGTTTTTTAGGTGGGGTTTCACACTGGAGTAGTGAGCTAGCAGGACGGTAAAAAAAGTCCTGCTAGCAGCATCTTTGGAGCGGTATAGGAGCGGTGTATTCACCGCTCCTACCCATTGATTTCAATGGGACACCGCGGTAATACCACGGCAATACTTTAACTCTTTTTCGGCTGCTCGCGGGGGGTAAAACCGCCCCGCGAGCGGCCGAATACCGCGGCTAAAACAATGGTAAAGCAGCGCTAAATATAGCGCTGCTTTACCGTCGCCGCGGCTCCCGCCCCAGTGTGAAAGGGGCCTTAGAGCCATTTCATGGAGACCCTCAGTGTGCTTTCACTGAACACAAAAGGTTTAAATATACCAGAAAAACAGCGATTACTCTTGCATGATTTGCAACGCTATAAATCGGATGTGGCATTTATACAGGAGACACATTTTAGAGATGATAAAGTACCCATCTTAAAAAATCGCTCATTTCCGAATGTTTACCATGCTACAAACAAAAAGGCAAAGTCGAGAGGGGTATCTATTCTTATTTGGGGAAAGGTACCATGGGTGTATATAGAATCGGTCAGTGTTACCTGTTTGTGAAGGGTAAAGTGGGAGACATTGTAACTACATTGGCAACATTGTACACCCCCAATGACCATCAAGAAGCCTTCCTAAGCAAAACACTTAAACGGCTGAATGAATTTACAGAAGGCCATTTGATCATTGGGGGAGATTTGAATGTCCCATTAAATCCAGTTGAAGATACCTCCTCCGGACTCTCATCCATTTCCTTTAGTGCACGTAACCGTATTACTCAAAATTTACATAAAAATCAATTGATCGACATATGGCGTTTATCCCACCCGACAGAAAAAGATTATACTTTTTACTCTTCCCCTTACAAATCTTATTCTCGAATAGATTACTTTTTGATTCCACATGCCCAACTCCATTCAATACGAGAGGCCACTATAGGCTCTATTACCTGGTCAGACCATGCACCTATTTTTATGAGATATGAACTGCAAGACCCACTACATAAAGGACCAATTCAGTGGAGATTGAACTAGAGCCTTCTACAGGACAAAGAAGTCCTAGAAGATGTAACTAAGGAATTGGACTATTATTTTATTACTAATGACACCTTAGACTGTGATCCCGGAATTATATGGGAAGCACATAAAGCGGTCATTAGAGGGGTATTAATTAAGCATGGGGCCAGGATCAAACGGAAGCGGACAGAACAGCTAAAAATATTACTAGAAGAATTGGCCCTTTTGGAAACCCGTCATGAATGGACCTTATCTATATCTTTAGAGAGAGATCTCCAGGTGAAACGGACACAAATTGCAGATATTCTCTATTTCAAGGCTAAGGCAGCATTACAAATTTGTAGGAAGTTCTTGTATGAGTCAGGGGACAAATGTGGGAGTTTTTTGGCCAGAACTCTGCTAGAACAGAAAGCAATGAATTACATACCACATATTGTGTCACCTAATAGGCCAAAGGCTACAAAGCCACATGATATTGTTAGGGAGTTTCAGGAATTTTATAAGTCTTTATACAATCTTCAGACTAAACCCCCTACTCAAGCTCAAATTGACTCATATCTTTCACGATCATTAATGCCCCAATTATCAGATGCAGATAGAGAAGATCTTGAGAAGCCTATAACAGTAAAAGAACTCCAGGGAGTTGTAAGAGCTACTAAATTGGGTAAGGCACCGGGGCCCGATGGTTTGACAGCTCAATATTACAAGATCTTGTTTCAATCTTTGGCTCAATATATGATTAAATTCTTTAATGCTTTGGGGCCAGCTGCAACATTTACAAAGGAGACAATGTTAGCTCATATTTCGGTAATACCAAAGGAGGGAAAGGATCCAGCCTCCTGCGGAAGCTATCGTGCGATTTCCTTACTTAACTCAGATCTTAAACTTTTTTCCAAAATCTTGGCAAACAGGTACCAACAGTACATTCCAAACTTGATACACTTGGATCAAGTAGAATTTTTTCCCAAACGGGAAGCAAGAGACAATACTACGAAGGTCCTTAATCTATTGCATATAGTGAATAAAACCCAGACACAATGTGTATTCATAAATACAGATGCAGAGAAGGCCTTTGACAGGGTGAATTGGAGTTTTATGTTGGCAGTTCTACGGTATGGAGGCTTTGGAGATAAAATGTTGAATTGGATAACCTCCATTTACTCCTGTCCGTCGGCTCGGGTAAGGGCCAATGGAGTACTATCAGAAACCTTCCAGATTTCAAATGGGACACGTCAAGGATGTCCCTTGTCGCCACTCCTTTTTGCCCTGTCGTTGGAACCGTTTCTCTGCATAGTCCGCTTAAATCAAGACATCACAGGAGTGCACGTAGGAAAGGCTCAATTTAAGATCTCGGCTTATGCAGATGATATGATGTTTTCTCTTACGAACCCTCTGATTTCGATCCCAAACCTAATGAAGGAGTTTGAGAAATATAGTCTGCTCTCTAATCTTCGTATTCATTTCAATAAGTCAGAGGCAATGGGGCTTAATTGCCCTCAAATATCAATTGAACAACTTAAACAAAATTTTAAGTTCAAATGGACTGATAAAGCACTTACATATCTGGGTACGCTAATTCCATCTAACATAATCAAGATTTTTTAGCTAAATTTTCCCCTATTGCTTCAGAAAGTGAAGACCCTATTGGGCAAATGGAAATCAGGCCTGCACTCATGGTTAGGGCGCTGTAATATCATTAGGATGAGTATCCTCCCTAAATTTCTTTATCTCTTACAGGCCCTTCCAATAAATATTCCATCTACATATTTTAAACAGTGCCAGAAGTGAATTTTTGACTTTATATGGGCATATAAGCAGCCCCAGCTGCAGCGTAGGCAATTAGTACTTCCTAAGAGAGATGGAGAATTAGCAGTGCCGGACATACGTAAATATTATCAAGCTATACACCTCAGTAGGGTGATTGATTGGAATAGGCATATAGATCTCAAACTCTGGGTACAGATTGAATATGCTCAGTCGTCTGTCCCACTAGGAAAAGCACCCTGGTGCGCTGCATATCTCCCTAGAGAACTTATTAAACATCGCTTATTAGGTAATACTGTTAAAATCTGTGCAAGTTTGCTCCCAACTATGGGTATAATACCTGAGACCTCTCCTCTGTATCCAATACTAGGAAATCCCCTTTTTCCACCGGGGATTGATGACGGGGCCTTTAAGCACCTATTGAATACGAGTTACACACAAGTGTCCAGTTACATAAAGGAGGGGACGTGGTGGACTATCCCGGAGTTGATGGAACGGGAGGGAACGTTTAGATTAAGATTCTGGAATGCAGATAACTAATTTTCTGGACACCCTCCCGACCCGGGACAGTTCATTAGGCCCCCTACTACTTTTGAGAAACATTGCTCAGAGACAGGACTAATGTCACATACCTTATCAGCTAATTATGAGTTAATAATCGCAGCAAGGGAAACTGACTATCTGAACTGTGTCCGTGAATGGGAACGAGAGCTGGGAAAAACCTTCAGTACAATACAATTACAACATATACTTAGGTTCACACATGAATCGTCTATATGTGTGAAAATTCAAGAGACTAATTTTAACATTTTTACTCGGTGGTATAGAACGCCAGAGAGACTGGAGAAATTTTTCCCTGACTCTTCAGATTTATGTTGGAGATGTCAGAGAGATAAAGGCACTATGTTACATATTTTTTGGGAGTGCCCTAAATTAAAGAATTTTTGGACAGAGGTTAAACGTATTCTTCAAATTTTCACAGATTTTACAATACCAGACGATCCGGCTTTCTATCTCCTTCATGCCTCCCACATACCAGAAAAGATTTATAAAGAATTTATTATTTGTCATCTTTTAGATGCCGCTAAGGCTTGCGTCCCACTGATGTGAAAATCAGGGTGATACCCGACGATAGGGATGTGGTTGCGTAAAGTGAAGGAGATTAGCAAACTGGAAGATCTGGTTCTTTCTGCACGACATCAAAGAGAGAATTATTCCAGGACCTGGTTGCTCTGGAATACCTTTATGGCCTCGGAGGAGGGACATACCCTCCTTAATGGGGATAGTTAGGTCACTTTTTTTTTGGACCTTTTGTGAGTGATGGACGCACTGGGGAAGTATCTCCATGGACTGGCTCTACCCCCCTTCCCCCTCCCCTCTCCCCCCCTTTTTTGTGTTTTTTTTTGTTTGTTTTGTTTTGGTTAATAGATAATGGTATAAAATTGAGTAGGACAGGTCCGAGACCATAAGGAGGAAGTAGATATGAGATTGGGTTGATTAGTTGCATTTCAGAAGGTAATTTAATTTACTATATGAGTGTTATAAAATGGTCTTTTAACTAAGTGTGAACTTAATGTTTAAGTTATCTTTTCGTTTCTTATGTGTGTTCTCGAATGTGTTCTCTGCTCAAATAAATAAAATAATTAAAAAAATTAAAAAATAAATAAAATAAAATGACAGCCGCTTCCCATGCTACTCTGCAAGTAATGTAACAGCAGCTGCTTGGATCTTGCTGTGATGTGTGCCCCATTATGTGCCCCATGCCCTGCTGTGTGCATAGTGCCCTGCTGTGTGCCCTTCTATATGCCTCATGCCCTGATGTGTGCCCCATGCCCCGTTGTGTGCCCTGCTGTGTGCTTAGTGTCCCGCTGTGTGCCCAGTGTCCCGCTGTGTGCCCCATGCCCCGCTGTATTCCCTGATGTGTGTGTCCCATGTCTTGCTGTGTGCCCTGTGTCCTGATGTATGGCCCATGATGTGCCCTGATGTGTGCCCAATGCCCACTGTGTGACCTGTGCCCTGTTGTGTGCCCCATGATGTGCCCTGATGTGTGCTATACTGTGTGCCCCATGTCCTCATGTGTGCCCCATGTGCCCTGCTGTGTGCCTCATGCCCCACTGTGTGCCCTGCTGTGTGCCCCATGCCCTGATCTGTGCCCCATGATGTGTGCCCTACTGTGTGCCCCATGCCTTGCTGCGTGCTCCATGTCCTGATGTGTGCCCAGTGCCCCTGTGCCCTGCTGTGTGCCCTATGTCCTGATGTGTGCCCCATGATGTGCCCTGCTGTGTGCCTCATGCCCTGCTGTGTGCGCCCCATGATGTGCCCTGTGTGCCCCATGCCCCGCTGTGTGCCCTGTGCCCTGATGTGTGTCCAGTCGGCGTCGGCGTGAAGCGTCACCTCCCTGAAATGAGTTTTCGCAGGTTGGGCTGTCTGTATATTTGATGGCTTGATGAATGTTGTTAAAAAATTGCACTTGCTCTTAACAATCAATTTTGGGAAAGAATGGACGAAATTGGTTCAGTAGGTGGCCCTGTAGGCACCTGAACATGAGAATTCTAAAAGCTGTGGATGCCAATTGTTAGGATTTCATTGCTGGCACTGCAGGTTTTAGTGATTTCTCTTGTCCAGTCGGTATGCATGGCCAGCTTTAGCATGCAAAGGGGTCTCTGAGCAGATGTGGGACTGGTTGTCAGGTGGGAGTTCCTTTGCAAAAGGGCCATCAGTCTGGCAGCCAGTGCTCCTCCCTCCTCAGAAGAATGGACTGTATGGAGCAGCTTGTGTGAGTAAACAGACAGACACACTAGGAGTGCTTGTCTGTGTGCTGGCCTATCCAGACGAAGTCTAGGTTTACATCTGTGTGGGTGGTGCAGCTAGCATTTGTGAGGGCACAGTAGGACATTCATTTGAATGAGCTGCTGTACCTGCGTTTTCCTGCAGGGAAGTCCCTGACCCTTTTTTTAAAATGCAGCCACGTGGAACAACTTTTTTCTGGTGCGTAGGAGTGCAACAGAGTTAATTACTAATGGCACCCTTGCATGGCAGTGGGTGCGGGAACATGTGCGATTTACACACATTCCCACATCCACTACAGTGTGAACCTAGGCTAAGGGTGCATTCACACCTGTGAATGCACCCTGCCTACTATTACATGTCAGAATCCCAGGTGATTGCTGCATGAGAGATTACATTCGAGTAGGCGCAATTAGCTGTGGGACCTGGGAGCCTCCATTTGCTTTCAATGAGGCTGCCTACTCACAGCTAGTCGTGGGAATCCTTTGCTGGGGTACTGGCATCTAATCACAGCGCATTTGTGAGGTCAGGCACTGATGCGAATGAGAAGGCCTGGCTCACAGTCTCCGCTCTAATTCATCCCAAAGGTGTTCTATCGGGTTGAGGTCAGGACTCTGTGCAGTCCAGTCAAGTTCGTCCACCCCCAACTCGCTCATCCATGTCTTTATAGACCTTGCTTTGTGCACTGGTCCAAAATAAATTGGGGGAGGGAGGATTGTGGTGTGGGGTTGTTTTTCAGGCGTTGGGCTTAGCCCCTTATTTCCAGTGAAGGAAACTCTTAAGGCTTCAGCATATCAAGACATTTTGGACAATTTCATACTCCCAACTATGTGGGTACAGTTTGATGATGGCCCCTTCCTGTTCCAACATGACTGCGCAACAGTGCACAAACAAGTTCCATAAAGACATGGACGAGCAAGTTTGGGGTGTAGAAACTTGAATGGCCTGCACACAATCCTGACTTTAACTCGATAGAACGCCTTTGGGATGAATTAGAGTGGAGACTGCAAGCCAGGTCTTCTCGTCCAACATCAGTGCCTGACCTCACAAATGCGCTTCTGGAAGAATGGTAAAACATTCCCATAGACACACTCCTAAACCTTGTGGACAGCCTGCCCAGCTGAGTTGTAGCTGTTATAGCTGCAAAGGGTGGGCCAACTCAATATTGAACCCTACGGACTAAGACTGGGATGCCATTAAAGTTCATGTGCATGTAAAGGCATGCATCCCAATACCTTTGGTAATATAGTGTATATTGTGGCAGGGCGAGCCCGTGCCACTGTGTGATATGGTGGTTTACGCCAGATTTTGTAAGAAGCAAGCACACTAATCACACAGGTTTGTGTGGGCTTCAAATAAGAGCCAATGTTAGAGCTCAGAGCCCCACCCTCCTGAGGTGGTCAGTGTATGAAGGGAGCCATGGGAGGTGCTGGTGTGCACCGTGCTGTCAAGGACAGACCAAGGCCCAAGCCTTAGAGAGAGTCCATGAGTCTTTCGTTGCAGCTAGGAAGCTGCAACGAAAGACACAGAGCTGAGGTACAGTGTTTGTGCACAAACACTGGGATGTGTTTGATGATCAGGAGGACCAAGAGGTATTGATCAGAGCAGTGAGGCTTAATAAAAGAGGAAAGGGAAAATTGCACTTTATATAAGGCAATGACTGGGTAGATTCATATACTTCCATCCCTGTTAAATATTATAATAAAAAAAAGGGGGTGGGGGGGGGAGGTTATTGGGACTTTGTATGAAGCACACAACTGGATAAACAAATCAGTATGCATACCCAGAAAGCAATCAGCATAATCACATAAAAACATGATAATATATAAGGGAACGATTCATCATAGTAAAAGATAAAATTCTGATATGATACATATAGTTGCTGACGTAGCATTGTAAGAAAGCTCAACGTGTTTCGTGGTTGTTACACTCATCAGGAGAAAATGCAAATTCGATGTATCTATAATACAAAATAAAATGACAGGATAGTATGATGGTAAATAGAAAAAAAAACGGGGGAGGAAAACAGGGGAGCCAAAAAGATCCCAGCGGAGGGCGTGGCTTAGCAATGGCCAAGTAAAGACATGCTCTGGAGGAGCTCCCGGCCGGACCCGACCCTAATGGTCTTTTAAATAGCGATTTTGCAGCAACCGAAATTCGGCTTCCCAACCCGACATTTCGAGCTTTTTCAGAGAACAGTGGCCCTCTCCCGGCGCCATACCATCCATGCCACGTGCGGCCTGCACGGAGACAGACAGCACCATCCCAGCTTTGGCAGCCATGACGGTCACACCAGACCAGGAATTCCCTACAGGACTACCAGCTATATTCCAACCAAAGATGGCCGGGCCCTATCAACATCAGGGCAGTCTAGACGAGGACCTGCAAGTCATGCTTCGGGCCCTGCCGACACGTGCAGACATAGAAGCACTACCGACCAGGGCAGATATAGAATCCCTGATTATGCAGATTGAGGAGGCACACAGCAAAGATATCCAGGAGGTAAGGGCAGAACTGCACAAGATAGAAGATCGGGTCAACTCCGGGGAATTCCTCCTCTCCTCACTGTCTTCTAGGGTGCAGACACTGGAGAGAGCCCAGGACACTACCACGAAGGAGGCTCAAGAAATGCAGCTACACCTAGAGGAAATGGAAGACTGCAGCCGCCGCAACAACCTGCGGCTGCAGGGTATACTGGAGGCTACAGGCTCTGAAGACCTGGCTGTAACAGTTACAGCCATCCTCTGGAACCTAATGGATGACCCACATCCTACTATAGAATTCGATCGGATCCACCGCACTCTTGGACCCAAGTCAACGGACTCGGAGCGTCCCCGTGATGTTCTGTGCCGGCTCCATCGATACACTCTGAAGGAGACTCTGCTCCGTAAAGCCTGGGATCACGGGGACATTGAATTCGATGGGGCACATATTCAAGTGCTTCCAGACTTATCCAGGGCTGCATTACAGCGCTGAGCGATCCTGAGACCGGCTCTTGAAGTAGCCAGAAGAAATGGCTGCACATACCGCTGGGGGTACCCCCTGGCGGTGATTTTCCGCTCTGATCATTCCTCCTTCACCCTGCGCTCACCTGAGGATCTCCCAGCATTTTTTGCCTTCCTGGGAACTGATCCGGTCCAGGTGCCAAACTGGCTGTTGAGACTGTCAAAGCCTGCCGGAAGAGAGGGCCCATCCCGGAACAGAACCAACCAGCCTGCACGCTCTCAACGGCCCAGAGCGAGTAGCAGGAACGTTTCTGAGCTCCCTTGACACTTTGCCACTCTCTGCTCCTGAAACAGCAGGGACTCCACGGCCACGGAGGATGTCTGAATAGGACCAGAGGAACTCGGGAGAACAGATGAATCCTCCCAAGGAGATCTTCTGTGTGATTTACTATGCTGGTAACCCTGAACTACGGAAGGGGGGAGGGGGAGGCTGGAATATGATATGCTCTTAGGGGGGTGGTAATATGACGGCAAGAGGGCTCTCCATCCATCTATCTACTCTTAAGGCTTAGAGGCATGATGGGAATATAGCTTGGGGAGGTCTGATACGGTTTGGGGGGGTGGGGGGGGTTTGATGTTGGGCCCCCCCTTTCCGGCACCGCAGCGAATCTTGACTGGGCCACCAGATGGCACCCGTCATGTTTGCACATCGCTGTCTGGCGGTGTCGGGGGGAGGGGCGGGGGGCATTAGTTGGTAAGCTGGGAAGTTCAAACCAACTCAGTTAAGTTTAATATGTTGTCAGCCGGCCTGCGGAATAGTTGAGCCAGGATATGGTATTACAAGTAATTACTAGAATATTCTGCATATATGTATTGTTATGTTTTATTCTGCACATAAAGAGGTATTCCCTGAATGGGAACATTATTGTCGCTCAGAGGACCACACATCATAATCGCACAGCAACATTGAAATTAGGTTCTGGGGGCCTGGGGAGGGCGGGAGCTCCACCCATGGTCTCCTGCTAGACACAACTCCACTTAGGCAAACGCTTTCCCAGCCGGCCTGGTAGGTGCTACTACAGCAGTTTTGCTGCAACCTTAGGTCACAACACTGCCGTGCGGTGTTTGCTGAGGGCATCTCTACCCTCAAACCTTTCAAGGACCAATCTGAGTCCAAACTCACTCTCCTATCTATCTCCTTCACCTAAATCTACCCCCTGATCTTTGATCTTTCTTCTACCCCCCTCCTCTTTACATCCCCTACCCCCACATACCCAAACCCCACACCACCAGCATCACACGACCATGGACGCAATACAAGTTGTCTCCCTAAATGCCAAGGGACTTAACATCCCTGAAAAGAGAAAGATGCTAATGCATGACATGAAACGCATGAGGGCAGACGTTGTTCTCCTACAGGAGACACACTTTAGGCAAGATAAGTATCCGATTCTAAAAAACAGGCACTTCACTACAGCATATCACTCGGAGGCCAAATCCCGGGGGGTATCTATCCAAATCGCGGCGAGAGTACCATGGACTCTGATCGCAGCGAGAGCAGACCCAGCAGGGAGGTTTCTATTTTTGAAGGGGCGGATCGGGGAGACGAAAGTGACTATAGCAAACTTTTATGCCCCAAATAGTCAACAAGACACCTTTATCAGAACACCTAGAAATGCTTCAGAACTTTGCAGAAGGCCAACTTATTGTAGGAGGTGACTCAAACATCCCCCTGATCCCTTCAGAGGACACATCTACAGGCACATCATCCTCCACTAATGGGGCCCGCAAAATAATACATACCGCTCTCCACAACGCAAGACTGATAGACGTCTGGCGTCTCCTGCACCCAGTCGAACGGGACTACACTTTTTTTTCCCGCGTTCACCAGACATACTCGCGCATATACCACTTTCTTATACCCCATGATCAGCTCCAAGCAGTGCAGGACACAGCTATAGGATCTATTACCTGGTCGGACCACGCCCCGATAACAATGCGATACGCACTGTCCGCTTACAGTGTGAAAAGGAAGCAGTCTTGGGGACTTAACGAGAGCATCCTCCAAGATCCCGAAACGCTAGCTGACAAAGGAAATCACACAATACTTCAACACAAACGCTACAGCAGACTCTGACAAGGGGTTAGTCTGGGAGGCACACAAGGCCGTGATCCGTGGGGTGCTGATAAAACACGGTGCCAGGATTAAGAAACTGAGATCAGCTCAAATCACGCTACTACTGGACAAACTACAGACACTAGAAGCGAAACACAAATGCACACCAACCAGGGAGTTGGGGGGAGAGCTAGATAGAATAAGGGCACAACTGACTAACCTACTACAGTTTAACAACAGCCCAACTTACACACCTCCAATCCAGCTTTAAGCTGAAGTGGACAAACACGGCATTAAAGTATTTGGGCACATACATCCCTCAGTCACTTTCAAAATTATATGAATTAAATTTCCCTCCCCTCCTAAAGAAGGTAAGAATGCTACTGAACACGTGGCAGTCCACCTGCATTCGTGGCTGGGACGCTGCAATATACTTAAAATGTCTATACTCCCGAAATTCCTGTACCTGATGCAAGCCCTGCCTATTCGAATACCAAATAGTCATTTTAAACAAATTCAAACATTGTTTACGGACTTCGTCTGGGCAAAGAAAAGACCTAGGCTGGCCAACACACCGCTTGTCCTTCCCAAGCGATGTGGTGGCCTGGCATTACCAAACCTTAGAGTATACTACCAAGCGTCACATCTGGGGAGACTACTTGACTGGTGCAGACACCAGAAATCCAAGCTTTGGGCTCAAATGGAACAGGCACAAAGCATAGTCCCCTTACGAGGCACACCATGGTGCTTCAATGGTTTGCCATCAGAGGTCAAACAACACCCACTAATAGGTAATACTGCCCAGATTTGTGCACGTATCATTTCCCAGACTTCTCTCTCCTCCCAGAACTCTCCTGTATACCCCATACTGGGCAACCCCCTCTTCACACCAGGTATTAAGGACGGCCCCTTTCAGTCCCTGTTAGAGGTGGGCATACACCAAGGCTCCCACTTTAGTGTTGGTGGGAACTGGAGGACAGTAGCGGAACTCTCAGGCCCATATCGACTAGACTTTATGAGAGCACTGCAGTTGAAACACTTTCTTAACACGATACAGCCCCCGACAGGAGATAACCAAACACTTACAACACTAGAGGAACTATGTAATGACTCAGGCAACCTACCACATACCCTCTCACTGACATACTCTCTTATGATTACCCCCCCGGAAGACTTTGTCCCGCCGGGCCTACTTAAATGGGAACAAGATCTGGGGATCTAGTTCAGTAACTCTAAATGGCAGCTTATCCTCAAATACACTCATAAATCCTCAATGTGTGCCAAAACTCAAGAGGCAAATTACAAAATCCTATCTCGGTGGTATAGAACCCCAACCATACTCCACAAATTTTTCCCAACAACAACAGATAGATGCTGGCGCTGCCAGACAGAGAAAGGAGACCTATTGGGGCGTGGTCTTGACTATGCACTAGACCAGACGTGTTTTCCTCGAGCTCCGGCGCCGACATTGTTTTAACAACTTTAAACAGCACGCAGACCTCACCCAGCAGCCCCTAAAGATGAAAAGGAGAACGAACAAGTCCCTACCAAAAAAGGGATCCTCCAGTGGCTCAATTAAGCGGTTTATGTCCGTGGATCCCCCGTAGTTGGATGACCAGGATGGCCTAGGCCGCTCTCCACGAGGCCCCCTCTCAGCGTCAGGCTCCGCCTCCCGGAGCAGACCTGACCGCAGGCACCTTTCACCTACCTCATCCGCGGGCTCCGACGGGGAAGATCACCATCTCAGGCACTCCGGAGTCGCCTCCCTGGTAGGGGATTTACCTACCAAGGCTGACCTAGCTTCCATGCTGCTAGGCCTTGAACGCGTCATCAAGAAAGAGGTATCGGCGGTGCGCTCTGACTTGTCCCAGGTCCTCCTCCAGGTAGAAGAGTCTGAGCTCCGTCTCGATCGCCACGCAACGGCCATCAGAGCCCTGCAATCTACCACCCGCCAACTAGCGATCGCCCACAGGATGGCCCTCTACAAGTTGGAGGACCAGGAGAACCGGAACAGGCGCAACAACATCCGGATCCGTGGCCTACCCAAAGCCACGGGTGACGAAGACCTGCTCCCCTCCATCCAGGGTATTTTCAATGGCCTACTAGGCCGCGCGGCAGACGCTCCCTTGAAAATCGTCAGGGTGCACAGAGCCCTACGCCCCAGAGCGGCCACCACAGACATGCCGAGAGACGTCATCTGCCGAGTCCACCACTTTCCGGAGAAGGAGCTAATCATGAAGAAAGCGAGAGATGCGGCCCCGCTGGACTTTGACGGCGCCTCACTTTCCTTCTACCCGGACTTAGCCAAAGAAACGCTGGACAGACGTAGGGCCCTACGCCCGCTCACCGAAGCTCTTCGCTCAGCCTCAATCAAGTACCGGTGGGGCTTCCCGGCTGCTTTGATTGCCCAGCTGGAAGGTAAAACAGCGGTCCTCCGGTTTCCAGAGGACCTTGAGAAATTTTGCCGTGACCTCAACATACCCCCGCCGGATCTCCCCGGATGGAAGGACGCGCTGCTGCCGCTGCCTGGAACCAACGACCCTCAATGGCACAAGGTAGACCGAAGACACCGATCTTCTCCCGCCAACTCGCCCACTCCTCCCGATTGAACTCGGACCTTCCTAAACGAGCTTCCTACCCTCCATTCCAGATGACACCGGAGGCTCGACCTTCTCTTCAAACGAGCCTTTTGTTGGCCGCCTAAGCGCCCCAGTTATCATACAGTTTGATCTTCGTTTCGCCCTCGGTCTGGACTCTTGTTTTACCCAGTTTATGAGACCGCAACCTCCTGGCCCGATTTACCCCCCGTGGCCTGCTCACGGAGTTCTAAATGTCCCCTTCCATCACCCACTGTGATACGGATGGGCCCTCCATGACCCCAACGTTGGACTTCCACACCGGGTATTCTGGTAGGCCAGGGCCTTGAGCCTCATGTGAACTTGTGTATGCCTAACCTTGCTCTGTTATCAGTGCGCCTATATCGGGAGGACACAGGGCCGATTTTGCCCACAGGTCACTCGATTATAGTAATGTTAGTAATGTTAGCATTGCCTTTATACCTTGGTTCCCCTTTTCTCCTTTTAATTTTTTTTAATTTTTTATCTTGCATCTTTTTTGTAGGTCTGCATACTCATGTCGGCGCCGGGGCACCGGGTCACCACTCTACCCACCTTTATGGTTGGTGCCCCGTTGCGACGGCCCCCTCATGTCGGTGCGCGCCCTGCGCGGCGCCCTCACCCCCCCACCCCTTCGGGGTCGGGGGGTCTGGGGGTGCGGCGTGGGATGCGTGCCCGACCCTTGCACCGCATTGATTTGCGTGCCTACCTGACCGTTCTAGATGAATGGTCTTTGCTGTTCTTGTTTTGTTTTGCCTCCCCTACCCCCCCTGACCTCCCTTGTGTCTCTCCTCTCTCTACCCTTCTTCTTCCACCTCCCCCCCCGTTACCATCCCCTCCTTGCCTGTGTCCCCCGAGGCTCTGCCTGGATGCAACTTTTAATTGATATTGATATGTGTACGGACCTGATCATGAACGCGGTTCACCCACTGGAATCACCATGACCCGAGTAAAACTAATTTCAGTTAATGTCATGGGCCTGCATGCCCCCAGGAAGAGACATGCCCTGTACAGGGACCTTGACCGTCTGAGAGGTGATGTGGTTTTCCTACAGGAGACCCACCTCACACATACCACCACAGTTAAACTACATTCTCCCTTATACCCCACGTGGTATTATAGCCTGTCTGACCTCCATAAATCCAAGGGAGTGGCCATTGGACTCCGTAGGGGAACCGCGTTCACTCTTGGCTCCATGTTAAGTGACCCTGCGGGGCGCTTTCTGTTCTTGAAGGGCACCCTGGGCAGCATGCCATGCACCTTAGCCAACCTGTACTCACCCAACAAGGGCCAAGCAAGTTTTATTGCAGACACACTCAGAAAACTGCGTGATTTTTCTGAGGTGATGCGTCCTCCTAGCCGGGGACTTTAATACACCCCTTGAACCATCTCTGGACACCTCCAGAGGCGGCTCGGCCATGTCACACAAGAGACTGAGGTTCATCCACAAACAAATGCATGACTCCCAGCTTATGGATGCATGGAGGCTTATGCATCCACGCGAACGTGACTTTACACACTTCTCCACGGTCCATCAAACATATTCTAGGATTGACCTTATCTTAATTGACCATCAACACCTCCCCCTCCTAGTTAAGTCCGCAGTCGAGACTTCACCTATTTCAGACCATATGCCCATATCCCTCACTATGAAAGTCCAATCACTGCCCTTGAAGCCGATTAATTGGAAGATGAATGACAGCCTACTCACCGACAAGGTAGACGCAAAAGCGATAGGAGACGAGCTGACACACTATTTCAGGGACAATACGACCCCAGACATCTCCCCAGGTACTTTATGGGAAGCCCATAAGGCTCACATAAGAGGGAAACTCATTGAACTTGGCCCCAGGAAAAAGAGGGAACGCACTCACAGACAGACCACACTACTTGCTGAAGTGAGACGGCTTGAGCAGCTGCATAAGGCCAACCAAGCCATGACTCTATTCCAATCCCTCACTGAAAATAGGGAGGAATTGAAATCACTGCTACATCTGGAGCATAAACAGCGCATGCACTTGATCTCCCAGCAGTTTTATGAATGGGGTGACAGACCCAGTAAACTCCTTGCTCGCTCACTTCGGCAACGTAAAGCTGCGTCATTCATACCCAAGATCCGGAACCCCTCTACAGACCTGGTGTATGACACGCCGGGGATTGCTAAGGAGTTCAGGGAATTTTACCAACACCTCTACCATGTCCAGCACTCCATGACTGACAAACAGGAGAAAACGCAGCGAATCAGGGACTATCTGAACAATGCTAACTTACCCTGCCTCCCCCCTGAGACCTTAGCGACACTGGAGGGTGACCTCACGTCAGATGAGCTGCACCAAGCCCTGAAGGCCATGGCAAACGGCAGAGCCCCTGGGACCTGATGGGTTCACGGTGGCCTATTACCGAGCATATGCAGACACCTTAATCCCCCGTTTAACAAACTATGCCAACGTGACCGTAGACGGTAGTTCACTTCGCCCTGACACCATACACGCCCACATCACGGTCATCCCTAAAAGCGGAAAGGACCCAACTAGCTGTGGGAGCTACCGCCCAATCTCGCTCTTAAACATCGACGCCAAGATCTACGCTAAGGCCATAGCAAACCGCCTGCTCCCCTTGATCCCTAAATGGGTATCGCGGGACCAGACGGGCTTCATACCAGGGAGGGAGGCTCGGGATAATTCCCTTCGTACCCTTTCCCTCATAGCCCATGCCCGTAGGGACTCCCAGCCCACCCTCTTACTATCAACTGACGCCGAGAAAGCGTTTGATAGGGTGGACTGGGAGTTCATCACGGCAACGCTCACACATCTGGGTATTAACACTCCCCTGCTTCCTCAAATCGAGGCCCTTTACAACTACCCAACGGCTCAACTACGCATTAACGGTACGCTTAGCGACCCATTCACCCTACACAATGGCACGCGCCAGGGGTGCCCCCTGTCTCCTATCCTATTTGCACTCTCACTAGAACCTTTCCTGTCCAAGATAAGACTGAACCCTAGCATACATGGGATAGTGGTAGGTTAGACGGAACATAAATACGCGGCGTACGCGGATGACATCCTATTCTACATCCGGCAGCCCCTAATCACTATACCTAACCTCATGTCAGAGTTCACTGCGTTTGGCGAGATCTCCAACTTCAAAATCAACATGACAAAGTCAGAGATTCTGAACCTAACTGTCCCCCCCCCCTACTGCCACCTGCCTCAGGCAATCCTTCCCCTTTACCTGGCAAGTAAAGCACATGAAGTACCTGGGGATACAGCTTACCCTCAACCCAGCAGCTCTCTTCCGCACAAATTTTATACCACTACTCAATGTGCTACGCTCAGTTCTTGCAGAAATGGACACAGCTAGCACACTCTTGGTTGGGTTGGGTGGGAGTCATAAAAATGAACTTGCTGCCCAGGGTGCTCTTTATGCTGCAAATGATCCCGTACGGTTTTTTCTCACTGTTGAACTCCCTGACATCTAGATATGTATGGAATAGGAAGAAACCGAGGCTCCCCAGGTCTCTCCTTATTAGACCCAAAAGAGAGGGCGGTATTGCCCTACCGGACTATAGTCTATACTACCGGGCGGTCATACTAAACAGGCTTTCCGACTGGAAGTATCACAAAGAAACCAAACTGTGGGTAACACTGGAATCAGATCTATGCGGGTCCACACTCTTAACACACATGTGGATACCGAAGAAATTCAGGTCCTTGGCCCCCACCACCTCCCCTCTCACCCTATCCTCACTCGCGGTATGGGACTCTTTATGCAAATCAAGATCCTGGAGCTACAATTCCCCCCTTCTCCCTCTCCTGGGCCACAACTACTTCCCACCGGGCAACTTGGCATCTAGCTCTCAACACTGGTACCTAGGGGCGAAAACCCTTTTACCTCCTCATCAGAGATACTCCCACTAACTGCCCTACTCAACACAACTCCTTCATGGACCAATGGAAACATCATCAACTCTCCGCTTTCGTTCACTCCCTCCCAAAACCCCTTAGATCAGTGGCAGACCTGACGCCTCTGGAGCTGGTGTTCTCCGAACCCCAACCCATTGAGAAACCCATCTCTTACTTTTACCAAGCTCTACTTTCACTACAGCCTGGCGGCAACCCTGCATTTATCCACAACTGGGAACTGGACCTCCACAAGACTCTCTCACCAGAACAAAAAAGGAATATACTAATAATGGCACACTCCTCCTCAGGAGCCTCCAAAATGGCAGAGGTTAACTACAAGCTTTTAACCAGATGGCACTACACCCCCGCCATATTACACAAGCTGTTTCCAGAAACCTCACCCCTCTGCTGGAGGAAATGTGGAGAGAGGGCGAACCACGCTCATATTTGGTGGTACTGCCCCAGGCTACGCCCCTTCTGGTTAGCGATCCTTTACTGGATCAAAGAAATCCAAGGTTGTGAAGTACTCAATGACCCATGGTATGTTCTTTTCCACTGTACAGGCAAACCAGTCGGCCCCTACAAGCGTTCAGCGACCCCCCACTTGCTCAATGCAGCTAAATCACTCATCCCCAAATTCTGGAAGACGAGGACTATACCGTCCCTACGTCAATGGCTAATGAAAGTTGATTATATACATCGAATGGAAGCCCCATCGAAGCCCCATACACACGGTCGGACTATCCGCGGACCAGGTCGGTCGGATCCTGTCCGTCATACTTTGTCTGATGTTGGTTTTGCGTACACACGGTCGGACAAAGTTGTCGGAAAATCCGATCATTCTGAACGTGGTGACGTTTGTTGCCTACGACGGGACTACGTAGAGGCTAGTAGCCAATAGCTTTGGTCTTGTAATGTGATCTGAGCATGCGTAGCACTTTGTCCGGTCGGACAACCGTACACACGATCGGATTTGGTGTGATCGGACCGTGTTGTCGGCAAATCTTTCCAGCAGGAGATAAGACTTTGTCCGTCGGACAATCCGACGTACACTGTCCGATGGTGCATACACACGGTCTGATTTTTCAACAACATTGTCCGATCGGACAGAATCCATGAAAAAGTCCGACCGTGTGTATGGGGCTTTAGAGGTAAAGCCGACCTCGCGAAGCAGATTTGGGCCGGCTGGTTTGCCTTTAAATATTCCACCGCCTACGCTGAAATTATGTCCTAACCTTTATCTATTGTAACTACCTTGTACTGAACGGTTAATACTTACCTAAACCAGTCCAGGCAGAGCCTCCCTACCCCCCCTCCCCCCCTTCCGCTCCTCCCTGATGCTCTACTCTCTACTCTCTCCTTCTAGCTCTTCACCCTCCCCCTCCCTACCTTGCTCCCCTCTCATGCTTCCCCGATTTATGTTTATGTTTTGTTAACCCTCCTGAAATGGGAAGGAAGATATACTCACTGTTTTCTTATATGTTGTACTATGTACATATACCATGCTTTGTATGGTCTTCTTTCTTTCTAATAAAAATTGATTAAACAAAAAAAGAAAGAAGACCTATTACACATCTTCTGGTCGTGCCCCAAACTGAATAATTTTTGGAAAGTAATACATGATAGACATGGGAACTGTCAAAAAATTCGTTTTGTTTTGTTTCGTCCCGTTTTCGTATATAAAAAAATTCGTAATTCGTGTACGAAATTCCGTTCGAATTCGTACGAAATACCAATTTCGTACGAATCGTAATTTTTTTTTCGAATCGTTACGAATCGTTAGTAGAGTTACGAATCGTTACGAATCGTTAACGCGGCTAATGAATTGTCGGTTCTCATAACACAGAGAACAATTTGAATCCAACTACAAATATCGAATTTCAATTTCAAGTTACGAATCGTTACAAATAGTTACGAATCGTTAGTAAATCCAACTACAAATATCGAATTTCAACTAATATGAAAGAAATTATAATACCGGATATATCGAATGCTTCGAATGAATTCGAGATTCAGTATATCTAATATAGAGAACTGTTCCTGCACAAAGTGTCATTTTTGCAGGAAAAAAAGCTATTTAAAATCACTCGCGGCTAATAAAAAGTCGGCTACGTAACACGGAGAACAGTCATTCATTGATATAAAAAAAAAAAAAAAAAGCGTGGGGGTCCCCCCAAATTCAATAACCAGGCCCTTCAAGTCTGGTATGGATATTAAGGGGAACCCCAGCCAAAAAAAAAAAAATGGCGTGGGGTCCCCCCCAAATATCCATACCAGACCCTTCAGGTCTGGGATGGATTTTAAGGGGAACCCCGGCCAAAAACAAAATAAAAAATGGCGTGGGGTCCCCCTCAAAATCCATACCAGACCCTTTATCCGAGCACGCAACCTGGCAGGCCGCAGGAAAAGAGGGGGGGACGAGAGCGCCCCCCCCCCCCCGCCTGAACAGTACCAGGCCACATGCCCTCAACAGTGGGAGGGTGCTTTGGGGGTCTGAGACCCCAAAGCACCTTGTCCCCATGTTGATGAGGACAAGGGCCTCATCCCCACAATCCTGGCCGTTGGTTGTGGGGGTCTGCGGGCGGGGGGCTTATCGGAATCTGGAAGCCCCCTTTAACAAGGGGACCCCCAGATCCCGGCCCCCCCGTGTGAAATGGTAAGGCCTACCATTTCATCAAAAAAGTGTCAAAAATGGTAAAAATGACAGGAGACGGTCTTTGACAATTCCTTTATTAAAATCTTCTTTCTTCTTTCTTCTGGTCTTCCTTTCTTCATCCTTCGGTTTCTTCATCTTCTCCTTCCGTCATCTTCTTCCATCTTCTTCTTCCTCCGA
Source organism: Lithobates sylvaticus (assembly GCA_028564925.1). Taxonomy (NCBI): domain Eukaryota; kingdom Metazoa; phylum Chordata; class Amphibia; order Anura; family Ranidae; genus Lithobates; species Lithobates sylvaticus. Next base: position 489,077,098 of record CM053026.1, on the reverse strand, counting down.
TCTGCTTCTTCTTGCTCCGGTCTTCTCGTCCGGCGTCGGCGTCTGTTCTGTCGGGCCGCTCCTCGCAATGGGAGGCTCCCGCTCTGTGAGGCTTCTCTCCGGCTGACAGGTCTTTTATAACGGAGGGCACCTGGTAACCCCACCCCCTCTGACGCACGGGGACGTCATGGGGACTTCCCTATGGCTTTCCCCATGACGTCAGATGGGGGGCGGGGTCACCAGGTGTCTGTACAATGTGTCATTTTTGCAGGAAATAAAAGCTATTTAAATTAACTTGCGGCTAATTGCCGATTCCCGTAATACAGAGAACAATTCGAATCCAACAACTAACAAATATCTAATTTCAACTAATATGAAAGAAATTATAATAGCGGATATAACGAATGCTTCGAATGATTCGAATGCATTCGACATTCAGTATAGCTAATATAGAGAACTGTTCCTGCACAATGTCATTTTTGCAGGAAAAAAAAAAGCTATTTAAAATCACTTGTGGCTATTGCCGGCAAATGAATTGTCGGATCCGTAACAGTCATTCATTGAAGTCATTGATAAAAAAAAGCGTGGGGGTCCCCCCAAATTCAATAACCAGGCCCTTCCAGGTAATATCCCAGGTGGATGTTAAGGGGGACCCCAGCCAAAAAAAAATGGCGTAGGGTCCCCCTGAATATCCATACCAGACCCTTATCCGAGCACGCAACCTGGCAGGCCGCAGGAAAAGAGGGGGGACGAGAGCGGCCCCCCCTCCCGCCTGAACCGTACCAGGCCACATGCCCTCAACATTGGGAGGATGCTTTGGGGGTCTGAGACCCCCAAAGCACCTTGTCCCCATGTTGATGAGGACAAGGGCCTCATCCCCACAACCCTGGCCGGTGGTTGTGGGGGTCTGCGGGCGGGGGGCTTATCGGAATCTGGAAGCCCCCTTTAACAAGGGGACCCCCAGATCCCGGCCCCCCCCTGTGTGAAATGGTAAGGGGGTACCCCCTACCATTTCACCAAAAAGGTGACAAAAATGGTAAAAATGACAGGAGACGGTCTTTGACAATTCCTTTAATAAAATCTTCTTTCTTCTGGTCTTCCTTTCTTCATCTACTTCTTCCGGCATCTTCTTCCATCTTCTTCTTCCTCCGATCCGCTTCTTCTTGCTCCGGTCTTCTCGTCTGGTGTCGGCATCTGTTCTGTCGGGCCGCTCCGCGCAATGGGAGGCTCCCGCTGTGTGAGGCTTCGCTCCGTCTGACAGGTCTTTTATAACGGAGGGCACCTGGTTACCCTGCCCCCCATCTGACGTCATGGGGAAAGCCATAGGGAAGTCCCCATGACGTCCCCGTGCGTCAGAGGGGGCGGGGTTACCAGGTGCCCTCCGTTATAAAAGACCTGTCAGCCGGAGAGAAGCCTCACACAGCGGGAGCCTCCCATTGCGCGGAGCGGCCCGACAGAACAGACGCTGACGCCGATGCCGGACGAGAAGGACGAGAAGACCGGAGCAAGAAGAAGCAGATCGGAGGAAGAAGAAGATGGAAGAAGAAGATGGAAGAAGATGACGGAAGGAGAAGATGAAGAAACCGAAGGATGAAGAAAGAAGATTTTAATAAAGGAATTGTCAAAGACCGTCTCCTGTCATTTTTACAATTTTTGTCACCTTTTTGGTGAAATGATAGGGATACTTTTGTACCCCCTTACCATTTCACACAGTGGGGGGGCCGGGATCTGGGGGTCCCCTTGTTAAAGGGGGCTTCCAGATTCCGATAAGCCCCCCGCCCGCAGACCCCCACAACCACTGGCCAGGGTTGTGGGGATGAGGCCCTTGTCCTCATCAACATGGGGACAAGGTGCTTTGGGGGTCTTAGACCCCCAAAGCATCCTCCCAATGTTGAGGGCATGTGGCCTGGTACGGTTCAGGCGGGAGGGGGGGCGCTCTCATCCCCCCTCTTTTCCTGCGGCCTGCCAGGTTGCGTGCTCGGATAAAGGGTCTGGTATGGATTTTGAGGGGGACCCCACGCCATTTTTTTTTTGGCCGGGGTTCCCCTTAAAATCCATCCCAGACCTGAAGGGTCAGGTATGGATATTTGGGGGGGACCCCACGCCATTTATTTTTTTTTTTTTGGCTGGGGTCCCCCTTAATATCCATACCAGACCTGAAGGGCCTGGTTATTGAATTTGGGGGGACCCCTATGCTTTTTTTTTTTTTATATATATCAATGAATGACTGTTCTCTGTGTTACAGAGCCGACATTTCATTTGCCGGCAATAGCCATTCGAATTCATTCGTTATATCTACTATAATAATTTCTTTCGAATTAGTTGAAATTCGATATTGGTAGTTGGATTCGAATAATTTGGAGCTGAAATTCGTAAACGGAATTTTTCCTGCAAAAATGACACTTTGTCATTCGAATTCATTCGAATCATTCGTTATATCCGCTATAATAATTTCTTTCATATTAGTTGAAATTCGATATTTGGTAGTCGGATTCGAATAAATACGGCAACGAAATTCGTAAACGGAATTTCGTATTCCGTACGGAATTCGTATTTGAAAAAATTCGTACTACGGATTCGTAAATTCGTACGAATTTCTAAAAATTCGTACGAATTTCGAAAAATCCGTACGAATTTCGAAAAATCTGTACGAATTACGAATTCGTATGAAACTAATCGCACATGTCTAATACATGAGACGATACAAAAAATGACAGAAAGAATCATACCCGCAGACCCGGAAATCTTCCTCCTTCATGCGACTGACACCCCTGACAGGAAATATAAAAAATTGGTGATTCGTCACCTACTAGATGCGGCAAAGGCCTGCATCCCGCTCTGCTGGAAGTCTGCTCTCCCACCGTCCATTGACTTATGGCTTCAAAAAGTGGAGGAAATAAGGACAATGGAAGATCTTGTCCTTACTGAACAGAAGAGACAGGAGACATACACCAAGACGTGGCAGTTTTGGTTTATGTTCATATTCTCAGAGGAAGGGCAGGCCCTGAGAAGGTCGGTGGATACCACCTGAGCAAACAATCCGTTACTTAAGACCCTGGGAATTATAAGTAAATGTCAATACATAATTGATCGCATCTTCTAACTCTACTCTAACAGCGTTCCATGGTCGTGGGGTGTACCCCCCATGCCCTTCCCCTCCCCCCTCCTGTTTCCCCTTCTTCTCCCCCCTCTCTTTCTAACTAGTCTTTCTTTCTATGCTAATCTCCCCCCCAAAAGGGGAAGGTAAAAAGAAAAAGGGGAGCCGGACCCGTGGGGCTAACACATTCCGTTCTCTGCATACTACCAGACAAAATTAGATTGCACACAAGGACGAGATACGCTCCAAACCCCCCTCATACTTTCTATAAAGACCAAACTCATAATAATCCGTTCTTCTTCCGAGCAGAGCGGTACAGATATTGCACTACACAATGCAACATCAATAGTTGGTACCAATATACATCTGTATACCTCCAAAGAAGTGTTCATTAATGCTAAAGATGTTATGTTATGTGTGTCATAATGAGAAGAATTTTATTTGTATTGCAATTATACTATGCTGTAACCTGTTGGTCCATGTGGGCCCTGTTCCTGTGAAAAAAAATAATTTAATAAAAATAAAAAAAAGATCCCAGCAACGCAGGCGTCAACTTACCTAGGATTGGTATATAGGTAAAAATATGGTAATGTTTGTAGCTGGAGGCGCTGTGGAAAAATACCATCCCTGGGAGCTGAGGTAATGATATCTGCGGCAAACCGTCGGCGCCGACACCAGTGGTTGAACATCTATTGGAATAAGGTCCCCAGTGTAACAGTTGTGATATAAAATCAGTGCTACGTACGGTTCCATGGGGCTTTTGTAGAAATGTATAATATATAAAGTGATAACACAACTGTTAAGCTAATGGACAGAAGAGTCGTATCCCAAAAAAACATAAACCAATGGAAAATGTCAAGCACTTTTCTGCAGCAGAGAATGACATTTTTTCCGAACCGAATTTGGGACCCCGTATCTCGGGGCCACTTTGTGCTAGGAATCCCAACTTTTTGATATGTTGTAGTTCTAATTCCACTGGGTTTGCACACCAAATTTGCTAGCACCAAGTGGCCCCCGAGATACGGGGCCCCAAAGTCGGTTCGGAAAATGTAATTTTCTGCAGCAGAAAAATGCTTAACTCGAGTATTAGCCAGGGGGGTCATTTTCCGCACAAATAATGTGCTGAAAAACTCGGCTTATACTTGAGTATATACGATACTCATTGGTTCTTTCATCCAGTTGTATATATATAAATATCCCAGAAGATCTGAATACAGTAAATACATTAAAGGGATTGTAAAGGGAATTTTTTTTTTTTAAATAACAAACTTATATACTTACCTCCACTTTGCAGCTCGTTTTGCACAGAGTGGCCCCGAACCTGGTCTTCTGGGGTCCCTCGGCGGCTGGCTCGGCTTCCCCCCGCAAATACTTCTCACATTCATGCAAGCTTTCTCGCATGGTGAGAAGTGCTTGCGGCACGCTCCCGTGATACAGCCGGCGGCTATAGCTGCTCACTGTATCACTCGGCCCCGCCCCCCGGCACGCCGCATCATTGGATGTGATTGACTGATTCAATCCATCCACTTTAGCCAATCAATGGCCAGGATGAATGGTGAAGAGGATGTTGGAGGCGAGCACGGGAATTTCGAGGGGTCAGGTAAGTAAAACTGGGGGGCCGGCATTGTCAGATGTTTTTTCACCTTAATGCATAGAATGCATTAAGGTGAAAAAATGTTTACCTTTACAACCCCTTTAATCCCCTTTAATCCCAAAGAACAAAATTTATGAAAAACGTACTACTATTTTTGCAAATATTCACATTGGGGTTGCTTTACTAAAGGCAATAGTTGTCCTCTGCAAGTACAGTTGCTCCAGAGATTAGTAAATGAGGTAAAGCTTCACTTATCCAAGAGTACCTAATCACGTGCAAGGAAAATAAAAAAACAGCATTTTTGCTTCAACATGATTGGATGATGGAAGTCAGCAGAGCTTCTGCTCATATACAAAGTGCACTATCTATTTGCCTTTAGTAAATCAACCTCATTGAGTCACATTGACATTGTGTGTTGCCAAGAAAAAATATGGTTTGGAAAAAAAAAATTGAATTGCTGGCTTGTTTCTTTGATTTAGACTTGAATTGAGACATTCCTAAAAAAAAAAAAAAATTCTGTGCTATTTGTTAAAGGTAAAATCCAGCCAATTGGATGTTTATTCAATTAGGCAATTCTTACCTAATAGTTTGAAAAACAATTGTTTCTACATTTTAGGAAAACAACTTGGGAGCTAGAGAAATCCTTAGAAATATCCATTAAAAAGTTACCTGATGATCATGTCAGACATTCAGAGATTTCCAGTGTCTTGTGCCTACAGTTCTTCCATTATTAAGGAAGCACTGTACAGATTCCAAGGAGTCTGTTTAGCCCTTCTAGTTGTTCTCTTGGGACTACATTAAAAATTGTCTTTATGTTGTGGAGAATATTAAAGAGAATGGTTTGTTTAGCAAAAGAAAACTAAGAGGAGCTGACACCATGCAGGCCACATAAATACAATGCGTCGTCAGCCTACATCAGGACTGAGGGTATTTCTGGCAATGCAACAGGTATTTTTTAAAATTTCCAGGGTCTTTACCCACCTTACTACAACCATACTGTAAAAAAAGGAGGAATGGTGGACATCAATTCTGGTGTGTTGTTTAAATCGCCTTCAGGTGGCAAATAAGCCCATTAATTGCCCGTTTTTAGATGGCTTTAGAGACATTGCATACAGAGCAAATTTGAGTAGCTCTGTACCACATGATTGCTGTGATGGCAATCACATATTGTTTACATCTCTAAGCATTCCTCTTACAACAGATGAAGCGGAGAGAGCAAGAACTAATGAATTAAAGCGATGTTCCAGATGCAATTTTTTTTTTTTTAAAAGTCAGCAGCTACAAACACTGTAGCTGCTGACTTTTAATAAGGGCACTTACCTGTCCAGCGAGCCTGCGATGTCGCCCCCCCCCCCCCCCCCCCCCCCCCCCCGAGGCCGATCCGTCCATCAGATTGGGTGCCGGTGTCGCCATCTTAACGAAGGGAAACAGGCAGTGGAGCCTTGCAGCTTCACTGCCCGTTTCCTACTGCGCATGAGTGAGTCGTGTGACGCTTTGTGAATGGCCCTGTTGTTTTCTGGGACACATACATGTCCCAGAATACAACGGGGCAGCTCACCGAAGAGGAGAAAGCACCTCGGAATAGGAGGAGGCAGATTAGGAAGACTGCCTAGCAACAGGGGTTTCTGGTAAGTAAAAACTTTTTTTTTACAATGTTTTTTTTATATATTTTTTTGAGAATGTTAATGTTGTTTTTTTTATTTTAGGGCGGCCCTCCGCTTTAATGACTCCTTCATTCATTTGTCTCAGATCAGTTGCTGCAGCAGTGACCTGTATATTAACCCCTTTGCCTCCCATATCCTACACATCTGATCATTAACCTATCTCTGTGTACAGCCAGTTCTTTTAGTGCAGCATTACCAAGCAGCATGCTTTAACACCCATAATAATATAATTTTCTTAATTTCTAATCTGTAGTAAAAATAAAAAATAGAACAATTATAATATTCTCAAACAGGGGCTATAGTTAAGATGTTTGTACTAGCCTGCCCTTTTTAGTTATGTTTTATTCCAGATTTCTTTTTTCCAAATTCTGCAGTACCCCCCCCCCCCCCCCCCACCCTTCCTGAAATTATTACATCCTGTACCACCATGAAAAACAAAATTATATAAAATTAATTTGGGCACAGTGCTGCATAACTGACTTGTTGTCAGTCAAACTATCACAGCGCTAAAACCGGAAAAATTACTTGGTTTTACAGGCTGGTACTGAAGCAGTTAAAGGGAAGAACATGGGGAAATGTGCATGTATTGCGGAGATGTAGTGCATATTTTATTTTACACTTTAACCACTTCAGCCCCGGAAGGATTTGCCCACTTCCTGACCAGGCCATTTTTTGTGATACGGCACTGCGTCGCTTTAACTGACAATTGCGTGGTCGTGCAATGCTGTACCCAAACAAAATTAATGTCCTTTTTTTTCCCACAAATAGAGCTTCCTTTTGGTGCTATTTGATCACCTCTGCAGTTTAAATTTTTTTGTTGAGCTATAAACAAAAAAAAAGAGCGTCAATTTTGAAAAAAAAAAAAGAAAATATTTTTACTTTCTGCTATAAAACACTTCCAAAAAAACTGTAAAGTAACAAATTTATTCATCAGTTTAGGCCAATATGTATTCTGCTACATATTTGTGGTAAAAAAAAAAACGCAATAAGCGTACATTGATTGGTTTGCGCAAAAGTTATCATGTCTACAAAACACGATAGATAGAGGGTATAGATTTAGGGCATTTTTATTATGATTTTTTTTTTTTACTAGTAATGGCAGCGATCAGTGATTTTTAGTGGGACATTGCGGCAGACAGATCGGACACCTAACTGACATTTCTAACACTTTTTTGGGAACCAGTGACATTATTACAGTAATCAGTGCTAAAAATATGCACTGTTTTTGTAGTAATGACTCTGGCAGGGAAGGGGTTAAGATCAGGGTCGATCAAGGGGTTAAATGTGTTCCCTGTTTGTGCTTTCTAACTGTATGGAGAACTGTGTGACTGGGGAAACGCACAGATCTGTTATAGCAGAAAGACAGGATCTGTGTGATCTCCCCTGTCAGAACGAAGATCTGCCTTGTTTTCACTGCAGGGAACGATCGTAGGTGGCTGACGGACATCGAGTCCGCCGGACCGGCTGATTGGCTTCCCCGCTGGCCAATGGGAGTGCGCGCGCCCACAAAAGCGAGTTTATGAGCCGACGTACAGCTCGTTGGATCGTGCCAACCTGCCGCAGTATAATGACGGCGGCTGGTCGGCAAGTGGTTAACATTGGCTTGCATTGTTAGAACTGACATAATTAGCTGAAATGTGCCATGATTTTTTTGTAATGAGCTCAGTTTTCAGTTCCCAGAAAAATAATGAAATACTTTGACGCATAAATAATACTTTGTTTATAAATGAATGAGCTTTGGTGTCATGATCCACGTCGACTCCTCCCATGAAAAGTGCTTATCACTTATCAGGAAATCTTTATTGTAAAGAATGTATTGTCTTATCAGTAAGCTGCATACCTCTGCGTGATAAGCACTTGATTAGTAAAGTTCAAGGACCTTAGACACATTTATATAACTTAGCAGCATCCAAAATATGAATATATTATCACTTACCTCACTAGGGTTGGTGTCACCCGGTGCAGTAAAACATGGTGTCACCCCTCCCCCCCCCCACCAACTAGAGTCGACCCTCAGTACAGACCCCCCTCCCTCAGTACAGACCCCCCTCCACCAATTATAGTCCTCCCCCAGTACAGACCCCCCCCTCCACTAAGTATAGACCCCCCTTCCTCAGTGCAGACCCCCCACTAATTATAACCCCCCCTCCATCAGTATAGACCCCCCTCCATCAGTATAGACCTCCCTCAGTACAGACCCCCTCCACCAATTATAGTTCTACCTCAGTACAGACCCCCCTCCACTAAGTATAGACCCCCTCCGTCAGTGCAGACCCCCCACTAATTATAAACCCCCTCTATTAGTATAGACCCCCCTCCCTCAGTATAGACCCCCCTCAGTACAGACCCACCTCCCTCAGTATAGACCTCACCCTCCTCAGTACAGACTCCCCTCAGGACAAACCACCCCCCTCCATTAGTACAGACCCCCCATCAGGACAAACCACCCCCCCACCTTCAATAGTACAGACCCCCCTAAGGACAAACCACCCCATTAGTATAGACCCCCTTAAGACAAACCACCCCTTCCTTCAATAGTACAAACCCTCCTCCCTTAGTGCAGACCCCCCTCCCTTAGTGCAGACCCCCCCTCCATTAGTACAGACATCCCCTCAGGACAAACCATTCCCCTCCTTCAATAGTACAGACCCCCACTCAGGACAAACCCCCCCCTCCATTAGTACAGAGCCCCACTCAGGACAAACCACCCCCCTCCTCCAATAGTACAGACCCCCCCCAATCGCAAGCCGATACCCCTTGCCCGTTACCGCACCAGCTCGGGCAGTTCAGGTACACAGATCACCCGGGCGGCAGCTGGAGAGGAGAGGACAGTGTGCAGCTATGCCGCCTGGGTGGAGAGCAGATCGTGACAGGCTTAGGTAGCAGAGCAGGAGTGAGAGACAGAGAGGAGGAGGAGGAGAACACAGGCCAGGCACTGCGCTTTCGCTGTTACAGCTGAAGAAGAAAAAAATGCCAAAGGGAGCAAGGGCTTTAGTCACCCTTGGAATGGTGTCACCCCTGTACCGGGTGCGGAACGCACCCCCCGCCCCCCCTAGCGACGCCACTGATCACATACCTACTTTGTCATAAAAAATATCTAAATTGCTTTTCAGTTATGGAATGGCTCTTCAGGTCTGGTATGGATATTAAGGGGAACCCTGCGCCAAATAAAAAAAAATGGCATAAGGGTTTCCCCCACAATCCACACTAGGCCCTTCAGGTCTGGTATGGGTTTTAAGTGGAACCTCAAGCCAAAATGAAAAAAAAATGGCGTAGGGGTCACTCCAAAATTCATACCAGACCATTATCCGAGCACGCAACCTGGCAGGCCGCAGGAAAAGAGGGGGGGGAAGAGAGAGCGCCCAGTAGACAAGTCCTTTATTGAAAAATAAAAAATAAGCACTGTTCTGAGATGTCCATTCATCTTCGATCACAGCGTCTGACGACCTGATAAAAAAAAAAAACTTAAAAAACTCTGCCTCCATGGGGCTGAAATGGCTGACTGAAGCCTCTTCACGATGACAGCTGTCATGTTGCGTGACGTCACATAATGTCAGAAGGCTATATAACAAGCTGTGATCACATTTCGTTTTTTTATCGGGTCATCGAACGCTGTGATCGAAGATGAATGGGCATTGCGGGACAGTTTTTTTTTTTTAAATCAAGGAATTGTCTACTGTAATTTTTAACATTTTTACACTTTTTTTGGTGAATGAGTAGGGGTACAATGTACCCCATACCCATTCACATAGGGGGGGGCTGAGATCTGGGGGTCTCCTTGTTAAAGGGGGCTTCCAGTTTCTGATATGCCCCCCGCCGGCAAACCCCAACAACCACCGGGCGAGGGTTGTGGGGATGAGGCCCTTATCCCCATCAACATGGGGACAAGGTGCTTTGGGGGGGACCCCAAAGCATCCTCCCCATGTTGAGGGCATGTGGCCTGGTATGGTTCAGGAGGGGGGCGCTCTCTCGTCCCCCCTCTTTTCCTGCGACCTGAATGGCCTGGTATGGATTTTGGGGGGACCCCCACGCATATTTTTTTATTTGGGTGTGGGGTTCCCCTTAATATCCACATCAGATCCAAAGGGCCTAGTAATGGTTCTGGGGGGGGGGGAAACCCATGCTGTTTTTTTCAATGATTTTTATCTATATTGCCGAGACCTGACAATTCATTACAGCCGAGTAGTTTTGAATGAAATTTTTTCCTTTAGAAATGTAGTCCTTTTGCTGTGGTACTGTTATAAACACAGGAAAAATTAGCTACTTTACAGGCATACTAAGGACACCCCCAGGCATGATATTAAGCCCCCGTTCACACCTATCCGAATTAGATGCGGCTTACACCGCATCCAATTCGCAGGACATTTCAAAATACATTAATGTTAATGAGGCTGGTTCACATATCTGCGGCGCATTCGCACTCTGCATTACACCAAAAACGATACTGATAGCTGATACTGTGGCAATCCTGAGCTGATACTGAGCAAAAACTGACATGAAACGCTGAACAACTGAGTTTTCTCTTCGCAGGGAAACCTGAGCTTCAATTCGCACTGCACATGTGTGAACCCAGGCTTAAAGTAATATTTCATTTTTATTGTTTCACTTTAAGCATTATTAAAATCACTGCTTCCGAAAATTTAAAAACATTTTTTTTTTTTTTGCATTGATACATGTCCCCTGGGGCAGGACCCGGGTCCCCAAACACTTTTTACGACAATAACTTGCATATAAGCCTTTAAAATTAACACTTTTGATTTTTCATGTTCGTGTCCCATAGACTTTAACGGGGTTCGTACAAATTTTTTGCCTGTTCACAAGTTCTGATGCGAACCGAACCGGGGGGTGTTCGGCTCATCCCTACTCCCTAGGTAACACATTTAACCCCTTGATCGCCCCCTAGTGTTAACTCCTTCCCTGCCAGTGACATTTATACTGTAATCAGTGCATATTTATAACACTGATCGCTGTATAAAATGTCAGTGGTCCCAAAATATTGTCAAAAGTATGAAATTTGTCCGCCGCAATGTCACAGTCACGATAAAAGTCGCAGATCACCGCCATTACTAGTAAAAAAAAAATAATAATAATAAAATGCCATAAATCAATAACCTATTTTGTAGGCTATAACTTTTGCGCGAACCAATCAATATACACTTATTGCGATTTTTTTTTTTTTTACCAAAAATATGTAGAAGAATACATATCGGCCAAAACTGAGCAAAAAATTAGTTTTTGTTTTTTTTAAATGTGGGATACTTATTATAGCAAAAAGTAAATAATAATGTGTTTGTTTTTTTTTCAAACTTGTCGCTCTATTTTTGTTTATAGCGCAAAAAATAAAAAAAATGTAATTTGGGTACAGTGTTGCATGACCGCGCAATTGTCATTCAAAATGTTACAGTGCTGAAAGCTGAAAATTGGCCTGGGGAGGAAGGGGGTGAAAATGCCCTGTATTAACGTGGTTAAAGATCTGTATATTGTGATCATATGGTTCTAAAATTGAAATGTTAAAATGTTTTTCATTTTAAAGTGGTAGTAAACTCTGCTTTTAATCTTGTCCTATAATAAGGCTTTCCTGTAGGTACAGTGAATATCTCCTAAACATGCACCGGTTTGTAGATATTTACATGCAGCAGCCAATGGATAGTTACATAGTTAGCTAAAAAGACACAAGTCCATCCAGTTCAACCATAAAAAAAAAAATAAAAAAATATCGTACAATCCAATATACCCCATTCTATACCCACAGTTGATCCAGAGGAAGGCAACCCCCCCCCCCCCAAAAAAGAGCATGCTCCAATCTGCTACAGCAGGGGAAAAAAATCACTTCCTGAACCCTCGAGAGCCAATCGGATTTTTCCTGGATCAACTTTACCTATAAATGTCAGTACCCAGTTATATTATGTACATTTAGGAAAGTATCCAGGCCTTTCTTAAAGCAATCTACTGAGTTAGCCAGAACCACCTCTGGAGGGAGTCTATTCCACATTTTCACAGCTCTTACTGTGAAGAAACCTTTCCGTATTTGGAGATGAAATCTCTTTTCCTCTAGACGTAAAGAGTGCCCCCTTGTCCTCTGTGTTGACTGTAAAGTGAATAACTCAACACCAAGTTCACTATATGGACCCCTTATATATTTGTACATGTTGATCATATCCCCCTTATTCTCCTCTTCTCAAGAGTGAATAAATTCAGTTTCTCTAATCTTTCCTCATAGCTGAGCTCCTCCATGCCTTTTATCAGTTTGGTTGCCCTTCTCTGCACTTTCTCCAGTTCCCCGATATCCTTTTTGAGAACTGGTGCCCAAAACTGAACTGCATATTCCAGATGAGGTCTTACTAATGATTTGAACAGGGGCAAAATGATATCTCTCTCTCTGGAGTCCATACCTCTCTTAATACAAGAAAGGACTTTGCTTGCTTTGGAAACCGCAGCTTGACATTGCATGCTATTATTGAGCTTATGATCTACCAAAACCCCCAGAGCCTTCTCCACTATGGATCCCCCAGTTGTACTCCCCCTAGCATGTATGATGCATGCATATTCTTAGCCCCCAAGTGCATAACTTTACATTTATCAGCATTAAACCTCATCTGCCACATAGTCGCCCAATTAGACAGTGCATTGAGGTCGGCTTGTAAATTGGAGACCTCCTGTAAGGACGTTATTCCACTGCATAGCTTGGTGTCATCTGCAAAGACAGAAATGTTACTTTTGATCCCAGACCCAATATCATTTATAAAGATATTAAAAAGTAAGGGTCCCAGCACTGAACCTTGGGGTACACCACTGATAACCTTAGACCATTCAGAGTAAGAATCATTAACTCTCTGAATTCTGTTATTTAGCCAGTTTTCTATCCATTTACAAACCGATATTTCCAAGCCTGTAGACCTTACCTTACACATGAGCTGTGTGTGGGGAACTGTATCGAACGCTTTTGCAAAATCCAAGTATACCACGTCAACCGCCACGCCTCTATCCAAGGTTTTACTTACCTCTTCATAAAAAGAAATCAGGTTTGTCTGACAACTTCTGTCTTTCATGAACCCATGCTGTCTGTTGCTTAAAATGTTTTTTTTTCCAGCAAGAACTCGTCTATGTGGTCTTTTATTAATCTCTCCAGTATCTTCCCGACTATAGAAGTTAAACTAACAGGTCTATAGTTACTTGGTAAAGACTTTGTTCCCTTGGCATGCCGTATATTAACCATTGCACGTCAAATCACGTACCTGTACATAATTTTGTTGAAGTGGTTGTACCGGAGAGAAGCCTGCAGCTGCAGGCTTCACCCCTGTACCGTTTTTTTAGAGCTGGCGGTCAGCTATCTGTTGATAACAGCCGATGCGGCTCAGCAGCCGCTCAATCGTTATCACCAGGTGCAGGAGGAGACGTCCCCTCCTCCTCCCACCGCCTTCCGCCACTCTGCCCGGGTCTCCCGTCCCACCGGGAGACCTGAGCGACCAACCGGCATGTCCACCGGCTGGCCGGAGACCTGAATGAAGCCGAAATCGGGTCTCCAATGTAAAAACGCAAGACGTCACGGCAATGGCGCCAATTTAAAAAAAAATACAGTATTCCAAAACGCCAATTTTGAAGTTTTGAATACTTTTAAGTGCAAAGGAGGGATTTGGGATCCCTCCATAAAAAGTACCTGTCACTGCCTATTACTGTCACAATGGATGTTTACATTGACAGTAATAAAAGTGATTAGATTCTTTTTTTATAGCGTTAAATAAAAAATAAAATAAATAATAAGAAAAAACATTTTTTTTAACGCGCCCCCGTCCCCGCGTGCTTGCGCACCAAAGAAAATGCATGTGTAAGTCACACCCGCAAATGTAAATGGTGTTTAAATCACACATGCAAGGTATCGCTTCGATCGTTAACGTGAGAGCAATAATTCAAGCAAAAGACCTCCTCTGTAACTCAAAACTGGTAACCATAAAAACATTTTTAAAGCATAACATGTTACATTTACTCATATTATCATCTTTAAAAATATGCAAAATAATTGTGCTAACTTTACTGTTTTCTTATTTTTTAATTCAGTAAGTTTATTTTTCCCCAAAAATTGTGTTTGAAAGACCGTTGCGCAAATACCATGTCAAACAAATATTGCAACGACCGCCATGTTATTCTCTAGGGTCTTTGCTAAAAAATGATGTATAATGTTTGGGGGTTCTAAGTAATTTTCTAGCAGAAAAATAGGCTTGGTCCAGAAGTGGTTAAGACAGCTGTACCGCGACCGTGCATGGGAGGGACATCATCACGGCTCAGCCATTTAGGCGGCCAGAGCCCGCGAACCAGGAAGGAATACTGGGTAAAGATATAATACAAGTCAGCGTTGACCATGGAACGCTGGATGAATCAGTTTTTTTTTTTTGGTAAGTCTGTGATAATGTGCTAGTATGCACATTATGACATGAGTCTGCAGGGGGTCCAGTTTTTTTTTCTTTAAAAAGGTTTGCTACCACTTTGATGCATTTCCTGCATTATGGGAAAAATGTTTTATCACTTACTGTGCTTCCCTGCTTTACCCTAAACACTTACCTGAGTCCTCTATCAATCCAATGCTATGCCTGGCTTCAGTTCCTCTTTCCCCTCTTCCTGCTGTCACAGGATTCACTGAAAGCAACGGGAGCCATTGGCTACTGCTGCTGTCAGTCAAATCCTGGGAGTTGGGGGCGGGGCCAAGCCAAGCTGTGTGTCTATGGATGCACACAGCCTGGCTCAGGAGCATGCCCGGACGTGGGAGCACCCAGAAGAGGACCGGAGAGTGCCACCAATACTATTGCACAGGGCAGGGGCGGATCCAGGGGCAACAGGGCAATTGCCCCCCCAAGAAATTAGCTGCGGGCGGGCAGCTGAGCGGTTGAGAGAGCGGGCAGGTCCACTGGCGGAGTGGCTCGGTGTGTGAGCGGGCGGGTGAGAGAGTGGGCGGTTCGGTGTGTGAATGGACAAGCGACTCGGTGGTGGCTGAGAGAGCGGGCGGTCAGCTGAGAGGCTCGATGTGTGAGCGGGCGGCTGGCCAATCAGCAGGCCAGCGGGCAGGGGGAGCAGAGAGATGACATCATCTCTTACCGCCCCGCACCCACCCTATATCCCTGCAGTAGCTTCCGCCGTCACTGTGCAGGCAGAGTGGGCAGCAGAGAGATTGCATTATGTGGGACAAAGCAAGAGATAAGCAAAACACCACCTTAGTAGGCAAGTGCAATCCGCAAGGTGGGGCAGGTGACGTGGCAAGTGACAATCAGCAACAGGTGACGTGGCAAGTGACAATCTGCATCTGGTGACAGGCAAGTGACAATCCGCAACGTGTGGCAGGTGACGTGGCAAGTAACAATCCACAACATGTGGCAGGTGATGTGGCAAGTAACAATCTGCATCTGGTGACAGGCAAGTGACAACCCGCAACGTGTGGCAGGTGACGTGGATGGATCAGTTTTTTTGTGGCAAGTGACAATCCGCAACATGTGGCAGGTGACGTGGCAAGTGACAATCTGCAACATGTGGCAGGTGACGGTGCAAGTGACAATCCGCAAGGTGTGGCAGGTGACGTGGCAAGTGACAATCTGCAATGTGTGGCAGGTGACGTGGCAAGTGACAATCCAAAACGTGTGGCAAGTGACAATCCACAACATGTGGCAGGTGATGTGGCAAGTGACAATCATAGCTATGAGTAAGCACTAGTTGTGGTGCGAAACGCGTCAGCTCTGTACCCCCCTTTTTTGCCGTGTATGGATTGCAGTGTTTTTTGCTTTTAAATAAACTTTTTGGATTTTATTTTCTCGGTGTGCGGCTGTCCGGAGTTCTTCCTTTTTTGACGTCTGAAAAAAATCCATGGATTTTGTTGTTGGAATGTCCAATCAATGTCCGATCGTGTGTACACGGCATAACTGAAAGGTTAGGCAGCATATTCTGCATATTTCTGGTAATGTTCCTGTGCCACAAGGAAAAGAACGTTTTGAAGTATGGAAAGAGCACACTCTGCAATGTCTAAGGGAGTGGTTCTGTTCAGAAGAAGGCAAACAGCGTGTCACTGAAAGTCTGTGGTCCCCAGCTGCTGAAATAATCCACCTGTATTGAGACACTCACAAGGGAGTAAGTGTAACGGACTACATACAGGTACTGTCAGAAAGAAGGGGAAGATGTTTCCACTTTTAATAATTATATACAGAAATGCTTGTCATGTTTAGTGTATCATACTGATATACCTTCTTCTGCAGTGGACTCTATGAGGACCAGTCAGTTAGTAAATGGCTTACTACCTCATCATCCTCCTACATAGCTTCTTAAAATTATTTTATCTGACAGCATTCCTTTTCTCCGGGAATTAATGAAGTTGGTGAAGAAACAGGAGGCTGACATTCAGTGTTGTACTCCTAAGAATGTGAAAAATGTTCCAAAAAAGGATTACCATTCTTACTCGCCCCAAAGAGAACATTCTGAGTCTTACCACTCCAAATATTTGGTTTCTTAACAGTTGCTACACAGAGGGGGAGAGATGCTCAAAGGTGTTTCAGGTGTGGTCACATTGGCCATACTGGAAAACAGTGTCATGAAGACTCAGTGCTAAGTGTGGCATGGGACTGTACAATCCCACAAACAGCCCTCCTAATGATGATAGGAAAGAAAACCATGAAAGTGTGGAAACTTATGGCCGTGGCCCCTTTATTTGGGTTTTAAAACAAATATGATAACTTTCGTTGTACCATACCTTTAACATTAAACACACAGACCAATATCACCATGAAAACTTTTAACCAAACCACCAGGTACCACCATAAACACTGACCACCCACACCTGTGAGGCGACATTACCCCAATAAAGTTAGGGATGTGACAAAGGGAAGATTTGGACTGTTGTACCAGACCACAGATGTTGGCACCTATAAAGGAAAACACTTCATCCCCATTGGTTGCTTGATTGGCTTTTTACATTTCTTTTCTAACCATTTTTTATTTATTTTTTTATAAACTGCACAGGATCAAAGCAGTGATTAACTTCTGGCAATAGCTGTCTTTTGTGCCTTCTTATCAGTGACCAGGATGTGAGGTGGGGAGGGAAAAGATGTTCCAGGACCTGAAAAATAAACAGAGAAAGCCAGCAGAAAGATTCTGTACCTTTTTATTGTGTTAATTCAATTAAAGTTGTAAACCATGGAAGACCATACAGAAAGGAACGGAGGGGTTGGCTGTAGGGGGTGACAAGTCCCAGGGGGACACTTGGTTAGCTCCGTGTCCCTAGCATTGGACCCCACGAACAGCCACCCTAATTCCACCCCACCATCACCATCTAAATAATCATGATAGTAAAGAAAATCATGAAACTGAAGTGTGGAAACTTATGGCCGCAGCCCCTAGGTTTTAAAACAAATATGATAACCTTTAACCTTTGTTGTACCATACCTTTAACATTAAAAACACAGACCAATATCACTGTGAAAACTTTACTCAAACCATCTGGTCAGTCTTTCAGGACTCGAGCACCAAGTAACTGTACCAACTACCGGGTACCACCATAAACACTGTCCACCCACACCTGCGGGGCAACATTACCCCACCAGCCAGGTTATGACCTGGCATCCCCCACTGCCGCGGTCAACTCAAGCATGGACCATCCGAAAATCAGAAATTTTATAGCCTGCACATTCAGCTTTTGTGTGACGAAAAAGTCAAATTGGCTGTCGAAAGCCCTGTTCTAACGATCCGAAAATCCGCAGACAGCTTGTCTTACGAATTTTCTCTTCTGTATGACAAATAGCCCTCCCCAAACAGGATATTGCGCTAAACCTGTAGGTAAATAAGAGAACCAGAACTTTCACTAAGTCAAAGCGTGGGATTAGTTATAAAGTTGGTAGTGCCTTTTTTTTTTTAAATAACAAACATGTTATACTTCCCTGCTCTGTGCAAAGGTAAGCCCTAATCCTGATCTTCTGGGTTGCCCCGGGCGGGCGCGTTCACGAGTCCTGCTGCTGCGTTCATTGACACAGACAGCAGGACTCGGCCCCAACCCCCACTCTCGTGTCACTGGATTTGATTGACAATAGCGGGAGCCAATGGCTCCTGCTGCTATCAATCTATCCTATGAGGATAGAGACAGCAGCTGGAGCCCCTGGGCTTGTGCTCATCGCTGGAATGAACAGGTTCAGGTAAGAAAATGGGGGGGGGGGGGGTCTGGGGGGCAACTGCAGCACAGGTTTTTCACCTTTAGGCCCGTTTCACACATACAGACCGTTTGTTCTTTTTTTTATCTATCTGTTGATGGATGAAAAATGGACATCAGTGCATTCCAGTGGAAAAACAGATGACAACATATGATCATCTGTTTTCATCCGCTTCTGTCAACATCCATTTTTTTTTTTTGAAGGGATGAAAGCCCTATTTTTCACCTGTCAAAAAAACAGATCGAACGAAGAAAGGATGTAAACTGTCAAATGTTCAGTTTTTCATCTGTTCTTGCATTGGTTGTTAGGGGCAACCAGTCACTGTAGGGGGGGGGGGGAGGTTTGTGGCAGAGAAATATATGAGAGCAGTAAATAAAGTGAGGGGGCAGTCTGCGCAGACAGGCTCCCTTACTTGCTGGTGCTGACTGTCATTTTCGCCTTTTAAATGTAAGTTCCGACTTTATTTTTTCCTTAGGTTTTGGAGCTGTCATTTGGGGGGGGGGGGGGCAGTGTGTGCAAGGAGAGGGGCAGAAGAGGAGGAGAGCAATATATACAGTGAGGGGGCAGACTGTACAGGCAGGTTCCCTCAGTCGCCGACGCTGACTGTCACTGTCAGCTTTTAAATGTAATTGTGACGAGAGTCACTTTGAGCGGGGGGCCCGGGGAACCCAGAATCCCTCTGAGAAGTTGGGAAACCCTTGTTTCAGCTCCTCATGCACCTCCTATGTCTAAGTTCCCCCGTGTCTATTAGGGGCACAGGGTGATTGAGAAAAATAATGGACAGCTGTTTAACCTCTTCCCGCCCGCCCACTGTCATATGACGGCGGCGATATAAAATCTGTTGTTCTCCGCAATATCGCAGTCGCGATAAAAATCGCAGATCGCCGCCATTACTAGTAAAATAATAAAAATGCTATAAATCTATCCCCTATTTTGTAGACGCTATAAACTTTTGCGCAAAGCAATAAATATACGGTTATTGCGTGTTTTTTTTACCAAAAATATGTAGAACCTAAGCTGAGGAAAAAATTTGTTTTAAAAAAAAAATTTGGATTTTTATTATAGAAAAAAGTTAAAAATATTGTGTTTTTTCAAACTTGTCCCTCTTCTTTTGTTTATAGCGCAGGCAATAAAAAACGCAGAGGAGATCAAATGCCACCAAAAGAAAGCTCTATTTGTGGGGAAAAAAATATTTGGGTACAGCGTTGCATGACTGTGCAATTGTCATTCAAAATGCGACAGCGCTAAAAGCTGAAAAATGGCTTGGGCAGGAAGGGGGTGTTCGTGCCTGGTAGGCAAGTGGTTAATGGACAATGAGAAGGTGGTTAATTAAAATGGAACAGTAATATTTATCCACAATATCTTCCAGGATATATGTAAAGAATATTCCTGGTTTATTTGATTCTGAACTCTACATGTTAATTGAAAGAGCTGATAATAGGCCTCTAGAACTGTGTAGGAGCCGAACAGTCTACTCTTGCCATAGTATGTTGCCTACTAGGCTGAGGAGGGGGGAGATCACTGTTTGGATTGTTAATTGTAATTCACTCTTCTGCTATTGTTTGAAGGTTTGCTGTGTTTATGCTTATGATAATGTGTATTGTTTGCAGTTAGCTTGAAGCTGGTAAGGCTGGTCTGCAATGTGACATCTGAGTCATCCAGGTGGATGGGATTAGCCATGGGTCAGCCCTACCTTGTTGGCCAAACCATTCTGTGATGTTTTGGGTAAATATTTTGGTTATTGTGTATGTAGGGACTGACATACTTTTCAAGTGTATAAAAAGGCTGTATACTTGTCCAATAAATCATTCCATGTTCAAGCTGTGTAACTGAGCTAGTCTCGCCTGATTCTTAGTTACAATATATGGACTGTAATATCTGAAGGTCCAGACTGGAGGAGGCTGTGTACTGACGGAAGCACTCAAGCAGAGTGCGACAGGGTTCCATTACAGTAATTGTCAGCGTTTTGAATTTCCGTCTGTAGATGAGGACAGTTTAACCATTTAACCGCTTCAATACAGGGCTTTTAAACACCCTTCCTTACCAGAGCACTTTTTGCGATTCGGCACTGCGTCGCTTTAACTAACAATTGCGCGGTCGTGCGACGTTACACCCAAACAAAATTGACGTCCTTTTTTTCCCACAAATAGAGCTTTCTTTTGGTGGTATTTGATCGCCCTGCGGTTTTTATTTTTTGCGCTATAAACAAAAGAAGAGCGACAATTTTGAAAAAAAAACACAATATTTTTTACTTTTTGCTATAATAAATATCCCATTTTTTTAAAAAAAAAATATTTTTTTCCTCAGTTTAGGCCGATACGTATTCTTCTACATATTTTTGGTAAAAAAAATCGCAATAAGCGTATATTGATCGGTTTGCGCAAAAGTTATAGCGTCTACAAAATAGGGGATAGATTTATTGAATTTTTTTTTTTTTTACTAGTAATGGCGGCGATTTGCGATTTTTTTTTTCGTGACTGCGACATTGCGGCGGACACTTCGGACACTTTTGACACATTTTTGGAACCATTCACATTTACACAGCGATCGTTGCTATAAAATTGCAATGATTACTGTGTAAATGTGACTGTCAGGGAAGGGGTTAACACTAGAGGGCGCTGGAGGGGTTAATGTGTGTCCCTAATAGGAGTGATTCTAACTGTAGGGGGAGGGGACTTAAGGGGAGGAGACCGATCATGTGATCCTCTGTACTGGGATCACATGATCGGTCTCCTCCCCGCTGACAGGACGTGGAGCTGTGTGTTTACACACACAGCTCCACGGTCCCGCCCGGTCCCGTTGTTTTAACGGGCAATCGCGGGTGCCCGGCGGACATCGCGGCCGCCGGGCACTCGCACCGGGTCCCGAGCGATGCCGCGGGCGCGCGCGCGCGCCCCCCAGGCGGCGGGAATCCGAGGACGTCATATGACGCCCACCCAGGATGGTAGATCCACCTTGTGGGCGTCATATGACTATAGGCGGGTATTGAAGTGGTTAAAGACTAAACCTTTTTATGACACTTAGAACCCCCAAACATTATATATTTTTTTTTAGCAGAGACCCTAGAGAATAAAATGGCAGTTGTTTTAATATTTATGTCACAAGATATTTGCACAGCGGTCTTTCAAACACATTTTTTTGGGAAAAAAGACACTTCCAGGAATTTAAAAAAATAAACAGTAAAGTTAGGTATTAATCTGCCTATACCTATAAATTAGCTAACCTATAAGAGTCTGATAAGCACAATGATATAACAAACACACCTGCTTAGTGAACAATGTTACATTTATTTTCCAAGAAAATAGGAATTAGGAAACTAACATAAAAGTATTAAAAGATATTACAATATTATAAAGCTTACAATCAGAATACAATACAAAAATATACTTATCACATCCTCTAGACTAAACCTCTCCAGGTGTTGAAAGAGAGAGCCTGAGCCATGAGACTTAGGCCCAAGCCATGATGAAAGAGAAAGGGGAAGAGAGAGAGAGCAAGCTCTTTGCTTGAAACAGCCCTTTTCTCTTATATTCACCGACCGACACAGCACCTCTCTTAGCCATTGGGTTGTTATGCCACCTTTAGGAGAATACTAGGCATTACTAGTTATGTAACACACAGAACTTTCCAGTTCCGCCCAGGGGGCGGTCCCTTGGGTAACAACCCTCTAGCCTGCCAAGCAGCCATCAGTTTTATTTTGCCTAGTGAAGGAGAAAGACCTAGGAACCCTGACAGGCCCATCGGTCCGTCTATTTTTCTGCAGAAGCTTGGTTTTTGCGCAAGATGATAGATCCTGTGATCTACTATCAACAGCTGGCTGGGTGACAGGCTGGATACCCTTATCCTTGTAGTCTCCCCAGTCCGGCCATCGAGCGTGTTAAGGTCACAGCTACGGCTTGGCAGGCCACGACGAAATCTCAGCTCCAGAGGTGGTCGGTGAGCTTTTATGCACCGGGGCATACATATGACCAGGCTACTGATGTCTGCGTCACAGTATGCCGGGCCAGCAGCTACCCTGTACTGATCAGTGAGTAGTTTTGCAATGGAATGTCTCCCAGCTCTTCAGGACTGGTAAGTACAGCTCTCCCTGCCTCAGTGGGGTTGAGCAGCTTGGCATTCCCTGGGAGGTCGATTCGGGGGTCCCGTACCCCCTCTCCCATCTCCCTGTCCCCCTCTCCCTCCCTGTATACTGTTGTGGGGTGTGTGTGTCTGTGCAAGGGCTCTCACCTGGGGAGGTTTAGCACTGGCTGGCTGTGTCCTGGGTCCTGTTTTCCATGCCTCTGGAGGTGCCTGTGAGGTTTCTGTCCCTCATGGTTTAACATTCGGCGGCCATATTGGGTGTGGGCAAGGGAAAGCTGCTCTCCTGGGCTTTGGCGGCCATTTTCCCTGTGATTTTTGTCCTTATACTGCATGTCGGCGGCCATTTTCTAGAAGCCTGAACTCGTTTTTTCAGTGTTCTCTAGCAGCAGCATGTGCTCCTGTGTTCTGGCGGCCATTTTTCCTGTGTTTTATGTCCTTATACTGGACACCGGGCGGCCATTTTCTTTTAGCCTGAGCACACTACAGAGAGGTTTCAGTGCCATTATCAGCTGCTTCCACAGACACAGAGCTGTTTCCTCTGCACCTGGGAGCCAACAGAGACTACAGGCACTACCCGCTGGATAGCGCAGAACCCCTCAGGGTGGTGAGTCCTGCGGGAAAGGGCCCCTCAGCCAGCAGCAGTAAGGAGGGTGGGACTGTCACTGTCCTAAGTCCCCTTTGGGTGGCAGACAGGGTAGGGTCAGCATGACTTCAGAAACTGGTGTTTCTTCCCCCGAAATCCAGGCAATTGCAACTGGGTCGCCTGCGGACTGCGCAGTACCCTTGGACACCTTGTCGGCAGTCCTCAATTCGTTCGTTGCCAAGATGGAGGCGGTGCGTGGGCGCAAAGGTGCTAAAAAGCTGCCCATGACCCCCCCGTCCTCTGGGGAGAGTTCTGATGCCGACTCGGGACCCGCTGAGGCTGGTGACTCCTGCTCTGTCATGTCAGATGACGCTGACCAGGACTGTTCGGACAGTGAGGATGAGTCCCCGTCCGGGTCCGTGCGCGACAAAGCGCTTGTTGGAGCTCTTATCACAGCTGTGCATGATACCCTTCATTCAGGAGTCAGCAGATTCCTCTGCTGAGGTAGCGGTCCCTTTTGGGTCCCATAAGCCAGCCCGTTCACCTAAGGTGTTCCCGTATCTGACTTATTTTGACAAGTTCATTTACAAGGAATGGGGTCGACCGCAACGGACCTTTTCGGTCCCCAAATACATGGCGGTGTGTTACCCCTTTGAGGAGAGCCTTTTCAAAAAGTGGTCGGCTCTTCCGGTCGTGGACCCCCCAGTATCCAGGTTAAACAAAGTAACCACGATCCCAGTAGAAGGGACTCCTGCCTTTAAGGATCCCACAGACCGGAAGGCCGAGGCAGTGGCTCGTTCCTTGTTTACGGTGGTGGGGTCAGCTGTGCGACCAGTACTGGCATCCGCCCTTTTGTCGCAGACACTAACTGAGTGGGTGAAACTGTTGCACCATGAATTGGGTGAACAACAGGCTTCTCCTGTCTGCGTGGAACTAGCAGACCAACTAGTGCAAGGCCTTAAGTACGTTTGTGACGCTTCAATGTCAGCAGTGGTGCTGAGGAGCTTGATTTGGTTAAAATGCTGGGCTGCTGACCAGGCATCCAAAAAAGCCCTGACGGATCTTCGTTTCCTTGGCAACCGGCTCTTTGGAGCCTCTTTGGATGACATTATTAAGAATGCCACAGGTGGTAAGAGTACTCTACTCCCACAGGCCAGGAAGGCTAAGGAGCCACGCCGTAGGCAGGGGCCCTCTTTTTCCGCTCATAAACGGCTTTTTCCTCCGCCCGGAGCTTCGGCCAAAAGTCCCCAGTCCGACAGGACGACCACGGAAGGACAGAAACGTCCCTGGAACCGCAAGCCTAACAAGCCTGCGAACAAAAGTGCTACGGCATTAAGGTTTTCCCCCACCATGTCTCGGGAGGGTGGACGCCTTCGGGAGTTTGCAGCCCGGTGGTCCTCTCGACTGTCCGATCAATGGGTCTGCAATCTGATTTCCTACGGCTACAAAATAGAGTTCCTCTTGGCCGCAAAACAGATTCTTTCCCTCCAGCATACCCGTTTCCCCGGCTCGCCGGGAGCCCCTCTTGGGGGCAGTAAGGGACCTGCTGTATCGCGGGGTGATTGTACCTGTTCCGAAATCGGAACATTTCCAGGGGTTCTACTCAAACCTGTTTGTAGTTCCCAAGAAGGAAGGGGTACTTCCAATATTGGATCTGAAAGCTCTCAACCACTTTGTGAAAGTGCAGAGGTTCAGAATGGAATCAGTTCGCTCAGTAGTCGCGGCACTCCATCAAGGGGACTTCCTGGCGTCCTTGGACATCCAGGATGCGTACCTGCACATACCCATATGCCTCCGGCATCAAAAGTTTCTGCGGTTTGCGGTCAGGGAAGCCCACTATCAGTTCGTGGCTCTCCCTTTTGGTTTGGCATCAGCCCCCAGAGTCTTTACCAAGGTATTGGCTCCAGTTTTGGCGTTGCTGCGGCAACGTGGGATCGCGATCATGGGATACTTAGACGATCTCCTCCTGAGAGTATCTTCCGCCTCAGAGTTAGAGGAGGATGTGGCAATCACCGTGCAGACCCTACAAGAGTTTGGGTGGCTGTTAAACCTAAAGAAGTCGGTGGTAGTACCGACCCAGCGTTTGGAGTACCTAGGCTTGCTGCTGGACTCCAAGGAAGCGAGAGTTTTTCTCCCTTCAGACAAGCTGCAGACTCTCAGAGCCGCAGTAAAAGCCGCTGATGAACCGCAAGCGGTCGTCGCTTCGCTTCTGTATGCGAGTCCTGGGTCTCATGGTGGCCTCCTTCGAGGCAGTACCGTATGCCCAGTTCCACACCAGAGTTCTACAGAAGGAGATTTTATCACAGTGGGACAAATCTCAGTTGACCCTGGATCGACAGATCCAGGTGAGCCAGCTAGTCAGAAATTCACTGATCTGGTGGCTGAGGTCCTCGGTGCTTCAATCCGGGAAGTCGTTCCTTCCTCTAAAATGGACAGTGATCACTACGGATGCCAGTCTATCCGGCTGGGGTGGAGTGATGGGGGTTCCGTCGGCTCAGGGCCTCTGGTCGACGAAGGAATCCAAATTGCCGATCAATCTGCTCGAGCTGAGAGCGATCAGGCTATGCCTCTCCACATGATCAGTGAGACTGCAGGGGCGTCCGATCAGGATCCAGTCGGACAACGCCACTGCGGTGGCGTATGTGAATCACCAAGGAGGAACAAGAAGCTCAGCCGCCGCACAGGAGGTCGCTCACATACTTCAGTGGGCAGAGCGACATGTACCGGCCCTGTCCGCCATTTACATCCCAGGAGTGGAGAACTGGCAGGCGGACTATCTGAGTCGCCAGATGCTGGACCCAGGAGAATGGGCGTTGCATCCGGAGGTGTTCAGGCTACTGTGCCTGAGGTGGGGCACACCAGACGTGGATCTTCTGGCCTCCCGTCTCAATCGGAAGGTGCCGAGATTCCTGTCCAGGACAAGAGATCCGTGGGCAGACACGTCAGACGTGCTGGTGGCTCCGTGGGGTCAGTATCAGCTGATCTATGCTTTTCCTCCGTTGAAGCTGCTACCACGTCTGCTCCGCAGAGTGGGAGTCGAGGGGATTCCAGTGATTTTGGTCGCCCCAGATTGGCCTCAGCGGCCTTGGTACGCAGACCTAATGCGCCTGGTAGCAGAAGCCCCATGGCGACTGCCGTTACGAGAGGATCTTCTGTCTCAAGGTCTGATTCTCCATCCTGCTTTACCATCGCTGGCTTTAACAGCATGGCTGTTGAGAGCCAGGTACTGAGGGACCGGGGGCTGTCAGACTCAGTGATCCCCACTATGTTGAGAGCACAGAAATCTTCTTCTCGGAAGATATATCATCGTACCTGGAAGGCTTACCTCTCCATGTGTGAGGAGAAAGGATGGCATCCGCGCTCCTTTTCTATATCCAGAATCCTGCTGTTTCTTCAGCAAGGAGTAGACCAGAAATTTACATTAAGCACCATTAAAAGACAAATATCAGCCCTGGATGTCTTTTTTCAGCTATCCCTGGCGTCTCACTCATTAGTGAGTACCTTTGTTCAAGGGGAGTAACATGTGGTCCCTCCGGTGCGTCCACCGCTACCTCTGTGGGATCTGAACCTGGTGTTAACGGCGCTTCAGAGACCGCCGTTTGAAAATATCAGGGAGATTCCCCTGTTGACTCTTTCCCAGAAAGTGGTCTTTCTAGTGGCCATCACATCAGCCAGGTGGGTTTCAGAACTGGCGGCCTTGTCCTGCAAGTCTCCCCATCTGGTTATTCACAAGGATAAGGCGGCGTTACGTCCGCAGCTGTCTTTTCTGCCGAAGGTGGTCTTGGCGTTTCACATCAATGAGGACATTGTGTTACCATCCCTGTGTTCTAAGCAGACACATCCTAAGGAGGTGGCCCTTCACGCGTTGGACGTGGTTCGGGCTCTGAAGGTGTATTTGTCTGCCACAGCTCCCTTACGTAAGTCAGACTCACTGTTTGTTTCGTGGCTGGTCCAAAGAAAGGCATTGCGGTCTCGTCAGCCACCATTTCTAGGTGGATCAGACAGATCGTAGTACAAGCCTACGCCTTGAAGGGGCAGGTGCCCCCCTTTCCGGTCACGGCCCACTCCACAAGGGCAATCGGAACATCTTGGGCTTTCCGACACCAAGCATCTGTCGCTTAATTGTGTAAAGCGGCGACCTGGTCGTCTGTCCGCATGTTTACCAAGTTCTACAAGGTAGACGTCAGTGCATCGGCTGATGCCTGTTTTGGGCGCAAAGTTTTGCAGGCGGCCGTATAGTTGCAATTGAATATGCAATATTTTTATTTTTCCTGGTTTTTCGATGAAACACAGTACCGTTAAGTTAATTCACTGTTGCATTACATTCCGCAGTTTTGGTGCGGTTGTGGGTAGTCACTCCTGTTGAGGGTACCCTGTTTTTGTGGTGGTTTATCCACGCACTGTGTTTTTTTTTGTGGGTAAAGTTTCACTAGTTCCCACTGGCCTGGTGGATGAAGTTCTTTTATGCTGTTTTTTCCCACCCCTCATCTGGCACTGCTTGGGGACATCCCAATGGCTAGGAGAGGTTCTGTGTCAGTCGGTGAATATAAGAGAAAATAGGATTTTTTGTACTCACCGTAAAATCCTTTGCTTTGTAATTCACCGACCGACACAGCACCCACCCCTCCTATTTTTTTCTTTACGTTATACTGCTTGTTGACGTACTGATGGCTGCTTGGCAGGCTGGAGGGTTGTTACCTAAGGGACCGAATGGCTAAGAGAGGTGCTGTGTCGGTCGGTGAATTACAGAGAAAGGGATTTTACGGTGAGTACAAAAAATCCTATTTTTACAAACCTCAGTCACACCTCATCCAAACCCCCCCATTGTCAGCCCCACTCGGTCTTGGACGAATCAGAGTGTTCACAGGGCAGTCTTCCTCAATAGATTATATTATTGACTGTCTTGCCGTAATTGGCCTCTGGGGGCAGTGTTTGTCATCTCTATTAGCCCTGGGCCATCTTAGCTAGCTTTTATTCTCTTTGAAGCCTGTAATCGCACATAACACAGCAGGTGGGCTTGAGCCAAGCCATTGTTATTCTAATATACTACAAAGCTTTTATGTGTTTCATTACAACTTAAGCCACCTGGCTGTATCAACCAGGAAATGAAATACCAGAAGTATGATATTAAACCATGTTGCTATCCAACAAGTGGTTAAGCAGATGTAAAGAACTGATTTAAAAAACTGATGTTAACTGATCATTTTTTTCTGTGAAAAAAACGTGACTGAACTGATGAAACAAACTGAAGGCATGTGTGAAAGGGACCTAATGCTTAGAATGCATTAGACCCCTTTCACACTGGGGTGGCGGGTCTGTTAGCGGTAAATTGCCGCTTTACTGTCATTTTTTACTGCACATGTTTGAAAAAACGCCGTCAGCGTTCCAGGCTGCGTTACAAACAGAAGTGATGTGTCTCTGACGTCTTCAGGGGTCACAAGTGTTTGACCCTCGGCCTCCTCACTACACCCTACATGTTTCATCAGCTGGTCTGCACGGTTCTTCTCTCCGCCAGAAAATCATCCTGCAAGCCCCTCCTACCTGCTGGCGACCCGTGCCTCTCCATGCCCGATACCCGCTGTACCACATTCAGGGGTATAGTGCACTCAGCTGCAAGGGGAGCCGCTCTCAGCGTCTCGGCCCTGGTGAGTACCTGACAGTACAAACCAGCCATGCCAGAGGCCGACAGAGCCGGTTCCCCCCTCGAGGCCCTTGCAGCTCTTATCCAGGCTGTCCAGGGACTTCAAGATGGCTACTTCCAAATTGAAGGCCGCCTCCAACACCTGACTACTTCTCCGACTCCTTTGGATACAACTTCAGCATCAGCCAGCGGGGCATCCCCCTCACAAGGTCAAGTCAACCCTGCTCCCGCAGTGGTAATGACCCTCCCTGAACCCAGGGTCCCCACTCCGGAGCGATTTTCCGGGAATCAAAAGAAATGTAGAGCTTTCAAAAATGCGTGCCTGTAAATCTGTAAATCTAAATCTGTAAATCTAAAAAAATTTGTCATCTCTTTACTATCTGAAGAACCTCAATCTTGGGCCCACAACCTCCTTGAGCAGAAGAGTTCCCTTCTCAACTTTGTGGAAACCTTCTTTGATTCTATGGCCCAACTTTATGACGATCCACAATGCACAGCCACGGCCGAGTCCATCTTGCACACCCTGATCCAGGGGAAAAGACCCATGGAGGACTACACCATAGAATTCTAAAATTTGGTCTGGGGACACCAACTGGAATGAGGCCGCTATCAAATACCAGTATCGCCAGGGTCTTTCTGAAACACTAAAAGATGAACAGGCTCGGTGGATACTCCTGCCTCCCTGGAAGATCTAATCCAACTAGCCACTAAACTTGACAGACACCTACGAGAGCATCGCTCTGAACGTTTCCAGTCGTCAAGACCCACCTGGATGCTACCTCGGATCCCTCCTGTTCCTGCATCCTCCACGGTCCCTTCTTCCTCCAACAGTGAGCCCATGCAACTGGGTTTGGTCCTTTCTCCGCTCACCCCTGATGAAAGACTGCGCTGGCGCCAAGCCAATCTTTGCCTTTACTGTGGGGGAGCAGGTAATTTCTTATGCAACTGTCCTGTGAGACCCAGTAAGTGCCACCCGCAGTAATGCTATGAACTTTCAAGTTGCTGGTTCAACCCAATCTCACCATAACCTCCCGGTCTCATTACAGGTGGCGGAAGAGGAGGTTTGGCTGCTGGCCATCATTGACTCCGGAGCATGCAGTTGTTTCCTGGACGCATCTCTGGCCCAAAGCCTGCACATCCCCCTATGAGTCAAGAAACAATATCTTCAAATACATCTGGCAGATGGGTCCCTACCCTGTTCCGGCCCGTTACTCAAGAAACTAGACCCATTCTCACCTCTACAGACTCTGGCCACTGAGAATTTCTTTGATTTGACATTATCAGTTCACCCATGTTTCCAATCATCCTGGGATTCCCATGGTTACAGGCTCATGACCCTCAGATCAATTGGAATAAAAAGGAAATTCTCTTCTCCTCCGTGTATTGCTCTCAGCATTGTTTTGTGCCAGTCTCTGACAAAACTGCCTCCTGTTTAACCATACAGTCAGTACCAGACAACCTCCAGCATGTCCCCTCAGTATACCACGAATTCCTGGACATTTTTGACAAAAAGAAAGCTGACCACCTCATCTGCCTTATGATTGCCCTATTGATCTCTTACCTGGTTCCGAGATCCCTTTTGGATGCGGATATTAAATGCGGAAATGCGGATATTTCCACTGTCTGAGACCGAGTTGGAAGCTCACCGTTCCTATATTGACAAGAATCTTGAAAAAGGATTCATCCGTCCTTCCTCTTCCCCAGCTGGAGCGGGCATCTTCAGGTTTGGGCACTTTGAATATTTAGTGATGCCCTTTGGGCTTTGCAATGCCCCGGCTACTTTTCAGCACCTGGTCAATGACATCTTCCGTGAGTACCTAGATAACTTTGTGATTGTTTATCTTGATGATAGTTTGATCTTTTCCACCACAGTAGAACTACATTGAACCCATGTGAAGAAGGTACTCTCAATTCTCATGAAACATGGTCTATTCTTGAAAGGGGAGAAATGCGAGTTTGAGAAAAGTACCATCCTGTTCCTCAGGTTCATCATCTCTACAGAAGGGGTCGCAATGGACCCACAAAAGGTTAAAGCAATCCAGGAGTGGCCAGTCCCCTCGGATAAAAAGGGTATCCAGCGATTTGTCGGCTTTACCAATTTTAATCGCAGATTCATTAAAGGGTTCTCTTCAATCATTTCACCCAACTGACCCGCCAGCAGGTTAAGTTCCAATGGTCCCAGGAAACTTTCAACAAATTAAAGAGACTTTTTATATCGGCCCCTATACTTCAACATCCTGATCCAGTCTTACCTTATGTTCTAGAAGTGGATGCCTCGGAGTCAGCAACAGGAGCAATCCTGTCCCAAAGAAGTGGCCCGAAGGCGCTTCTTCATCCAGTAGCCTTTGCTTCTCAAAAACTAAGCCCTCCAGAGAAGAATTACGACGTTGGTGACCGAGAATTACTAGCCATAACATTTGCCTTAGAGGAGTAGATATACTTACTGGAGGGTGCGTCCCAGCCCATCACTATCTTCACGGACCACAAGAACCTAGAGTATCTCCGAACAGCCAAGCGTCTTAGACCCAGACAAGCCTGATGGGCATTATTCTTCTCCAGGTTCAATTGCCACATGTCCTATCGACCTGGCTATAAAAACGGGAAAGTGGACGCACTCTCCGAATGTTCCCAGAAGCCAACAAATCAACAGAACCTGGGACCATCTTATCCCCACATAACTTTCTTCATCTCATCCAGCCTGATCTTAAGACTGCCATTAAACAAGCCTCCAGCCAGTGCACTGAACCCGAAGTATCTTCCCTGGAAAAGAGAGATGGTTTGCTGTGGGCCCAGAACAAAGTATTTGTTCCTCCTCCTGTAAGACTTCAAATTTTACAAACCTTCCATGACCATAAGATGGCAGGGCACTTCGGAATACAGAAAACCTCAGAATTAGTTCACCGCTCCTTCTGGTGGCCGAGTTGGAGACAGGACTGTAAAAACTATGTTCAATCCTGTATTTCCTGTCAATGCAGCAAGGGGTCAAACACCAAGGCCTGGGGGCTCCTAAGACCCTTGCCCGTTCCTGAACGCCCCTGGAGAGAGGTCTCTATGGACTTCATCATCGATCTACCTCCCTCTGAGAAATTTACTACCATTCTAGTAGTTGTCGACCACCGCTCAAAAATGGCACACTTCCTGCCCATGATGGGCACTCCTTCTGCTCTGGCTACTGCAAACATTTTTATCACAGAAGTAGTAAGACTTCATGGTGTTCCTCACAACATCGTGTCCGACAGGGAAATCCAATTCACCTCAAAGTTTTGGAAGGACCTTTGTAAATCTCTGGAAATCAAAACTTCCCTTTCTTTCTGCAAACCAACTGCAAAGCAATTGGCAAACGGAGTGGACTAATCAAACTCTAGAACAATATCTCCGTTGCTTCTGCTCCCAAGATAACTAGTCTACTCTTCTGCCCTGTGTGTAGTTTGCCTACAACAATTCCATGCACTCTGCCATCAACCAAACACCTTTTTGGACCAATTATGGTTTCCACCCCTCCTTTCTGCCGGATTCCATTCCCGAAGTCTCAACTCCTGCAGTACAGGATCAGATAAACTTTATGCAAACAAATTTTTTGCAGATTCAAGAAGCCACGAAGAAGGCTCAAAACCGTTACAAGGAAAATTATAACAGAGGGAGAAGGCATCACCCGAACTTTAAGATTGGAGACAAAGTATGGCTATCTGATGTCAATCTCAAACTACACTGTCCATCACGTAAACTGGGCCCAAAATTAATTTGCCCTTTTGAAATTAAGAGGGTGGTTAATCCTGTGGCTTTTGAACTAACCCTACCCAGTTCTTATAGGATACACTCGGTGCTCCATGCATCCTTACTGAACCCGGTGATCCCCAACCGTTTTTCAGGAAGGGAAGAACTACCACCTCCACCAATTGAAATTGAAGGTGAAGAAGAGATTGAAGTGGAGGCAATAATGGACTGCAGAAAAAGGGGGGGACGGATCCAGTATCTAGTTAAATGGAAAAGGTACCCCCCAGAAGATAATTCTTGGGGACCTTCTAGCAATGTCCATGCTCCTCGCTTAGTACGAGACTTTTACAGGTGACACCCGGGAATGGTGGCTAGGTTGAGCATCCCGAGGCTGCCCCTTGGGGGGGGCACTGTCAGAGGAATAGTAGAAACCAAACTTGGCAGCATCGGCGCTTCCCTGTGCACCTGCAGGGTAGAGTAGCGCAGCGGCGCATATGGGTGCACGATTCAGCGGGTCTGCGCATACGGGTGTGCGATACCATGGGCTGGCACACGTAGGTACACAACGCGGCGCATTTGCGTGGGCATGTGCGCGCCATAGCATGCACAAAGGGATTCCCCCTGGCGGGCCTAGAAAAGACAGCTCTGCTCCTTGTTTAGTTGCTGTTTTTTCTCTTCAGCTTCCAGTGTTCCTGTTCCTAGTTTGTGTACCTGTGCCTACCTGTTGTGACCCGGATCGTCTTGACCACCCCTGAATCTCTCCAGTACTTGACCCTCAGCTTGCTTAAGGACTTCTCTACTTGCCTGATCTCTGTGTTTGACCCTCGGCTTACTCTAAGGACTTTGCTATTGCCTGACCCTTGTGTTTGACCCTCGGCCTGCTCAAAGGACATATCTCTTCTGCTTGACCATTGTGTATGACCCCGGCTTGCCTCAGGACTTCCCCTCTGCCTGGACCTCTGTGTTGGACCCTCGGCCTCCTCAGCTGATCCTGCTCCAGTCTCCATCTCCAGATCCAGGTTTTTGAATCCAAGCCAGGCTTCTCTCCAGTCCAGTGTCAAGTCTGCCCTGCACGTTTCTTCTCTCTGCCAGAAGATCATCCTGCAAGCCCCTCCTACCTGCTGGTGCCCCGTGCCTCTCCGTGCCCGATACCCGCTGTACCACCTTCAGGGGTATAGTGCACTCAGCTGCAAGGGGAGCAGCTCTCAGCATCTCGGCCCTGGTGAGTACCTGACAGGCGGTGTAGGAGCGCTGTATACACCAATCCCACACCGCCCCAAAGATGCTGCTTGCAAGACTTTTTTTTCCCATCTGAGCGGCCAGTTTAAATACAAGCTGGCACACTCTATTTGCAGCAGACTGAGAGGATCAGCTCACAGTGCCTCTCACTTCTTGTCAGAGGCACTGAGCTTAATTGACAGCTTGGAGCCTTGGACCAATGGTAAAGCACCATTGGAACAAACTGTCCAATAAAAATGCTGCAGTAGAGGCTCTCCTCTCACTGCAGTGTCATAGAAGGGGCATGTGTCTAAAAGACACATGCTCCCTTCCAGCCCAGCCCTCTTAACTAGAAGGAAATAAGATATAAGATTTACCCATAATACCATGTTTTTCTCACACAGTTAAGAGGGAGAATGATAATCTGCTGTCTGCTGAGAAGGTGCTATTTCAATCAAGCTAAATAATATATTATTATGCTATATGTTATAACATAATAATTTATTATTGATTTATTTACTGTGAAATTACTCGTTTGAAGTTATAACTTCAAACGTCAGTAATTTCTCCATTAAGCCACCAGTTTTTGAAAATATAGTAAATTACCTTAAAAACAATATATAATAATTATTTGTATATTACTATAATGAACCCCTTGCCACTCAGGCCAATTCTGACACTTCTCTCCTACATGTAAAAATTACATATTTTTTTGCTAGAAAATTAATCAGAACCCCCAAACATTATATATATATATTTTTTAGCAGACACCCTAGGGAATAAATTGGTGGTCGTTGCAACT
Organism: Lithobates sylvaticus; assembly: GCA_028564925.1. Lineage (NCBI taxonomy): Eukaryota > Metazoa > Chordata > Amphibia > Anura > Ranidae > Lithobates > Lithobates sylvaticus. Next base: position 489,042,553 of record CM053026.1, on the reverse strand, counting down.
TTTTATGTTACACAGTATTTGCGCAGCAATCTTTCAAACGCATTTTCTTTGGAAAAAAACGTGAATATAAAAAAAAACGCTAAAGTTAGCTCGATTATTTTGTATAATGTGAAAGATGATGTTAACTTAAGCCAAGTAAATAGATACCTAACATGTCATGCTTTAAAATTACCCACACTCGTGGAATGGCACCAAACTTCAGTACTTAAAAATGTCCATAGGCGATGCTTTAACATTTTTTACATGTTACATCTTTAGAGTTAGGCTACTTTCACACTGAGGCACTTTACAGACGTTTTAGCACTAAAAATAGCGCCTGCAAAGCACCTGTAAAGTGCCTCTCCTGTCCCTCCAGTGTGAAAGCCTGAGTGCTTTCACACTGGAGTGGTGCGCTAGTGAGTGTGGTAGTGAGGTACCCCACCAGTGTTTGGACGGAGGATTCTCAACCAGGCAGGTTGAGGGGCTCCAGTTTATTTGTTTATTTGGGAGGAAACTGGCTTTTCAGTTTCCTCATTGTTTACTTAAATCCGTTTTGGGATCTGGAGCCCGGGGATTTCATAGCGATCTGGGTGGGATGAAATCCCCAGTCATGGGGCCAGATCTTGAGATCCACCAGCATACTGACTGGTCAGGTGTGTGTGTGCTGGGCTATTTGTACACACCTGACCATGGTTCTGGGCTCCACCCTCCCGAGGAGTCCAGGTGTGCAAGGGAGAAGTGTGCATGTCTGCACAGTTCTGTTTGTCAGAGCAGACAGAGGGTCCAAGCCTGTGGGCTGAAACAGCAAGGAAGCTGAAAGTGTGCTGAGGTACAGAGTGTACAGGAACTCCGTTATAGAGCCGAGAGGGCTGAAGCACAAGCCTGAGAAGTAGTGCTGCTAAAGAGAGCCAGGTGGCTTGGTATGTTCTGTTTAACTTAGTGTTTGCTGCGGAAAGCTGAAACCCTGTGTGGGAAACCCTTCTGTTATTGGACTTGTTTTCTTTTCATTTAATAAAAGTGGGCCAATAAGCCCTTAAAAGGCACGACTAGCGTTGACTCGGCTCACTGGTAAGCTCTACCCTTAAGCTAAAACATCCCCCGATGTTACAAGTGGTGTTCGAATGCGGGCATACAGACAGTGAAATCCGGTCTCTGCGCCAGTAGTGAGTCATTTCAGGAACTGCTGCTAGCTGTGTGTGGCAACCAGGCAAACTGCATTGCGCAGGAGTTCAATTGACTGTGTTGCATTGTGTGCAGGTAGTGCACCTGTGAGAATTTTTTTTTTTTTTTAATGCTGTGAACTGTGTAAGAAGCTGCTGTGCATGTGACTGCAAGGATGAGGCAGTTAAAACACAAGAAGTTCATGTTAAATCAAGTTAAAGGGGAAGTGAGCTCAGCGTGGCCTGAGAAGATGTCTCCACCTTGGAGGGCCAGTCAAAAGGGGCCAGTGATGTGTGAGACAGTGAATGAATGGTTCAAGCAGAATCGCAAAGAGTGTGGCGCAGTGCAAGGGGCTCAGATCTTGGCCTCTGACTATATGCAACCCATGCTGCCTACAGAGGAGGTTGGGGACTTCCTTGTAAGATTTGAAAAAGTTGCTGTAAAGAGAAAATGGCCTAGGAACTGGTGGCCAAAACTGCTGCAAACCTTATTACGGATAGAGTTCCGGTCGGTTTACCATTTGATGGACGGGGACCAGGATGACTACCGCAAGTTTAAAGAGGAAATCCTTCTTAGAGGAGAGTTCCATCGCATCATGGACCGACAGCCTGACCAGAAGTTGGAGAGGTATGTGGTTGCCCATAGCAACAGCGGTGATGTCAAGTCTGCAGACCATATGAGAAAAGTATTGCCTGCAGAGAGTCGTGGCAAGTTGAAAGCCACAATGCATGAAAGAGTTTGGGAGAATCAGCAAAGCTCTGCTGGGAGAGTGCGGTCTCCCATGGTGACGGGAGAAAGATTGCCAAAGGAAAGGAGGAGCTACAGGGCATATGTAGCTAAGCATCCACCTAAAGATGCGTATGCATTTCAAAATTACCAGGAGGAAGGTTACCTGAAAAAAAATCATCCAGTACCATGCCTGGAATGTGGACATCTGGGCACGACATGTTTTTTTGCCCATGGTTATGGGATACCACTGGAGATGGTGTTCCTGAGCAAAGGTCTTTTTCTCCAGGCCCAGATTCCTGTGCAAATATGTTAGTGGGTGTGGTAGTGAGGTACCCCACCAGTGTTTGGACGGAGGATTCTCAACCAGGCAGGTTGAGGGGCTCCAGTTTATTTGTTTATTTGGGAGGAAACTGGCTTTTCAGTTTCCTCATTGTTTACTTAAATCCGTTTTGGGATCTGGAGCCCGGGGATTTCATAGCGATCTGGATGGGATGAAATCCCCAGTCCTGGGTCCAGATCTTGAGATCCACCAGCATACTGACTGGTCAGGTGTGTGTGTGCTGGGCTATTTGTACACACCTGACCATGGTTCTGGGCTCCACCCTCCCGAGGAGTCCAGGTGTGCAAGGGAGAAGTGTGCATGTCTGCACAGGTCTGTTTGTCAGAGCAGACAGAGGGTCCAAGCCTGTGGGCTGAAACAGCAAGGAAGCTGAAAGTGTGCTGAGGTACAGAGTGTACAGGAACTCCGTTATAGAGCCGAGAGGGCTGAAGCACAAGCCTGAGAAGCAGTGCTGCTAAAGAGAGCCAGGTGGCTTGGTATGTTCTGTTTAACTTAGTGTTTGCTGCGGAAAGCTGAAACCCTGTGTGGGAAACCCTTCTGTTATTGGACTTGTTTTCTTTTCATTTAATAAAAGTGGGCCAATAAGCCCTTAAAAGGCACGACTAGCGTTGACTCGGCTCACTGGTAAGCTCTACCCTTAAGCTAAAACATCCCCCGATGTTACATGGGACATTAAAAAAAGTCCTGCAAACAGCATCTTTGGGGAACTTTGGGAGCTAAAGCGCCCCTGCCCATTGAAATAAATGGGCAGTGCCGCCAAAGCCCTGCAAATCGCTTTGGAAGCGCTACACTGAGCTATTAACCCCTTCATCGGCTGCTAGAGGGGGTTAAAAGCGCCCCCGCTAGTGGCCGAAAAGCGCCACCCCACCGCCTCACTGTGAAAGTGCCCTTACCGAGGAGGCTCAGGGCTAGAATTATTGCTCTCGCTCTAACATTTGCGGCGCATGTAACCTGTGTGTATCTGGCTCTGATACTAGCCAGTGCCTCACCAGCCACTGACCTCACTGCATGTCCCTGCAATGTACAAACAGATATTAGCAGCAAAGGGCCCAATAGGAGTCCTGGTGCAATTGTGCACATATACCAAGGTATATATAGGGGGTTATTTACTAAAAATGCATGGTACAAAATCAGGAGCAGCTCTGCATAGAAATCAATCAGCTTCTAGATTTTGCTGATTAGCTACCATGCACAGCTGCACCATATTCTGAGTGCACCAGTTTTAGTAAATACCCCCTATAGTTATTTATAGAGATACCTCCAGATATATGTTGTAGCAAAGTCCCGTTGCAGGGGCCCCAGAGAATGATGCCGTGTCTGTCTTTGTGCCGGAGACCGGAATACAAGCGATGAGAAAACCCTCCGGTCGTTACCCAACCAGCCTGGAATGAATTGTCTCCCAAGCGGTGTGAGGCAGCGGATTGCCTCCCACTAAACTGCATTGGAAAAAATTACTACGACGCAGTTGTGTGAACTAGGCTCACCGGAAACCAGGCATTTTGTCTTGCCATGTGGGGGGATTGCACTGGAATAGCAGCCCAGCACAGTCCCACCACACTTGGTGTGAATGTACCCTTAGTTCATGTCTACCTTTTAACCACTTGCCGAACGATGTCGGCATATATACGTCGGCAGAATGGCACGGCTGGGCAAAGTAAATGTACCCGTACGTTACTTTGAAATACCCACCGTGCGCGCGCCTGCCGCGAGCTCCGTGACCGTGCCCGCAGGACCCGCAGACTAGATTGCAGCAGGGATACCCGCGATTGTGTCACAGAGCTCAGGAACAGGGAGATGCCGATGTAAACAGCATCTCCCCGTTCTCCCCTAGTGACAGGACACTGATCGTCTGCTCCCTGTCATCGGGAGCAGTGATCAGTGTCCACGTCACACAAGCCCATCCCCCAGACAGTTAGAAACACTCCCCTAGGACACACTTAACCCCTCCCCGCCCCCTAGTGTTTAACCCCTTCACTGCCAGTGACATTTTTACAGTAATCAATGCAATTTTATAGCATCGATCGCTGTATTAATGCCAATGGTCCCAAAAATGTGTCAAAATTGTCCGATGTGTCCGCCATAATGTCGCAGTCATGATAAAAATCGCTGATTGCCACCATTGCTAGTAAAAAAAAATGTAAAAATATTAATAAAATGCCATAAAACTATCCCCTAATTTTGTAGACACTATAACTTTTGCGCAAACCAATCAATAAACACTTATTGCGATTTTTTTTTTTTTTTTTTTTTTTTTTTTTTTTTTACGAAAAATATGTAAAAGAATACATATAGGCCTAAACTGAGGAAAAAAATGTTTTTTTTTTTAAAATATTTTTGGGGGATATTTATTATAGCAAAAAGTAAAAAATGATGTGCTATTTTTTTGTTTATATCGCAAAAAATAAAAACCGCAGGGGGTGGGGTCAAATACCACCGAAAGAACGCTCTATTTGTGGGAAAAAAAGGACGCCAATTTTGTTTGGGAACCACGTCGCACGACCGCGCATTTGTGGTTAAACAAATATATTCATTTTGTTTAAAGATAAAGTTCATTCCCATTTTTTTATCTCTAGGGAACAAAGTATGTGATGTGTAAAGCTGGCCATACATGGTTCGTTTTTTTTTTTTTTTTCCATTGAGCCAGAGGGCTGCACAAAAAAAACCTCACAGATTCCTCCATCCATACAAAAAAGGTTAATGGGGGGAATCCCCTTTGACAGGACATTGTATTCTGGCATACTTCCAAAGTAATTTTGATTTTGATTTATTGCACATAATGTTTAGACTTTTTTATCTCTGGGAATGTTTTAACTTTTCATTTAGTTGCAGCAGGATACAAGCAGGGTGGGCAAACTTGTGTAAATATACACATATATATTTCATATACTCTTGCACCATCTCATCTGTTTTAGCCATTGGCTGTTGTAGTTCATTTAAGCAACCACTTGGTGTCACTCTTAAACAAGCACAGAAACTTTAGAAGCATAGATAAGAGTTAAAGTACATATAACTAAAATTAAAACTTTTTTTTTAGTTTTGGACAGAGCAGAGGGATTAGAACATCTGTCAATTTTTTTTTGCTGTCTGTGCTCTCGTTAGAATGATTTACCCTCTCTAAGACATTCTCTCTTGTTTACCGTTATCGAAAATGAAAGTAAAAGAAAATCCCAAATTTTGGGTTGTCCTCAGAAAAATTATGGAGGGGAAATCTTTCAAATTCAGAACATTCGTTTTGATGACCCTGGTGACACACCAGGATTCCTTCATTTTGGAGTTTTTTCCTCTCACTTCCTGTGAATGGAAAACCTTAACAGGGAATATAACCTCCTCCTTATTCCATCCAAAATGGAAAAAAAAAAAAAAAAAAAAACGATTTCAGTTTTACGTTAAAGAGGAACTGCAGTCTGCTCATATAATTTGTAATAAAAACATCTTTGCCATTCTAAAGCTTCCCTCCAACCACTTTGCATATTATTTTATATATACTGTGATTCTTTTTCCTTCCCACTTTGCTGCAGAAATCTCCCTCCACTAAGTCTGGCTGCATCCATTTTAACTTTGGGCAGCTGAAGCTGCTGCCTGTTCCACTTCCTGGATTTACACAGACACACAGAGGCACACCTCCAGCCCTGCAGCTCTCATTGGCCCTCTTATGACTCATCCCTCCTCCCTTCCTGGCAAACTCTCACAAGAGTGAGAGAGAGAGCTGTGCATGATGTCATAAGCCTAGGCTTTTTACCAGACAAGAAACAGGAACTGGGCTGTATAAGGTATTTACTGGCAAAAAAAAAAAAATGTTTCTCCTATCCAAAGATAAAACAACAAGGGCAGAAGATTTAAAATATGGAAGGTTGAAAAAATTACTGAAGGTCCGCTTTAAAGGACACCTGTCCTGATATAAACATGCTGGATAACATTGCTGAGCCCTCTTCGTAAAAATACTGGTAGCCTAGCTGAGCCAGTGAACAAGAATATGCATGCAGATAAGTACTTCTGACTTTACTGTCCTGTTTACTATTTCTGGGTCTGTAATTATAAATGATTAAATCTAAGGGTTGAGCATAACAGACTGAGGACTTGGTCTTCGTTTCAGGACAAACTATGATGAAGTCCGAGGTTGTAAAAACCGTAGACTTCAGCATAAGTAGTAGTAGAGCCAGAGAGGTAGCTAAAGTATTGGATCATTCTTCTGAGTGGTATTGGATCACTCTTCAAAGTGGTTTAGGTGGACCCCACCAGGACGAGCATAAGGAGGGAACGATCGGTCTGGTAGACTGTTGCACACTCACCCATGCGCTTTACCCCTGCATTGGTACCAGGATCTGGTGAGTAGGGATCTAACAGGGGAAGCACAACAGTCACCTTACTATTTTGATGTGTGGATTGGAATCCAGCACAAAAGTCACTTTGAAATAACATCAATTACGTGGAATGATATTTTGGACTGTCTAATATATTTTTATTTTATTATTTTTTTCTCCTCTCTCTCTATTTATATATATATCTTTAGTTTTTTGTTTTTTTGCACTGAGTTGAAAAACGCTCTGAACATCTACACCGCTTTGAAGAGTGATCCAATACCTCTTTGAGATGGACTTCATTTGGACTTCAGAATGTGGTTATATTTAAACAATGTTATAGTATATGTTGATCGTTTTGATATATATGCACTACTAGTAATTTATGATCACAACAGGTTTTTTTTTGGGAAACCTGGAGCAGTAAATAAGGCCCCAGGAGTTTGTGGTTCTTATCACTTACCTGATAAGGGGGATTCACTGCGTCACCTTTCACTAAGTTTAAAAACACTCTGAACACCTAAACCCCTTTGAAGAGTGATCCAATACCACTCAGAAGAGTGATCCAATACCTCTTTGAGGTGGACTTTATGCGATCACCTCTGAATGTGGCTATATTTATAAATGTTATAGTTTATGTTGATTGTTTTTGATATATATGCACTTACTAGTAATTTATGATCACAACACTGGGTTTTTCGGAAACCTGGAGCAGTAAATAAGACCCCAGGATATTGTGGTTCTTATCACTTACCTGATAAGCGGGATTCACTGCGTCACTTTTAATACCTACCCGGGAAGGGGGGTTTATTATTATCACCTTTCAGTTCACAGGCAGCGCCATCTATTCCCTATTTTATATACCTTTAATTTCTTGGTGCTCCATTGGGGCATCCCAGGGAAGGCTGCAGCCTAGCCTACACCTAAGTGCGGATTCTAATAATACATATACTGCCTACAGTGTGTCAACTAAAATTACCTAACAAAAACACACTCCAACCCTAGGAGGGTGCTACGCAACTAAAAGAATAATGACTGTTCAGCATTTGTCTAGATCTACTAAAGTTTGCTAAAATTCTTGAAGTTTATATAAAGCAGTTGACTTGAGGGGACATAGTCATCATCTACTCTACCCAAGTGATGTGTCTGTTTAAGGATTTGGGAATATGAAAGTTACTTGACTTGGAAGCGAGCTAGGTGCTTTCAGAAATCTCTCATGTAAGGCAGTTAACTGCATCCTGTTGTACTTTTGAGCTTGCATATGTTACATACTTCTCCATTTTTGTATGACTAATGCCCCGTACACACGTAGGGACTTTTGCCGGCGGACCTAGTCCAGCGGACAGTCCCGCGGGACTTTCCAGCTAGGTCCGCTGGACTTTCCGAGGGTGTGGACTTGCCCACACACGCACGGACTTCTCCAGCGGATAATCCGCCGGCCAAAAGTCCGCGGGACTTTTGAAAATGAACGGACTTGCCCACACACGGAGCAGTCCGTTCATTTCGAACGTAACTTCAGGTTACGTAGCTAGCGTAGGCAGTAAATGCCGCCGCGCTAGCTCCGCAAGCTGGCATGGATTTAAAGGGAATCCCCACGCCGAAAAAACGGCGTGGGGGTTCCCCCCAAATCCATGTCAGACCCTCATCCGAGCACGCAGCCTGGCAGGCCAGGAAAGGGGTGGGGACGAACGAGCGCCCCCCCCCCTCCTGAGCCGTACCAGGCCGCGTGCCCTCAACATGGGGGGTGCCCTGGGGAAAGGGGGGCCGTGCGGCCCCCCCACCCCAAAGCACCTTGTCCCCATGTTGATGAGGACAAGGGCCTCTTCCCGACAACCCTGGCCGTTGGTTGTCGGGGTCTGCGGGCGGGGGCTTATCGGAATCTGGGAGCCCCCTTTAATAAGGGGCCCCCCAGATACCGGCCCCCCACCCTATGTGAATGAGTATGGGGTACGATGTACCCCTACCCATTCACCTAAGGTGTAAAATGTAAAGTAAAAAAAACACCCACACTTTTGAAAAAATAGTTTATTGCACTGCTCCGGGGGTCTTCTTCCGTCTTGGGGGTCTTCTCGCCGGACTCCCCCCCCATTTACCAAGCTCTTTTACCGAGCGGGGGAAGTCCGGCTACCTTCTTCGTCGTCGCCGCCGTCTGGGGGTCTCGATCCGCCTTCGGGGGTCTTCTTCCGTCTTGGGGGTCTTCTCGCCGGACTCCCCCGCCATTTACCAAGCTCTTTTACCGAGCGAGGGGAGTCCGGCTACCTTCTTCGTCGTCGCCGCCGTCGTCTGGGGGTCTCGATCCGCCTTCGGGGGTCTTCCGGGGGTCTCTTCTGTTCTTGCGGCGGTCGTCGTCTTCCGCGCCGCCGGCGCCTTGTCCTTCTTCTTGTCCTTCTTGTTCTTCTTCTTCTTCCGATGTTGACCCGTCGCTGTCTCTGCCCGGAATGCCTGTGCCGATCTGCGCTCGGACTTATATAGGGACATGGGGGACAGGGTCACATGCACATGTCACATGGTGACCCCGCCCCCTTGTGTTGTCACAGTCCCGGAGGATGCTGGGACTGTGACATCGCAAGGGGGCGGGGTCACCATGTGACATGAACATGTGACCCTGTCCCCCATGTCCCTATATAAGTCCGAGCGCAGATCGGCACAGGCATTTTGGGCAGAGACAGCGACGGGTCAACATCGGAAGAAGAAGAAGAACAAGAAGGACAAGAAGAAGGACAAGGCGCCGGCGGCGCGGAAGACGACGACCGCCGCAAGAACAGAAGAGACCCCCGGAAGACCCCCGAAGGCGGATCGAGACCCCCAGACGACGGCGGCGACGACGAAGAAGGTAGCCGGACTCCCCTCGCTCGGTAAAAGAGCTTGGTAAATGGCGGGGGAGTCCGGCGAGAAGACCCCCAAGACGGAAGAAGACCCCCGGAGCAGTGCAATAAACTATTTTTTCAAAAGTGTGGGTGTTTTTTTTTACTTTACATTTTATACCTTAGGTGAATGGGTAGGGGTACATCGTACCCCATACTCATTCACATAGGGTGGGGGGCCGGTATCTGGGGGGCCCCTTATTAAAGGGGGCTCCCAGATTCCGATAAGCCCCCGCCCGCAGACCCCGACAACCAACGGCCAGGGTTGTCGGGAAGAGGCCCTTGTCCTCATCAACATGGGGACAAGGTGCTTTGGGGTATGGGGGCCGCACGGCCCCCCTTTCCCCAGGGCACCCCCCATGTTGAGGGCACGCGGCCTGGTACGGCTCAGGAGGGGGGGGCGCTCGTTCGTCCCCACCCCTTTCCTGGCGTGCCAGGCTGCGTGCTCGGATGAGGGTCTGACATGGATTTGGGGGGAACCCCCACGCCGTTTTTTTTTTCGGCGTGGGGAGTCCCTTTAAACCATGCCAGGTCACGGAGCTAGCGCGGCGGCATTTACTGCCTACGCTAGCTACGTAACCTGAAGTCACGTGCTAAATGAACGGACTTGCCGATGAGCGGCAAGTCCGTTCATTTCAAAAGTCCCGCGGACTTGCCCACTAACGGCGGGATTATCCGCTGGACTGCCAAGTCCAGCGGATAATTTGAAAACAAAACTTCAAACTTTGGCGCCAAAAAGTCCGCCGTACTTTGGCGCCAAAAAAGTCCGCCGGCGCCCACACACGAGGGGATTATCCGCTGGACTTCAGTCCAGAGGATAATCCCGCGGGATTGTCCCTTCGTGTGTACGCGGCATAAGGCTTGCTAAATGACCCATGGTTGCAGCTGTTTTTTTCCAAAGACAGTTGAGAGAACGAGCAGCTGACCCAGTGATGCTATGCCATTTCTGTACTCCTGCACAGAAATGTATGGATATGCTCCACATTGCCTTGCTCTTTCAAGAAAATGTTTAAAGCTAAATTTGTGATATAGATCCCACCTCTCAACTAATTGCAGCCCAAAAATCCATTGGTATGTGACATGCCAGATCCCAAATGATATCACCTCTTACCTGCAGAAAAGTAGGGTTCCTCTTGAAGTGTACATGTCACTGCCCAGGTGACACTGCCACGTGCTATTGACTGTCCAGTGGCAGGGTTCTCTCAGAATTCGTAAGACTGAAGTGACATAACGTCACAAAGATATTACTGGCCTGTTTAGGCACATACTGCATTGTTGTCCGCTGGTCATCACTTCTGGAAGCTATGCCATGGACAGCATAGTTAGGTCAATATGAAAAGATTTCAGAAGAGATACTGTATATTTTATTTAAAACTGCTGAATGGGTCAGATGGGGTGTAAGGGAGGGGTTTAAGGTTTAATCCCAGATCCTAGAAATTGGTTTAAAAGACAGGTTTACTTTAATGAAGTTATCCTTAAAATAAACCCCCACCCACACCTCTAAAGGTAGCTAGCATAGTCAAATACCTACAGTATTTTCTCCCCTGATTCTGGGTTCTTCACTGTGTGGACCTGCCTGGTGCAGCACAGCCTTTGCACCCAAAACATTCCATCCTGTGTGTAGTACATATGCAGACTACATATTAATTCCTTTGAATGGTCCATACGCATGGTCTCATGGTGGACCCCAGGCAAGGATGTAAAGAGTCAGGCAGGGTAACCAAGATATGGGATGAAGATATTTAACTACACATTTAAAGCAGAACTCCGTGAAAAGAAAATTTTCTCCCATGCAGTGGGGCTGTGCCCACACTGCATGGGTTAACTGCTCGTTGTGTCTAGTGGAGCACTGAAAGGCTTTACCTGCCTGATCCTCATAAAAAACAGCGCTCCCCCATGCCCAGCGGTGGACTGTTCCTGCCCACCTCATGTCCAGAGTCAACCTATGGGCATGATGACGTCAAGAACAGTCGATGCACACAATTGGTAGTGTCTGGGGGTGGGGGGCAGCCGGAGCAGCAAGGACCAGTCTTGCACTCGGAGGATTGTCGGAATAGGTAAGTATATCCCTGCTCTTCTCACCCCTAGACAAAAACATGCAGGTAACAGGTCGGGTACATCCCCATGTAATGGGAATTTTTTTTTTCCTGGAATTCTTTAAATAAACTAGGGGGGTATTTAGAGGACATCTTTACTAAAAGTAAGGTTGTCCTTTCAGAGGTTTAACAGCTCCCATATTTTGTCTATTGGACAGTGAACATTAAGCACAGTTTGTGTGTGCCGACTGCCTAGTATCATAGGATTTCACAAACCTTTTTAAATACCAAAACTAAAATATACAAATAGATCATTCACATTACAGGCTGAGCAGATATAAATGCAGACGTTAGGCACACGAGGTAATAACATTTTTACAGTATGGTAAATGTTGCAAGTCTAGAGTTCCTTATGTATTTGCCTGTATCTCGACCTGGCATCTAGAACACTGAAGTGGTTTGGATCAGCCAGGTAGCTAGATATGTGTTCCAGTATAGGCATTTGATCTGCTGTTTTGATTTATTCTGGCTTAATTTATCTTCTTATGCCGCGTACACACGGTCGGACTTTCCGGCAGAAAAAGTCAGATGGGAGCTTTTCATCAGATATTCCGACCGTCTGTATACCCCATCTGACTTTTTGTCGGCATTTCCGACAGACTTAGCTATAGAGCCAGTTTTTTTTTCCGATGCAAAGTCCGGCCGTTTGTACGCGGCATAACAGTCTGGGAAAATGCCTATTGAATTTACTCATTCTGTGGTCATCCAATTTTTCTGTCCTATTAACATGTTTGCATATCTTACTCTGAATGCAGGGGTGAGATGCAAGAAAAACAGAAATGGAAGGCACGCACACCTAGTGCATTACCAGAGATAATTTAATAATAAGAATTTTTTGTATATGGGTTTTTGTATGGGTACTCACAAAATGCAACTGACAAAAGGCCATAAACACAGTCCATGGACATGCACAGAACACGGGGTCCAGCTAACGCGTTTCGGGGGTGCACCTCCTTCCTTAGAGCTAGGCTAGTCTTGTACACCATGGGAAAGCGCTTTTATAGGCAGCGCTTGAACTTGATTTACTTTTTTTTTTCTTGACAGCAGTTTCTGTGAAAATTTTGTCAGTGTTACATACCTAAAGGGTGAGCCTGAATTGCAGCCTGGATGGCTCAGCAGACAGGCCCAGCAGATTGGATGGATCAGCAAACAGGTGAGCAGCCTGGATGGCTCAGCAGACAGGCCCAGCAGACTGGATGGATCAGCAAACAGGTGAGCAGCCTGGATGGCTCAGCAGACAAGCCCAGCAGACCGGAGGGAAGTCCAGGAACGTCAGACAGGTCGGGTCGGAAATCAGGCTGGCAGCAGAGGAACAAAAGGAGCAGGCAGAGGAATCGTTTAATTCCCCCGGACGGCGGCGACGACGAAGAAGAAAGCTGGGCTCCTCCGCTAGTAAAAGAGCTAGCAGAAGATAGCGGAGGAGTCCGGCGAGAAGACCCCCCAAGACGGAAGAAGAGAAGACCCCCAGAGCTGTGTAATAAAGTATTTTAAAAACTTGTGTTGTGTTTTTATTGACACTTTTTTTTCCCTTAGCTGAATGGGTAGGGGTACATCGTACCCCATACTTATTCACATAGGGTGGGGGGCCGGTATCTGCCCTCCCATGTTGAGGGCATGCGGCCTGGTATGGCTCAGGAGGGGGGGGGTGCTCACTTGTCCCCACCTCCTTTCCTGAATGGCCGGGCTGCGTGCTCAGGTAAGGGTTTTCAGCGTAGGGATTCCCCTTTAAATCCATACCAGGTGACGGGGCTAGCGAGGTGTCAATCTCGCCGATCGAGGTGGCGACATTGACTTGCTTAGCTAGTCCCGTCTACCTGGAGTCACGTTCTAAATGAACGGACTTTACTCCGTGTGTGGGGCAAGTCCGTTCATTTCAAAAGTCCCGTGAACTAGCACACAGACGGCCGGATTGTCCGCCAGACTGCCGAGTCCAGCGGACAATTTTGAGTCAAAACTTCTTACTAAGTCCGCCGGACTTTTGGGAAGAAAAACACACACGGGCGCATTGTCCGTCGGACAATCCCGTGGGATAGTCCGATCGTGTGTACGCGGCATAAGGGTGACTGTTATGCCCCGTATACACGATCGGATTTTCCGACAACAAACGTTGTCTGACCGTGTGTATGCTACATTGAACATTTGTTGTCGGACTTTCCGCCAACAAATGTTGGCTAGCAGGCTCTAAAATTTTCCACCAATAAATGTTTGTTGTCTGACTTTCCGATCGTGTGTACACAAGTCCATTGGACAAAAGTCCACTCATGCTCAGAATCAAGTACGAGCCGGAAATATAACTAGCGTTCGCAATGGAGATATCACGTACGTCTTGTACGTCACTACGTTCGTAGTTCTACGTTCGTTAGTTCGTTCTACGTGTGACCATGTGTATGCAAGACAAGTTGGAGCCAACATCCTTTGAACAAAAATCCACGGTTTTGTTGTCAGAAAGTCTGATCGTGTGTATGGGGCATAAGTATTGGAGCAGACTACCTTTTACACCATTTCATAGACAACAAATGGTTGCTACAGGAGGGGTGTGATCAGACCCCCAGATAGATCAATGTGTGTCACCCTTACAATGCCAAGCTTACGCTCTTTTTTTTGAAGTATGCAAGTTATGGGTTCCTGGGGATGGATGCACAGGTCCAACCTTGGAAGTTCCAACTATGATTCACATTACAGGTAGTACCTCTCCTAATAAGTTCATAGTTAACCTTTTGCCTGAAAGGATGAGCCTCAGAAGTTATTCTAAATTGGCCTCAAAGACTGTAGTTCTTCCTACTCTTTAGTCTCTGATTGGAGGCTTACAGTTTCTTAAATGTCTTCAAGAGCAAGTTGTTTACCCGCATTAGTATTGCTTGTGTCTAAAGGCCTGGGGGTTGAGAAGAGGTGTCCATCTGCCTTAGGGTGCTCCTTCGTGGTAGGCAGGTTTGGCTGTGGCAAAGAATTTTGATCATCTTCGTACTCAGAAGACCCAATTTAAACACTTCAATGCGCTTCAGAAACTTTTACCCTCTTCCTGCCCAGGCCATTTTTCAGCTTTCAGCGCCAGGGCCGCTGATAGGCCAGTACAACTGGCCCTATTGTACCAGGCCCGACCAGCAGGGGGGCCCGGGCAATCTGAACAGAGTCGGAATTAATGCAGAATAAGAAATAAAATATATTCCTCCAGCCAGCATCCCATGACCCATCACCATGCCGGCCAACCCCACAACACCCCCCCCCCCCCCTCCCCGTTCCGACTTTATATATTTTTTTTCTGTTCTTTGCTCCTTTTTACTGATGTTCTTGGGGGTGGGACTCGGGAGGGACTACTTCTTCTGTTTCGGGCGCATGTCTCCTCCGCGCCAGCTACTCATGCTGGCTCAAGTCCCGGCCTGCATATTGTCCTTCCTGGCGGAGTGATACCTCTCCCTCCGCTCATGGCACTCTGCTCCGTTCTCCACTCGGCATGAGACAGAGACTGAAGAAGAAGAAGCAGTGAGGCGAAGTGTTTGTGACTGATACACTCCAGGCAGCAGCAGGAGAGAGGAAGTGGCTCATGGGGCCCAGCTAACACAGGTGTGTGTTTGGGGGGGGGGGGGGGTGTGTGATTCAAGATCTACTATATTACTGTGTAGCGGGGTTCTACCCCTTTTACTGGAAGAGACTACATCTCCCATGATTCCTCAGGCCCCCGGGCTGCTGACTTCCGCCCGGGAGGCTGCTGGGGGAGATTATAAAAGGGAAGAGCGGAGACCGCCTCTTCCTCTTGGGATACTTCCTCTTCAGAGGCCTGACAGGACTGGCCTGCCTCTGCTGACAGAGCGTGTGACGCGGAGATTGCAGCCAGCAGAGACACCTGTGCGGACCGGAGCTGAAGGCCTGAAGCCTGGGCCTTGCAGCCGATGGAGTGAGACTCTCACCCCTCACTCTCCACAGCAGCGGAGCGGAGACTTCCCCTTACTGTCGGTCGGACGGAGCTGATGACCGGAGTTCAGGGCTGTGACTGAGGAGACCGGACGCCGCCATTGAAGAGACCAGAGCCACCATTGGAGGGACCGGAGCTGAGGACGGTACCCAAGGATTGGTGAGAGAGCCGAGAGGCTCATCCTGCATTTACACACAAGTTTTATGCCTATTGAACTGCCTAGGCGCAATTTACCTCAGAGCAGCAATGTTACTTTTTGTGGATTACAAATGACACCATTTAAAGCTACATGTGCACCACCTCTACAGATTTATTGCCGGTGAAGAACACTGTACTACTACAAGGACTGAGCTCTATTGCTAGGGATCAGGCCTGGTCCATTAGGTAGGCGCAGATAGATTTATTGCACCTCAGGGGTGCATAGCAGACGGTCGCCACACTGGGCGCTCCGTTTCCCCATTACCAGTTGTTACATATGTGTGTACATGTTAAAGTGCATATTGCAGGGACCTGCTAAAGTATTGTAAGTCATATGTTCAAACGCATGTTGCTATTTCTTTTCCTTACTGACAAAAGTAAAGCCAGTTATTCTTATTTCAGCAGTCTGCTTGTGAGTTCATACCAATTACACTTAGAGTATAAGCTAAGTTTTATGTGCATAGGGACGTACCCCTTTACTAACTGTGCCAGAGCGGGTAGAGCCAAATTGCCGGGGGTTGGTGGAGCTGTACTCAGGGACCCAAAACAAACCAGCGGCTCTCTTAACTGGGGGTAGCGCTACACGTGGGGGCTCGTAATCCGGGATCCTGAGTCAGCGGGAAAAGCCGCCAGAAGGTACCGGCATGGACCCAATAGAAGTGGGACGGTGGTCCGCAACATGGGCCGCTGACCCAGCCGCAGCAGCAGTCATTGAACTGCCAGGGATATGGCAGAGAGAGGCAGTCAAGCAGCTCATAATGTCATTATCCCCATGCCAGAAGTCATGGATAATGGACATGAGAAATGATGCTGGGTACACATACGCCTTAATAGAATGGAAGGAAGAGACGCCAGAGCAGTTCAGGAGCCAGAGTATACAGGCACCGAATGGTCAGGCCTACCAATTGCTGCATGCGCTGCCGCGCAAGGGAGACTGTTCTCCTATGAAAGCCATTCTATCCCAAAGAAGGAGGAGCAGAAGGGCGCGGAAAGTCCCGCACCCGCACACACTACTCTTAGTGCAGAACTGTGTGCTGTCCTAGGGGAGATTGTGACCCAGTGCAGAAGAGACCCCGGGGATTACCCAATGTCGGGATACAGGAAACTCCGGATGTTTTCAGGGAGGACACCTGTACCCTCGGGAGAAGAGGGATTTGAAGAGTGGTTAGATGGTGCCACGCAGGCCCTAGAAGAATGGGAGGTCTCAGAGGGCCGAAAGAAACAAAGGATTGTTGAGAGCCTAAAAGGACCTGCCTTAGAGGCCATACGCAATCTGAAGACAAGTAAAAAGGATTGCACTGCCCAGGACTACATAGACATCCTGGAAGGTGTGTTTGGTGGGACAGAAAAGGTCACAGAACTTACCTATCAACTGGAACACTGTTACCAGAAGACAGGGGAGAAGCTGTCAGAGTACATGGGACGCATAGACAAGATCCTGCATAGGATTATCCTGAAGAAGGGGATAGATCCAGGGAAGGTAGATGAAGCCCGTGCCCAGCAGGTGATGAGGGGAGCCCAACCCCTGGACCCTGTCGCACTAGTACTACGTACCCGGCAGGATGGGAAGAGCCTGGACTACCCTGACCTCATCCGAATGGTCAGAGAAGAAGAGGCCATGTTGGAAGAGAAACGGGAGAAGCAGGTGATGGGGTCTACAAAACTTCCAGTGGCCACGGTCAGGACGGCCTTAACCCCTGAAAGAGAGACAGAGGTAGATGCCCTGTCCCGAAGATCCCATGTCATGGACAGTGACTGGGAAGACTGGACCCAAGTGGCACCAGATGGAGTGCGAGCCCTTTGTCAAGGAGCTGAACTTCAAGCCAGAGGAGGATCCAGAGCTGAAGAGGTAGGAGTTACCACAGTGGGAGTCCCAAAGTGTTACTGTGGGGTAACTCAACTGGCAGAAGAGTGTCTGCCGAAGCTGTCCAAGAAGGAGTTAAGGTGTGACCAATTGGAAGATCCCATGGGGAAATTGGTCCTGGAAGCCCTGGAAGACAAGAGTCCAGAGGGACTTCGCCTTCACCCTTCTAAAGAAGCTCGCCTACTGAGGAGAGAGTTGGACAAATTGCAGGTGCATCAGGGGGTAGTCTACCGAAGGGGCCCCTCTGATGGACCAGAAGACAAGTGGCAGTTGTTTCTCCCAGAGAAGCATCGAGAGACTGTGCTGATTGCCTTACATGACCAGCATGGTCACTTGGGAGCAGAGAGAACCTTCCAACTTGTCAGAGACCGGTTTTACTGGCCCTGCATGAGGGCCGAAGTGGAGGAGTATTGCCATTCCTGTGCAAGATGCATTCAGAGAAAGACTTTACCCCATCAAGCTGCCCCAATGGGCCACCTACAGAGTGAAGGCCCAATGGATCTGGTATGCATTGATTTTCTCTGCCTTGAACCCGATTTGAGTGGATTGGGAAATGTTCTGGTGGTAACCGACCATTTCACTCGTTATGCTCAGGCTTTCCCAACCAAGGACCAGAAGGCCTCTACAGTAGCCAAGGTACTCTTGGAGAAGTACTTTGTTCACTATGGGCTGCCACAGAGAATCCATTCAGACCAAGGAAGGGACTTTGAGAGTCGCCTGATCAGGAAGCTACTAGATTCTCTGGGAGTAGAGAAGACTAGGACCACACCATATCACCCTCAAGGTGATGCCCAGCCTGAAAGGTTCAACAGGACCCTATTGAACATGTTGGGAACTTTGGAAACAGAGAAGAAGCAACATTGGAGTCAACACATATCAGCTCTGGTGCATGCCTACAATTGCACCACAAGTGATGTGACAGGTTTCTCTCCTTACCGGCTTATGTTTGGGAGAGAAGCAAGATTGCCAGTGGATTTGGCCTTCGGCATTTCCTTAGACCATGCCTCTGCTGCCTCCCACAAAGGATATGTGGACAGACTGAGACGCAGTTTGAAGATAGCTTATGAGAAAGCTCAAGCGGCCTCTGACCAGAGGGGGGCCCGAAATAAGAGGAACTTTGACCTGAAAGTTAGAGTACAGGACCTACAGCCTGGGGACCGTGTACTGTTACGCAACCTAGGGATCCCTGGGAAACACAAGATTGCTGATAGATGGAGATCAGAACCATATATTATCTGTAGGAAACTTCCAGGATTGCCTGTCTACAAGTTGAAGCCAGAAGGAAGATTGGGGCCTTTGAAGACCTGGCATAGGAATCATTTGCTCCCACTCACTGAAGCAGTCAGAATGCCTCCAGTAAGAGATGTACCTGAATCTGTTTCCATTCTGGATACCCCCAGGCCTACCACTAGGTCTCAGACGTCCCAAGTTGGGGGTGGTGAGGACCCCCAACCTGAGGAAGAAAGAGGAGAACTTGAATGGCTATGGCCTTCCTCAACCCCAGGAAATTCTGCCATAGATCTTCCACCTACTGAAGATGTGGAAGATAACACATTGAACCCAGAAGCCACAGAGTTTGTGCCATTCAGTGATGTGCCTGAGTGCTGGGAAGATATCCCTGGTCTCTACCCAGAACAAGAAGAAGATGTTCCAGAACCAGAGATGTTGCCAGAATGTGTTCCTGAAGAAGTTCCAAGAGAGCAGAGAGCTCGCAGGAGTGTGAAGCCTCCCAAGAAGTTAACTTACCCCAAGATGGGAGAAAGTTCAGAGGACTCTGTTACTACAGCAAGGAGAAGTGCTGAAAGCCCTGACCCTTCCGCTGTTCATTTAGTGGAGGGCAACCCCAGCTCACTCTCTGGCACAGTTAAACAGGTCGCCCACACTGAAGTGACCTGTAGACAGGACAGCTCCCCATCTCATGCCAATTGGTGGGAAGCTCCTCTGTCCAAATTATGTGAACGTGTTGTTACCAAGGACGCTTGTAGTTTGAACACTGTCTTTGGGGACCAAAGATTCAAAGTGGGGGGAGTGTGTAGCGGGGTTCTACCCCTTTTACTGGAAGAGACTACATCTCCCATGATTCCTCAGGCCCCCGGGCTGCTGACTTCCGCCCGGGAGGCTGCTGGGGGAGATTATAAAAGGGAAGAGCGGAGACCGCCTCTTCCTCTTGGGACACTTCCTCTTCAGAGGCCTGACAGGACTGGCCTGCCTCTGCTGACAGAGCGTGTGACGCGGAGATTGCAGCCAGCAGAGACACCTGTGCGGACCGGAGCTGAAGGCCTGAAGCCTGGGCCTTGCAGCCGATGGAGTGAGACTCTCACCCCTCACTCTCCACAGCAGCGGAGCGGAGACTTCCCCTTACTGTCGGTCGGACGGAGCTGATGACCGGAGTTCAGGGCTGTGACTGAGGAGACCGGACGCCGCCATTGAAGAGACCAGAGCCACCATTGGAGGGACCGGAGCTGAGGACGGTACCCAAGGATTGGTGAGAGAGCCGAGAGGCTCATCCTGCATTTACACACAAGTTTTATGCCTATTGAACTGCCTAGGCGCAATTTACCTCAGAGCAGCAATGTTACTTTTTGTGGATTACAAATGACACCATTTAAAGCTACATGTGCACCACCTCTACAGATTTATTGCCGGTGAAGAACACTGTACTACTACAAGGACTGAGCTCTATTGCTAGGGATCAGGCCTGGTCCATTAGGTAGGCGCAGATAGATTTATTGCACCTCAGGGGTGCATAGCAGACGGTCGCCACACTGGGCGCTCCGTTTCCCCATTACCAGTTGTTACATATGTGTGTACATGTTAAAGTGCATATTGCAGGGACCTGCTAAAGTATTGTAAGTCATATGTTCAAACGCATGTTGCTATTTCTTTTCCTTACTGACAAAAGTAAAGCCAGTTATTCTTATTTCAGCAGTCTGCTTGTGAGTTCATACCAATTACACTTAGAGTATAAGCTAAGTTTTATGTGCATAGGGACGTACCCCTTTACTAACTGTGCCAGAGCGGGTAGAGCCAAATTGCCGGGGGTTGGTGGAGCTGTACTCAGGGACCCAAAACAAACCAGCGGCTCTCTTAACTGGGGGTAGCGCTACAACTGTATCTGTCTGCCAGCAGCATGGGTGGCATGGGTGGCACTGTCTCTGCAGGCAGCACATCCATAACGCATGTGCTGCCTGCACAGACAGTGCCATACATGCAGCCAATGCCATAATGTGCTGCAGACAGTACCACCAATGCCAATGCCATAACACATGTGCTTTCAGCACAAACAGTGCCACCCATGCTGCCAATGGCATTATGGCATTGGCGGCATGGGTGGCACTGTCTGCAGTACATTATGGCATGTTCCGCTGTCAAGTCGCTGATCATCACCATTACTAGTAAAAATAAATAAAAAAATACATAAATACATCCCATAGTTTGTAGACGCTGGAACTTTTGCGCAAACCAATCAATATACGCTTCAAAAATATGTAGCAGAATACATATTCGCCTTAACTCTTAAATGATATTGTTTTTATTTTTTTTATTGGATATGTTTTATAGGAGAAAGTAAAAAAATATTTATATATTTTTTTCAAAATGGTTTTATCTTTTGGTTATAGTGCAAAAAGTAAAAAGGCGGTGTCTGGGGAGGGGCCAGGGGTGGGGCTGAGGGATGGACCAGGGGCGGGGCCAGGGGTAGGGCCCCTGTCAATTAGCTGTACGGGGCCCCATGATTTCTATCAGCAGCCCTGTTCAGCGCTGTCACACTTTGAATGGCAATTGTGATATGTCATGGTATGGTCATGCAATACTATACCCATATGATATATATATTTTTTTCATACAAATAGAGGCTTAAATTCAGTGTTTGTGGGTCGTATGACAAACCTGTCTGCGGACCCTGGACCCAAAAAGAACAATCTTGCTTTTATCAGTCTACAAAATGTTGCGCCATTTCTCTTTAGGCCAGTGAATGTGTTTGGCAAATTGTATCCTCTTCAGCATGTCATTTTTTCAACAATGGGACTTTGTGGGGGTTTCTTGACGATAGCTTGGTTTCATATGGGCATCTTCTAATTGTTACAGTACTCACAGGTAACCTTAGATCTTCTTTGCTCACCCTGGAGCCATGGGCGTCCACAGAACTTTTTTCAGGGGGGCATCATTTTAAGGTCACCCATGCTCCGCCCCCTTTTTGACAATGTAATGAAGGGGATGAGCTTAGTCATTATTGCATAAAGCGTAGGCATGTGCCCATCAATTGAAGCCTCACTGTGCCCATCAAATGTGACCTGTACAGTACGGAGGGTGTATAGTATGTGTATATAGAGGGGGTGGATGGTATTAGTATATACAGGAAGGAAGATGGGTGTATATAGCTGTATACAGGACAGATGATGTATATCTGCAGTCAGTGATGATGGAGGAAGGTCTCTATATACAGGAAGGAAGGTGGGTATATCGGTAGGCCCCAGGACTTCTGTGCCTACCCTTCAGTAAGGAAGCCTCGGGCCAGCCGGCCCCAAGACAAATTGAAAAGCAGCAGCACACCTTAGGCCAGGAGGGCCATCAGGTCAGAACACCCCCTATCACGGGGTCTGTAACTTAGGTACCCTGTCCCAGAATTCACAGCGGGCAGACCACTCCCACTGACTTTTTCCGGGCAAAGTGGCACTCAATACACTCAGCTCGTTGCAATTTCCAACTTTGGCCAACTATAAGGGCCCCACCCCTTGGCCATAGAGAAAAACACACAACCAGCTGAACTGGAACAGAACCAGAATTTCAACATAATCAGTCTGAGCTAAACTACAGATCAGACAAACTAAATTTATAATTATAGTGTCTGCCCATCAGGAGCAGGGCACTACACTGGTTACATGTTTTGAGTTACAGAGAAGGTCTAGGACCAAAATTATTGATCTCGCTCTAACGTTCGCAGCGATACCTCACATGTGTGGTTTGAACACCGTTTTCATATGTGGGCGGGACTTACGTATGCGTTCGCTTCTGCATGCGAGCTCACAGGGACAGGGGCGCTTTAAAAAAAACATTTTTTTTTATTGTTAATATTCCTTTATTTATTTTAGCTTCACACTTTTTTTTCCCCCCAAATTTTTTTTGATCACTTTCATTTCAATTACAAGGAATAACATTCTTGTAATAGGATTATGGCATGACAGGTCCTCTTTACAGTGATATGGGGTCATTAAGACCCCACATCTCACCTCTAGGCTGGGAAGCCTGAAATAAAATAAAAATAAAAAAACGATCACGCTTCCCAGCCGAATCGGCGCCTTTTTATTTGAATACAGAAGATGGGCGTGACGTCATAACATCGCGCCCGGCCTCCGAACGTTCGTAGAGACTACGGCAACCATCTGGTCCGCTGGAAATCTCTATTCAGAACATCTGGGGCCGACGGATCCTGTGTCCGACTCACCGATCGTATCGGTGAGTCGGTAGAAGCACCGGAGGGTGGCGGGAGTAATTGTAGCAGTGTCATTTCTTCAGTGTTGTCACATAAAAAGATAGAATATAATATTTACAAAAATGTGAGGGGTGTACTCACTTTTGTGAGATACTGTATATACAACAGATTATGTATATCTGCAGTCAGTGATGATGGAGGAATACAGTAAGGAAGGTGGGTGTATATAGCTCTATACAGGACAGGACAGATGATATGATCTTTGCAGCAATATCTGTTCCACTTCCAACTTTCCAAAATATATTATGTTCCTCCTAATGTAACTGCTGTTACCTGTGGTTCTTCACTGCTGAAAGGTATGCCACTTGACTTCAGAAATTCCTGTGATGAGGTCTAGGCAATGACGAGAAAAAAATCCTAATTATTTCATCAATTCAGGCCAGTATGTATTCTGCTACATATTTTTGGTAAAAAAAAAAATCCCAATAAGTGTATATTGATTGGTTTGCGCAAAAGTCATAGCAACTACAAACTATGGGATATTTTTATGGAATTTTGCGGTGGACAAATCGAACACTAACTTACACTTTTTTGGGAACCAGTGACATTATTACAGTGACCAGTGCTAAAAATATGCACTGTTACTGTACTAATGACACTGGCAGGGAAGGGTTGAACACCAGGGGCGATCCAGGGGTTAAGTGTGTTCCCTGGGAGTGTTTTCTAACTGTGTGGGTGATGAACTGACTTGGACAACACAGAGATCCATGTTCCTGCTTAGCAGGAACACAAGATCTCTATGTCCTCCCCTTTTCAGAACGACGATCTGCTTTGTTTACATAGGCAGATCCACGTTTTGCCTCTGTGGGAAATGATCGTGGGTGGCCGACGGACATTGTGTTCCCCCGGACCCGCTGATTGGCTCCCCCCCCCACACGTGCTAGTGCACAAAACGATGTACAGTACGTCGATTCACGCAGCTGTCGACAAGCAGTTAAATAAGGGCCACCTTTTTGACACCTGTTTTTTCACAGACTGAATGACCTCACTAATTGAACTCCGCACTGCTTTTATTTTGAACAAGCCCCTATCAATTAATGATTCAATTACACAGAATCAGCAGCATGCATGTCATGACTGTTGGGTCTGTTGGTTTTCTATTACTCTACTACACCTACTAGTAAATTATTTGTCATGTAGAAATATAATTTATACCAAAAACAGTGCTGGATCTGGTTAGTGAAAATCGATCAATCCTGATGTACTGATGGCCTATCTCATTTATTGAGGCCCAAAAATGCCGAAACAGTACAAATATCGCCCAAATGACCAATTTTTTGGAAAGTAGACTGTCCAAACTATTTAGTAACAGGCATGGTGAGTTTTTTTAACAACTTGCCGATCTGCCGCACACACATATACGTCGGCAGAATGGCACAGGCAGGCAAATGGGCGTACCTGTACATCCCTTTGAATTTGCTGCCTATCGGGCACGCGCGCCACGGGATCGTGCCTGCGGGTCCCGCAAACTCGATGTTCACCGGTGGCCCGCGATTGAGGAGAGGCAGAACGGGGAGATGTAAACAATGCATTTCCCTGTTCTGCCTAGCAACATGACAGGGATCTACTGCTCTCTATCATCGGGAGCAGTGATCTCTGTCATGTTGTAGTGAGCCCACCCCCCCCACAGTTAGAATCGCTTCCTAGGACACACTTAACCCCTTGATCGCCCGCTAGTATTTAACCCCTTCCCTGCCATTGTCATTTTATACAGTAATCAGTGGCTATTTGTAACTCTGATCGCTGTATAAATGACAATGGTCTCAAAATAGTGTCAAAAGTGTCCAATGAGTCCCAATAAAAATTGCAGATCGCCACCATTACTAGTAAAAAAAAAAAAAATTATAATAAAAATGGCATAAATCTATCCCCTATTTTGTAGACGCTATAACTTTTGCGCACGCCAATCAATATATACTTATTGCATTTTTTTATTACCAAAAATATGTAGAAGAATACATATCGCCTAAACTGTGGAAGAAATTCTTTTTTTTTATATATTTTTTGGGGATATTTATTATAGCAAAAAGTAAAAAATAAGGACATAAATTTTGCTTGGGTACAACGTTGCACGACCATGCAAATGTCAGCTAAAGCGACGCAGTGCCGAATCGCAAAAAATGCTCTGGTCAGGAAGGGGGTAAATCCTTCCGGGGCTCAAGTGGTTAAGTTGTAAAAAAAATTTGTCACAATTTTTTGGAAAATAATGACATTAAAAAATATAGTTTTTCTCTGATTTTTATTTTTTGCATACTGTCATTAGTGCAGTACAGCATCTTATAACTGGTGTGGTGATGATCAGGGACACTGACTGGTGACAGCATGAAAAACAAATGCAAATAATAATAAAAATAATACATTTTTTATTTTTATTTTTTTTATTTATTTTAACATACTGTGACCACAGCAATACATTGTTACCATAGTAACAGGTTTTTTTTTTTTTTCCACACTATGATTGCTTATAACAGGGAATATCACTGTTATAAACAACCATTTTTACTGAATGAAATAGATTCATTCAGTGTGCATTGTTGTGATTAGCTGTGATAAGCCACAGTTAATCACATGGTACAGATGGGCTGCGATTGGTCAAAGTGATCACTAAATAAATGTGGCCAATCACAGTGATCAACACAATAGTGCACAATTAATTGCATGAATCAAAGCTATTTATTTTTTTATGTGATTGGTCACAGCGATCACATGATACTGGAAGCAGGCCGGTACAGTGATCTGTCTTCTGATGTGTCCAGTGGACACAGTGGGTGACAGATCATGCCGGAGAGTGGCCTGTGGGGCGCACTAGATGCAATCCTGGGAGGATGACATATGACATCCTTCCGGAATAACAAGGCTCCTGCCTGGCCTATTGTAACCAAGGGGTTAACCAATCATGCTCCTATGTTTGTTATTCAAAAGAATGAGGGTACTGGGCCCAAAGGAAACCTTTATAAGTAGCACTAGTCCTGTGTGAGGAACATTTTTACAGAGGTCTCACATTAAATATCGAAACTGCCTTACTACTTATTCTTGTAAATCTGCCCTGGTTCACAAAGCCTGTGTGTGGGTTAGGTGTGGTGAATATAATCGCAGCATCGGTGCATTGCGACTCGGACGTTCACGATGCTGCACGATGCTGAAAGACGGCTGAATTGATTTTTGATGACATCATCCGTCACTCCGTGCAGTGCTCTGCCTCTCCGGGAAAAACATAAAGGCAGAGCCTACATGGTGGATAAAGCCCCCTCCCACTGAAGCAGAAAGTCAGCTGATGAGCTGACAGCCAGTACAGTGCAGGGGGAGGAGCTGAAGGAGACCCAACAAGAGCAGAGGAATCACTGGAGGCACCGGAAAGGGGAAGACACACTGAGCATCATGGAAGATGGGGAATCGACTGACACTAATAGCAGGTTAGTGCCAGTGTCATTGATCCCATCCCTCCACTACCATCACCCCTCTGCTTCATCCCACCATGCTAGTCTGATCCCACCATGCCAATCTGATCCCACCGATCCCACCATACCAGTCTGATCCCACCATGCCTCTGATCCCACCATATCTTTGATTCCACCATCTCACCATGTCTCTGATCCAACCATGCCTCTGATCCCACCATGCCTCTGATCCCACCATGCTTCTGATTCCACCATCCCACCATGCCTCTGATCCCACTATCCCAGTCTGCTCCCACCATGCCTCTGATGCCACCATCCCACCATGCCTCTGATCCCACTATCCCACCATGCCTGTGATCCCACCATGCCTCTGATCCCACCATCCTTCTGCCTCTGATACCGCCATGCCTCTGCCACTGGAGAAAATGTTTGTTTTTCTGACTGCTAGAATTTTTGGATAAAGTTTTTAACCATGCGCACTTGAGCAGTAATCGTGATGCATCGCAGAATCGAAACGAATCGTGGACAAGATAATCGTAATCGAATCGAAGCATGAGACCAGTGAAGATGCGCACTCCTAGTGTGCGTGTGTGTAATTTTTCCCCCTCGGATTCTCTCATTTGCAATTCTGCACCAGTTTCTTTAAATGGAGGCTGTACTGAAAGAGATATGGAGGCTGCCATTGCTGATGTCCTTCTAAAAATGTAGCCTGG
Source organism: Lithobates sylvaticus (assembly GCA_028564925.1). NCBI lineage: Eukaryota > Metazoa > Chordata > Amphibia > Anura > Ranidae > Lithobates > Lithobates sylvaticus. The sequence goes on along the minus strand of CM053026.1, from coordinate 489,015,512 downwards.
TTTTCTCTGATTTTAGTAATTTTAGGCATTGACCCGGATCAAGTATTAGGATAAGAATGAGGTTACAGCACTGAATCTGCATACTTAAACTGGCCATAGATTAATGGAAATTCGGCCAGGTTAGCAGGGACTGACTGATATTCGATCCATGAATTGCTATTCCTGTTTGACAGAAGTCAATCATTAGATCGACTTCTGTCAAACAGAATGTGGGAAAAATTGTATTGAACAGCAGCTGCAGCCGCTGATCAGTGTATTCTAACAGAGCAGTGGTCCCTCTGTCAGATTAATTCAGCTGCCTTTATAATTCTTTGCTTTTTCTTTACTGTTTTTTTTTTTGCTTCCTTATTTTACAGCTTTGTTTCTGTTATGCTGCTCTATCCCACACCACCACCAGCTCTGCAAATGGTACGCATGTACATACCTCCCAACTTTTGAACTTCAGAATGAGGGACACTTACAGGAGGAAGCGATTGGCAGCATGCTACGTGCATCAGGGCAAAATAGGGTGTGACCAAACTCTTAACAGTGGGAGGGGCTTAATGGGTACAGAGTTTAGGAGAGTTCTAGATACAGTGTGTTGGGTTCTGTTGGATTCAATATGAACTCATGTAATATCACATCGGTTCATTCCCAATATCTTTGAGGACAGAAGGCATTCCCCCGGATTGGAATGTAGCCAGGTTGGAAAACACACCAAAAGCTTTGTATTCAGAAGCAATGGCTGGGCCCACCTGCGGTGAAGACGGCTCCAGGCTAGAGGCACAGCCCCTGAGTGGAGAGTGCAGTTTACTTCCTGGATCACCTTTTGCTGGTGTTCATTGGGTGCGAAGCAAGGGGGGGGAGATTTGAATGAGTGGGCGTGGATGTCTGAATGGAAGGGAGACACACAAGAAGTCAGTCTCTGTTTTGCTGGGAATCCCTGATATGAGAAGGTGTCTCTGGTCACCTCATGGTCTGGCGGCCATTTTTCGAGGCTACAAGGAGGGCCCTGTGATAAGTATCTTTGATATTCTTGTATTATATGATTTGATTGTAAGCCTTGTGATATTGTAATGTAATTTATTACTTTATGTTAGCATTCCTGATTCTTGGGAAATAAATAAGATAGTGTGTTATTAGCAGCAGTTTGTGTTTGGTTTCATAGCTAACCTCGTATTATTGTGATACTAACAGTAGCATGCGCTCATAGGTTTAACAGACTAACAACATTATAGGGACTAGACAAATTAATACATAGATATAATTATTATATTGAGTACTTCAGATGGCACCCCAAAGGCGTGTAGAATGTATTTTTACACAGAATCCACAAACTAATGTATTTTTGTTTTGAGTCCTGGTAATCAAAGACACCCAGAACTGAAAATCGTCTCTCGTGTGGACAAGATTGGCGCTGGCTCGCAAATTCTGAAACCACGCTTGGATGATCATAAAAACTCATCAGTTAGCGGACGCGCGACAAATCTGGTGAGACCTTTTTTTTATTATCCGAGATATGTATATATATATGTTAAATGTTGTATTGCTAATGCAAAGTGTTAGAATACTCGTAGCTGGTCAAGAGGGCTGATCACCCTTGGTTAAAGATTGACAGGAATTACCATACATCTTTGACGAAAAGTGGGAGAAATAGATTGTTATTTTCAAGTTTTTTTTACGTTTTTATTTTTTTTTTTTTTATTTTTTTGCATTTTTACCCATGTGGCAGGAAGGCCTAACAGGATTTTTACCCTAACAGGAAGGCATTGATTAAGAGTCTGCCTTGTGTCTTAGAATGTGCCTTGTGTCTTGTTGTAAAACTACAAGTAACAAATTTGTGTTTAAACGGATGTGTATCTGTTTTTTTTTTTTTTTTTGGTTGTCTATCTGTATTGCATTGTGTAAGCAACTGGTTGAGCAACTTCAATGTGGGTAGGCTAATTAGCATATCAATGGAAGTCATTGAAAGTTTCATTAACAAACATCAGCTGATAATGCCACAGTAAATGTGTTGTATTGTTTAGAATGATATCAAGTAAAAGTGATAATGAATGAAGAATCTTGAATGCTATGGGAGCGATTATTTTTTTAATTTTTATTTGTTTCCCGTGAGTTGTAAGAGCTAACGATAATTGGGTTTGGTTTAGTACTCAGTGAGGTGTTGGAACGTTAGTACAAATAGAAGTGTGGATTGTGTGCTTGTGAGAATGGAACTTGTGTATACGTATGTTAAGAAGTACGCCTCTGCCAGTTATCATTCATGTGCAGATGAACCTCTTAAAAGCCAGTGTAATGTACTGGTGTCTCAGTGTCAGCAACAGAATAGCAGATTACTGGGTAAACAGCTAAAAAAGAAAGCGAAAAAGGAAAAATTGGCTAATGAGATTGCAGTGTTGCTCAGAATTAAAGTTATATCTGAGCAAACTGGGGAGAAGTGGGAAGCAGAAAGGAGACATCTCGGTGAAGATATAGAGGAAATCAGTGGAAAACTTCTAAGGCTTGTAACAGCCTCCAGTAGTGAGATTGACAAATTGCGGGCAAAAGCCGCCGATTTGTCAGAAAAAAATAGTGACCTACGAGAACAGCTTCAGAGGTGCAGCATGGACTGCGTCATGAAGAGTAAACTTGTAGAGTCATTGCGAATAAAGTTATCAGAGATGGAAGAATTGGTTATGTCTTTAGAAAGGAAAGTAGCAAACGCACACTCCCAACTTCTTATTAAAGAACAGTGTATAATATCGCTCAATGAGCACAAAGCAACATGCCAATTGGCCGATATCTGCACAGTCAGTGAGGAAAAGAGCCGTGAGGAAACACAGTCTACTATTGCGCCTATAGCGTCAAAGCAGAATGACAGTTTGATTACAATCCAAGAGAGACTCACGTTACGCCAGATTCTGGGGGAATTTAATGCCCTGGAGTCGCCAGTGACGCTGTCCAATAAGTTTGAGGCTCTAATCCATAAATTCCAGTTGAATAATGACGATGCATGCTCTCTTCTAAAAGCATGGCTACCAGGACCTTTGATAGGCCAGTTATCGGCACAGGTTAAGGATAATTTAGCAGATGCAGAGGGGCGGAGGAAAGAATTGCAGCGTCTTGTGGACAGTCGTGATAATGGTATGAGTGATTTGCAACGAATGAAATTTAGGAGAGGAGTTGACCCAATATTGTTCTGCAGTGAGTATCTTGCATTGTATACGAGAGTCTTCAACTGTCCTGACTTATTGGAGGATGATGCAAGTTTCATATACTCGATGGCCAATAATTGTTATGTAAGCTATCCCACTAGAATGGCTCTGAGGAATGCTAGGTCCTACCAAAATTTTGTCAATATCCTGCGAGATTTTTGTCAAGAGTCCAGTGATAGCGAATATGGGTCAAAGGCAGGTGTATCCGTATTAAGCAGAAATACAGGAAGGCGGATGATGGGAATCGATGTTGGAGACGTAAATACAAGCGTGGTAACTGCGCTTGAAATTGATTCAGGAATTGAAATAGAAACTTCTGATGACTCCTCAGACGATGAAAGTGTAAAGTCTGTTCATTCCAATCACAGTAATATTATCCAGCAAGGTGAATTTCCAGCACAAGATGTTAAAAAAAGGGCCTATGCAGGGGAACCAGAGCTAAAATGTTGTTTGTGTAAAAGGGGAGGTCACATCGCAAAGTATTGTTGGGCGAATAACGATATCAAAAAAAGATCATACCTGAAAACTACCCCAAGGCATTATGAAGGTTATTCGGCCAGGTGGGGTAGCAATCCAAAGCATGGAGCCCATAGTAAGCAAACCCAATTCCCCGTTAAGACCCAATTACGGAGTCTACAAACTGAAAAGCAATATGTAGGACAGTTGCATAAAATCAAAATGGAAGTAGCCGAATGGTTATTCAAACATAGCACTGGGGGAAGCAATGCTAGCAGCACTTAGTCAGCTGCAAGTATGTTAAAAATACTCTGATCAAAGTTTCCTTCCTATGAATAAGGTTTTAAGTATTTTTGTAGTTTTTTTTATAAGGTTTAATGTTTTATTAATTTAATGAATTTTTATTAGGTTTTTTAATTTTCTTTATTATTAATTTTTTTTATTTTTTCCATTAATTTTTTCAATTTTTTTTTTTTATTATTAATTTTTAATGTTTTTTTTTATTATTATGAATTATTTTTTTTTTCATATTTTCTTTTTTTTATTAATTTTTTTTTCAATTTTTCATTTTTCAATTTTTTTTTTTTTTTTTTTTTATTAATTTCTGTTTTAGTTTTAATGTTTGTAATTTTTTATTTTTTTAGTTTAGTTGTTTATACTACAACTCGGTGTTCCCCTAGCAGTACAATTAATGAGAAGAGACTTGGGGCACTTAAAGTCAATTGTCATGATAATCGTGTTTAATCATTGTCTTTGTGTTCCTTTTCCAGAGACCAGGGAGAGAACAGGTTTGGATACTAAACATTTGTGTTTTGATTGCAGGTCCGTCAAAGTGAGACCAACACGGGGGTTAGGTTATTGTAAATGCATAATCGATTATCACATGGTACCATGAGCTCATTAATTAGTAATTGTTTGCAAACAATGAAAATATTTAAACAATAATCTGACAAAACTAAAGAGTTACAAATGAGGTAGCAAATGTTGTGATGAAGTTACAAATGTTTTGTTTGTGTTGTTTTTCCCATTAACTTATTGTCTTTCAGATAAAAAAAAGAAACATGTACTCTTCTCAGGAGAAAATCCATGGATGTCTTTAGTTAAAAGTTGAGTGTTTGTCATTGTTGTATGGTGGTTGTCTTGTCGTGTGGTTCTTGGGTGATAATGGCCAGATTTTTAATTTTTTTTGGGGTATTGGTTTAGTCATCTATTTTAGTGTTAATTTCGTTTTTTTTTGTTCAGGTGGGACATCACTATGTTTAGCCCACCTGAAAGGGGGGTAATGGGCGATGCCCTCAGGTAGCAGCTGGATACTTTTTGTTTAAGACAAAGTTGGTAGAAAACCAGTCTAGCCGCGGGAGGTTTTTCTTTTACTAAAAGGTTTAGCCTTTGTCCACCTGAAAGGGGAATTAGTGCATAGATCGTAAGATAAAGATAAATGCATTGGTTGTTTTTCTTTTTGCGTTTTTAGATTGAGAATTTTTGAGAAACAACAGTGACGTTCGTTTTTTTTAATTTTTGATCATACCATGCGGATTCATTTTAGAGTGGAGTCTGCCTAAAGAGGTCAGGGTTGTTTTGATAGTTTGATCAAGTTGCAGAAGCCAGGAATACTAAGTAAATAGGAAATAGGAGTAAATATAATAAGCAAGCAGATATTATGGATAAGAATTTGATTCTGCTCTTGTTTTTCAATTCCAGAATCCTGGTGGAGCGAGATTGGAAAGGTTCTGGAAAAATGGATGACAGATGATCATCTGGTTGGCAGTTTGTCTGTGCCATACCACGCCCCAAATTTATTCCACTAAATATCAGGAGAGACGGGACAAACAAAAAGATTCACTTTAACACTTTTCTTTTCCTATGGATGATCTGGTGCTGAATCTGAAAGACTGTGCCTATCAATAAGACTTGAAACATTTTTTTTTGCTGGACTCTCTCCTGATGAATGCAAACGTGTTATTAATATACGTACAATGGGTTGGGGGAAGGAACATAACACATCCAATCCATCAGAACATGAAAATGTAAAATATATATGTTTTTGTTGGAGGGAGGAGTTGAAATAAGAAAAGTTGTGTAATGTATGACATGTATTGACGTAACGGAGTTTATATGGTGCAGGTACCCAGGAGGCGAGCACTTATACATAATAAGGTGTCTGTTGGCCGGACTAGAGGGTGTCAGGTGACACATCAATGGGGTGAACATTTCCTTGTATGGGGGATATGCGCCTGGTTGAGGTCTCACCTGAGAAGTTGAAACCCTGCACAGGGAATGCCAGTGAATACACACAGGAGCATGCTCCGATAGATAAAGGGAGCAAACGCTGACTACCAGAGTACAGTATGCCTTCACCACATGGCGCTGCAACATCTCACAGTGGTTGATAAAACCTATTACCCTATATTTGCTGAGTATACGCTGAATCAAGTGCGGTCATCGTACCAGTGACTTACTCCCAGAGATGTGCGGACACGGAATAAGGTGCATGCAGGATGCTTATCTCTGAGGAGTAACCACAAGAGGAGGCATGTATTCAGCACTATATTGGGGGAATAGGAGCTGGGATGGGTGTTGGTAATGGAGTAGACATCGGTATCCTGAGGAACAAACTCTCAGCCATAGCTTGAGCGGGACTTTGTTACTCAGAGAGATTGGTGGCATCCTTAATAACATTCACAAAATACCCAGGGTAAATTAGCTCCAGATTTGGTGAACCATATTGAGAGGTTGGTGGAGGGTGTGAGGGTACAGGATGGAAATCGGTCATGGGCTCTGGCGTACACGCAGTGGCGGACGGAAGTGTCAACCAGCATCAAGCTGATTGTGCAATCTCTGTATAAAGGGAAGTGGCCTGATGAGTTAGCATCACCGCTCAGTAAGACTCTGCTAAAACACGTCGCCTACACTAATCCAAAATGGTGGTCGAATGCCTGGATGGGCTGTACCAGTTTGGATGGTGAAAGGTGTTAGGCTGTATGATCCCATATACAGAAGTGCGGACTTGGTCTGTATGTTTGGTGGCATCAATGGGCTTACTGATTGGGGATTCTATCTTGTCGCATGTGAGGCTAAATCACCCATATGTGATCAGAGGAGATGGAAGCAGGTTGATACTTCCTTCGGTCGGAAGTATGACCATGATGTCCTTTGTATGCCAGGTCAATACACCATGGTGGTGAACATAAAAATGTTGGGAAGTTATTTCAGGGATCATTGCTGGGGAGGAAGCACCTGGGTGTCATTTGGGACATAGACAAGTTTGTTTCTTTGTCCTAAAGAATGCCGATGTAATGTTAGTCATAAAACTGGAAGGTTCCTTGAACCTAACCATAGGTAGAGGTGCATGGTATACCCTGGGCATGGTCTCTGAAATCCAGGCACAGGGATGGAATTGTGTGGTTTTGTAATTTTTGCAAATTTATATGTGTGATTAAACTTAATATTTATATAGAAGGGTCTCCCATTTGGCTATGCAAGTTGAGGGACGAATTGACAGTAGAGTCTCTGTGTACAAATTAGAGACCTTGCTGCCAAGTCAGAGCCCTGCAATACCGCTGTGAGCAAGCCTGCCTAATCCCGACCCATATGTACAGTAAAGGGTTATAGGGTTGGGAGCGGGGTGCGTAAATGGACGGGACACATATATATGTATATAGTATGGTAATAAGTTGATTTATATTATGGTATAGTGTGACCTATGAGTATTGTAGGTTATTAATATGGGTGAATAAGGCCCTCCTCGAGACTTATCTAAATAATAGATCAGTATTTGAGAGCTGTTTCATATGTTGCTCTGAATGTGTACTGGTGAATGGTGAATGAATGGATACCCCTTGCCTGTATTGCATCCGTCCGGAAGCTACCAAAGATACATAATGGCGACATGGAAGCTGTTGCTGAAGAAAGATGTGTCACTCAGTGGCAAAGCGGCACATGTCGGGAAGCATAACACGGTAAGACCACAACGGACTGTTCCATAGGAGCTGTTTCTGCACACGTTGCAAAAATACAACACGTTAAGACGTTTAAAGGACTGTTCTATGGATACTGGTTTGGAAACGCATGTCAGGGACACGTTGTAAAAATACAACACGTTAAGACGTTTAAAGGACTGTTCTATGGATACTGGTTTGGAAACGCATGTCAGGGACAAAACAGTTATGGACTGTTCAATAGGAGCCGTGTCTGAAGAAGGGTTTTTATGCGACTTTCAGTCGCAAAGCGGCATATGTTGGATTCAATATGAACTCATGTAATATCACATCGGTTCATTCCCAATATCTTTGAGGACAGAAGGCATTCCCCCGGATTGGAATGTAGCCAGGTTGGAAAACACACCAAAAGCTTTGTATTCAGAAGCAATGGCTGGGCCCACCTGCGGTGAAGACGGCTCCAGGCTAGAGGCACAGCCCCTGAGTGGAGAGTGCAGTTTACTTCCTGGATCACCTTTTGCTGGTGTTCATTGGGTGCGAAGCAAGGGGGGGAGATTTGAATGAGTGGGCGTGGATGTCTGAATGGAAGGGAGACACACAAGAAGTCAGTCTCTGTTTTGCTGGGAATCCCTGATATGAGAAGGTGTCTCTGGTCACCTCATGGTCTGGCGGCCATTTTTCGAGGCTACAAGGAGGGCCCTGTGATAAGTATCTTTGATATTCTTGTATTATATGATTTGATTGTAAGCCTTGTGATATTGTAATGTCATTTATTACTTTATGTTAGCATTCCTGATTCTTGGGAAATAAATAAGATAGTGTGTTATTAGCAGCAGTTTGTGTTTGGTTTCATAGCTAACCTCGTATTATTGTGATACTAACAGTAGCATGCGCTCATAGGTTTAACAGACTAACAACATTATAGGGACTAGACAAATTAATACATAGATATAAGTATTATATCGCGTACTTCAGGTTCTGAAGTGCGTTGTGTACAGGACATTGGGTTCTGGAGAGTGCTATGTTCAAAGAGAGTGCTATGTTCTGAAGTATGTTATGCACAGGATGCAGGGTTTTGTAGTGCATTATGAGGAGAGTGCTAGGCACAGAGTGCAGGGTTCTGGAGTGAGTTACAGAGTGCAGGGTTCTGGTGTGCGTTATGTACAGAGTGCAGGGTTCTGGAGTGCGTTACATACAGAATGCAGGGTTCTGGAGTGCATTATGTACAGAAAGGTGGGTTCTGGTGTAAGTTATGCACGGGGTGCAGTGTTCAAGAGAGCGCTAGGTACAGAGTCCATTCATCTCACTATTGCACCTCTCCTCAGCTTTAACCTCTACACACACAAACACGTACAAACCACACACATACAAATCACACAGATACAAATTACAAACACCTCTCATCTGCCCTCCGCTTCCCCAAAGCTCTACCATCTTTAACATGGTTGGTTACCTATGTAAAAGTACTTTTCTGTAGCTGGCTCTGTCAGTTTCCTTTTCTTTTTCAGTGCACACTCTCCCCTCACTCAGCAAGAAGGAGATAAGAATTACAGTGCAGCTCACTCCCCTCCTCCCCTCGATCATTATTGTCTCGGCTCTCAGTGCAGAGCAGGGAGGCTGCTATAGTGGGAGAGAGATAACTGCAGAAGCCTTGCTGTGAGTACAGGGCTACCACATAGCTGGAAAAAACCCCGTCCAGCAATGAATGGGCTGTTTCCCTATACACTGGTTGCTTGATAAAGGGTATGAGTAGCAGTCCCGGCCATCCCCGACATCACGGCTTGAATCTGACAGCTGCACAGAGCACACCCAGCGGGTTTTCTGGCCAATCCCTGGCTGTGCTTGATGTTAACACTTGCGCTGGAAGTTACAATATAATCAACTGATGCAATGATGTGGGACAAAGCCCTTGTACAGCGGGACAGAAGTATAAATGCAGGTAAGTTCCACCCAATCCGGGACTGTTGGGAGGTATGCATGTATGTACATGTGTGCGGGCATACACACACTACGATTTCCTCTGTGTTTTCTCGTAGGATTTCCAGATTTTCTCTTACACCTTAAAATATTAAAAAGATAAGTGTACTTTTATATTATCTACATAACATCCACAGGAATGGCAAACATTTTGTAAGTATATAATTTACCTTTTATCTGGTCTTCTACCCTGTCAAGGTCTGTATCCATACAGCGTTCTTGCTTTCAATTTAAAAAAACGCATGTATTTATATCAAAATCTATATAAAGCCTTTGTAGCATCTGCATATGGAGCTACTTTCTGTCCCAGCATGCAGTAACAAATTTCACATTCACTTGTGGCTACTCCTGCAACTGCTGACTATTCCCTGCTTTTTCCTCCAGCCTCTCCTTTCCACTTGGCTGCGCTCCACTCCTCTTCCCAGCTTACTTCCTTTCCCTAATGCCGCGTACACACGATCGGAAATTTGGCCAGCAAAAAAACGATGAGAGCTTTTGGTAGGAAAATGCGACCGTGTGTATGCTCCATCGGACTTTTGCTGGCCGAATTCCCGCCAGCAAAAGATTGAGAGCAGGTTCTCTATTTTTCGATCGGAAATTCCGATCGTCTGTAGCAATTCTGACGCGCAAAATTCCTATGCATGCTCGGAAACAATTCGACGCATGCTCGGAAGCATTGAACTTCATTTTCTCAGCTCGTCGTAGTGTTGTACGTCACCGCGTTCTTGGCGGTCGAAAGTTCAGAGAAATTTTGTGTGACCGTGTGTATGCAAGCCAAGCTTGAGCGGAATTCTGTCGGAAAAAAAAAACATCCAAGTTTTTTATGACGGAAAATCCGCTTGTGTGTACGGATTAAGGTTTCATTCACAAAAATTTACTGTTCTCATTATGCAAGTGTTTTTTAGGAGAACAGAATTATGTACATAATTTGTTTTAATGATACTTTACTTTTCCACTTTTTTAGACTTGATTTACGTGCGTACAAACACATATATATGTATCTATACGTGTAAGTGTGTAAAGAACATGTTCTTAAATGCAAATTTTTTGATTCTGTGTTATGGATCTGAATGCAGTGCATGTTTCTGAGCCTATGTGCATGGCTCCATTGAAAACAATATAGCTCTGTTCAGATCTGTAATTAAAAAACACTTTTCCTGACAGACTCCATGGCAGCATACATTTGAATAGCTCCACCCTCACTCCTACCCCATAGGACCCCACTCCCATAAATTTTGTTGCTGAACCAGAGGCTGCATTCCTTTTTTGTCTTCCTGCTAGGACCTATCATGTTTAAAGTTTTTTATTTTTTTTTTATTTTTTTACCTTTTGGAAACGTCAACAGCCGGATTTTGTGCGGGACCAGCTGTGCGGATACATGCAGCGTCCAGAGGCATCCAGGAAACTTCTGCTTGATGACTCAAGTGTGGATTCGGGCCCAGCCATCATCAGGCATCTGTGTTGGCCGAATACCTTGCTATCAGTGGGTTGCAATTAAGTATGCTCAGCGTGGATACTGGAGTGATCACCGTGTCCCCAGCTATCAGCAGGGTGGTGTTATTGCACACACTTGCAGAAGATCAATTCCTAGAAGGCTTTGCCATGAGCAGGTGTTTGTGTTGGCTGGATGCTCTGCTATCAGCAGGTGGCCATTAAGTGTGCTCAGCATGAATACTGCAGCTGTCTTCCTGTCTCCAAGACCCAGGTCGCCCAGCACCTGTGGAAGAAGTTCTGAATACGTGAGTATGCGTGGCTTGAGGTCAGCAGAAGGCAGGTGACCAGGCACCCTGTGGGACTCCACTTTTGTTAAACAATAAATATACTAACCAAAATGAAAACATTAGTTGATGTCTATGCTCTTTGGGTGATTGGTGTACATTGCAGCAATTTATTAATGTTTTGTGCAGTTTCCTACCTTACCTTTTTTTTTTCTGTCCTGAACAGTTAACTGTTTGCTTTTTCAGCAACGCCTGCTTTCTTTATGCCAGGGTTTGGCTCAGTCTACTGAGGTAAGAGATAATTGTGTCCCGGGTGGAAAGGAATCCCTAATATTTCAGCAAGTTCACATTCAGAGCTTCAGGGAGGAATCCATATTTTGTGGCCCAATTGAGTAACAAGTGGTTCCTACATCCAGGTTCTTTCAAGTGGGTTTCCTCTGTAGGAAAGATTTCAGAGTTAGAGGTGCTAGCATCTCTTTACTATTACAAGCCGGAAAGTCTTTTCCTGGGGAGCCTCGGCCAAGCCCTGGGTGCGGATGCTGTGACAAATAAGGAAAGGTCTCATAAGCCGTATGCTTTCCCCTCCAGTCCAATCTATATACAGTTTCTTTTGGGTACATTGCTAAAGACAGTGGCAATCATCACAGTAATTCCCAATTGGCTAAACAGGCCTTAGTTCCTGCTTTTGGTACCAGGCTATTGGAACCCAGTCCTTTCTCTCAGATAAAATCTTGTCGCAGGGTGCAATATTCCACCCTTGTTAATCTCTCTTCCCCCTCTGAGAGGAAGAGACTGATCAGCCTTGGCTATTTTTTTATAAGCTGATCGTTATAAATCTTGCAACAGTTTTGAATAAAGCTTGTTCAATCTGAACTGCTTTGTTTTTCTGCTGTTTCAGTCCTCAGGTCAGGTACATGCTGGACTTCAACTGATCTTTAGCTCTCTTAAAGGGCAGATCTCTGCACCTAAGTGCTATTGAAACCTTCCATGGCATCATGAGTATACTCCTAGTATTATGAGTAGGCTAGTTATAGAATGTGGTCATTTTGAACAAGTGACCACTAGGAGAAGACTAGAAGCTCCTCCTGCCACTGGCTGGAAAAGATTTGGGTCATGTCATAGCTATATATCAAATAGGAAAAAGGTACTTAGATTTTTTTTTTCTCTTTATTAAAATAATTACAGTGCCATCATCCACAAACAGAAAGAGAAAGAATAACATACATTTAACAGTGTGTGTTTAGTATCACTTTAACCACTTGCCCACTGGGCACTTAAACCCCCTCCCTAACCAGACCAATTTTCAGCTTTCGGTGCTCTCACATTTTGAATCACAATTACTCAGTCATGCAACACTATACCCATATGAAATTTATATTTTTCACACAAATAGAGCTTTCTTTTGGTGGTATCTGATCACCACTGGGTTTTTTAGTTTTTGCGCTATAAATGAAAAAATACAGAACATTTTGTAAAAAAATGAATTTTTCTTAGTTTCTGTTATAAAATTTAGCAAATTAGTCATTTTACTTCATACATTTTGGCCAAAATTTATACTGCTACATATCTTTGATAAAAATAACCCAAATAAGTGTATATTATTTGGTCTTTGAAAACAATGGGGGAGCGCGCCGAACCCGCCCGCAAAACGCCGCTATAGCGGCGGTTTGCGGGCGGTATTGACCCTTTTTCGGCCGCTCGCGGGGGGTAAAAATGCGCCGCTAAAACGCCGGTAAAGCGGCGCTAAATATAGCGGCGCTTTACCGCCAGCGCCCCCACCGCTCCAGTGTGAAACCAACCTTAGAGAGTCCACAAGCTATAGTGCCAATTAATAAAAATTGATCACACCTGATGTACTGACGGCCTCTCATTTCTTGAGACATTAACAAGCCAGGAAAGTAAAAATATCCCCCAAATGAGCCCTTTTTGGAAAATAGACATTCCAAGGTATTTAGTAAGAAGCATGGTGATTTTTTTGCAGTTGTAAATTTTTTCCACAATTCTTTGCAAGGTTATCTCTCCCACACAGCATATGCATACCTGCAAATACACCCCAAAATACATTCTGCTACTCCTCCTGAGTATGGCAATACCACATGTGTGAGTCTTTTTCACAGCCTGGCCACATACAGAGGCCCAACATGCAAGGAGCACCATCAGGCATTCTAGGAGCATAAATTACATATATAATTTGACTACCTAATACACTTTGTGAGGCACTGATGGGCACTGATGTTGCACGGATGAGCACTGATGTTGCACGGATGAGCACTGATGTGGCACTGATGTGGCACGGATGAGCACTGATGTGGCACGGATGAGCACTGATGTGGCATGGGTGAGAACTGATGTGGTATGGATGAGCACTAATGTGGCATGGATTTGGCCCGGATGAGAACTGATGTGGAATGGATGTGGCACGGATGAGTACTGATGTGGCCTGGATGTGGCACGGATGAGTACTTATGTGGCATGGATGATCACTGATGTGAGATGGATGTGACAAGGATGATCACTGATGTGGCACAGATGAGCACGGATGTGGCATGGATGAGCACTGATGTGTCATGGATGTGGCATGGATGAGCACTGATGTGGCACGGATGAGCACTGATGATGCATGGATGTGGCATGGATGAGCACTGATGTGGCACGGATGAGCACTGATGATGCATGGATGAGCACTGATGTGGCATGGATGATCACTGATGTGGCATGGATGAGCACTGATGTGGCACGGATGAGCACTGATGTGGCACGGATGAGCACTGATGTGGCACGGATGAGCACGGATGAGCACTGATGTGGCACGGATGAGCACTGATGTGGCACGGATGAGCACTGATGTGGCACGGATGAGCACTGATGTGGCACGGATGAGCACTGATGTGGCACGGATGAGCAATGATGTGGCACGGATGAGCAATGATGTGGCACAGATGAGCACTAATGTGGGGCGGATGAGCACTGATGTGGCATGGATGTGGCACGGATGAGAACTGATGTGTCATGGATGTGCCACAGATGAGCACTGATGTGTCATGGATGTGGCACGGATGAGCACTGATGTGCCGTGGATGTGGCACGGATGAGCACTGATGTGTCATGGATGTGGCACGGATGATCACTGATGTGGCATGGATGTGGCACGGATGAGCACTGATATGGCACAGATGGAGCATGGATGAGCAATGGATGGAGCATGCAGGATGGGTGAGCCATAAATAGGGATGGATGTAGCATGGATGAGCATAGATCGATGAATGAGCAATGGATGGAGCTTGGATGTATGGATAAGCCATGGATGGATGGATGAGCCATGGATTAAGCATGGATGGATGGATGAGCCAGGGATGAGTATAGATCAGCGCTGTTGGCACTTCCGATCGAGCCCACAGCGCTGCTGCACCCGCCACTCCCCCTCTCCTCACATGCTGTACCGATTGGCGTGAGGAGCCAAACCGGACATGCTCTGGTTTGTTTACAAGTGATCACGCTGTCATTGGAGTGTAAAGAGTGTCTGTCATTGGCCCTTTACCCCGATCTGTGATGCACCGGGTCTTAAAGACCAGACGGTTACAGACATTCCCGGGTACATGAGCGTGATTCTGGGAGGACCTCATAGTACGCCCTCCTAGAGTTTTCCAACCACGCTGTAGCCGCATTTTTGGCTATGGCCTGGTCGGCAACGGGTTAAGAATACAAATTTTGAATAAAAATGTATTATTTTTTTAAACCAGAGTTTAGTGTCACTTTAATGCAACACAGAGTTGCAGTCCAGGCCTGGGTGTAACAGACACCTATTATGTTCTCATGTTCAACAAAAACAAAATTATTTAAATAATTAAACGTTTAAAATAATGTTATAAAAACACTAGTAGCTTTGCAGTGAGTCTTTCAATATTTTTTAAAGTTTTTGCAATCGTGTTTATTAGCGCTTTTCCGCATCAGCGTTTTTTTTTTTTAAAAAAGTTAAACGCTGGTGAGACCCGCTTTTGAGCGTTTATTGGCGTTTAGCGTTTTTTGTGGTCAGAAAAACTACTCCTGAACGCGATTTTATGGCTTCACTGCTGATAAACATCCAAAAACTTCCATGTTTGCATGGACACATAGGATAACATAGAGGGGAGTTCATGGGCTGTTAAAAAAAAAAAATGCCCAAACTCCCAAAAACGGCCGTTTATGAGCTCTAGTGTGCATGGAGCCTAAAAAATGCTATTTTCTGGCTGTATCTAATTTAGGTCAGAGACCTGGAATAAGAATTTAAAGTCAAAGAACTGCCAGAATTCCCTATATCTATACTTGTGCTGAGTTCCCATGCCCCAAAAATAGTTTTCAGGATATTAGTTTAGTCAACTGTCAAGTCTTAGAATGTTCACATTGCCTGCTTTGCGTGTCTGCTTGTTATGTTTGTCAGTCTCATTTTTACAGCCCTATCCTGTCAGTTTTGTGCTTATTTGCCAGTTATAACAGCTTGGCCCCTCTGCCAATCATGTTTTTCCATCATGTGTATCAAAATTTAGATACCCCTCTTTCTCTTTGTTTTGTAATCATCTGTCAGTTCTTTTTGAGACAGGATAGTTGATTTACTAAAACTTTAGAGTGCAAAATCTGGTGGCAGCTGTGCATTGTAACCAATCAACTTCCATATTTTTTTGCCAAAGCCTAAAGCGGAGTTCCACCCAAAAACAGAACTTCTGCTTTAAGTGCAGGTGACCCCCTTACATGCCACATTTGGCATGTCTTTTTTTTTGGGGGGTGGGGGGGTGGATACCCTCTTTTTAGAGGCATCCAGCTCCCACTTCCTCCCGGGGCTCCACGGCATCGGAAAAAAGTTCACCTCTCCCCCCTCCCTCCCTGCAATCTGAAGCCACAGCCGGGTGCCCACAGTAAGAATGCCGTGGAGAGGAGCGGGGCTTCGTACAGGTGAGTGTTTCCAATTATTACAAGTCAGCAGCTACACTTTTTGTAGCTGCTGACTTTTTTAATATTTTTTAAACTCCGCTTTAACTGAAAAAGCTGAAGTTAGAAGCTGATTGGCTACCATGCACAACTGCACCAGATTTTGCTACTTGCATCAGTTCACCTAGTGATTCTTTGCTTTCCCCATCTGTCAGTCCTGTCTTTCGCTACAAATTAACTTAAAGGCCTTCTAAACTTTCCTAACTGCGTAAGATGTGCATTGATCATGTAGTTTTATGGTGTCATTTCTGCCTTATACACACAGCCTATAGTAGACTAAATCTTCATGTTCTCGTGTCAGCGGTATGTTTGGGTTCAAAGATGAGACATGCAGCATCCTTGTAAAGAAACTAGAAACTACATATCCCATAATCCAGGGTCTCTCAGTCTAACACTGGTCCAAGTGAGGTTTCACAGTAATTAGATCTAACACAGGAACAAACAGACAGAGCATTCACAGACACACAGAGAGATTACTGGTATAGCAGCAGGCATGTACTGACCATCGAGACTACCAGGAGTTGCCTGGTGGGCTGGCTTTTATGCAGAGTTCGGTGGGAGCATGGCAGCAAACAGCGGCAGGGATTTGGGGAAGGTGGCCAGCGAGGAGGGCAATTAGATGTGAGAGCCTGGGAGAGAGAAGAGCGGGTGCGGTTCCCCCGGCGCTCCCAGAACCTCGATTCCTCCACCTCCTCTCTGCTTCAAAAACAGTGCGGCCTGGGCCAGTGGACATGCTGTCTGGGAGCCCGGAGGAAGAGAACCGGCAGGAGGCGGAGGCTGTCAAGGAGCCGCTGGAAGGAGCAGAGCAGCGAGAGCAGCCCTGGATCAAGAGGGAGACTCGGCGCTGCCGCTGCTGGCCATCAGGTACCCAACATCCTACACATACCTGCCCGCACACAGATCCTGTGGGGGGAGCAGAGGAGGGACTGCAGACAGGGACAGTGCTATGTGGTCTGCTTCAGCCTCCCCCTCTTTCTCTCAGTCCCCCCATCTCTCAGACCCCCCTCTCTCCCAGCCCTCCCTCTGTCTCTCAGCCCCCTCTCTCTCACTTCCTCTCTCTTACACTCACCCACTCTCTCTCACTCACCCCCTCTCATCCCCTTTCCCTCAGCCCCCCTCTCTCTCACACTCACACCTCCCTCTCTCTCACTACCTCTCTCTCTCACCCTCTCATGATACACAATAATAGATGTGGGGGCCTTTTGGTAAACATGATTATTTTTGGGGGGGGGGGGGGTTATTAATTAAAGTGGGTCCGACTGGATGAAGTTTTTGTCCTAGTCTAGCCCTGTATAGCTGGCAGATTTTTTTAAATTATTAGCACTCCAATATTTGTGATGCATCACAGAGCAGATGCCAATGCATGCACTAGGCTTTGTAAGACTTAGAACAGGAAGTTGTCTTGTCCCTTCAGCTAATAGGGACAAGCTAGGTGAATGAATACATGGACATAGGGGAACTGATCAGCTGACAGCGCGTGAGGAGTTGAGAGCCGATAAGCGGCTTTCCTCAGTGGGGACATGCACACATAATCACTGCAAAGATTATTAGTGCAGCCCCATCAGTAATGCCCACCAGTGATGCCTCTCAGTGCCCATCAGTGATGCCTGTCAGTTCCTCCTCATCAATGCCGCCTATCAGTGCACATAAGTGCTGCCTATCAGTGTCCATCAGTGCTGCATATCAGTGGTTATCAGTGCTGCATATCAGTGCAGCCTATCAGTGCACCCTTTCACATCAGTGAAAGAAAAAAAAAATCGAATTTACAAAATTTTATAACAGAAACAAAGGAAACATTTTTTTTTCTACATTTGCGATCCTTTTTCATTTTATTTGTAAAAAATAAATAAAAAAACCCAGTGGTGATTAAATACCACCAAAAGAAAGCTCTATCTGTTTTAAAAAATGATAAAAATGTTGCATTCAGTACAGCATTGCATGACTGCGCAATTGTCATTCAAAGTGTGACAGCGCTGAAAGCTGAAAATTGGCCTGGGCAGGAAGGGGGTGAAAGTGCCCAGTATTGAAGGGGTTAAAAGGTAAGGCAAACAAACACCACAGAGAACTACACTAATACCTGGTTAAAACAACAAGACATTTGAAAGCATATAATTAGGGTTGAGTGAACCCGAACTGTAAAGTTCGGGTTCGTATTGGGTTTTTGGGTCCTGGACCCAAACCCGAACAATTTACTGTATGTTCAGGTTCGAGTTCGGTGTTCGGCAATGTATTGGCGCATTTTAAAAAGCTGCAGGGCAGCCAATCAACATTCGTTTAACTTGTGTGCCCTTAGAAGCCATCACAGCCATGCCTACTAATGGCATGGCTGTGATTGGCCAGTGCAGCATGTGACCCAGCCTCTATATAAGCTAGAGGCACACAGCACAGCACGTCACTCTGCTATAGATAATTTAGGGAAAGGTTGCTGCTGCTGCTTTGAGGGAGAGAATTAAATTCAAATCTATTCTAATTACTCAGCGATCTACATTGATTTAGTTGTGTGGGTGCAGTGCACAATCTTTTTACACTGCCCTGAGCCCAGTGCCAGAGAAAAGATAGATGGTGTAGGGAAAGGCTGCTGCCGTTTTGAGGGAGACAATTAGATAGGAGTACTGCTTCAGAAATCTAATTACTCAGCGATCTATCTTGATTTTCTTGTGTGGGCGCAGTGCACAATCTTTTTACACTGCCCTGTGCCAGAGAAAAGATAACTTTTATCCGACTGTTAGGCTGGCGTCGGCGGGCATTTTATGCAAGCTCAGTGCACCAGCACTGCATATATTACTGTGAGATACACCCTTTAGATACTGTTGGTCTATTCTGCTATTCTAAAAAAATATTTTGCAGTGTTTTCTGCATATCTGTAGGTGTGAGATACACAATTTAGATAGTGTTCTTCTATTCTGCTATTTAAAAAAAAATAATTTAGGGCAAAAAAATTTTTTTTTGAATAGCATTTTCTGCAGATCTGTACGTGTCACATACACCCTTTTAGATACTGTTGGTCTATTCTGCTATTCCAAAAACACCCATTTAGGCCCCTTTCACACTGGGGCGGTTTGCAAGCGCTATTGCGCTAAGAATAGCGCCTGCAAACCGACCCGAAACAGCTGTTGCTGTTCCTTCAGTGTGAAAGCCCGAGGGCTTTCACACTGAAGCGGTGCGCTTGCAGGACGCTCAAAAATGTCCTGCAAGCCGCATCTTTGGCTCGCTATAGGAGCGGTAAATTTACCGCTCCTATAGCGCCCGGTCCCATTGAAAACAATGGGGGAGCGCGCCGAACCCGCCCGCAAAACGCCGCAATAGCGGCGGTTTGCGGGCGGTATTGACCCTTTTTTCGGCCGCTCGCGGGGGGTAAAAGCACCCCGCGAGCGGCCGCAATGCGCCGCTAAAACGCCGGTAAAGCGGCGCTAAATATAGCGCCGCTTTACCGCCAGCGCCCCCACCGCTCCAGTGTGAAAGTAGCCTTAGGGGAAAAATATATTTTGCAGTGTTTTCTGCATATCTGTAGGTGTGAGATACACAATTTAGATAGTGTTCTTCTATTGTGCTATTCAAAAAAATAATAATTTTAGGGCAACATTTTTTTTTTGGAATAGCATTTTCTGCATATCTGTAGGTGTGAGATACACACTTTAGATACTGTTGCTCTATTCTGCTATTCTAAAAACACCTATTTAGGGCAAGATCCTAAATTTGAGAAATATGAGGAGAATGTCAAAGAAGGGATGTGGCCCCGGTCGTGGTGCTGCTGGTGGAGCTCCTGTTGCAGGGAGAGGACGTGGTCGATCTGTACTAGCTACACGCACAAGTGAAACACCTTCCTCAGGTGCGAGTAGGCGACAGAGCCTGCAGCGGTATTTGGTCGGGCCTAATGCGGCTGTACGAATGTTGAGGCCAGGACAAGTACAGGCGATAGTAGATTGGGTTGCTGACAGTGCCTCCGGTTCCTTCACATTGTCTCCCACCCAGTCTCCTGCTGAAAGATCAGAGTTGGCACCTGCAGCTGAGGTCCATCAGTCTTTCACCTTACCCCCTTGCAAATCAGCCAAGCAGTCTGAGCCCCAAATCATGCAGCAGTCTCTTCTGCTTTTTGATGACTCTGTTAGCAGGGGTTAGCAGGGTTTCCCAGGGCCATCCACCTAGCCCTGCCCCAGAAGTGGAAGAGGCACTGATGCCCAACCACTTATGTTTTAAGATGAGTACATGGGAGGACCATCGC
This sequence comes from Lithobates sylvaticus, assembly GCA_028564925.1. Lineage (NCBI taxonomy): Eukaryota > Metazoa > Chordata > Amphibia > Anura > Ranidae > Lithobates > Lithobates sylvaticus. The sequence goes on along the minus strand of CM053026.1, from coordinate 488,995,066 downwards.
AGCATGTCTCGGATGATGACGAAACACAGGTGCCAACTGCTGCTGCTTTCGCAATTGTGCAGACCGACAAGGAGGGCAGGGGTGAAGACTGGGTGGAAGATGATGTGGAGGACCCCACATGGAATCAACGTCATGCAGGTGACCAGTGTAGTTCGGAGGAAGAGGCGGTGGTCGCACAGAGCCACCAGCACAGCAGAAGAGGGCGCAGGGTGCAAAAGCGGAGCGTCCGTCCCCTAGACAGTACGCCTGCTACTGCCCAACGCAGCAAGGGACCAAGCACACCAAAGCCAGGTCCAAGGAGTTCCCTAGCGTGGCAGTTCTTCAGACAATGTGCTGATGACAAGACACGAGTGGTTTGCACGCTGTGCAATCAGAGCCTGAAGTGAGGCATAAACGTTCTCAACCTGCGTGACCAGGCATCTAAGTGCAAAGCATGAGCTGCAGTGGAGTAGACACCTCAAAAACCAAGAAAGGTCTCTGGCTCCTCCTGCTTCCTCTTCTGCTGCAGTCTCGGCCTCTTCATCCACCTCTGTAGTGACAGTGGCACCTGCCAACCCGCAAACAGAGAATCTGCCAGCAACACTACCACCTGGGTCATAAACCATCTCCACAATGTCCCATGGAAGCGTTCAGCTCTCTATCTCCCAAACACTGGAGCGGAAGAGGAAGTACCCCCCTACCCACCCGCGATCCCTGGCCCTGAATGCCAGCATTTCAAAATTCCTCGCCTTTGAAATGCTGTCATTCCGTCTGGTGTAGACGCAGAGTTTTAAAAGCCTGATGGCATTGGCTGTCCCACAGTATGCCGTGCCCAGCCGCCACTACTTTTACAGGCGAGCCATCCCTTCCCTGCACAACCAAGTGGGGGACAAAATCAGGTGTGCACTGCGCAACGCCATCTGTGGCAAGGTCCACCTAACTACGGATGCGTGGACCAGTAAGCACGGTCAGGGACGTTGTATCTCCCTAACAGCACACTGGGTAAATGCAGTGGCGGTTGGGCCTGAGGCGGATAGCAGTTTGGCGCATGTTGCTAACTCCTACTCCGCTTCCTCATCCTCTACCGCCTCCTCATCCGGTCAGCGTAACACCTTCACCACCAACTTCAGCACAGCCAGGGGTAAACGACAGCGGGCAGTTTTAAAACTTTCCTGTTTGGGGGAAAAAACCCACACCGCACTGCCCGGCCTGGTGGTGTGCGATAATGGGCGAAATCTCGTAGCAGCTCTGGGCCTAGCCGGTTTGACGCACATCCCTTGCCTGGCGCATGTGCTGAACTTGGTGGTCCAGAGGTTCCTTAAAAATTACCCCGATATGCAAGAGCTGCTGCAGAAAGTGCGGGCCGTCTGTGCGCACTTTCGGGGGTTCTCACCCTGCTGCTGCTCGCCTGTCAGCGCTGCAGCGTAACTTCAGCCTTCACGCTCACCGTCTCATATGTGACGTGCCCACAAGGTGGAACTCCACCTTGCACTTTCTGGCCAGAATATGCAAGCAGCAGCAGGCGATTAGTGGAGTTTCAGCTGCAGCACGCACATGTGAGTCGCTCTGCGGAACAGCACCACTTCACCACCAATAACTGGGCCTCCATGTGAGACCTGTGTGCCTTGTTGCGCTGTTTCGAGTACTCCACCAACATGGCCAGTGCCGATGACGCCGTTCTCAGCATTACTAACCCAGTTCTATCCCTCCTTGAAAAAACACTTCCACCGATGATGGAAGAGGATGTGGCACAGGAGGAGGAGGAGGAGCAAGATGGATCATTTCCAAAGCTTTCAGGGCAGTCATTCACAAGTGGCTATGAGGGTGGGTTCCTGCACCAACAAACGCCTGGTGCAAAATTGTCCAGCAAGGGCACAGTTCTGGAGGATGACGAGGTGGAGGAGGAGATGGAGGAGGAGGAACCATGTTCACAGCAGGGTGGCACCCAGAACAGCTCATGGCCATCACTGGTGCGTGGCTGGGGGGATACAGAGGACACAGACGATACACCTCCCACAGAGGACAGCTTTTCTTTGTCTCTGGGCAGCCTGGCACACATGAGCGATTACATGCTGCAGTGTCTCCGCAACGACCACTGAGTTGCCCACATTCTAACTGGTGCTGATTACTGGGTGGCCCGTTACAAGGACAACGTACCGTCATTAATTCCCTCACTGGAGCGTGATTGTAAGATGCGCGAGTACAAGCGCACACTGGTAGACGCGCTGCTGGTGGCATTCCCACCTGACAGCGGGGGTACGGTGGAAGCACAAGGCGAAGGCAGAGGAGGAGGAAGAGGTTGCCAACTCAGCCGGGGCACCACCAGCACCTCAGAAGGCAGGGTTAGCATGGCCGAAATGTTGAAAAGCTTTGTCAGCATGCCACAACAACCAGCACCACCAGCTGAGATGGAACGGCTTAGCAGGAGGCAGCATTTCACCAACATGGTGGAGCAGTATGTGTGCACACGCCTACACGTACTGAATGACGGGTCTGCCCCCTTCAATTTCTGGGTCTCCAAATTGGGCACATGGCCTGAGCTTGCCCTTTACGCCTTGGAGGTGCTGGCCTGCCCTGCAGCCAGTGTATTATCTGAACGTGTATTTAGCACGGCAGGGGGCGTTATCACAGACAAGCGCAGCCGCCTGTCCAGAGCCAATGTGGACAAGCTCACGTTCATTAAAATGAACCAGGAATGGATCCCACAGGACTTGTCTGTACCTTGTGCAGAACAGACATGTATATCGGTGTTCTGACAAAAACTGTCCGGCCATCAGATAGTGTCCGGCCCGTACTGTGCAGGCGCATCGCTTGCGCAGTACGGAGGACAAGGAGATTCCGAAAATCTCCGGAGATGAACGGCGCCTGCGCAGTGAGTGCAGGTTCAAGCCCCACCATCCAAGTGGACATACGGTAGCACATTGTAACAGGGCCCCTCGTGGGCTCGCTTCGTTCACCGCGCTTCGCTCGCCGCGCTTCGGGCACGGCCTCGCTTCGCTCGGCTTGAACCTCGGGTGGTGGGGCTTGAACCTGGACTCACCGCACAGGCGCTGTTCGTCTTCGGAGATTTTCGGAATCCCCTTGTCCTCCGTACTGCGCAAGCGCAGTACAGGGCGGACACTATCTGACAGGGGACAGAATTCGACACATCACCGGCCTTACCCAGCCATTGTTGTATTTTTGATCTTTCTCACTCTTTTGGGGTGTACCCTAATTTAAAAAAAAATGTAATTAAAAACAAAAACCAGTGTTGGCTATCTCGTCCTCCTCCACCGCCGCTTCCACTTACACCACCACATCCACCACCACCTCAACCACCTACTCCATATGGACCTCGTCCTCCTAGGTCAAGATTATTATTTTTTTTTTTTTTTTTATTTCAAAGTATTTTTTTTTCCACAAGCTTATAGATTAAATTGAATTTTTTTTTCAAGAAAGGGCGTATTTTTGGGCATTCTCACCATATGTGTGGCATCGTGCTGTTGAGTTTCTGAGGTTCTTAATGACTTCCTGTACCTCTTTTTCTAAGAAGGGGGCCTCCAGCATATAATTTATAAAATATAATGTATTTTATGTTATTTTAAGTCATTTCCCTATCCACATTTGTTTGCAGAGCACTTGCCATGCTCTTAACAAAATTTTGCTGCCATTTGCAGCCCTCTTGCCCTTTCCATTACTTTTTTAGAGCCAAGACAATTTAGTCCTCAAAAGTTTAGGTCCCCATTGACTTCAATGGGGTTCGGGGTCAAGTTCCGGTCAAGTTCGGTCCCGAACTCAAACTTTTTTGCGAAGTTCGGTCAACCCGTCGAACCCGACCATCCAGGTGTCCGCTCAACTCTACATATAATGCCTTTAAATGGATGTTCAATCTTGCAGGCACAATCCAACCATCCTTAGCAAAGTTCTTTTGAGAGTGCTTAAAAATGGAAAATTGTATCAAATACTTAATTTTCCTTTCCTGACGCCAATACATGGCAGCATACATATCATATAGCTCCGTCCCTATATCCACCCACATGACCTGTTTAGCTTTATAAAAGTCTGACTGAGAGCTACCTCCCCCATTCTCCGTATAATGCACAAAGATCAGAGAGAGGGTTCGTATGCTGTCATGTATTGGCATCAGGAAAGGAAAGTTACGGTAAGTATTTGATACAATTTTCCATTTTCCTGACGCCAACATGGCAGCATACATATGATACATAATGAGCTTTTGAGAGGGAGGGTTTAATGCTACAAACTTAGTCTTTATTTGACAATAGACATAAAAGCTTGGATGGTTTTCCTCCCAAACTCTGTAGTAAGAGCTACTGGATCCACCCTGTAGTGTTTTAAGAACGTATGATGTGATGACCAGCTAGCCTCTTTGCAGACTGTCTTCAGAGACAATCCTGCCCATGCCACCCAAGAAAACGACATCACCCTGGTTGAGTGAGCTCTAACCACCTCTGGAGAATCCTTCCTGGCCGCTCTAAATGCCCAGTGAATATGTTTTACTATACTGGCTGAGATGGTTCTGGCCGTGGCCTCTTTCCCTTTTAAATTTTCATGATGATGAAAAAGTCTGTCAGAATGTCTGAATGTAGCAGTAGCCTGGAGATAGGCTTTGAGGACTTTTGGAATGTCCAACTCGTGCAGATCAGCATCTGATTCCGCTGGGAAGGCTGGAAGCACCCATTCACTGGAGAGATGAAATATCGATGCCACTTTTGGGACAAAATGAACCGATGGTCTCAGCACAACTCTGTCTGGGAAGAACGTGGAATAAGGTTCTGCTGCCCCCAATTCTTGTAGTTCTGATATCCTTCCCCCTGAAGTTATGGCTAATAGCAAAGCTGTTTTTAAGGTGATATCACATAATGAACAGTCTTTTGTCGGAGTACGAGGAGGGTTTGCTAGAAAATTGAGGTCAACTGCCAGGTCCCATTGAGGGAACCTATTTATTGTGGGAGGGTGTAGTCTAAGTCCCAATCTCATGAAGTGCTCCAACAGCAGGTTTGCTGCCCATTTCTTATGGGTAAAAGCCAAGATGGCTGAAATTTTCACCTTAAGCGAACTGAGCCCCAAATCCAATCCGGATGGCAGGAAAGACAGGATTTAAGATACATTTGGGTCACTAGGGTCAAACTGACATCCAGCTGCAAAGCTCGTGAACCTTTTCCATATTCTGGAGTAGACAGCATTGGTTGACCCCTTTTTGTAAAGTTTTAATACCCTCTGGAGAACATCCTAACTCTTGTAACCCCTGCCTTACAATCTCCAGGCCGCTAAGGCCAGTCGTGATGGTTGGCGGATGTAGGGCATCTCCTTCAGATAGGAGATGAGGAGTCACTGGCAGAGCCTGGAGGATATATGGCCCTCAAATCTGGGAGATATTGTTGTGCCAATGTCATGATTGGTTCCACCTCTCTCAAGAGGAATTGGCTGTGCGTCCTGCCTTGTCACTGTATGTAGGACACTGCTGCCGTATTGTCCAGATGGAGCAGGACTGGGCGACCCTGTATGTGAGGCAGCAAGGTGGCCAACGCCATGAATGCTGCTTGAAGTTCCAGAATATTGGAAACTAGGCCCTGAGGTGGAAATTCCCCTCTGCCCTGGATCTTCAGTTGTTCGCAGGTGGCACCCCATTCTGCTGCGCTGGCATCTGTGGTAACAATGATCCATGGCTGCGGCTCTAATGGACTATGCTGTTTAGCGTTTGTTTCGTCTATCACCAGAGACTCTGGCACCTTTTTCTGGGCTAGACTAACTCTTCAGGAAGCCTTGTTTGAAAACTCTGAGTTTCCAGTGAGCCCAGGGGATCATTGGAATACATGAAGCTATCATCCGGAGAGGACTCATGCACTACGATGCTGACATCACTGGTACAGCCAATTCCTGTTGGAACTTCTCCCTGATTTTGGGGAGTTTCTGAGGTGGCAAAGAAACTGTGGCCGCCTGAGTATTTAATTGGGCCCCTAGGTAGACCATATTCTGTGTAGGCTCCAGCTGGCTCTGGTAATGCCTGTCCCTCAACGCAAATCTGACTCAAGGATCAGGACATGCTGGTAGGCATATTGCAAGTCCACTGAAATGCTCCAGTCTCCTGGTTGAATAACCTTGATTATGGTATGGAGAGACTCCATCTTGAGTCTATCCAGATAAATTGATTCAGCCTTTTGAGGTAGTTCTGGAGGCTGCCGTTTGAACAGCTAATAATGGCCTTGCGCCACTGTGGACTGAATGTGCCGTTTTTTTGGCAGTGGTCTTGCCGGAACTGGGTCACTTTGAGCCACCTGGCTCCAACTGCTTCCTTGGCGAGCCTGGCGTTAAAAGGGCTTCTGGGTATCTTGGGGAGTCTCAGGGGTCTTAGCTCTCTGCGATCTTCCAAAGGATGACTGTGTACCCTTCCAATGCCTTCTGAAGTCCTTGGAAGGGCAAAAGCCTCCGAAATTCCAGTACCTGTTTGGCGCTCCTCTGGGTAGTTGCCCCCTCTGGATCTATGATCTTGGGGCAGAAGACCTGATTTTCCTCCTGCAACCCTGGAGATGGCAGTCTCCAGTTTTTTGGCCAAACAGCGCCTTCCCATCAAAAGGCAGTTTACAGCAATTCTGCTTTGAGGATGGGTAGGCCGCCAATGGTTTTAGCCACAGCGCTCTTTTGGCTGTGACTCAGCTGAGCATGGCTCTGGAGGACCATAGAATGCTGTCTAAAGCGGCCTCACCTGTGAAGTCCACCAAGAGTTTTATCTCATCAAGAGCCTTGATGTTTTTTTCTTTTGGCAGCTGGTTTTTGATTGCATACTCTAAGTTCTGCACCCACACTCGCATAGCACTTGCTACGGATGTTAAAGCAGCGGCGGGTTTACAAGCACCACCTGCCGCAAGGTAAGACTTTAAGTCCATGTCAATGCGTCAATCAAGGATATTGTGAATAAAAGGAAGAGTCTTCCATTGGAAGTGTCACATTCTTGGCCAGTCTGGTGAGTGCCGAATCCACCGTTGGTGGGTTAGATAAAAGAGTCGCATCCTTCTCCGTTAGTGGATACAACTTCTGCAATTTATTGGTTGAGGAGGATTTTCTCTCCCCCTTTTCTGATTCCTCCTGAAACAGGCCTCTTATTTTTGTCATAAGAGAAAAAGGTAGCTACCTATTTCTTTAGGTTCCTCCTATAGAATCTAAAGGCTTGTTCACACTTGCAGCAGGATCTGCTATTGCACTGAAAAGGGATCTGTGCTTAGGTCACTTTCAGAGGCATTTGATATTATCACGTAGAAGGGACAAGTGTTCCTGCTATGCGATTTTCAAAGAGTGATTTGTACGCAATGTTGCAACTCGCATTGGGGCGGCCCTGCTCCTATTTAGGGGTGACCAGCAATGTTTTTAAAGGTGCGTTCTCCCACGTGACAATCACAGCAGAATCGCATCGCATTTGGGGTGCCCTGAAAGGATAAAGGCACCTAATGCGTGTTGTGCAGCGATTGCCACACAATTTAAAATCAGATTGTATGGTATGTGATAATAGGTTTTCTCCTTTTGTGGTGGAGGTTCTAGATCCCCCCATTCCAGTGCAGCTTTTACTGCCTTAATGAATGGTGCTATAAGCGCAAAATTAAAACCTGAACCTTCAGAATCCTCTGCCGAAGAGGAGGCAATATCTTCCCCCTCTGCCTGGAAGGTTGGCTGTAATACTGGGTCTGGGGAAGCTAATTTGCTGGGCTGGAGTCATCCCTGAAGTGCCTGGTACCCCTCTAGTTAGAGAGGGTTGAATGGCTTGGTTTAGACCCAGTGCATGGCCCACACTGTTCATCTGCTTCTGTCCCTGGTTCTGCCAGGGAGTTGGGGACTACTTTCTTAAACAAGGTTTGCACTTGCTGACTCTCATACTCCTGAAGCAGTTGCTGCAAAGTAGCTTTCCAGGCATAAGGTCATCTCCACATGACTAACATTTGCCTTTCTGGCGCTGAGCCCTCGGAGGAGAAGCTGTGTGCGTTCTCTTAAGCATACATTTGCGCCCTTTGTAATGGGGTCTGCCAGGACTGGAGGAGTCAATCTCTGCTCTGGAAAAATCCTGACGATCCAGAGGACCCCTGGACCTCCTAGAGCAGGAGTGTGAGTGGCCGGGACTGCAATAGACAGGAAGACATGCTCGTCTGGGCAGAACGCACCTTTTTTCCCTCCTCTTCTTACTTACCCAAAGTTGGCCCTTACCTGTTATTGCGGTGGTCTTGGTTATGTGGTGTTTGGCTTATGCTGGCGGAAGAACCAAAAGGTGCAAGGGGGACTGCATGGCAACAGAGAGAAATAAGGGAAGCGGGAGAGAGAAAAAAAGTAACAAATCTAAATAAAAGAAATATGGGCAACACCCCCCCCCCCCCCCCCATCCTCTAGTAATACATTGCTCCTTGCTCCGCCCCACACCATTCTATCCCCATAAGGCCCCTTTCACACGGGACAAATCCGTATTGATCCGCCCCATGAAAATCCGCTGCTCAGCGGGGATTGCTTAGCTGATCCCTGCTGAGCCGGCAGATGACAGGGCGGTCCCTGTCAGATCTCCGCTCTCCCCCTATGGGGGATCGGATGAACACGGACCGTCTGTCCGTGTTCATCTGATCTGATCTGCTCTGCAGACAGATGTAAAATCAGGGTTTTCCTCCGTCTGCAGAATCGGACCACAGCGGAGGCAGACAATATCGGGTGTCAGCGGATGCTCATCCGCTGACACCCGCTATACCATAGGGGTACATATATGTCCATTTTTCATCCGAAAAAGAATGGATGAAAAGGGGCCTTACTAGGATAGCAAGACTTACCTGTCATTGACTGTTCCTCAAAATGTGATGCTGCCTCTCTGGATGCCTGAATAGCAAAGGCATCCATTACCTGGCCATTTGTGCTCTGTAAATGGAGAGAGAGAGGGAGAGAGAGAGAGAGAGAGAGGAGGAAAGCCAACGCCCATCCACACAAAAGGACATTTTTAAGCTGGCTGCACATCATACAATCCTCTGCAGATTTTTTCCCTCAGATTTACCAAAGCCACACAATATGAGGTCAAACCTTAAGAGCCTCAATTTGTATGCAATCAGGCAGGCCCCTGCACCACATGGTCCCGGAAAATCTAAAGGAAATCAGACAAGAAAAGCTGCACAGTGTGTGTGGGGTATTTAGAGACATGAGAGAAAGAAAGAGAAAACAAGTTTTATAGAAATTGACAGACCTGGAAGAGTTCCATAGGAGAGAAGACATCATGCAGTCCCAGCTGCTGGATCTGGACTCCAAAGCAGGCATGCCACAAGAGCATTGTCGTCTCTGATTAGAGACCACCAGAAGGGGTTCCCCACCTTGTTGGTGCGTTTAGCAGCCTAAGATGTGGAACTGCGTACTGGGAGAGGCTGAACCCAGACGGACTCCAACATAGTCGGCAGGTAAGAGCTTTGTCCTGAGTGTAATGGTCTGTAGGTGTTGATCTTTTGAGGACAAAAAGGAGAATGGGGGAGGTTGCTCTCAGTCAGACTTTTATAGAGCTAAACAGGTCCTGTGAATATAGGGGTGGAGCTATATCATATGTATGCTGCCATGTTTAGCATCAGGAAATTTCTTTATTAACTTGTATACTTGGCCAGGCCAGGCTTACCAATGGTTTAAAGAAAAAAAGAGAGGTTGGAGCAGGATCTTGACCCTGATTTTTTATAGTGCACAATAGCTATCAGGACAGGTTTGCGAAAAGTGTAATCGCAGGCTTGCCCTGTCGACACCACCTGGCTCAACAAAAGATGATTTTTTAAATTGACTTTTGTTGAAGCTGCTGGGTGGAATCATTTTGGATGACCAGTACCTGCATCCAATTAGATGCAGGCACCATTTGGGTATCCTGACTGTGGGAGCCAGCTGTCAGAATAAAATAGCTGGTCCTCCAGATTTTTCCATTGACCCTGTTTAGTGTGCATGGGGGAAATAGGTGATTTCTCTCGGTCAGCCTGCAGAGTTGAACAAGAGAAATCTTAAAGTGTATGGTTAGCTTTCATCTCAACCTTTTTTTTCTCTTTCAGATCTTCAGTTACATCTTACTTTGTTAGATTTGTTTCCTCCCATTTGGTAGTTTCATTGCTTTTATTTGCGTCTTTTTAAATTAAATTTTCATCTGTCCAACTCATTTGCTGTTGACTTCTTATCTTGCCCATCCTTTTATGCTAGTGTCCTCTTTCTTTTGCCTATCCTGTTTTTCAGCCATCTAGTCAGAAGGCTTCAGCCTGCCTTAGTCATCAACGTTGTTCCTGTTCCCATTTAATTTATCAGCCTCTATATGCCATATTTTCCAATTTACCTTCTAGCACCAAATCTTGTCTTTCTTTGCCTGTCCCACTAGCTCATATAATGCCTTTATTATGACCCCACTCATATATTGACACATCTTTCTATCCTGTACTAACTTCCCCTTTCACTTTAGTAGCACATTACTCCACCTAGTTTTGTCCATCATTTCATCTTTTCTATCACATCCATTCAGATCAACCCACCGACTACTCATCCCATATTATGAAATTCTCCCATTTATGCATCCCTTGCTTCACATCTGCCCAGACTTTGTAGTGTATAAATATTTCACTTTAAGGGTTTGTTTACACTTGTTCAAAATGTGGTATTGGACACGATTTTTTAAAGCACTCTGAATGCCAATCAAAGCGCCTTATTGAATCAAATGGTTACCTTACAGTCCAGTTTCCACATTGTGTTTGCTTTGCTTAAAAAATTATACCATATTTTGCTTTCTTGATGCTTTAAAGCATCTCCAAAGCCTCCATAGAAGTCTATAACAATGCTCACTTATAGCACCTGATGCTTTTGAGGGGCTTTTATTCAGCATTAGCTTCCCATTGTTTTTAAGGTATTACAGGTATGAGATATCCCAGGGTACACTGGGAAATCAACAGGCGAACTGGAAAAACATCATCAGTAGTCACTTCCGGTTCATGTGTATATATTCTGGAAGTGTCTGGTGCAGGCATTACATCTGGTGTGCAGCAGGAGGGTGAATGGGGTCTGGACTGGAGCAGAGCAACTAGCAGATAGCACACAAGAAGTGCAACATGAGAACACTATAGCAAAAGGTGAGAGGGGACTGAGGAGAGAGGACTGAGTAGTAGCGGATCAACAGAGCTAGGGGACTGGAGCAGGAGAAACTAGCAGATATCACACTTGGTGAGAAGCGTGGAAGCAATATAGTAGAAGGGGAGCTGGGACTAGAGAAACTGAGTGGTAGATGATCAGCAGAGCTGGGAGACCGGAGCAGGAGACACTAGCAGATGTCACACGTGGTGAGCAGCATGGGAGCATTATAGCGGGAGGTGAGCAGGGACCAGAGAGAAAAGAGGATCAGCAAATCAGAGAATCAGCAGAGCCCTTGAGGCATTACAGGTATGAGATATCACGTCCGGTTCATGTGTATATAATCTGGAAGTGTTATTAGGGAAAACAATATCGCGCTAAACTTTGGTGAATAACTAAAACAACAGGTATAACCCCAAGCAGCTACATAAAAATGTGACGAAAATTCTATCAATGGTGGGAGTGAAAAATGTAGCGCTAAACATAAAGAAATGCACTGAGAAGTGCCAAAAAATCAATGACTCAAAAGACAAAGATAAAAGACAGAGTGGCTGTCTATGTGAAAACAAAACCACATCGAACACAAGTGCATATGGACAATGAACTATTAATGCATATAATTAGTGCCTGTAAAAAATGAAATTATAATAAATAGAAATGTCCACAGTGCATGAACACACTTCAAATGAACAAATGTCCCGATATAGTCAACAGGTGTGAATTTCAAATGCAAGTGAACACAAAAAATGACTTGGACTGGATCCTCTTTCAAAGTATTCAGATCGATATAAGGAAACAGATGTATGCTTACCAAAGCGAGTGGACTCCCTGTCAGCGACAGGAAAGTCAGACAAGCCTGTAGTATCCAGACACGATGGATGGAACATCACTGGCACGAACCGATGTAATCCGTGGACTTCTCACTGGGAGATGGTGGAACCGGACCTCTAGGGACCCAAAGGTGGAAACTGGTACACAGCTTCAAGCGCAGGACCACGAACTCCAATCGGTCAGACCGGACAGCAAGCAGGGTATGAGAACTGATAGCCAGAGACCACTAGGGATGAGGTCAAGGCTCTCATATGATGTTTTTCAAAGGCATGTGGAGAGAGGAAAAAAGGAGGGGAACTCCAATAGTGCAGATCAGCATGGAAGGTTTTATTGAAAGAAAACCACCAATACAAAAAGTAAAATTATAAAAGTGATCACGATTAAAGGTTAAAAGCAGTGTGGGAATAGGTGAAACCTCGCCCTACGCGTTTCGTCTTAGACAGACTTCAACTGGGGCATCTACCTGTTCCCCCACACTGCACACATATATATAGATATTCATGAAATAACAACCAATCATCAAACGCCCATACTTAGTGTTCTGAAAGTGTTGATTGGCTCTAAGAGCGTCATGTGACGGGAAGTAAGGATCAGAATAGGTTATGTGGCCAATCCGATATCAGACCGGACCAGTCGGACAAAGTGTATGGTGGAAACCACCCACATGTTCCATCTAATCTTGTGAGACTCCTCCCAAACACATGGTCAGTTTGGCGCCAAAATCTCTCACCCAATCAGCAGGACGATGAACCAACGTCCAATAGAGTGGGCCACTCCGAGTCCACTGCAGCAATGAAGGCTCGAGCAACAACTAACCAGATCTGATTGGTCTGATAGATGACCAATCAGAGGAAGCGTAACCCAGCATCCAATCCCGAGCGGAGAGGAATCCGGAGGTAGTTTGGCGGGCGTTACCATGTTTGTCATCACTTTTTGGCGCCAAACTACCTCCGGATTCCTCTCCGCTCGGGATTGGATGCTGGGTTACGCTTCCTCTGATTGGTCATCTATCAGACCAATCAGATCTGGTTAGTTGTTGCTCGAGCCTTCATTGCTGCAGTGGACTCGGAGTGGCCCACTCTATTGGACGTTGGTTCATCGTCCTGCTGATTGGGTGAGAGATTTTGGCGCCAAACTGACCATGTGTTTGGGAGGAGTCTCACAAGATTAGATGGAACATGTGGGTGGTTTCCACCATACACTTTGTCCGACTGGTCCGGTCTGATATCGGATTGGCCACATAACCTATTCTGATCCTTACTTCCCGTCACATGACGCTCTTAGAGCCAATCAACACTTTCAGAACACTAAGTATGGGCGTTTGATGATTGGTTGTTATTTCATGAATATCTATATATATGTGTGCAGTGTGGGGGAACAGGTAGATGCCCCAGTTGAAGTCTGTCTAAGACGAAACGCGTAGGGCGAGGTTTCACCTATTCCCACACTGCTTTTAACCTTTAATCGTGATCACTTTTATAATTTTACTTTTTGTATTGGTGGTTTTCTTTCAATAAAACCTTCCATGCTGATCTGCACTATTGGAGTTCCCCTCCTTTTTTCCTCTCTCCACATGCCTTTGAAAAACATCATATGAGAGCCTTGACCTCATCCCTAGTGGTCTCTGGCTATCAGTTCTCCTACCCTGCTTGCTGTCCGGTCTGACCGATTGGAGTTCGTGGTCCTGCGCTTGAAGCTGTGTACCAGTTTCCACCTTTGGGTCCCTAGAGGTCCGGTTCCACCATCTCCCAGTGAGAAGTCCACGGATTACATCGGTTCGTGCCAGTGATGTTCCATCCATCGGTGTCTGGATACTACAGGCTTGTCTGACTTTCCTGTCGCTGACAGGGAGTCCACTCGCTTTGGTAAGCATACATCTGTTTCCTTACATCGATCTGAATACTTTGAAAGAGGATCCAGTCCAAGTCATTTTTTGTGTTCACTTGCATTTGAAATTCACACCTGTTGACTATATCGGGACATTTGTTCATTTGAAGTGTGTTCATGCACTGTGGACATTTCTATTTATTATAATTTCATTTTTTACAGGCACTAATTATATGCATTAATAGTTCATTGTCCATATGCACTTGTGTTCGATGTGGTTTTGTTTTCACATAGACAGCCACTCTGTCTTTTATCTTTGTCTTTTGAGTCATTGATTTTTTGGCACTTCTCAGTGCATTTCTTTATGTTTAGCGCTACATTTTTCACCTATAATCTGGAAGTGTCTGGTGCAGACGTCACATCTGGTGTGCAGCATGGAGCAGCAGTAAGGTAGACAGGGTCCAGACTGGAGCCAAGCAACTAACAGACGAACAACAAGATGTGCAACATGGGAACGCTATAGCAGAATGTGAGAGGGCACTTGAGAGAGAGGACTGAGCCACAGAGGATCAGCAGAGCTGGGGGACCAGGGCAAGAGAAACAGCAGATGTCACACGTGGTGAGCTGCGTGGGAGCAATATAGTGGGAGGTGAGCCAGGGCCGGAGAGGAAAGAGTATCAGCGAACCAGAAGATCAGCAGAGCTGGGGGTTACTACTGAGCCGGGGATCAGCATAGGTGGTGGGTACTACTGAGTGGGGGATCTGCTGAATGAGGGTACTACTAAGCTGGGGATCTGCTGAACAGGGGTACTACTGAGGCAGGGTTCTACTGGGCCCCTTTAAAACAAATAGAAAAACAGCACACAAAGGCCATTTGCCAAGCTTCATTAAAGCTTCAAAAAGACATCACAGAGTCTACCCTTTAGACTTCACAGGGGGACCCGACAGGGATGCCCTTTGTCTCCACTCTTGTTTGCGGTTGCGATCGAGCCAATGGCCGCCCTGATCAGGTCCACAGGTCCAAGGCTTCAAGTATGGGGAGCTACACAAAAAAATCATGCTATACGTGGATGACACCATGCTGTTATTGGGAGACACTTCCGACTCCTTGAGAGCAGTGATGTCGATCATAGTACAATTAGAAACGTACTCCGGCTTGGTGATCAGTTGGTCTAAATCATCATTAATGGTATTAGATGCAGAACCTGATGCTCAGGGCCCCGTGGCACTCCAAATACCGGTAACCTCAAGTTTTAAAAAATTAGGAGTACAGGTCACCCCGGAAATACGAGAATATATTCCCCTTAATTTGTCACCCCTGTTGGGTCATATTCGTGCCCGATTACAAGTGTGGTTGAGACTAAAAATGTCCCTGGTGGGAAGAGTAAACCTTATCAAAATGATTTTCACGCCTCAGCTCCTCTATATAGTACATAACACCCCCATAGTGATCCCCTTAAAATATTTTGCATCATTAACCACTTAAAGCGGAGCTGCACCCGCACAAAAAATATTAAAAGTCAGCAGCTACAAATAGTGCAGCTGCTGACTTTTAATAAATGGACACTTACCTGTTCCTGGTTCCAGCGGTGTAGGCAGAATGTGACGAGCGACCGCTCGTCTCTCGCTGCCCCGCCGCCATCCTCTGTCAGGGAATCAGGAAGTGAAGACGCAACGTCTTCACTGCCCGGTTCCCTACTTCCCTACTGCCCGGTTCCCTACTGCGCATGCGCGAGTCGCGCTGCGCACCTCTATTGAACTGTGTTTCCCAAAAAAACAACGTGGCAGCTCCAGATAGGGGCGGGGCAGCTCCGGATATCTTGTCCGGAAGTATTATACAGGTATCTGCACCCCCCTGAAAGGTGCCAATTATGGCACCGGAGGGGGGGAGGAATCCGATAAGCGGAAGTTCCACTTTAGGGTGGAACTCCGCTTTAAGCCCCGAACCAATTTGCAGCCAAAGGACCAGGCCCCTTTTTGCGATTCGGCACTGCATCGCTTTAACTGACAATTGCGCGGTCGTGCGACATGGCTCCCAAACAAAATTGGCGTCCTTTTTTTCCCACAAATAGAGCTTTCTTTTGGTGGTATTTGATCACCTATGCGTTTTTTATTTTATGCGCTATAAACAAGAATAGAGCGACAATTTGGAAAAAAAAATTCAATATTTTTTACTTTTTGCTATAATAAATATCCCCAAAAAATATATAAAAAAAACTTTTTTTTTCTCAGTTTAGGCCGATACGTATTCTTCTACATATGTTTGGTAAAAAAAAACGCAATTAGCGATTATTGATTGGTTTGCGCAAAAGTTATATCGTTTACAAAATAGGGGATAGTTTTATAGCATTTTTATTAATATTTTTTTTTTTTACTAGTAATGGCGGCGATCAGTGATTTTTATTGTGATTGCGACATTATGGCGGACACATATGACATTTTTGACACATTTTTGGGACCATTGTCATTTATACAGCAATCAAATGCATTGATTCCTGTATAAATTACGCTGGCAGTGAAAGAGTTAACCACTAGGGGGCGGGGAGGGGTTAGGTCTGTGACGTGTGTGTTTTTTTTACAGTAGGGGGCGTGGCTTTACGTCTGACGTCACTGATCGGCTTTCCCGATGACAGGGAACAGCCGATCAGTGACAGGCAGTGTAGGAAGCACGGGGAGAGGTTTGTTTACACAGACCTCTCCCCGTTCTTCAGCTCTGTGACCCGATCGCGGGACACCAGCGGCGATCGGGTCCGCTGGTCCCGCGGCCGCGGTCACGGAGCTAAGGACAGGGTCACGAGTGCGACCCATGGCTGGGCAATTAAAGGGGACGTACCGGTACGTGCTTTTGCCCAACCGTGCCATTCTACCGACGTAAATGTGCAGGAGGCGGTCCTGAAGTGGTTAACTGTATTTTTAGGTCCTTCCGGTGGCAGGACAAACCCCCCAGAGTCAAGCTGGAACAACTGCAGAAACCTAAAGATGCGGGAAGTCTGGCTTTGCCCAACCCGTGGCTTTATTATATCACAGCCCAGTTGCAGCATTTGGCCCGAGCCCTGACCCCGCTGGATGGGGAGGTGGAGGGCCACCCTCCAACAGACCCCATCAAAACCTTCATGTGCCACGAAATGGGGGTTTCAGATATAGCGGAGGGTTTAGAGGCTTTGGCTTACACAAAATCTAATAAGAAATTCCCCACATTTGCTCTAGTCCAGAAAATATGGAACCAGGTCAGACAGTTACAGGTGGTTGATGGTTTTACTAAATACAGCCCAATATGGGACAATGGGTACTACCCAGAACTGCAATCACTGACATGTGGGGTTCGGTGGAGGAAACACAGAGTCACGCACCTGCGCCACATTTTTATGGCAGGCAAATTGAGCACCTTTCCTGATCTGCGGGAGTGATTTTGGCTCCCACAGACTATGCACTTTTATTATCTCCAGTTGCAACACGCTATCAGGGCTCAATCCAGCGGGGCTCTGTGGATCCTATCCCCGACCCCCATATTTCACTATGTGGAGGAGGTGGATCAGTTTTAGAGGCTTTATTTCTAACTGTTACTCAATGTTAATCGGGGTATTCTTGAAGGGGTTCCCTTTAAGGACGGTGACCAAGTGGGAGAATGATGTGGGTGCACTCAAGGGGGAACAGTGGGAGGAGGCGCTTCAGGCGGTACAAACATCTTCCCTCAATGTAGCACAACGCCTGTCACAGCTGTATATCATCCTGAGGGTGCATTATACGCCTGCTAGGCTAGCTAGGATGGGGCGAGAGACCATGGAGACTTAATTCATATGCTGTGGCGCTGCCCCAAGCTCCACCTATATTGGACAAGGGTCTTGAATACCATCAACAAAGCCTTTTCAGTTAATATCCCGACTGACCCCAGACCATGCATCCTGGGCATCCTTAACCACTTCAGCCCCGGACCATTGAGACTTAATTCATATGCTGTGGCGCTGCCCCCACAAATAGAGCTTTCTTTTGATGGTATTTGATTGCCTCATTTTTATTTTTTGCGATATAAACGGACAAGGAGCGAAAATTTTGAAAAAAAAAGAGATTTTCTATTTTGTTATAAAAAAAATCAATAAACTCAATTTTAGTCAAACTTTGGGCCAAAATGTATTCATCCACATGTCTGACCCCCCCCCAAACCATGCATCCTGGGCATCCTTAAACTATTTCATTTCTTGAGGTGCTAAAATGATAGACCCCATTTTGGAAAGTAGACACCCCAAGCTATGAGAGGCATGTTGAGCCCATTGAATATTTTTTTTTTAGTCCCAAGTGATTGAATAAGACAAAAAATAAAAAAATAATTTTTTTTTTCTTCAAAAAGTTGTCACAAAATGATATATTGCTCACACATGCCATAAGTTATATGTGGAATTGCACCCCAAAATACATGTTTGCTGCTTCTCCTGAGTATGGGGATACCACATGTGTGGGACTTTTTGGAGCCTAGCCGCGTACGGGGCCCCGAAACCCAAGCACCGCCTTCTGGATTTCTAAGGGTTATAATTTTTGATTTCACTCCTCACTACCTATCACAGTTTCGAAGGCCATAAAATGCCAAAATAGCACAAAACCCCCCCAAATGACCCCATTTTGGAAAGTAGACACCCCCAAGCTATTTGTTGAGAGGAATAGTGAGTATTTTACAGCTCTCATTTGTTTTTGAAAATGAAGAAAGTAAAGAAAAAAATTTTTTTTTTTCTTTTTTTTTCAATTTTCAAAACTTTGTGACAAAAAGCGACATCTGCAAAATACTCACAATACCTCTCAGCAAATAGCTTGGGGGTGTCTACTTTCCAAAATGGGGTCATTTTGGGGGGTTTTATGCCATCTGGGCATTCCATGGCCTCCGAAACTGTGATTGGCAGTGAGAAGTGAAATAAAAAATTACTCCCTTAGAAAGCCTGAAGGCGGTGCTTGGTTTTTGGGGTTCCGTACGCAGCTAGGCTCCCAAAAAGTCCCACACATGTGGTATCCCCGTACTCAGGAGAAGCAACAGAATGTATTTTGGGTGTATTTCCACATATGCCCATGACATGTTTGAGCAATATATCATTTAGTGACAACTTTTTGTAAATAAAAAATATATATATTTTTTTTTTTTCATTATTCAATCTCTTGGGACAAAAAAAAATAAATGGGCTCAACATTGCTCTCAGCAAATAGCTTGGGGTGTCTACTTTCCAAAATGGGGTCATTTGGGGGGGGTTTGAACTGTCCTGGCATTTTATGCACAACATTTAGAAGCCTATGTCACACGTCACCCACTCTTCTAACCACTTGAAGACAAAGCCCTTTCTGACACTTTTTGTTTACATGAAAACATAAATTTTTTTTTTGCAAGAAAATTACGTTGAAACCCCCAAACACTATATATATTGTTAAAGCAAAGGCCCTACAGATTAAAATGGTGGGTGTTGCATTTTTTTTTTCCACACAGTATTTGCGCAGCGATTTTTCAAACGCATTTTTTGTGGAAAAAATACACTTTTTTTTATTTTAATGCACTAAAACACACTATATTGCTCAAATTTTTGATGAAATAAAAAATATGATCTTAGGCCGAGTACATGGATACCAAACACGACATGCTTAAAATTGCGCACAAACACGCAGTGGCGACAAACTACATACATTTTTATAAGCCTTTAAAAGCCTTTACATGATACCACATTAGATTCACGGAGGAGGTCTACTGCTAAAATTACTGCCCTCGATCTGACCTTCGCGGTGATAACTCACATGCATGCTGCAATTGCTGTTTACATATGACGCCAGACCAACGCTTGTGTACGCCTTTGCGCAAGAGAAGGGGGGGGCAGGGGTGCTTTTTTTTTTTTTTTTTAGTTTTTTTTTTTATTTTATTTAGCTTTTTTATTCTATTTTTAAACTGTTCCTTCCATTTTTTTTCTTTGTTATGATTTTTATTGTTATCTCAGGGAATGTAAATATCCCCTATGATAGCAATAGGCAGTGACAGGTACTCTTTTTTTGAAAAAATTGGGGTCTATTAGACCCTAGATCTTTCCTCTGCCCTCAAAGCATCTGACCACACCAAGATTGGTGTGATAAAATGCTTTCCCCAATTTCCCAATGGCGCGGTTTATATCCGGGAGGGGGGACATTCCCTCCTACTGCTTGTAAAAGCAGTCTAGAGGCTAATTACCCGCTAGAATTGCTTTTACATGAAAGCCGATCACTGGCTGAAAAGAATGATACCAAGATGATACCTAAATGCAGGCATCATTCTGGTATAACCATTCAAAGTCCAGCAACATACTGGAGACATATATTGTAATCTTTTTTTTTTTCATGCAGCCTCTTGGCTGAACTGTAACAGTAATACAAAAAAAAACTGGTTACCTAGCGACACTAATGCAGGGATCAGAAAAACGATCGCTTAGTGACACTGGCAAAAGGGGGTGAAAGGGTTAACTAGGGGCAATCAGGGGGTTAAACCTTTATGGGGGTACCTGACGCTATATACCTGACGGGGAACCTAAATAACGAAATAACTACTGGCTAACCAGCGTCACCAGTGACATTTTATACGGTGATCACTGGTGAAAGGGTTAACTCTAGGGGCAATCAGGGGGTTAAAACTTTATTTAGGTTGTAATATGGGGGTACCTGACCTATAAACCTATTTATGAACCTATATAAACATGGCGGTTAACTAAAAAAAAACTGGTTACCTAGCGACACTAATGCAGCGATCAGAAAAACGATCGCTTAGTGACACTGGCAAAAGGGGGTGAAAGGGTTAACTAGGGGCAATCAGGGGGTTAAACCTTTATTAGGTAATATATGGGGGTACCTGACGCTATATAAAAACCTGACGGGGAACCTAAATAACGAAATAACTAACTGGCTAACCAGCGTCACCAGTGACAGTTAATAGGGGCAATCAGGGGGTTAAAACCTTTATTTAGGTTGTAATATGGGGTTAAAATAAAAAAAAAATGGTTACCTAGCGACACAATGCAGCGATCAGAAAACGATCGCTTAGTGACACTGGCAAAAGGGGGTGAAGGGGTTAACTCGGGGCAATCACGGGGTTAAACCTTTCTTCGGGGGGGGTAGGGGGCTACCTAGGACCTAAAACTAACTGCCCTGACAGTTATTACAGTCACACTGACACTAAATGCAGTGATCAGTAAATAAATGATCACTGCAATTAGTGACACTGTGACTGGGGGGGGAGGGGGTGATCTGGGGGGTGATCAGGGGGTGACAGGGGGGTGTTTTGTGTGCCTAACTGTACTGGTGTCAGTGTAGTGTTGTGCACTAACCTTAACATGTTCGCCGCTCGGCGTCTCCGGGCACATAGACCGGCGCACCGAGCGTGACATCACTTCCGCCTTCCTGTCTATACAATAGACAGGAAGGGGAAGTTTCTCATTGGCCAGGAGCGATCGCGAGGGGGTGGCCAGAAACCACTGGCCGTCCCCTCGTCCCGGATCGCTCCTGAAGCGAAGCCGACCGTCCCCGCCGGCGGAGGGGGGGTCGGACCCCCCAACCGCCTAAAGAATTGCACGTACAGGTACGTGCTGCCTGTACGTGCCATTCTGCCGACGTATATCTACATGGGGCGGTCGGCAAGTGGTTAAACTCCCGGGCTTATCGACCCCCCTCGCTCAGGGAATGGATTAAACAGGTGGGGGACATGCTATGGCTAGAAAAGTTTATCTTTCAACGCAGGGGACGCCCCAGCAAATTTGAAGCGCGTGGTCACCCTGGCTGAGCTCCCGGGCTTATCCCCGGTGGACCTCATACTTGACAGGCGAGAGGATATACACAAGGTTTCACTGATAGAACATGGCCAGCGCAACAGGTTATAAAGGTTGTTGGGTGATAAACAAATGCATTTAGAGATGATAAGATAAATTGTATGTATACCGTAACTTGTTGAAACTGGAATCTATAACATCATAGTAACTTTTGTTCTTTAATAAAAAAATTATTCTGAGAGAAAAAAACAGACATCACCAAAGCATCAAAAAAACATAAAAAAAGCATGTTAAAGCGGTAGGCGCTATAATGTGTGTTTAAAGTCAAAGCAAGTGTAAATGAGCTTTTACACATTCTTTCCTATAATGTACTGTTCCTTGAGGCTGCATGCACACTAAGCATTTGCTCAACTACTTTAAAGGAGTTTTAAAGTCAGAAGGTTTTTTTATCTTAATGTTTCTTTGCATTAAGATAAAAAGCCTTGTGTGTGTAGCAGCTGCCCAGCACCCCCTAGTACTTACCTGAGCCCCATCTCTGGGCCAGTGATGTCCACGAGTGTTTTGGCCGGAGGACTTTCCCTCCTGATTGGCTGAGACACAGCAGCGACACCATTGGCTCCCCTTGCTGCCAATCAAAGTCAGTTAGCCAATCAGGAAAGAGAGGCGGCAGGCCGAACTGCATCTCTGAGTCTGAATGGATGCAAGAAGCTGCAGCTCAGTTCGGGTGCCCCCATAGCAAGCTGCTTGCTGTAGGGGCACTCAGCAGGAGGGAGGGACCAGGAGCACAGAAGAGGGACCCGAGAAGAGGAGGATCTGGGCTGCTCTGTGCAAATCCACTGCAACAGAGCAGGTAACTATCACATGTTTGTTATTTTCATAAAAAAATTAAAAATACGAGACTTTACAATCACTTTAAACGTATTTGCTTAGAAAATACAGTAAAAGCAGAGCTTTGTACACTCATTTATACGCCTTTGTCATTTTCTATTGGCCAGAATATTAATTTATTCTGCCCATTAAAATGCATTAATGCACAAACACGCCTAAACGCGTCTACCGTTAAATCGCATTTATGCACGTTGGTGTATTGTTTTTCTGCCCAAACGCTCCTCTCCTGAGCGTGCTGGTGATGTTTGTTTTTTTTTCAGTGTGTAAATACTCCTCTTCTAAAATGTATGAAAACCCCTATGTGTGCATGGACACATAGGCAAACATACAAGTGTGTTTACAGGTCAAAAAAATAAACTCCAAATGCCTTTAAAAAATGATTTTGTGCATGAGGTCTAAATATAGTAGCAGCTTCCATCTTACCATAAATACCAGCACATAATACTGTGGGCACATTTAAACCTTCCCTTACCATGCACTTTTTGGCTTTCTTGATCTCTATTCCAAACATTCAGTGCATCAGGATATTACTTCTCCCCTAAGTTTCTTACAGTGTTCTGTTCTACCCTGTTCTTGCCCTTAGGTTGCTGTTTTTATGCTGCTAGCCCTTTTAATCATAGGGTCAGATATTCAATATGTGACAATGGCTATTCCATAACTTCTGAATGTTTACAAATGCCAAATGTGGGTTGTGTATTCTGAGTCATGGTTCTACTTATTTTATATGGTAAATCTTTATATTCATGTAACACAAGCTGGAAGAAATCCAAGAAGCACATGCTTATAACAGCCAGTGCAAAACTGAAAGCATCTGTCTAATATCAACCTTACCACTCCTATATCAATGTAAATCTACAATCTACAGCTGCGTCAAAGTTTCATTAGAAGTTAAGGCGACACTGAGCAAAACCAGTTCAGCATAAGACACAAATGCACTGGAGTGCAGTAAACCATAAGATGGCTTATTCTGTAGTATATTCTCATGCAATCAAAAGGGCACCGAATGGTCTATCTAGCATAAACAGTGCCTTGAAAAAGTATTCATACCCCTTTAAATGTTCCACATTTTGTCATGTTACATGAGGAAAATGATAAATGGTTTTCAACAAATACATTGAATGTGAAAGTGTGGTGTGCATTTGTATTCAGCCCCCTTTACTCTGATACCCCTAACTAAAATCTAGTGGAACCAATTGCCTTCAGAAGTCCCCTAATTAGTAAATAGAGTCCACCTGTGTGTAATTTAATCTCAGTATAAATACAGCGGTTCTGTGAAGCACTCAGAGGTTTGTTAGAGAACCTTAGTGAACAAACAGCATAATGAAGGCCAAGGAACACACCGGACAGGTCAGGGATAAAGTTGTGGAGAAGTTTAAAGCAGGGTTAGGTTAAACAAAAATATCCCAAGCTTTGAACATCTCATGGAGCACTGTTCAATCCATCCCCTGAAATGGAAAGAGTATGGCACAACTGCAAACCTACCAAGACATGGCCGTCCACCTAAACTCACAGGCCGGGCAAGGAGAGCAGAGAAGCAGCTAAGAGGCCCGTGGTAACTCTGGAGGAGCTGCAGAGATACACAGCTCAGGTGGGAGAATCTGTCCACAGGACAACTATTATGCCACGTACACATGGTCGGAATTCTCATCGGAAAAAGCTCTCATGGTTTTCCCGTCGGAATTCCGACGGAATTTCGCTTAAACTGTCTTGCCTACACACGGTCACACCCAATTCCGACGGTCTAACACAGCGGCATAAAACACGTTCGACAGCACTATAAAAGGGAAGTTTAATGCTTCCGAGCATGCGTCAAATTGTTTCCAAGCATGCGTCGGAATTTTGCGTGTCGGAATTGCATACACACGATCGGAAAATCCGATAGAAAGGTTTTCCGTCGGAAAAATTGAGAACAGGTTCTCAATTCAAAGTCCGTCGGAAATTCCGACAGAAAAAGACCGATGGGCATACACACGGTCGGAAAATCCGATGAAAAGCTCCCATCGGACTGTTTCCATCGGAAATTCCGACCGCGTGTACGCCGCATTAGACATGCACTCCACAAATCTGGCCTTTATGGAAAAGTGGCAAGAAGAAAGCCATTGTTGAAAAAAAGCCATAAGTAGTCCCATTTGCAGTTTGCGAGAAGCCATGTGGGGGACACAGCAAATATGTGGAAGAAGGTGCTCTGGTCAGATGAGATCAAAATGGTACTTTTTGGCCTAAAAGCATGAAAGCATGTGTGCGGAAAACTAACACTGCACATCACCCTTAACACACCATCCCCACCGTGAAACATGGTGGTGACAGCATCATGTTGTGGGGGTGCTTTTTTTTAGTAGGGACAGGGAAGCTGGTCAGAGGTGATGGGAAGATGGATGGGGCCAAACACAGGGCAATCTTGGAAGAAAACCTGTTAGAGTCTGCAAAAAACTTGAGACTGGGGTGGAGATTCACCTTCCAGCAGGACAACAACCCTAAACATACAGCCAGAGCTACAATGGAATGGTTTAGAGCAGGGGTGCCCAACCTTTTGAGGAGCGAGGGCCACTTTAGCGACTTGGTAACCGGTCGCGGGCCACAATGACCGTAGCGGGCGGATGGCAGGTCTGTGTCCATTCTGCATATGTAGAGCAGACATGGACACAACCCGCTCTACCCTAAGGGCCCTCTGATCTGCCCAAACAGAAGGGGACAAATCCCCTTCTGTATTTTTAAGCAGATCGGATTGCAGATAGGCGGGTGTAAGCAGACATGAGTCCGTTTACAGCACAGCGGTTTACCTGCATCACAACTGACCTTGATCTTCACTTCTTCCTTAGGATTCCTGCAGCTGGTTGCTGCTGTCCCCCAGGTGGTTATAACTGGTGGCTGCTGCTGGCTGTCCTCCAGGGCTGGTACTGCTGGCTGGTACTGCTGTTGGGTACTGCCTGCTGGTACCGCTGGCAGATACCACTGGCTGGTACTGCTGGCTGTGCTGGTGGGTACTGGTGCTGCTGGTGGGTACTGGTGCTGCTGACGGGTAATGGTACTGCTGGCTGGTACTGCTGGCTGGTACTGCTGGCTGGTACTGGTACTGCTGGTGGGTACTGGTACTGCTGGCTGGTACTGCTGGCTGATACCGCTGTTGAGTACTGCCTGCTGCTAATGCTGGCAGATACCGCTGGCTGGTACTGCTGGTTGGTACTGGTACTGCTGGCGTGTGCTGGTGGGTACTGGTGCTGCTGGTGGGTACTGGTGCTGCTGGCTGTTAATGGTACTGCTGGCTGGTACTGGTACTGCTGGTGGGTACTGGTACTGCTGGCTGGTAATGGTACTGCTGGTGGGTACTGGTACTGCTGGCTGGTACTGCTGGCTGATACCGCTGTTGAGTACTGCCTGCTGCTAATGCTGGCAGATACCGCTGGCTGGTACTGCTGGTTGGTACTGGTACTGCTGGCGGGTACTGGTACTGCTGGCGTGTGCTGGTGGGTACTGGTGCTGCTGGTGGGTACTGGTGCTGCTGGCTGGTACTGGTGGCGGGTACTGCTGGCTGGTGGCTGGTACTGGTGGCGGGTACTGGTACTGGTGACTGGTACTGCTGGCTGGTACTGCTGGCGGGTACTGGTACCTGGTACTGCTGGTGGGTACTGGTACTGGTAACTGGTACTGGTGGCTAGTACTGGTGGGTACTGGTACTGTTGGTGGGTACTGGTACTGCTGGTGGGTACTGGTGGCGGGTACTGGTACTGCTGGCGGGTACTGGTGACTGGTACTGGTGGCTAGTACTGCTGGTGGGTACTGGTACTGGTGGCGGGTACTGCTGTCTGGTACTGGTGGCAGGTACTGGTACTGCTGGTGGGTACTGCTGGTGGGTACTGGTACTGCTGGTGGGTACTGGTACTGGTGGCGGGTACTGGTACTGCTGGCGGGTACTGGTATTGCTGGCGGGTACTGGTGACTGGTACTGCTGGTGGGTACTGGTGACTGGTACTGGTGGCTTGTACTGCTGGTGGGTACTGGTACTGGTGGCGGGTACTGCTGGCTGGTACTGGTACTGCTGGCGGGTACTGATACTGCTGGCGGGTACTGATACTGCTGGCGGGTACTGATACTGCTGGCGGGTACTGGTACTGGTGACGGGTACTGCTGGTGGGTACTGGTACTGGTGGCGGGTACTGCTGGTGGGTACTGATACTGCTGGTGGGTACTGGTACTTCTGGTGGGTACTGGTACCTGGTACTGCTGGTGGGTACTGGTACTGGCACTGCTGGCTCTGGCACTGCTGGCTGTTGTCTGTGATCTCATTCTCAGGAAGCATCATGCGGCTGCAGTAGACAGCAGAGCCGATGCTTCCTGTCACAGGCGGAGTACATTTGATATCACTCCGCCTGTGAAGGAGCCGGCGCTATACAGGAAGCATCGGCTCTGCTTCCTTTAGCGGCGGCTCCGTTGTTCGCGCTAATGCTCGGAGATGGCGGGTCGGGGACCCGCGATCAGGGCTTGCCGACCCGCCATCTCGGAGCAAGACGTGGCTGGCCACCTCGGATGGCGCCGCGGGCCACCGGTTGGGCACCCATGGTTTAGAGCAAAGCATATTAACGTGTTAGAATGGCCTAGTCAAAGTCCAGACCTAAATCCAACTGAGGATCTGTGAACAGACTTGAAAATTGCTGTTCACAGATGCTCTCCATCCAATCTAACAGAGCTTGAGCTATTTTGCAAAGAACAATGGGCAAAAATATCATTCTCTAGATGCGCAAATCTGGTAGATACATCCCCAAAAACACTTGCAGCTGTAATTGCAGCAAAAGGTGGTCTACAAAGTATTTACGCAGGGGGGCTGAATACAAATACATGCCACACTTTTCACATATTTATTTGTAAAAAAAAATTAAAACCATTTATAATTTTCCACTTTGTGTTGGTCTATCACATAAAATCACAATAAAATACATTTACATTTTTTGTTGTAACATGACAAAATGTGGAAATTATCAAGGGGTATGGATACTTTTTCAAGGCACTGTAGATGTACTAATGCTTACAGATTAGTACTTGAAAAACACTTATGCAAACATGGCACAGCTAGCATAAAAATGTAATAAGAGTCAAACGTAACTTTCAGGTATATTTTGCAAAATCATAAACTATATGAAAACAAGACAATTTTAATTTCAAACCTACAGTATCTCACAAAAGTGAGTACACCCCTCAAATTTTTGTAAATATTTTATTATATCTTTTCATGTGACAACACTGAAGAAATTATTCTTTGTCCTTTTTGAGAGGACTAAATGTGAGCCTCCTGCTAACCTATTATGGGCCCTGGATTTTAAGGGGCACAGGGTTAAGGAGAACCCCAACCCCAGTCAGATTCAATGCTGTATATATGTGTATATATAATGTGTTTTGAATCATGCTGTTGGGACACACACTGTCAGATGCTAATGTCATGAACTCAAGCCACCTGTCTGTTGTGTTAATGTTTATGGTAATATGGTAATGTCTATTGAATAGTCATTCAAATGAGCTAGGAGCCTTAGAGTCTTGCCCTGAGGGGTCTTCTCTCAGTCAACTAGTCTAGGTCAATGATTAGATAATTAGCTCATGCTAATTATGTTAGGTACTAGTCACATCGGCTGCTTAAAGGGATTAGTTAATTAGTTTATGTTAAGTTGTTACAAGTGTATTGTTAGAGTAATATGAGCAGGAGGGGGATCTCCTCTTCTACTGTATATAAATGCCAGTTTTAGTTTTGTAATAAATCAGTCCATGTTGGCACTAAGCAAGTCTCGTCTCGTTTGGTGCTTGGGAGCGGTTGGAATATCTGATATCCGTATCCAGACCGGAAGGAAGTGATATATGACGAACGCACTCAAGCGGAGTGTAGGGGCGTTCCGTCACAAGTTAAATCACACTTGTTTAATAATAAAAGTAAATAGAAAAAACATAGTCAAAGTTTGGTAACAGGAATGTATAGTCAGACAAGCCAGAAAGTAAGGAAGCCAGAGATCAGCATAGTGGAACAGCAAGCAGGATCTTGAGCCAGAAGCAATGTCAGCCAAGCAAGTCTTTAACAGGACTGCAGGAGATAGTCTCTGTGATGTTGACCAAGGCGAAGGCAGAGATCATCTGGGCTGGACAGCTTAGGTAGGCAGGACTGATGAGCAGGATATCATCAACAGTTGAGTCACTGTGGAGAGATAGGAGCTGGCAATTAGCTGACAGCTGAGTGGCCAGCTCAGAGGAAGGAAGGGCTGAGCCCAGCCCTGACAGTACCCCCTCCTCAATGACCCCTCCCCATCAGGGGACCACCAGGCTCGAGGGGAAAATGTCTATGGAAATCAGGGAGGAGGACAGGGGCATGTAAGTCCGAGGATGAGACCCAAGATCGTTGCTCCGGACCGTACCCCTTCCAATACACCAGATATTGTATGTGCCCACGGAACCTACGGGAGTCAACAATGGACTGTACTTCATACCTCTCATGGTTCTTAACTTTTACAGGGTGAGGACCTGGCACCGAGGTGGTAAAGCGGTTTACAGACCAAAGGTTTTAATAAGGAGACATGAAATACATTTGAGATACGCTTATTATAAGGAAGGTCTAATGCGTAAGCCACTGGGTTAATCCTGCGAAGAATACGGAAATGCCCAATAAACCAAGGTGCGAAATTCAGAGAGGGAACGCAAAGTCGGAGGTTGCGACATGACAGCCAGACCCTGTCACCAACCTGGAAGGAAGGTTGGGGACCTGTACCTATCAGTCTGTACCTATCATTAGCATGTCGCAAGGCCTCCTGGACTTGTGTCCAAGTGGACCGAAGACCACGAAGATGCTCCTCTAACGCAGGAATAATCTGAGGAACAAATGAGTCCGGCAAAATGGAAGGTTGGAAACCATAGTTCGCCATAAACAGGGGCAATCGGGAAGCAGAATTCAAGGCACTATTGTGAGCAAACTCCGCCCACGGTAAGAGGTCTGACCAGTTGTTATGATGGTCAGAAATATAGCAATGTAGGAAATGCTCCAAGGACTGATTGGCTCGTTGTGTGGCCCCATTAGACTGCGGGTGATACGCAGAGGAGAAAGCAAGCTGAATTCCAAACTGTACACAAAAGGCTAGCCAGAAGCGGGACACAAACTGACTACCCCTGTCCGAGGCAATCACCTTGGGTAGCCCATGTAAGTGAAAGATCTCCAGAGCAAAAATGGAAGCCAGTTCCTTAGAAGGCAACTTCTTTTTTTTTTTAACAAAGGTAAGTTTATTACGACAAAAACATTCACATGTCAGTTTACAGCATAATGTACAAAGAGCATGAAATTAGCACGATTACAGAAATGTTATTTACAGGGAACTGCATTGCCAATGACTACCAAACTTTCAACCGGGTTTGTGATTATATTAGCAAATCATTATCGGGAGAACTCCCTCAACCGAACCAGTGAGTTCTAAACGGTTATAATGGAAGAGTTTTCCCCAAGGGGAAGGGAGCAGGAGGCGGGGGAGGACAGAGGAAAGGGGGAGGAGAGGGGCACGAGCAAGGCTAAACTGGATATAGATGTTATATGGAGGGGGGGAGAAGGGAGGTGGGGTGGGGAAAGAAGGGGGGACAACAGGGGGAGGGGGGAAAGAAGGGGAGTACCCCCAACCACTTACAGGTCCATGGTCTGGCCAACCCCAACAGATCAAGTGGGCAACTTCTTAACTGGGATACAATGAGACATTTTCAAGAACCGATCAACCACCATAACTGTGTTAACTGTGATAACCAGTTAAGTGTGTGAACTGTGATAACTTGTGTAACTCCACAATGAGATCCATAGACAGGTGGGTACAGGGCCTCTCTCAATTGGGTATGGGTTGTAGGAGGCCCACTGGAAGGTGTCCTGGAGTCTTACTCTTTTTTTTTTTTACTCTTTATTTTAAATTTTTTACAATACAATACATTTCATCTTTTGCACTTTCCCTTATTTTATAATCTCACATCTATCACATACATTCTCTATAATATATATTACTTAAACTTAACTTCTACTGTTTTCCTTACACTTCCCTCCACTCCCATTCTTAATCCCAAAAATCAAACAAAAAAGGAGAAAAAAAAAAAAAAAGAAAAAAAAAAGGGGGGAACCCCCCCCTTATGTCGCCCCTTCCCCCCCACACCCCCCCATCCCCCCCTATATAGAAAATAGGGTGCCCATATGTCCCCGTGCTCTTCCTCCTGTTCCTTCATTGCCATTGTCAGATTTTCCATTTGTTGGATTTCCCCCACTCTGGCCCACCATTGGGCCCTCGTGGGCGTTACATCTTTTTTCCACAGAGCCGGAATACAGGCTCTCGCCGCCGTGAGAAGGTGTTTTATTAGTGATTTTTTATATTTTTCCACCGACATAGGGACAACATTTAACAGAAATGCAGCCGGTTCCTCTCCAAGAGGAACCCCTGTAATTTCCTTTACTGCTTCCTCAATCATTTTCCAGTATTCTCTAATTTTATCGCATTCCCAAAAAATGTGCAGCATTGTACCTTCCGATTTCCCACATCGCCAACATGTATTTGGTATTTGCGGGAATATGCCATGTAGCATACTTGGAGTCCTGTACCACCGGGTAAGAATCTTATATCCCCCCTCCTGATATCTACTTGCTATTGATGTTTTATGGACGGATCTCAATATTTTTTCTTTTTGTTTTGGGGAGAACGTAACCTTCAGATCTTCTTCCCAGGCGCTTAAGTAACCCAGATTTTCAGGGGCTTCGGATCTTATAATCATTTCGTAGAAGTGTGACAGAGGGTGTCTCAGATTCTCGCCATCCAAGCATAACTGCTCAAACTCCGACATCCCCCTAATTTCTGGGTACTCTCTGCCTTTGGAATGGATATATGCACCCAACTGCATAGCTCTAAGATAGTCTAGTTCTGGGGTAAATTCGCTTTCTATCTCCCTTCTTTTCATTAGTCTTCCCTCTTTTGAGAAATGTATGATCCTATTTTTCCCCCTATTTCTCAGGCCGAGAAATTTATGATCTAGTAAGCCAGGCTTAAAATCGTATGTGCCTAATATAGGTAGCATGGGACTTGGTTCACTTGATATCTTATTTTTATTGAAAATTTTTTTACTTATATTTAAAGTTGCCCCTATCAATGGGTGTTTTTTAACCCCCTTTGGGATATCCTTTCCAGCCATCCATGCCAACCCCTCCAAGGGGGCTTTACTCATTGTTTGTTCCATGAGTACCCATGGCTTCTTTTTTTTTAGCACACCACTCCTTTATTCTGACTAGGTGTGAGGCCTCCTGATATTTACCTGGGTCTGGAAATCCTATGCCTCCTTTTTCTTTAGGGAGGGTCAAAATCGATCTCCGTAGTCTAGCCGGCTTTCCAGCCCATATAAAACTCAGGAAACCCGATCGGAGTTCTTTCATAAAACTTTGAGGGATTTTTACTGGCAAAGTTTGAAGTATGTATAACAGCCGTGGCATTACATTCATTTTTATTATATTCGTCCTCCCGAACCAGGTGAAAATTTCTTTGTCCCATCTTTTCAGGTCAGTCTTTATTTGTTTTAACATTGGGGCATAGTTTAGTTCAAACACCCTGCTTAACACTTTGGGTATTCTAGTCCCCAAGTAGTCTATATGTGAGTCTGTCCATCTAAATTTAAATTGGGAAGTTATCTGGCGGGTCAAAGATTCGCTCATCTCCAGTCCCATAGCTTCTGACTTGCTGTAGTTCACTTTGAAGTTGGCTATATCCCCAAATTTCTGTAGCTTCCCCAGGAGGGGTGGCAGGGATATGGCTGGAAAGGATATAAAAAAGATCAGGTCGTCTGCAAATGCTGCTAATTTATGTTCCTCAGATTCAGTTTTTATGCCTCTAATGTCCCGGTTCATTCTTATTTTTCTTAAAAATGGTTCCATTGTAAGAATGAAAATAATGGGCGAAAGTGGGCATCCCTGACGTGTTCCATTGTAGATTCGAAAAGGTTCCGAAAGTCTTTCATTTACCTTCACCCTGGCAGTCGGCACTGAGTATAGGTTTTGGAGCCATCCCAGCATTCCTTCCCCTAGGCCAATGTGTTGGAGCGTGGTTCTCAGATACAGCCAGTCCACCCTATCAAACGCTTTTTCTGCGTCGGCTGATATTATGGTTAGGGGTTTATGCTGGCTTTCTGACCAATATATTGCGTTTATTGCTCTCTGTGTGTTCTCCCTACCTTCCCTCCCTGGGGTAAACCCTACTTGGTCGGGGTGAATCAATGCCGGTATATGTTCAATCAGTCTGTTAGCTAGTATTTTAGAAAAAAATTTTAAGTCCACATTTAATAATGATATTGGTCGGTAGCTGGAACACTGGGATGGGTCTTTTCCCTCTTTTGGAATAACAACAATGTGTGCTAACAATATCTCTTCGGATAATTTCTGTCCTTCCTGGATTGAGTTAAATACTGCTAAAAACCTTGACACCAATTTCTCTTCGAATGTTTTATAGTAGGACAGGGGGTACCCATCAGGACCTGGCGCTTTGCCTACGGGTAGGGAGTTCAAGACTTTCTTAAACTCCGCAGCCGTTATTGGCTTGTCCAGGTTCTGTATGGCTTCTTCTGTTATTTTGGGCATTTCCGAAAGACGTATGTATTCTCTGGCTGCCTCCTCCTTCTTTTTATTTTTGCCTACACTGCCTTCACCCTCGAGTTGATAGAGGCCCTCATAGTATTTCTTAAATGCCTGAGCTATTTTCTCTGAGGAGTTTACTATCTCTCCTCCTTGCGTTTTGATGCCTCTTATTTGTCCCTTTGTATTGGTTTGTTTTAACGCTTTTGCTAACATCCTACTCGGCTTATTCCCGTACTCGTACAGTGTTTGTTTATTCCGCTTTATCTTTGCTTTGGCTTGTTCAATGAGCAGGGCGTTTAAGTCGCCCCTTAGACTATTTAATTTCTCTTCTATGTTTAGCGCCTGAGATTTTTTATGTACCATTTCTGCTTCTCTGATATCTTTGAGTAGGGCTTCTATTTGTCCGTTCAACTTCTTTTTCCTATGAGATCCTAAGGAGATAAAAATTCCTCTCATCACGCATTTATGCGTCTCCCAGACGCCGAGTGGTGTTATTTCTTCCGTCTCGTTAATTTGGAAGAAAGAGTCCATTTCGCCTTCTAGTATTTTTTTGTACTCTCTATCCTTCAAAAGTGATTCATTCATTTTCCACTGATATTCACGATATTCTACTTCCCCTAAATCCATTTCACAGCTGGTGGGTGCGTGGTCGGACAGTGTGAATGAGCCTATATCAGCCTTTATCAAATATGTCAATCCTATCTGCGAAACCAACATGTAATCAATACGGGTATATGTCTTATATTTCGCAGAAAAAAATGTATAGTCTCTTTCTTGAGTATGCAGTGTCCTCCATACATCCACCAGTTGCATATCGTTGAATAACAGTTTTTTAATTTTCCTTATTTTAGTGTATGTCAGATGGGAGGCACCTCTTGAAGTGTCGATAAGGGGGTCCAAAGCTACATTTAAGTCTCCACCCATGATTATCAGACCTTCCCTGTGTTTCTGTATCTCCTGAATACTGGACTCTAGATAATTAGTCTGATCAGTGTTTGGGAGGTACACGTTAACCAGTGTAATCTTTTGCTGTCCTATTAGGCCCTTCACAATTAAGAGACGGCCCACCTTGTCCTTTATAACTTTTACTTCTTTCCATGGGATCTGTTTGGATACCAAAATGGCCACTCCATTTGATTTAAAATTCTGGGAGAGCCCATGGTATACACTGGTAAATTCGCAGTCTCCTAAATTCGGTACTTTATTGCCACTAAAATGTGTTTCCTGTAGGAAAACTATATGCGTTTTTAATCTTCTCAGTTCGGCGAGGAGTCTGATCCGTTTTTCCGGGATATTTAATCCCTTAACGTTGTAGGAGTTAAACTTTATTCTAGTCATTTTAAAACTTTACTAGGAGGGGAAAATGGGGACCCCGGGGGGCGAGGGGGGGGGGGGGGGCGAGAGGGCAGAAAAAAAAAAAAAAAAAAATCCGTTGGTCTTAGGGGAAAGCAACCCTGATGCGGCCTTCCTATGTCAGCGAGCGCCCCTTTACGGATAATAAAAAAAAAAAAAAAAAAGGAAAAATACAAGAAGTACAACAAAAACAATAAAAAAAAAATAAAAAAAAAAAGGACAAAAAAAAAATAAATAAATAAATAAAGGGGGGAAAAAAAAAAAATAAGACCCCCGTGCTCCCCCCTTCCTTCTCCCTCTTAGTCGTCCCCGACTTATCCTCTACTCAGAGGAGGAACGACCAATATGGGGGAGTGTCCCCGAGCACATCAGGAGCTCAGAGTAAGCCCCAGCGGCTGCACATTTCTTTAGTCTGCATATTTTATAGATCCCTCTAATTGTTTACATTGACATTCATTTTTTCGCCTTTTAGGCCGCACCTCATGTATTTTCAATTATACGTCCCGCAATTAATATTCATTTCGGTCTACTTAGCACATTTCTTACATTCCTATGTTCCCTATTAATTTCCTTCTCCTGCAGTATTATCAAATATATACTATTTACATCATCATTACATCATCATCATATCACATCATATCATCCCCGCATCCCAACTCCTTCCCTTCTCTTCCACCCCTTTCCATAGCCTCTCTTAGTTCCCCCGTATGGTACCCCTCTGTTTTGCCCCTCCCTACTTTGCACCCCCCGCCTCCCATCTCCATGTGGTCTGGTCTAACCTAATTGAGTCTTACCCTTTCCTCCCTCTCCCTCCTCTCCTCGCCCCACCCCACCTCCCCCCCTCCCCCCTCCACCCATATCCTCCCCCCCTTTTAATTGCATGCCTTGTGTCCTTGTGTCTTAGATCCCTATTGTCTGAGTGATTATGGGGTCCTACCCGTGTAATGTGAGGGAAAAAAAAAAAAGAAAAATGTAAAGTGTGTATACCTGTTATATATCTAATGTGTATGTGATTGGATATGTTATAATAAGTGTTCTGTGTACTGTTCTGTGTGCATGCTGTGTATAACATATAACTAAATATTTGTTTCCTCTTGAAACCCTCATTCCCTTCTTTTTAAGTTCCCTGCCCCCCTTCCCTCTTGATCATTCCCCTAGTGAAAAAAAGTGAGAAATACCTATGAAGTGCCCATCCCCTACAGCCCAACCCCCTACTACTCCCCCGTGTGTGCCCTAATGATGGAATAAAAAGAATAAAAAAAAACACAAATAATTACGTGTAAAAAAAAAAAAAAAAAAAAAAACCCACTCCACTCCAAATTCACATTTCTCATACCCCAAAAAAAATAAAAAAATAAAAATAAATAAAAAAAAAAGGGGGGGGGGAGGGCAAGGTCTCTGTTAGCGGTAGGCCTCAGCCCCTCAAGGTTCAGTCGATGGTTTTCATTTTTCCAGTTAATCAAAGTATCTTTCTTCAATCATCCTGTGAAGTCGGAGGCTCTGGGCGGGGGGGGGGGGCACAGAGGGGGGCGGCGTGGCAAGAGAACCAAAAAATGAAGAAAAAAAAAAAAATAGGAACAAAGAAATATGGATGCAGGGAGATTGCCTGTAATGAAAAAGGTCCGTACTGTAACTGCACTTTCTCCCCCTTTTTTATTTCTTCCTTTATTTCACCCCTTTACCAGATCAGAATTTATAGAGTCGTAATAGTCTCGTACTGTTTGGCCTATTTAGCTCCTCTTTGTTGATCTTCTGCTCTCGGGGTTCCCCCCCCCCACCGGGCACCATCGGGATATCAATCCAGTCAGGTATTTCCAATTTCTCCGTACCCAGAAATTCAAAAAGGTCAGGCAATTGCTTTGGATTGCGTAGGGTGAAACCTTGTTCTCCCTTTCTTATAAATAAGGATAGTGGGTACCCCCACCTGTAGGTAGCTTCTTTTGATCGAATTAATTCTAACAAAGGCTTCAGTATTCGCCTCCTACGTTTTGTCTGCCAGCAGATGTCGGGGTACACTTGAATCTCATAATCTGCGTGTAACAACACCCCCTTCACCCATGATGCCCTCATTATGTCCTCTTTTATTTTGAAAAAATGAACACGGCAAAGCACATCCCTGGGGTCTACCCGTTCCCGGTTCTGAACAGCAGGACTCCTGTGAATTCGATCCAGTTCTATATGAGTCTCTGGGGGTTTTTCTAAATATGAGTTAAGAATTGAAGTTACCTCCTTCCTTAAGTCAGGTGTCTTAATTGCCTCCGGGATCCCTTTGATCCGTATATTATTTCTTCTATTTCTATTTTCGGATTCTTCAGCCTGCAATTGTAGCTCTATCAGCTTTTGATGCTGTGCAGTACACTTAGTTTCGAGTATATCTAGACGCTTATCTGTTGTATTTTGTGTGGCCTCACACCTGGATAATCTCGTATCTACTGCTTCAAATTTAGCACATATCTCGCTCAGTTCCGCTTTGACAGTAGATTTTAGGTCATTCATCAATGCTAAGATATCCTCTTTGGAGGGGAGTGCCTGTATGAGCTGTCTGATATCCGGTTCTTTTACGTACACCTGTCCCCTTGTCGCAAAGCGACCTACCACACCTTCCGGTGAATTTGCTGTCTGAGGGGTCTGAGGGGTTATTGGTAGGCTTATTTCTACCTCTTCAGCAAGCTCGGCCCGGATGCTCCCATCCAAGATGATAGCCATATTACTAGCCAGTTCTTCTTCAACTGTCGGTTGTGGGTGTGCTATGGTAGTAGGATTCGCTAACGGACCACCGTCTCTCCTCGTGAGGAATCTGGTGATATATGAGTGGGTCGGTGGGCTGTCCCCTCTGCCGGAGCCCCTTCTTTTAGGCATGGGATCTACCTACACACCCTTGACACCCTTGACCCTTTATCCCGCGTTAGCACCACGCTTTCTGTTTTTACAACTTGGTTGGCTTAATATGTCCTTTCCACAGATTCGCAGTGTAGGTTATTGCCCCCTCAGTTATCCGGGTCGGCTCAACCTACACATTCATAAGCCTTAGTTTTAGCAGCCTCCGTTTGTTATACTCGTCCAGGAGCGAGGGAAAGGGAAAAAGACACCATATAAAGGTAGGGTGTAAGGGTGTGCGGCTCTCTAGGGGAGTATTTCTCTTCTTGGTGTGTAACACCGTATATAACAGCGCTTCTACTAGCCCCAGCGCCCTACAGCGTTATAGAGCATCGCCTCAAACACCTCCAACGTATTGCCACAGACAGAGAGAAACAGGGCACCTTCAGCCAGAACAGTTCATTAGTTCATAGAATCACCATAAGAAAAAAAAAAGAGTGCGCTTGCACAGGTTTCACAGCAGTAGCAGCCACAGCACAAGTAGACACAAGCTTTCCTGGTTTCTTACCCCTCTCCTATGCGCTCCTACGATCGTCCACCAGCGTCGCCTCGGGAGTCTGCATTCTGCTGTAGCGTGTGTGGGTATCGCTTGATCCGCTTGCAGCGCTCGGTTTCTCCCTGATGAATAGGGGGAGAGGGGGATTCTTTGTGCCGACTCTACTGCTGTGGTGTTCGTTGTAGCGTCGCTAATGTTATCAGCTCTGGGTAGGGAATAACAGGCATTCCTCCGGGTCTCCGCTCTCCCAGTCCCGGCTCTCCTCGCTCAGCGTCAGTTAAACACAGTGCCTCTCACACACCTCGGCAGGCTATAACGTCCGGGCTCTTTTCCATATGTGCAGCCGCTGCTAACCCTCACTCCTCACTCCGACATGGTCAGAGCACACGCCCTGGAGTCTTACTCTGAGCATACATGGAACCAGTCTAGGCCACCAGAATTGTTGAGAAATGGCCCAAAAGAGTTGATTCTTCCCAGGGTGGCCAGCAGCCCTTGGAGAATGGTAAGACTGGAGCACGGTGGTACGGAGACTCTCTGGGACAAAGCAGCAGTCACAAGGTTTCTCAGGAGGAATTGAGAAGTGAGACTGGTGCGAACCGTAGCCAGAATACGATCAGGAGGAATCACAGGAACCGCAACCGACTCCATCTTGGAAGTGGAAAATTGTTGTGACAAAGCGTCAGCCCTTACATTCTTAGAAACCGGGTAAGAACGAGACAATGTAATTGAAACTTGACAAGAAAAGAGCCCATCGCACCCTTCTGGGAGAGAGGCGTTTAGCCTCAGACAAGAATGTGAGATTCTTATGATCAGTAAGAATGAGAACCAGCACAGTGGTACTTTCGAGGAGATGTTTCCATTCTTTCAGGGCTAAAATGATCGCTAAAAGCTCTCTGTCACCAATCTCTTAATTGCACTCCTCAGGTGACAATTTCTTGGAAAAGTAGCTACAAGGATGCATAGCGCT
This sequence comes from Lithobates sylvaticus, assembly GCA_028564925.1. NCBI lineage: Eukaryota > Metazoa > Chordata > Amphibia > Anura > Ranidae > Lithobates > Lithobates sylvaticus. The sequence goes on along the minus strand of CM053026.1, from coordinate 488,956,409 downwards.
CTCAGAGGTAGGAAGTTGAGACAGAAGGGCACTAACTCCAGTTTTAGAAGCATCAACCTCAAGGTCACTATAGGACTGCTGAACGTTTCTCTCCATCGAAAAACCAGCAGTGGAAATTACAGGAATTTAACCTGTTCACAATGGAATTCGCACTTCTACAATTTACAATAGAGATTGTTCTCTCTTAGTTTCTGAAGCACACGACAGACATCTGTGTGGTGGCTCTCCAGGGACTTGAAAAAAATGAGGATATCGTTGAGATAAACCACCACACATAACTGCAACAAATCTCGGAGGATATCGTTAATAAATTCCTGGAAAACTGCCGGGGTGTTACAAAGGCCAAAAGGCATTACAAGGTACTCATAATGGCCTGTTCTGGTATTAAACACAGTTTTTCACTCGTCGCCCTCCTTAATCCTCACGAGATTGTATGCCCCTCTCAAATCAAGCTTCGTGAAAAGAAAACCGTTGCTTCCTTGAGGCGATCAAATAACTCCGAAATCAACGGCATTGGATAGGAATTCTAAATCGTGAAACGATTGAGACCCCTATAGTCAATACAAGGTCTCACTTCACCACTCTTCTTCTTCACAAAGAAGAAACCAGCACCAGCAGGAGACGAGGATTTGCGGATGAAACCATGAGAAAGTCGTCTGCAACATACTTCTCCATGGCCTTATCCTCCAAGACCGACAAAGGGTAAACCCGGCCACAAGGGGGTATGGCACCAGGTTGAAGGTCAATTTCGCAATCATAAGGCCGGTGTGGAGGCAAATTACCGGCTTGACAGGACCTTGGCTACCTTCTGGAAGCATGTCTTACTGCATTGTGGTGACCAGGAGAGAACATCAGCATGGAGCCAATTAAAAGAGGGGTTGTGCCTCTGTAACCAAGGATAACCAATAACCAGTGGAAACTTAGGTGAGGAAATAACTTGGAATTGGATTATCTCATGGTGAAGAGCCCCTACGGCCATGGACAATGGAACAGTCTCATGAGACACATGGGCAGGCTGTAGAGGTCACCCGTCAAGAGCCTCACTGGTGGGTGGAGTGTCACACAGCTGCAGCGTAATCGAGTGCTTTGATACAAAGGCAGCATCAATGAACAGGCCTGCAGCCCCAGAGTCGATTAGAGCCTGTATCTTGATGGACGACTCAGCCCAAGAAAGGGTAACTGAAACCAGGGGCTTAGACTTCAAAAAGTGACCTGCCTGGCCACAATAAAGGCACAAATCTCTCCCTCCTCTTAAGGGTTCTCTCATCCACAGAGAGACATGTGAAGCCCAAGTGCATGGGCTCACCTTCACTGACCGACACTCCATCAGAGCAAAGCTCGGAGACAAATGTACAAAAGGCTTCCGCAAGCGCTCCTTGAAAGAGTCTTTATCTGAGTCTGGAGTCAATGAGGATGGCAAACGTGATCTATTTCTCCAGCTCAGTGGGTATATCTTGGGCTGCTATCTCATCCTTGATGGTATCCGAGAGACCATGAGAAAAAGCAGCCACAAGGGCCTCATTGTTCTGAGCAACCTCTGCTGCCAGAGTAGGGAATTCAATGGCATAATCGGCAACTGTTCTCATACTCTGAGAGTACATGAGGCACTTGGCAGCAGAAGCGGAGCATGCGGGAACCCTTTCAAAAGAAGCCACAAACTCAGGGTAACTCAAGACAACAGGTTTTTGCGTCTCCCATAGAGGGTTTGCCCAGGCCAAGGCTCTCTCAGAAAGCAAAGATATCACGAAACCTACTTTGCTTCTGTCCGTGGGAAACGCCTGGGGCAGCATCTCAAAGTATATCTCAACCTGGTTGAGAAACCCTCTGCATTGGACTGGATTGCCCCAAATTGCTGGGAAAGCGGAGCGGAACCAGACATACCTCTTTAAAGAGGTAATACTAGAGGTGGGTGCCTGCACAGAGACTGGAGCTGCAGCAGGGACGGCCTGCAACACAGGTTGTACTGGAGCAGCCACAGTGGGAGATTCCAGGTGAGTCGTGCGACTCAGGAGCGTTTGTAATGCCATGGCAAACTGATCCATGTGGTGATCTTGCTCATCCAATCTGGAAAAAATATTACCAACAAGTGGATTGACTGCATCTTCTGAATTCATGGCCTTCGCCTACTGTCAGAAACCATGAATCAGACCGAGACAGAAGTACAGTTAAATTACATTTGTTTAATAATAACAGAACAAACATAGTCAAAACATAGAAAGTATAAAACAATGAATATTTTACAATACACATCCTAGTGATTAGTGCCATATACATCAATGTGTTTGTGACATACAAAATCAAGATACAACAAAATTATATATAATATAATAAGCACAAATCTGTAAAGTTATTGGTGCTTCTATAAAAAAGTGCAGTGGTGCTCCAAAACTTTGCAAAATGTGAGGCGACTTCCCCCCACTCACCAGAAACAATAGACCCTCAGCTTCGCAGTCTGGGATCAAAAAGGGCAGTGATCTATTGATCTGGGGATATGTAGAATGGTTCCTCAAAAAACTCTTCCAAGAGGGTGCTATACCACAGAAAGGATATGCCACAAGGATATTTGGCAAAGACAGACGCATTTCACCACTCCTCCAGGGCGTCAAAGGTATTTTGATGACACCCTGGAGGAGGGGCAAAATGCATCAACGTACTTCCGGTTTATGCTAACCATTGACGCAATTTCAACCTCCGTGGAACGCACACAATACAGAGGAGAACTCGGATGTTTTTTACTGATGCCTGTCTTTGCCAGGCTGACCCCCCAACCCTTCAACCTCTGCAGCAATGCTGGCAGCACTCATACGTCTATTTCCCAAAGACAACCTTATGACGCTGACCACGTGCACTCAACTTCTTTGATCGACCATGGCAAGGCCTGTTCTGAGTGGAACATGTCCTGTTAAACCGCTGTATGGTCTTGGCCACCAAATGCAGCCTGTGTCCCACCAAATGCATCCTGTGTCCCACCAAATGCATCCAGCCTGTGTCCCACCAAATGCAGCCAGCCTGTGCCCACCAAATGCAGCCAGTCTGTGCCAACCAAATGCAGCCAGTCTGTGTCCACCAAATGCAGCCTGTGTCCCACCAAATGCAGCCAGCCTGTGTCCACCAAATGCAGCCTGTGTCTCACCAAATGCAGCCTGTGTCCCACCAAATGCAGCCAGCCTGTGTCCCACCAAATGCAGCCTGTGTCCCACCAAATGCAGCCAGCCTGTGCCCACCAAATGCAGCCTGTGTTACACCAAATGCAGCCAGCCTGTGTCCACCAAATGCAGCCAGCCTGTGTCCACCAAATGCAGCCAGCCTGTGTCCACCAAATGCAGCCAGCCTGTGTCCACCAAATGCAGCCTGTGTCCCACCAAATGGAGCCAGTCTGTGTCCACCAAATGCAGCCTTGCCTGTGTCACATTCTCCGTGGGAGCAGCACAGCGGTATTTACCTTGCTGTGTGTTGTCCTCTCCTACTGTGTGGGCACTTGCAGCAGCGATAGAGGAGTCCGCTCCTCTCATACTTCCTGTTTTCTCTCTCCTGGGCGCAATGGGAGAGAGAAAACAGGAAGTGACATCAAACTGAGATGTCAATCAAACTGCCCGGCCATAGTAATAGATACTACAAGCGCCGGGCGGAAGCTACTCTGTGCTTCGGAAAGCGCCGCAAAGGCGGGATAAACGCCCGCAAATGAAGTGCCACGTCTGCAATCTTGCGATTCCGATCTTCCCATAAGTGCACTGTGTCTGGCGTCCGAACACAGTGCACTTAACCGGTGCATGCCGATGTACATCGGCAGAATGGCACGCCGGGAGCTCCGTGAGTCGGGTCGTGGGTCTTGCGGACTCGATGTCCGCGGGGATACCCGCGTTCATCTCACGGAGTGTAAGAACGGGGAGATGCTAATGAATCCATGCTGATTACTGATAATGATACCGTTCTCATTACTAAAATCTTGTATGTAGTCCCTTATCATCCCCTCCAAGAGTTTACATACTATTAATGTTAGGCTAACTGGTCTGTAATTCCCAGGGATGTATTTTGGGCCCTTTTTAAATATTGGTGCTACATTGGCTTTTCTCCAATCAGCTGGTACCATTCCAGTCAGTAGACTGTCAGTAAAAATTGTGTTGGAACACACGCTGCGTGGGATAATGGACAGGACACTTGAGGCAGAACAGAGGCAGGAAGAGGAGGACTTCCTTACCTCTAGAGGCCCCCTTTATCCAGACAGTGTTCTTGCTGGCCTGCTGATCACACAGGAAGAGGACGAGGAGGAGGATTGTGTCAGCATGGAGGTGGAGCCTGGCACTCAGCAGCAGTCTTTTAGGGATCATTCACAGTCCCAAGAAATGCGTGGACTTGTACATGGCTGGCAGGAGGTGGGGTCAGATCATGTCATCCTTAGTGACCCAGAGGACTCAGGACCGAATTCCTCAGCTAACCTAGAGTGCATGGCCTCCCTGATTCTGCAAAGCCTGTGGAAGGATCCTCTTTTTCGTCGGATCAAGGAGGGGGATCAGTACTGGCTGGCAACCCCCATTGATCCACGTTACAAGTGTAAGGTTGCGGACCTTATCTTGCCATCGCAGAGGGAGCAGAGGATGAAACATCTTCGGGAGGCCTTGCAGAAAGGTCTGTGCAACGCGTTCCCAGAGACTGGGAGGTTCCAAATTCCTGGTCCTGGACAACGTGTTGCTGAGGCTTCGGTCAGTCACAGAAGGAGCGGTGGAGAAGGTGGCTGTCTGACCAATGCGTTCAGACAATTTTTTAGTCCGCAGCCCCAAGTTATTATCGGTTCCAGCAACCATCGCCAGCGTCTGATTTACATGGTCCAGGAATACCTAGGGGCAAGGTCAGACTTGGACACCTTTCCCACTGAAAATCTTCTGGGTTACTGGGTCTTGAGGATGGATCACTGGCCAGAGCTTGCACAGTATGCAATTGAGCTACTGGCCTGTCCTGCATCCAGCGTTCTTTCGGAACGCACATTCAGTGCTGCTTTGTAACCGATCACAGGGTGCGCCTGTCCACCGACTCGGTTGATCGACTGACCTTCATAAAAATGATCAGTCTTGGATCACCACCAGCCACCAAGCACCTGATGCTGATGTAACTAATTTTTTTTTAAATGTCAGATCCCTTCAAGACCGCCTATGCTGATGCTGAGTGACTATCCTGTTATGCTGAGTGACTATTCTATTCCTCCTCAATGATCATGCTGATAGCTTGTAAGAACATTTTTGGTTCTGGGCGCCGGCACCAGTGGCTAAGGCCCAATTGATCCAATATTTTGCAGGAGGGTTCGTTGCTGCGCTCAACTACAATATTTGTGAGTGGTTGCAGTCTTGTGGCACCAGCACCAGTGCCTAAGGCCCAATTTTTTAGCCCCTGTTTAACAAGGGGGTGTAATTACAATTCTTGATGCAATACTTTGCAGCAGGGCTCATTCCTGCGCTCCAACTAGAGTATCTGTGAGGGGTTGCAGTGTTGTGGCACCAGCACCAGTGCCTAAGGCCCAATTTTTCAGCCCTTGTTTAACAGGGGCGTGTAATTACAATTTTTGATGCAATACTTTGCAGCAGGGCTCATTCCTGCACTCCAACTAGAGTTTCTGTGAGGTGTTGCAGTGTTGTGGCACCAGTGCCTAAGGCCCAATTTTTCTGCCCCTGTTCAACAGGTGCATGTAATTACAATTCTTGATAAAATATTTCACAGCAGGGCCCGTTCCAGCGCCCACCAAGAGTAACTGTGAGGACTTACAGTGTTGTGGAACAGCACCACCACCACCACCAAAGGCCTAATTTTTCTACTACTGTTCAACAATGGCATGTAATTACAATTCTTGATATAATAGTTCACCTCAGGGCGTTCCAGCGCCCACCAAGAGTCACTTTGAGGGGTTACAGTGTTGTGGCAACACCAACACCTTAGGCCCAAATTTCTGCAGAGCATATAGGGCAGGCCCCTACTTTCAAACATTCAACTTACAAATGTCTCCTACTTGCAAACGGAAGGAGACAACAGGAAGTGAGATGAAATCTACCCCTAGGAAGGAAAATTCTCTCCTGTAAGAGTTGATATGGGAAAAACGTGTCTCCTCTCTAGTGTCCCCTGATGCTTTATGCCAATCCTTGTTTTACTAAAAACCCCAAATTTTCAAAAAACATTTGTCATTGGGACAGAAAGTCTGGTGAGATCTTCTGAAGAGGTGCATAGACAGCAAAAAAAATGTTACAGGGGTGATAACCCTTCCCTATGTTTTCCAAAAAGCTTAAAAATAGATTTTTGGACTGGAGCTACACTTTAAAAATATCCAAGTTCAAAATTACAAACAGATTCTACTTAACAACAAACCTACAGTCCCTGTCTTGTTTGCACCGCCTGTATACGCTGTTCAGAGTATAAAGGGCCTGGGGGCCCCACACCTTTCCTTTTTTAAATTTGGGTACGGGGTTCCCCTTAATATCCATACAAGACCCAAAGGGGCTGGTAATGGGCAAGGGGGGGTACCCATGCCATTTTTCTTAATGATTTTCATTGATATTGCCGCAAGCAGTTTGAAACTACTATTTTTCCGTTAGACATGTCATTTTATGCAGGGACTGTTCTAAACACAGGAAACACGAGCTACTTCACAGGCATACTATAGACACCCCCCAGGCACGATATTTAAATGAATAATTCACTTTTTTTTTTTCACTTTAAGCGTCATTAAAATCAGTGCTCCCAAAAAACGTCAGTTTTTAAAACTTTTTTTGCATTGATACATGTTCCCTGGGGCAGGATCCGGGTCCCCAAACCCTTTTTAGGACAACAACTTGCATATTAGCCTTTAAAATTAGCACTTTTGATTTCGAACGTTCGAGTCCCATAGACTTTAATGGGGTTCTAAACAGTGATGTAAGTAACTGAGTTAAAATAAACTGAGTTACGTAACTCAGTTACTTTAGAGCAGGGGTCTCAAACTGGTGGCCCTCCAGCTGTTGCGAAACTACAAGTACCATCATGCTTCTGCCTGTGGGAGTCATGCATGTAACTGTCAGCCTTGCAATGCCTCATGGGACTTGTAGTTTCGCAACAGCTGGAGGGCCGCCAGTTTGAGACACCTGCTTTAGAGGGTAACTAGTAATCTAACTGATTACTTTTCCCCTCATGGTAACTCAGTTCCCATTACTTTGGCTTAGTTACCCCAATTACATCTACCGTCACTAGATGGCAGTAGTGTACTTCCGGTGTCCTGCCAAAAAAGTTCCCCCGCCGGATAAGGACCCCCCCTGTACTGCGCAGGCGCAGCGCTTGCGCAGTACGAAGGACTACGGAGCTTCCGAAAATTGCCGAACCTAAACAGCTCTGAGTGAACTCTACACAGCGCAGGCGCAGTTAACATGTAATTGTACGAGGCGATGCCGTACGCTCCTGATGCTCGTGCTACTCTGCAAGGGGCGTCTAAAGCCCCATACACACGCGCGGACAATCCGTGGACCAGGTCCGTCGGACCATGTCCGTCATACTTTGTCTGATGTTGGTTTTGCGTACACACGATCGGACAAAGTTGTCGGAAAATCCGATCATTCTGAACGTGGTGACGTTTGTTGCCTACGACGGGACTACGTAGAGGCTAGTAGCCAATAGCTTTGGTCTTGTAATGTGATCTGAGCATGCGTAGCACTTTGTCCGGTCGGACAAGCGTACACACGCTCGGATTTGGTGTGATCGGACCGGGTTGAAGGGAAATCTTTCCAGCAGGAGATAAGACTTTGTCCGACGGACAAACCGACGAACACTGTCCGATGGTGCATACACACGGTCTGATTTTTCAACAACCTTGTCCGATCGGACCAAATTGATGAAAAAGTCCGACCGTGTGTATGGGGCTTAACGTGTAACTAAGGGGCGAGTCTAGTATTACTGTAACCAAGGGGCGCATTTATTATTATTGTTATATATCGAGCTCTGCCCATTAATTTAACATTCACCCTCTTCTGTAGAAATCCGGCCCTTACACGATATAATAATAATAGACCCGCCCCTTGCTTACACGCTATAACAGAACTGCCCCTTGGTTAGAGTAATAATAGAGCAGCTCCTTGGTTACACAATATATAACAATAATAAATGCGCCCCTTGTTTACAGTAATACTAGACCCCGCCCCTTAGTTACACGTATAGAATATTTAAAAAAAAAAGTCAGTTACTTTGCTGAGTAACTAATTACTTTTCCAATGTAGTAACTGAGTTACTAACGCAATTACTTTTTGTAAGTAACTTAACTAATTACTTAAAGTAAGATGACCAACACTGGTTCTAAAGTTCGTGCTAATTTTTGGTCCGTTCGCAGGTTCTGGTGTGAACCGAACCGGGGGGTGTTCGGCTCATCCCTACTCTTCACCATGAGATAATCCATTTCCAAGTTATTTCCTCACCTAAGTTTCCGCTGGTTATTGGTTATCCTTCATTACAGAGGCACAACCCCTATTTTGATTGGCTTTGTGCTGAGGTTCTCTCCTGGTCGCCACAATACAGCAAGACATGTTTCCAGAATGTGGCTAAGGTCCTATGCACCTCTTCACTCTCCTCCCTGATGGAGGAGTACCCCGATTTTAGCGATGTCTTTGACAAAGGTCAAGCCGGTAGTTTTCCTCCACACTGGTCATATGATTGCGCAATTGACCTTCAACCTGGTGGCATGCCCCCTCATGGCCGGGTTTACCCTTTGTCGGTCTCAGAGGAGAAGGCCATGGAGAAGTATGTTGCAGACGCACTTTTGAGGATTAATCCGCAAGTCCTTGTCTCCTGCTGGTTTCTTCTTTGTGAATAAGAAGAGTGGTGAACTGAGACCTTGTATTGATTATAGGGGATTATAACTATGGTTTCCAACCTTCCACATTGCCTGACTCATTTGTTCCGCAGGGATGCTCTGCGAAGCAAATGAGCATCTTCGTGGTTTTTGTTCCACTTGGGCACAAGTCCAATGATGGGTACAGACTCCATGCTGACCGCAGACGCCTGCCTGCGCCTTTCTACCAGGTTGGGGACAGGGTCTGGCTGTCATCTCGCGACCTCCGACTCTGTGTTTCCTCACTGAAGTTGGCACCTTGGTTTATTGGGCCGTTCCGCATTCTCTGCAGGATTAACCCAGTGGTTTACTCTTTAGACCTTCCTTCTTAGCCCCCATACACACGGTCGGAAATTCCGACCACAAAATCCGTCTGTTTTTTTCTGACAGATTTTGTCTGACACTGGTGTTGCATACACACGGTCAGACAAAGTTGTCGGAAAACCGATCATTCTGAATGTGGTGACGTTCGTTGCGTACGACGGAACTACGTAGAGGCTAGTAGCCAATAGCTTTGGTCTCGTAATTTGATCTGAGCATGCGTGGCACTTTGTCCGTCGGAATTCTCTACACACGATCGGAAAAAGTCAGATCGGATTTTGTTGTCGGAAAATTTGAGAGCAGGAAATTCCGACGGAAAAAGTCAGATGGAGTCCGACAACATGGTCCGATCGGACATTTTCTGTTGGAATTTCCGACCATGTGTACAGGGGGCTAATATGGCTCACATGTATTCCATGTCTTACTAATAGAACCTTTGGTCTGCAACCGCTTTACCACCTCAGTGCCACTTCCTCACTCAGTACAGGTTAAGAACCACGAGGAGTATGAAGTACAGTCCATTGTTGACTCCCGTATATTCGTGGGCGCATACACTACCTGGTGCATTGGAAAGGGTACGGTCTGGAGGAACGCTCTTGGGTCTCATCCTTGGATGTACATGCCTCGATCCTCCTCCATGCTTTCCATAGACGTTTTCCCCTCAAACCAGGTGGTCCTCCGTGAGGAGAGGGTACGGTCAGGGCAGGGCTCACCCCTTCATTTTTAGAGCAGGCCGCTTAGCTGTCGGATTCCCAGCTCCAATCTTTTCTCACCTGATGATGATTTTTTGTTTGTCGGTCCTGCTGGTTACTTAAGCTGTTCAGGGTAGAAATGAAGGGTGAAAACCATAATTGGCGAAAAAGGGCATCTGTTTGATGGCAGAGTGGATAGAATTGTTGTAGGCGAATTTGGCTACTGGTAGCAGGGAGATCTAATCGTCCTGAGCAAAGGAGGAGAAACAGCGTAGGTATTGCTCCAGGGTCTGGTTCGTCCTTTCGGTTTGTCCGTTGGACTGAGGATGATAGGCAGACGAAAAGGAAAGTTCAATATCTAGAGCCTTGCAGAGGGACTTCCAGAATCGAGAGGTGAACTGCACCCCTCAATCTGAAACTATGTTAGCTGGTACTCCATGGAGCCTAATAACTTCCTTGATGAATACCTGTGCCGTTTCTGGGGCTGAGGGGGTACCCTTCATGGGAATGAAGTGTGCCATTTTTGACAGGCGATCAACTACCACAAAGATCACTGTATGGTTTTCTGCCGGGGGAAGTTAAACAATGAAGTCGATAGACAGCATCCTCCACGGCCGGTCTGGAACAGACAAGGGCTTGAGTAGGCCACAGGCTTTGGTCCTATGGCTTTTGTTCCGGATGCATGTGGTGCAGGTGTCCACAAATCTCTTGCAGTCCTCCCGTAGCTGAGGCCACCAAAAGGATCGTTGAACCAAGTCGGTGGTCTTGGTGACACCAGAGTGCCCGGCAAGCGCGTGGTCATGGCACAGTTCCAGGATGGTTACCCGTAGGCTCTCAGGGATGTAGATTTTATCTTCGTGCCACAGTAGTCCGTCTCTGGCTTGCAATCTGGGTTCGGAAGTGGGTACTTGCCCCATGGAGGCTTGTCTGAGTCGGGAGAGTAAGTCTTCCTATAGCAGGAGGAAATTCTCAGGGTCAAGAATAGTATCCGGAGGGGAATCTTCCTTGAACTTGTGGAACATTTGTGACAGGGCATCTGGTTTTATGTTCTTGGAACCTGGACGGTAAGTTACATGAAGGTAAATCGGGAGAAAAAGAGTGCCCACCTGGCTGGGGTTTCAGCCTTTTTGCGGATTTCAAGTTACTTGTGGTCATAAATATTAGAATTGGTAAGGCTCCTTCCATAAATAACGGGCAGAAAATTGCCAACAATTCTTGACGTCGTGCCCACCTGGCTACGGGGTGGAGCAGGGCCTTAGCCCCTTGCCTCAATGGGTTTCAGCATCCACTTTAGGGCAAATGGCAAAGAGGAATCCGGGTGACTTAGGAGCGGAGGCGAAGAGTCCTTTAACAAATACTTAGACACCTTCCCGCCCCACGCCCAAGCCAATTTTCAGCTTTCAGCGATGTCGCAATTTGAATGACAATTGCGCGTCATGCTACACTGTACCCAAACAAATTTTTATCATATTTGTTCCCACAAATAGAGCTTTCTTTTGGTGGTATTTGATCACCTCTGCGATTTTTAGCGCAACAAACAAAAAAAGACCGAAAATTTTGCAAAAAAACAAGTTTTTCTTTGTCACTGTTAAGTAAATAAGTGCGTTTTCTTCTTCAATGACTGATAAGGCGGCACTAATGGGCAACTGATAAGGCGCAGATGGGCACCGATGAGGTGGCAATTAGGGGGCCCGATGAGGGGGCACTGATGATGGGCACTGATAGGCGGCACTGATGGGCACTGATAGGTGGCACTGATGTCACTGGTATGCGACGTGATGGGCACTCAGTGGCACTGTTCTTCGGGTACGGCACTGATGCACACATGGTGGCACTAATGGCATTGCACTGTAGAGATGGGCACTGATAGGTGGCTGGACGGGGTGGGTGGGCACGGATGGGCAGATGGCGCTGATGAGTGGCTGATAACACTTATGGGTGGCATTGGGAATCCTTTTTTTTTATTTTTTTTTTGCCAATCAGTGCCCATACACTGAGCAATTTTTGATTTTTTTTTACATGATGCATGGGGGATGTACCTGGCCATCCACATGCTGGGGCTTCCCTGGTGGTCCTGGGGGCTTCCCTGGTGGTCCTGGGGGCTTCCCTAGTGGTCCAGTGTGGGCATCTGAGGGGGGCTGCGCTGATAAACAATCAGCGCAGACCCCCCCTGTCAGGAGAGCCGCCGATCGGCTCCCCTCTACTCGCGTCTGTCAACGCGAGTGAGGAAAAGCCGATCAACGGCTCTTCCTGTGTAGGATCAGCCGTGATTGGACACGGCTGATCACGTGGTAAAGAGCCTCCGCCGGAACCGAGATCAGTGTAGCGGTTTCAGACTGACACACCGCTCCACCGATCGCCGCGATGCGCGCCCCCACGGGCGCGCGGCGGCTGTTATCAAACGTCATATGCCCCTTAACGAAGCCACTTCCCGGCCTCGGGCGGGAAGTGGTTAAGGGTTTCAAAAGCCCCTTGGGCCTCAAGGTACCAACCGAAGCGGGTTCCCTGTCTGGTGAGTTGCATGATTGGTGCAACAATGGCCGAAAACCCCTTGATGAATTTGCAATAGAAGTTGGCTAACCGATAAATCGTTGGATCCCCTTCTTGTCCGCAGGGGTTGGCCAATCTAGGATCACAGTGATCTTCTGGGGGTCCATCCTTATACCCTTGTTTGAGATGAACAGGCCCAGGAACGGTATACTTTCCAATTCAAATTGACATTTGTCGGCTTTTGCATAGAGGCCGTGCAGACGGAGATGACTTAGCACACTCTTGACATGCCTATGATGGGATTCAAGGGAGGAGGAAAAGATTAGGATGTCATCTAAATAAACAACAGCAAATAAGTCTAAAAAGTCCCGGAGCACATCGTTTATAAAGTACTAAAAGGTGGCAGGGGCATTACACAGTCCAAAGGACATCACCAAATACTCAAAGTGCCCGAATCGAGTTCAAAAGGCAGTCTTCCACTCGTCCCCATCCTTGATGCGGACCAGATTGTAGGCCCCATGGAGATCGAGTTTGGTGAAAATGATGGCAGTTCCCAGTCTTTGGAACAATTCTGGAACTAAGGGGAGAGGGTAGCGATTCTTCACTGTAATGTTATTCAATTTGCGGTAATCCACGCAGGGCCGGAGGGTGTGGTCTTTTTTTTTCCACAAAAAATATACCTGCGCCCGCTGGGGACGTGGACGGGTGGATAAACCCTTTCTTCAGGTTCTCCTCAATGTACTCCTTTAGCTTCCCTTGTTCCACCTCTGTCAGGGGAAAAATCCTCCCGAACGGGATTTCGGCCCCGGGGAGCAGTTCAATGGGGCAGTCGTAGGCTCTATGGGGTGGAAGCACTTCTGCCCCTTGTTTGCTGAATACATCGAGGAATTCATGGTCAGGGATGGTCTGGCGTAAGCTGGCTTCCGAGTCCAGGCATAGCAGAGTAGAGGTTTTCAGAGGATTGGAGGGGCCGCAGAACTCCTGACAGTAGGGTGAGGAGAAGGTGATTTCCCCTGTGGCCCAGTTGATGGCCGGGTTGTGGGCCTGCAGCCATGGCATACCCAAGATTACCGGAAAAAGTGGAGAAGAGATTATGTCCATGCAAAGTAGTTCTCGGTGAGAACTGGAGATAACCGTAGGCAGTGGAGCAGTCTCTTGGGTCACAGGACCAGATTTGATAACCGACCCGTCGGCCAGGTGAACAGAGAGTCCATGGGTCTTAGGCAGGAGAGGAATCTGATGTTGGGCCACAAAAGATGAGTCCATGAAACAGCTGCAAGCTCCGGAGTCAATAATGGCGGGTGTCCGCAAAGTCTTTCCTGGAAGCTGGAAGGAGACAGAAAGGGCAAGGTGAGATGAAACCCTGGTTAAAAGGTCTGTTTAACTTGAAGGCATAGGTGGACAATTACGGAGCTTGGTTGGGAAATTCCTGACATAATTTCCTGGTTCTCCACAATAGAGACAAAGATTATTACTACGGCGTTGTTGACGTTCTTCAGGGGTGAGAGACGGCCGTAGGAGCCCAAGCTGCATGGGCTCAGACGTATCAGAGGTGGGTGCTGGTCGGGAGGTAGGTGCAGGATGTAAGTGGCTTGGCGCTCTGGGAATCATCCAGGTTGGACGAAAGAGGCCCGTGGCTTGCTCCGCCCTGCGTTCTCTCAAGAGTCGATCGATTTGTATGGCTAAATCGACCAACGCATTCAAAGTCTGAGGTACACCCACTCTAGCGAGCTCGTCCTTTAACGCATCAGAGAGTCCCATGCAGAACTGGTGAAGAAGGGCAGCGTCATTCCAGTTCGTATCCACACCCCATCGCCTAAACTCGGCCACATAGTCCTCCACTGCTCTTCGCCCCTGCTGGAGGGAGTGCAAGGCGGTTTCTGCGGTTGCTGAAAGCTGGGGGTCTTCATACAATTGGGCCATGGCATCAAAGAAGGTGGTGAGATTAGTTAAGGCTGCATCTTTTTGTTCTAGCAGGCGGTGGGCCCAGGTCGGGGGATCCCCGGTGAGCAAGGACACCATGAAGCCCACCTTGGTGGCTTCCAAGGAAAAAGTCTGTGGTTGAAGGGCGAAATATAATTTGCAGGAGTTGCGGAAGGCTCTAAAACTGCTGCGGAACACAGAACACCTTTCGGGAGTAGGGACTCTTGGTTCCGGAGGGAGCATCACAACTGTTGGGGCCAGTCCTGCCCCAGCTGAGGATGCTGATGGGTGAGGGGCTCCCAGGGTACTGGTGGGGTTGGACAGGACTAGCACCCGCTCTTGCAGCCAGGTATAACCTTGCTGGAGATTCTTCACCACTTCAGTCAGACCTGCCAGGTGTTGACATAGTTCTTCCATAGCGGAGGCTCCCTGCTCGGGCTCAGACATGGCTGTCTGCGACTGTCACGTACCTAGTGGTATTGAGCCTGAATTGCAGAGGAGGGCCTTCCTTGCGGCTCCCACTCCCGGTTCCCTGGTAAGGTAACAGAGGACACAGGAGTAAGGAGGGGCACGGGTGCCTGGCAGGATCAACAGACCGGATAGGAAGGATCAACTGAATCAGCTCAGCGGACTGGGTGAGTATGGCAGACTGGTTTAGCAAAGCAGACTGGATCAGCAAAGCAGACTGGATCAGTAAAGCAAGCTGGATCTGTGTTGCAGACTGGATCAGCAAAGCAGACTGGATCAGCAAAGCAGACTGGATCTGTGCAGCAGACTGGATCAGCAAAGCAGACTGGATCTGTGCAGCAGACTGGATCAGTAAAGCAAGCTGGATCTGTGTAGCAGACTGGATCAGTAAAACAAGCTGGATCTGTGTTGCAGACTGGATCAGTAAAGCAGACTGGATCAGTAAAGCAGACTGGATCTGTGTTAGCAGACTGGATCGTCAAACAGGCCGGGTCAGGTAGCAGGCTGGCAACAAGGTACAGGTGGAGCTGGCAAGACAGGCCGAGGTACAGGCGGAAAACAGGAAGGTCACAGGCAGCCGGTCTAAACACAGGTAGGTACTTCAGATCAGGTATAGGGCACACAGCGCTATAGAGCAGACTGAGGGACCATCTGTGACAGGCAGATTTAAATAGCCTATCTGGCGCCAACAGGGGCGCTGTCACGTACCTGGTGGTGCGAGCCCGAGATTGCAGGGAGAGGCCTCCCTTGCTTCTCCCACTCCTGGTCCCCTGGTGTGGGAACAGGAGAGCCAGGAGTGAGGAGGAGCAGGCAACAAGACCGGTGGAAGGTAACAGGTTAGCTGAGCTGGCGGGGTCTTTGGGAAGCAGGCTCACAGGTAAACTGGATAGCCGAGCTGGCAGGATCTCTGGAAAGCAGGCTCACAGGTAAACTGGATAGCAAGAGCTGGCAGGATCTCTGGAAAAGCAGGCTCACAGGTAAACTGGATAGCAGAGCTGGCAGGATCTCTGGAAAGCAGCTCACAGGTAAACTGGATAGCAGCGCTGACAGGATCTCTGGAAAGCAGGCTCACAGGTAAACTGGATAGCAGAGCTGGCAGGATCTCTGGAAAGCAGGCTCACAGGTAATCTGGATAGCAGAGCTGGCAGGATCTCTGGAAAGCAGGCTCACAGGTAAACTGGATAGCAGAGCTGGCAGGATCTCTGGAAAGCAGGCTCCCAGGTAAACTGGATAGCAGAGCTGGCAGGATCTCTGGAAAGCAGGCTCACAGGTAAACTGGATAGCAGAGCTGGCAGGATCTGGACAACGGCTTGGCAAGCAGGTTCACAGGTAAACTGGATAGCAGAGCTGACAGGAACTGGACAACGGCTTGGCAAGCAGGTTCACAGGTAAACTGGATAGCAGAGCTGACAGGAACTGGACAACGGCTTGGCAAGCAGGTTCACAGGTAAGCTTGGATAGGCAGAGCTGACAGGAACTGGACAACGGCTTGGCAAGCATGTTCACAGGTAAACTGGATAGCAGAGCTGACAGGAACTGGACAACAGCTTGGCAAGCAGGTTCACAGGTAAACTGGATAGCAGAGCTGACAGGAACTGGACAACGGCTTGGCAAGCAGGTTCACAGGTAAGCTTGGATAGCAGAGCTGACAGGAACTGGACAACGGCTTGGCAAGCAGGATCACAGGTAAGCTTGGATAGCAGAGCTGACAGGAACTGGACACAGGAAACGGAAACACTGAATGGACTGGAAGCCAACAGGTGATCAGGCTCGTTACAGGGGTCAGACTGCAGACTGGATAGGAACTTAGCAAGGAACCAGAGTCCATCAAAGAAGCCAGGTAATAGTTCAGAACTAAGAGCAAGGTACAATGGATCAGGCAGGAGGATGGTCACAGGAAGCCGGGTCGGGTACAGGCAGACAGCTGGATGGTCCTATGGCAAGCCGGGTCAAAGGAACAGGTATAACAGGATCAGGTTACTTTTACAACACCACAACGCTGTAGAGCAGACAGCAAAGACCGTTGCCACAAGTCAGGCTTAAATAGGCCGGTGGTCTGGTGCTAACTAGGGCGCGCGCCCGTCCTCCCTGTGCGCGGTTGTGCACGTGCCCGCGCCCGGGCGCGCATGCGCAAATGGAATCTGAGGGCCGGGACGGCCCGGGGGTTTAGATTTCTGGCAGGATCTTCATGACATTGCCCCCCTCCTAGGGGCAACCTCCGGGTGCCCCTCTGGCAAATCTCTCAGGATGTGCTCTTTGAAGGCTTGAACTAGACTCTTAGCGTGGATATTACACTCGGGCTCCCAGGAATTCTCTTCGGGACCATATCCCTTCCATTTGATCAAGAACTGATTCTGATTTCTCCTTTTTCTAACATTTAGTATGGCCTCTACCTCATATTCTTCCTCGCCATCTACCAAGACTGGGTCCGGGGGTACAGTCCTTCTGTTGGAAAAGGGGTTTGGAGTGGAGGGCTTTAACAGAGAAACATGAAAGACTGGATGGACCTTGAGGGAATCAGGAAGTTCCAACTCATAGGCTACTTCATTGATCTTTCGTTTGACTGGAAAGGGACCTAAGAACTTAGGGCCCAGTTTTTTCGAGGGACAAGCCATCCTCAGATTCAAGGTAGAGAGCCATACTGTGTCACCTGGTGCCAGTACCAATTCCCCGCGCCTCTTTCGGTCAAAGACTGTACTGTTCCTGGGTCCGGGCCATGGTGTCCTGTAGAAGTCGGTTATTGGAAGCAAAGAAGTCAATCTTTTTCTGAACTGCGGGCAGAGCCGATCCGCCCTATTCGCGGACTACGCAAGCTGCGTAGGGCCCGCGGCGGATCGGCTCTGCTCGGGGGCCCCTGGGGCCGCTGCCGCCACTGTGAGGGCAGCGGCGCCTGAAAAAAGATCGCCGCGGGGGCGACATGCAACTGCGCATGCGCCCGCCTTTCCGAAAACTGCCGTAGCAGGCTGGC
This sequence comes from Lithobates sylvaticus, assembly GCA_028564925.1. Taxonomy (NCBI): domain Eukaryota; kingdom Metazoa; phylum Chordata; class Amphibia; order Anura; family Ranidae; genus Lithobates; species Lithobates sylvaticus. Next base: position 488,938,717 of record CM053026.1, on the reverse strand, counting down.
AACAAGGTACAGGTGGAGCAGGCAGAAGGATGGTCACAGACAGGCCGAGGTCGGGTACAGGCGGAAAACAGGAAGGTCACAGGCAAGCCGGGTCTAAACACAGGTAGGTACTTCAGATCAGGTATAGGGCACACAACGCTATAGAGCAGACAGAGGGGACCATCTGTGACAGGCAGATTTAAATAGCCTATCTGGCGCCAACAGGGGCGCGCACCCGTCTTTGCACGCGCAATGGCACCCGCGGACGTGCGCCAAGGAGCCCGGGGCGCCGATTACTGGCAGGATCTTCATGACAGTGTCTTTGTGTAGAATTCTGTTTTCCTTTTTGTACCCCACACCACTAGATATGGACTGAATGATCCCGGTTCACGGCAGAACTTTCGAACATAGCAAAAGTTGGTAACTGAATAACAAACCATATTGAAGTCTATGGGACCCGAACTGGAAAAATCAAAAGTGACCATTTTGAAAGCTTATATGCAAGTAATTGGGCAAACAATGGGGGTCTGAGTTTATAAAAAAAACATTATTTTTTAATTAGCAGTGATTTACTGATGCTTAAAGTGAAACCATAAGAATGAAAAAAACAATAAAAATAGTGCCTGGGGTCTTTAAGTGCTTTCTGGATCCGGAATCTCTGAATCAGTGACATTGGCATTAGGGGCTTGATAGCTGCTGCTAATCCAGGACTGATTCGTTTTAATAAATGTCAGCCGGTCCACAGAGTCTGTGGACAGACTTGCTCTCTTATCTGTCACAAAACCTCTGGCAGCACTAAATGCCCGTTCAAAAAGAACACTGGATGCAGGGCAGCCCAGCAGCTCAATTACATTACTATTTTAATTCATCATTGAGCAGCATATTTGTAAAATGTAATTTTTTAATTTAGGGTTTTTCTAGACAATTCATGATTCAACTAGATGATTTAATATATGTAGTTGTAATTTTATATTTGATCCACTAGATGGCAACGATGTGTACTGAATGCATGCAAAAGATAATTTACATGTTTTTTTCATAGTGCAGGCATTGCTAGACCTGCAGGGAGATTTTGAATGAAGAGATTCACAGATTTGTGATGTTAAATCATTGCAAGAAGACACATTTTTGTATCTAGAAACATGGACATCGTTTTGAATCTACCTCCTGTATTACCTCTTCTTTATAAGCCTTTGGCTGGCCTTGCAGGATAGTCTCCATTTCCCAGTAGATGACAGTTGTGAGGAAACGCCTCGGATTGGAGAGTACTTGCAATGCTATCCATCTAGTTGGCAGACTGACACCGCCACTAGAGATATCATTCATGCTGGAATTTAACCTTTATGTAAATTAATCTATATATTTTTTAAATAAAATTGGCCGATTTACACTGAGTCTTATCCCTTTTCATATATGATGTTTGAACACATGGAGCTCATCCCTGCAAGTGAATCTAAATATAAGAGCACTACCCAATATTAATACTAACACATCAATCACAGTGCAAATTAACAATCCATAATCAAAATAATAAATTAGTAAAGTCCATAAATTCATAAGTCCTTCAGAAGTTCATATACTTTCATGTCATGATCTTCCAGTGCAACTTCAAATTTTCAATTGTGCAATATAGTGCCAAGTGCTGAGAAAACGGAAAATTGTATACTTACCTTTCCGTAATTTTCCTTTCCTGTTGCATCACATGGCAGCATACACATATGGGTTGTGGCTCCGCCTCCGCAACCTGATAGGACCGCGTAGCTATTAAACCTTGAGAGGGTCCCCGCCCCAGTATTCTCAGTATCTATATACCTCACCTCAGACGGGTGGGTAATTGTATGCTGCCATGTGATGCAACAGGAAAGGAAAATTACGGAAAGGTAAGTATACAATTTTCAGTTTTCCTGTCGCATCATGGCAGCATACACATATGGGGATTAACTCGCCAAACTGGGTGGGTCTGAACACAAATATTTTATTTACAAGGAACTGAGGTATTTGAACAGATAATTGCCCTCCCAAATTCTACCGTGGACAATCTGGCCGAGTCCACTTTGTAGTGCGTAATAAAGGTACTCTCAGAGGACCATGTGGCTGCCTTGCATATCGTTTCCGAGGAGACTTTGCAGAAAGCTGCCCAGGAGGTCGCCATTGCCCTTGTGGAGTGTGCCCTTATGCCCTCAGGTACTTGAGTTTGACTGGAAGAGTAGGTTCTACTGATGGTTTTTACCAGCCACGCTGCGATAGTGCGGGATGTTGCTGCTTGTCCTTTCCTAGGGCCATATGGAATGACTAGGAGGTTCTCCGCTTTTCTTAGGTCACTGGTCATCGAGAGGTATGCCAGGATGTTGGTCTTTAGGTCTAGTGGATGTGGATTCCCCTGTTCCGTGGTTAGAACGGGAAGACAAATTTCCTGATTGAAATGGAAGGAAGACACCACTTTTGGGATGAATCGGTCCGATGGTTTCAGGACTATCTTGTCTGGGTAGACTGTCAAGTATGGTTCAGTGGCCATCAAAGCGTGGATTTCCGAAACTCTTTTAGCTGATGTAATTGCTATGAGGAAGGTGGTTTTTAGTGTTAAATTCCATAACGATATTCCTTCAACTGGAAAGAATGGTTCGCGGCACAGGGCATCCAGTACCACTGAAAGGTCCCAGGTCGGGAAGGAAGGTTTTCTGGGAGGCCTTATTTTCAGACAGGCCTTCTGGAATTGCTCGATGAGTGGCTCCCTTGCCCATCTTACTCCCGTCATGGCAGATAAAGCTGATACGTGTACCTTTAGGGTATTTGACCCAAGACCCTTGTCAAGACCTCGCTGCAGGAATTCCAGAATCTGTGCCACTGTTGGAGATGTTGGATCCCATGCTTGTGTTTGTGCGACCGCGAGGAATTTTTCCCAGATTCTCCTGTAGGTGTTGTTGGTGGTGACTTTCCTGGCTTGGAGGAGAGTGTCTACCACTTTCTGTGAGCAACCCTGTGCTACGAATCTAGACCTCTCAATCTCCATGCTGTCAGGTGTAGTCTTCCTGGACATGGATGGAGGAGTTGACCTTGGGATAGTAGATCCGCTGATATGGGCAGCGGTAGTGGATCCGCTGTATTCAGCTGGAGGAGAGTCGTGAACCATGGGTGTCTTGGCCAGAAGGGAAGGACCGCTATCACTGTGGATCCCGAGTTCTTGAGTCTGAGTAGAAGCCTCGGAATAATTGGTATCGGTGGAAACACATAGCCCAGGTTGAAGTCCCAGCTGTGCTGTAAGCAGTCCGTACCTTCTGCTGTCGGGAAGGGTACTCTCGACAGGAACCTGCGACACTTCGTGTTGGATGGAGTTGCTGCCAAGTCTATCTCTGGTATTCCCCAAGTCTTGGTTATCAGGGAGAATGCTTGGTGACTCAGGGTCCATTCGTTGTTGGACACGAAACTCCTGCTCAGGGTGTCGGCTATTTGGTTCTGGGTTCCTGGCACATATGCTGCCCGGAGACCCAAAAGGTTCTGCTGTGCCCACTCGAAGACTGGTCGGACTTCTTGTAGCATTGATCGACTTCTGGTACCTCCTTGCCTGTTGATGTAGGCAACTGCTACCCGATTGTCCATCTTCAGTAAGACTTCTTTGCCCTTCAGGAAGTGGCTGAAGGCTAGAAGAGCTTTGAATGCCGCCCTCATTTCCAATATGTTGGATACCATATTGTGTGTACTGAACGGCCAGCACCCTTGGACTGCGAGGTGTTGGTAGTGTGCTCCCCAACCTTCCCCGCTGGCATCCGAGGTGATTACTTCCTGGGAGAGAAGGACTATGTTCTTGCATCTCTTTAGGTTGTGTGGCCTGGTCCACCACCAGAGTGATTGTTTCACTTCCTCTCTGAGCACAATTGGTTGGGACATTGATACGCCGTTCCACTGCCTTAGAAATGACACTTGAAGAGGTCTTGTGTGCCACTGAGCCCATTGAACCATCGGGATGGTCGCTGAGAATAAACCCAGAATACTGAGACACTCCCTGGTGGGGATTGAGCTGGCCGAAAGCAGCCTTCTTGCCTTTTGGATCAGTATAGGAATCTTTTCCCTTGGGAGTTCTATAGTATTGAGGAGTGTATCCAGTTCTGCTCCTAGAAAAACCATCCTCTGTGTGGGGTTTAGGTTGCTCTTCTCCCAATTGATCAGCCACCCGAATTTCTGCAGGGTGGAGATTAACATCGATCGATGTGTAAGGAGGGACTCTTGATTGTCTGCGAGTAGGAGGATATCGTCCAGGTAATGGTGGACTCTTAGACCTTGTTCCCTTAGAAGGGCTATCACTGGAAGTAGGACCTTTGTGAACGTCCTTGGAGCAGTGGAGATCCCGAACGGGAGGCTTTGGAATTGGAAGTGTTGCCTGTCTACCGCAAAGCGGAGATACTTTTGGAATGAGATGTGAATGGGGATATGTAAGTAAGCGTCCTGTAAATCTATAGAGAGCATCCAGTCTCCGATGTTTATGGCCTGAAGAATCGACTGCAGGCTTTCCATCCTGAATGTTTCTACCTGGATCAACCGGTTTAGCTTTTTTAAGTCCAGAACTGGACGAAGATCCCCCGTCTTTTTCTTCACCAGGAACAAGGGTGAGTAGACCCCTTTCCCCCTCTGGGATAGTGGAACTTTTACTATCGCCTGCTTTTGGTCTAAGCCTTGAATATATTCGGTCAATAGTAGTCTCTTGTCCTGAGATATCGGTAGTTTTGTTATACAGAACCTGCTCCTTGGCCGTTTTTGAAAACTCCACTTGTGGCCGAATTGGATAGTAGCTACTGTCCATGTATCCTTTATTGTTTCCGCCCATACCTGCTTGTATTTCATGAGTCTGGCTCCTACCACAGCTGGTTGAGCGGACATGGCGTCAAAAGGATTTCTGATCCCCTGAGACAGGGTTCTTGGATTTTTGAAATTTGAGAAAGGAAGACTGGGGGTTCTTCCAGCTCCTCCTGTACTCTCTGCCGGGTCTGTAAGACTTCGCCTCCCTATATTTGTTAGGTAGGTTCCTTCTGAAGGTGGGCGGTCTTTGTTGTTTTGGCCTTCTATCCGAAGGGATAAGGCCAGATTTTCCCCCGGTTACTTTTGAGATAGCCGAGTCCAGTTTCTCACCAAAGAGGTTTGTTCCATCAAAGGGAATCTTGCACCAATTGGATTTTTGAAGATGGATCCGCCGACCAGGGCTTTAGCCAAAGTGCCCTTCTGGCCATTACTGAGCTCAGCATTGCCCTAGATGTAGATTTTATTATGTCTACAGATGCTTCTGCGACAAAATCGCCTGCGAGGGATAGCTCCTGGAGTGCAGATATTACTCTCTCCTGCTCCACTCCCTCCGTCACTAGTTTCTCGGCACTGGAAGACCAATTGGAAATAGCTTTTCCTACCGCTGCTAGCGCTACTGCAGGTCTGCATGCGCCTCCCGCTGACAAATAGGTTTTTTTGAGGTCGAGATCGATTTTCCTGTCCAATACATCTTTGAACGTAACTGCATCCTCAATTGGAAGTGTCACATGCCTGGCAAGTCTCATCAGTGAGGAGTCTACTACTGGCGGGGATATCAGCGGGTTCACGTTAGGCTCTTTTAGAGGATAGAGTTTTGCTAGTCGATTGGTAAGACTAGCTTTTTTCTCCGGCTTTTGCCACTCTTCCTTAATTAAGTCTTCCAGCTCCTCAATGAATGGGAAGGTCTCTGGCTCTTTCCTGAGATTTGGGAAGTACTTCCTCACTTTATGAGGAGTTTCTTTCTCTTCCACCCAATCGATCGATTCCTTGATTGATTTGATAAAGGGTTCAACCAAAGTGAAGTCGAAGCCGGTAGATGTTTCTATATCTTCGGTATCAGACAGAGGTTCTGTCGTCTTTGAAGTGGAAGGAGCAGAGGGTGAGTCTTGAACTGCTCTGCTTACCTTGGGCCCTGCGATTTGTAGGGTCGATTCTCTCACTGGCTGGCTTAATTCCATCTCTCTGTCTTTAGTTGCTTCGTTGAAGCATGTCCGACAGGCCAGCTTGTCTGGGAGCGCTATTGCGCCACAAATCCAGCAGGAGTTTGCTGATGGACGGAGACTCTGCGCATGCGGGGAGCGTCTGCGTGTAGGAGTTCTCCTGTGATAGGAATGCCCATGTCTGGAGTAAGATCTTGATCTGCTCCTTCTGCGACTAGATCTGCCCTGTCTGTTCCTTGAGCGGCTACTTCCACGATCTGAGCGGCTTTGTCTGCGACTTGAGCGTCTGCTCCTTGATCGTCTTGAGTGCGATGATCTGGGCGACCTGGTAGGGCTGTTCCATTTAAACAGCGTTAGTGCCATGCTCTCTTTTTCCTCTTCTTACTTACCCGTCTTCCCCTCTTACCTTATAGGCTGGCGATGGTCTGCTGGGGCAGCGGCCTCCATGAAAAGTGAGTCCTGTAATACAGGGAAATGAGGAGTGCAAAGAAGCAGGCAGAGGATTGTAGTTAGGAAATACAGGCAAGAAATTAACTAACCTTGATCTGAAGAGCAATACTGCAGAGTATGCAGCTGGTAGTAAGTGGTTCAGCAGTAGAAGAGGTGCAGTGAAGTTTTTTTCTTCAAACTAGCAGCGTTTCTCTGTATATGCAGCCACAGAGAAACACAGAGACTGTCAGACTTTTAAATTTGGCGCCGCCGTCGCCGTAGCGATGACGTCACGCTCGCGCATGCGCAGTAGCGCCGCACGCCGCTCGTCGACATTTTGGAAGCTGGAAACCCAGCTAGAGGGCGAGAATCTAGTCCTCTGAGCATGCTCCATTGCTCTGAGCCGCTCGGCCGTCCTGAATGGGGAAGAGGAGGACTAACTAACCCAGCATGCCTGTTCTAAAGGCTAACCCGGAGACCACTTCAGGGATTAACTCACAGGTAAGGACATTTATTAAACTACTGCCCCACACACACCAGGGAAGATAATCCTATTAATAGGAGATGATACTACATTAATCCACATGGCATTCAAATATGAAAATCCCTGCACAGTACACAGATAGATGGGCCGGTTTACAGCCCTAAGACACCAGTGCATGAAAAGATAGGATTGGAGACCGCTGCTTGTTAACCACTTGCCGACCGGCGCACGACGATATACGTCGACAGAATGGCACGTACAGGCAGGAGGGCGTATATATACGTCCCTCCTTTAGCCTGTCCGTGCCATCGGGCGCGCGCCGGGAGCGGCGCGCTCCCGCGCCGGTCGGGACCCCCGTGAGTCCGGCCGCGGTCCCCGCGGACTCGATCGCCGCGGGGACTCCCGCGATCGTCTCACGGAGCGGCTAAACGGGGAGATGCCGAGATAAACAGCATCTCCCCGTTCTGCCTAGCAACTAGTGACGCCGATCTCTGCTCCCTGTGATTGGAGCAGAGATCAGCATTCACTAGCTGACAGCCACGCCCCCCCACAGTAAAAAAAACACCCCTAGGCCTACTTAACCCTACACTGCCACCTTGTGGTTAACTCCTAAACTGCCAGTGTCATTTATACAGAAATCAATGCATTTAAATGCATTAATTGCTGTAAAAATGACAATGGTCCCAAAAATGTGTCAAAAATGTCCGATGTGTCCGCCATAATGTCGCAGTCACAAAAAAAATCGCAGATCTCCGCCATTAATAATAAAAAAAAAATTACTAATAAAAATGCTATAAAACTATCCCCTATCTTGTAAACGCTATAACTTCTGCGCAAACCGATCAATAATCGCTTATTGCGATTTTTTTTACCAAAAATATGTAGAAGAATACGTATCGGCCTAAACTGAGGAAAAAAAATGTTTTTTTATATATTTTTGGGGGGATATTTATTATAGCAAAAAATAAAAAATAATGCATTTTTTTCAAAATTGTCGCTCTATTTTTGTTTATAGCGCAAAAAATAAAAACCGCAGGGGCGATCAAATACCACCAAAAGAAAGCTCTATTTGTGGGAAAAAAAGGACGTCAATTTTGTTTGGGAGCCACGTCGCACGACCGCGCAATTGTCAGTTAAAGCGACGCAGTGCCGAATCGCAAAAAGGGGCCTGGTCCTTTGGCTGCAAATTGGTCCGGTCTGAAAGTGGTTAAGCCTATTTAAGGCTTGTTTAAGTGAGAAATGTTGTTTACATACCCCTGAGACCATCAGAGTGGGGTTCCTCCATTTAGCTCATTTAGAGGCTGTACAGGTAGGACTTCCAGCCAGGAGAGGCTTGAACCTGGCTGGGGCGATAGCGGTAAGAGGTGCTGTACTTTTCGGTCTTGTCAGGTGAGGAAAAAAAGGAGAATACTGGGGCGGGGACCCTCTCAAGGTTTAATAGCTACGCGGTCCTATCAGGTTGCGGAGGCGGAGCCACAACCCATATGTGTATGGTGCCATGATGCGACAGGAAAACCACAATCTGTGCGATCCGTGCTCCCCTCATGTGCCCTCACTCACCAGATAACTATGACTCCCGTGACAGAAGTCATAAGCGCTTGAACAGGGATGGCTGGCTCTGTAGTTCCACAGGCAACTGTCTCACCGTCATGCGAGAAAGCAATATAGCGCAATTCTGTTTATTGTTCACATCCTTTCTCTGCCATTTGTTTACATCATATGGCCAACTCGCATGATGGTATATTGAGAACCATCTATGCTACAGCCTGAGACAATCGCCCATGGAACTACAGAGCCCAGTCATCTCTGTTTAACCACTTCCCGACCGGCCACTGCATATATACGTCAGCAGAATGGCACGGGCAGGCAGAATCACGTACCGGTACGTGATCGTGCATGTGCCTGCCCGTGGTCGCGCTGCGCGCCGCTAGCGGCGCGCTCGCGACCCGGTCGGGAGCTCCGTGACCCCGGCCGCGGGACCAGCGGACCCGATCGCCGCTGGTATCCCGCGATCGGGTTACGGAGCTGAAGAACGGGGAGAGGTCTATGTAAACAAACCTCTCCCCGCGCTTCCTACACTGACTGTCAGTGATCGGCGGTTCCCTGTCATCGGGAACGCCGATCAATGACGTCAGACGTACAGCCACGCCCCCCCTACTGTAAAAAAAAACACAACACGTCACACTGACTCCTCCCCCGCCCCCTAGTGGTTAACCCCCTAACTACAACTGTCATTTACATAGGAATCAGTGCTATTTAAATAGCACTGATTGCTGTATAAATGACAAATGTCCCAAAAATGTGTCAAAAATGTCCGATGTGTCCGCCAAAATGTCGCAGTCACAATAAAAATCGCTGATCACCGCCATTACTAATAAAAAAAAAAATATTAATAAAAATGCTATAAAACTATCCCCTATTTTGTAAACGCTATAACTTTTGCGCAAACTAATCAATAATCGCTAATTGCGATTTTTTTTACCAAAAATATGTAGAAGAATACGTATCGGCCTAAACTGAGGAAAAAAAATGTTTTTTTATATATTTTTTTGGGGATATTTATTATAGCAAAAAGTAAAAAATATTGCATTTTTTTCAAAATTGTCGCTCTATTTTTGTTTATAGCGCAAAAAATAAAAACCGCAGGGGCGATCAAATACCACCAAAAGAAAGCTCTATTTGTGGGAAAAAAAGGACGCCAATTTTGTTTTGGAGCCACGTCGCACGACCGCGCAATTGTTAGTTAAAGCGACGCAGTGCCGAATTGCAAAAAGGGGCCTGGTCCTTTAGCTGCAAATTGGTCCGGGGCTGAAGTGGTTAAGCGCTTATGACTTCTGTCATGGGAGTCATAGTTATGTGGTCAGTGAGGGCACATGAGGGGAGCGCGGATCGCACAGATTGTGTTTTTATTCAGCACTTGGCACTTTATATTACACAATTAAAAATTTGAAGCTGCGTTCGAGGGGGGCGTGACCGGACATGAGGCGTGGTAGTGAGTGAGGAGATGTGAGAGTGCTGTGTGTTCCCCTCCACCCTCCACGATGAACTGCTAATTCCCGAGGCCTGATACCCCGCCATAGCGGCGCACAGTACAGCCAGTGAAGGCAGCGAAGGCTCCCGAAGTTTGTCCGATCCTCCCAGGGCAGCGCCGTTCCTACACGGAGACAGCCGAACCCGAAGGTGACGTCACGCGCTGCCTTCTGCACGCCGCTCCCGTTGAAGAGGAAGAGAGCGGCGGGAAATTCAAAAGCGCTATACTGCAGCGAACAGATACACCGGCCTGGTGATAGACTGCACGGCGGGGAGAGGTCAAGAAGGGACACTGAAGGATACCTTGGACACCCCTGGACACCTGGACACCTCTGATGGCATTGAAGCTGACCTGAAACTACAGGGAAAAGAGGTGAGAGGATATTGAACTGTGAGCTGTGCTGTGCTGTGCATATATATCGATTTGCTGCAATAGCACTCAGAGGACTTTTTTTTTTTTTCAACCTGCTAAAAATACAAGCTATGCTGCTTATGTCCATGCTCCATGCTTAAAAACATAACTCAAAACATAACTTGAGGGCTGCTTCCCTATTAAAAATACAAGCTGGTTCCTGGAAAAACTCCTCTAAACGGCCAGGAGAGGTGAAAGGACAGTTTACAGTTTATCTCCCCCACCACCCCTCATTGCAAATAGTGGTTGGGTGTTTCTTCTTCCCCTTTTTTTTTTTTTTTTGTTGATTGAGAAAAAGGAAAAGAAAAGAAAATATAAACTGTGATGTGCATATCTGCCCCTTTTTTTTTTTTTTTTTTTTTTCTGCTCTGTTGCAATTAAGGACTATTAGAGATATAAGCTGTGCTATGATGTGCCATGCATATGCATTCGGCTTCTGTGTGACAGAGGTTTGAGGATTGCTTTTCTTCTTTTTCCGCCTGGGGCCGTCCTGTACAAATTGTGTGATACAAATCCCAGGATAAGAGGTGTTGTGCATGTTACCCGGCTTCTGTAAGCCAGAACCTTGAGGACTGGTTTTTCTTTTTTCTGTGGCTGTGCTGTGCATGGGTACTGGCGTCTTCCCAAACCCCTTTTTAACCGTAAACGCAGTCTGAGGACTGATAAAAGCAATATATAAAACTGTGTGAAAACATTGTGATGCGTATATCTGCCTTTTACATGCTCCACTGCAATTAAGGACTGCAAATAGAAACGCTGGGTTGTGCACATATATGTGAATATACGTGAATAAATACGTACACTTCTGTACTTATATCCTCCTTTAATTTCAACTATTCTGGTCCGATCATAGGCTGTGATTTATATATAGGACTGTCCCCCTTGCTCTGCCTTTCGGCTCTTCTCCCCCCCCCTCCTTTTTTTTTTAAGGGCCACCAGAGGATTGCTTTTTATAAAATTTATCCTAAAGCCGGTATTTGACTGGGTTGGACCCTAGAGGGGCCCAGGAGGGGCAACATGTCAGCAAGGAGGAGAGGGGAAGAGCAGGCCAATCTGGAGAGTGTCGGGACACAATCACTAAGATCAGCCAAGGATAAGGAAAAAGGGTCCCAGCCCACATTAACAAATGGGGCATCAGCAGCTGCAGCAAAGCTGGAAAAGTATGCTCATACCCCAGCCCATAGTCCAACTAAAGGGGGACAGCAAATCCAGGCGAAAGGGTCAAATGACAGAAAGAGCCAAGGGCAAATAAACAACCAGACAGTTGTTGCGGGGGCCGCTATAGGAGGAGTAAAGAGCACAACCAACAAAAATGTAGGAGCCCTTGGAAAATCAGATTTGGCTTCAGCTCAGGCACCAACGGTTGAAGGAGAGCTGACACTAAAGGACGTACTGACGGCAGTCAATACATGTAAACAGTCCCTGGGGGAGCTATGTGACCAAATGAAAAATATCAAAGAGGAACTGTCCCTGATGCGCCACGAGCTGGAAAGGACGGCTGACAGAATAACAGCAGCAGAAGGGAGAATTAGTCAAATAGAGGATGACATGTACCCAATAAGCCAAGAGGTTAAAACCCTAAAAGAACAATCAGATAAATTTGCAGGAAAATTGGACGAAATGGAGAACAGACTCCGAAGGGACAATGTGAGGCTGGTAGGCCTCCCGGAAAAAAGTGAAGGATCGGATCCAATTGTATTCATGGAAAAATGGCTTATGGAAATGTTTGGAAGAGAGACTTTTTCACAACAGTTCTCAGTTGAAAGGGCGCATAGGGTCCCGTTTAGACCCCCACCCCAGGGAGGGCATCCTAGATCTATACTAATGAAATTTTTGAACTTTAAGGACAAGGTTATGCTCCTCCGCAGGGCCAGAGAGATGGGGAGTATTTTCTACAAGGGAGCCAAAATCTCACTGTACCCTGACTTTTCACCTGACTTACAGAAGCGCAGAGCAGATTTTATAGAAATCAAACGCAAACTCCAGAAATTTGATGTTACTTATGCTTTACTGTACCCAGCTAGGCTACGTGTGGTAGCAATGGGAGAGACTTTTTTTTTTGATTCCTCAGCAAATGTGACCACATGGTTGGAGGACCGGAAAGATCAATTAATGATTAAAACGAGGGGATGATGGGTTTGGGGATATAGGAACAAATATAGAGGGATGAGGGGGGAGGTGTCTTAGGGGAAAATATTTGCACAGGGATAAGAGGGTGGAAGGAACCACACAGCACCAAAGTAAGGAATGAACGGGCGGGGGGAGGGGCGAAACACAGCTGTCAGAGTGTGTAAGGATGGAGGTGGGGTGGGAGGAGGGGGGGGGTGGGAGTGGATTGGTATATAAGCATAGGGGAGGGGAGGGGGGGGAGTTTGTGGGTAAAGGGTGTGTGGTAACGGTCACAAAAGAAGTCCTTAGGGATAACCTAGAATGGTATAAGGGGGGAGGGGGGGTGAAGATGCAACGAAGTAAAACACGGGAAAAATATTTAGCTCACACGGAAGTAAGCAGTAAGCTAAAAATATTGTTAGACAAACACTTAGAAAAAAGATTAGCACTTTTTCACGTAGAGAAGAATATTAAGACAGGTGAAAGATTTTTTTGTTCACAAGGGGTATTCACTTTTGCTAAAGGCCTGGTTAGTTTTCTCTTTCTTCTCATCTCTCCTTTGTTTTCTTTTTTAAACTTTTTATATTTTATTATTCCTCTCTTCCGGGTCCTATGTAGCGGTAGGATGGGTGAGCATTATAACATAAGTATAGTATAAGTATAAGATGGGATCAATTGACTTCTGTATTAGAACCTTCTACCCCTTACAGTATTCTCTCCTCTAACAAGGGCAGAGGGGTAGAGTATCTGGGACATAGCATTGTCTTGCTGTGTACATATCCCTTTTTCCCGTTTTTTTTTTTTTTTTTTTTTTCTTTTTTCTTTCTCTCCCCCTCTTTCTTCCCCTTTTTTCCCTCTCTCCTACGTTGAAGTATGCAGACTAGGATACTGAGTATTGGCTCCTGGAACGTACGGGGGCTGGGCACACCGGCAAAAAGAGCAGCAGTGGCAGAGACCCTGGAGAGGAGTGGGGTAGGACTGATCTGCCTACAGGAGACGCACCTAACTCAAGACTCTAAGTTACAAAACCAAAGCAAGAAATACCAATGCCAATTCCACTCAGTCCATACCTCTTATTCAAGGGGAGTGGCTGTGATGGTAAGGAAAGAGTTGGGGTTTTCCTGTCAGCAGATCAGTATAGATAGAGACGGACGGTATATTTTTTTGCACTGTGTAATTGAAAACCGAGAATATGTTCTAGCAAATATCTATATTCCCCCTCCGTTTAAACTTGATGTAATGTATAGGCTATTGGAGTTTATAGCAGACAAAGTTGGGGTACCGGTTATAGCAGTAGGGGATTTTAACGAGGTTATCAATAGAAAACTTGATAGATTCCCACTGGGTGTACATGGTCAGAAAGTAGATGAGAGTCGATTATATCAGTTCTTACAGGAAGCAGGGCTCTTTGACATGTGGAGGGCGCGGAATCCAGGTGTGCTGCAATTTTCATGTTACTCAAGCTCCTATTCCACGCTCTCAAGGATAGATCTAGCCTTGGGAAACGAAGAAGCATGCCAAACCATAAGGGATATAGAATATCACCCCAGAGGAGTATCTGACCATGCACTACTGACTGTCTCAATAAACTTAGAAGGGAAAAGATCCCCTGTAGTATGGAAAATGAACCCAATTTGGTTCGAATTAATAGGGGACCCAAATGAGGTGTTATTAAAACTGGAAGAATTTATAAAATTTAATAATGAGTCAGTGACAAGAGGTATAATGTGGGACGCACTGAAGGCGTATCTAAGAGGTATTCTCATTCAATCAGTATCAAAAATTAAAAAGACCACAAGGGAATGGGAGAGTAGGATTAAGAGAGAGCTGATGAAAGCAGAGGGAGATTACGTCAATAACCCCACACCGGATACACAAAGCGTATGGTTAACTAAACAACAGGAATATAAAGATATAGTCATCAAGAAATCAGAGAATAAGAGATTGTTCCAGAAACAGGTAGCTTATGGAGAGGGGGAAAAAGTTGGGAAAATGTTGGCACATTTAGTGAGAACCAATTCTCCTCCCTCCAGCGTCCCTGTGATCAAGACTGAAAAAGGTGAAATATCATCCAAAAAGTCAGTAATTACAGAAACTTTTAGATCATATTATGAAAAACTGTATAGATCGCGTGGGACGGTGGAGGAAGGGGAAATGGACATATTCTTCAGAAACGCTGACATTCCGGTTCTCACAGATGAAGAAAGAGGGATAATGGAGGCCCCGCTAACGCTGGAGGAAATCCAACTGGCGGTGAAAGAAATGGCCAATCAGAAATCACCAGGACCAGACGGCCTCCCAGCAGAAACCTATAAACAATATGGGAAAGTACTACTGCCAGAGCTTCTTAAAGTATTTAACTGGGCGAAAGAGGAGGGGAGGTTGCCAACGTCTATGACGGAAGCAACAATAATAGTTTTACATAAGGAGGGGAAGGACCCGCTAGAGACTAAGTCTTATAGACCTATTTCCTTGCTCTGTGCAGATGCTAAAATACTTGCGAAAGTTATGGCAATTAGACTAAATAAAATTATTCCTAGACTTATACATCCGGACCAGACAGGATTTATCCCCTGTAGATCCACCAGTATAAATATCAGGAGGCTGTATCTCAATATGCAGACACCAACAGAGGATACAGGGACAAGGGTGGTTATGGCCCTAGATGTGGTCAAAGCTTTTGATAGTTTAGAATGGGGATACCTATGGCGTGTTTTAAGGGAATTTGGATTTGGCCCCTCATTTATTGAATGGATTAAAACCTTGTATACGGGCCCCAGCGCTAAAATCAGGGTTAATAATGATTTCTCTGACAAAATTCAATTAGAGAGGGGGACAAGACAGGGGTGCCCATTGTCCCCCTTGCTTTTTGCTCTGGCAATGGAGCCGCTGGCCAGCGTAATTAGATCAGACACGAACATACAGGGGTTTAGAAGAAAGGGGGGAGAAGAGAGAATCGCATTATATGCGGATGATGTCCTCCTCTTCCTGGGGGATGCGGAGCAATCCCCCAGGCAGGTGATGAACATCCTCATAGATTTTGGGAAAATTTCAGGGCTGACCATAAATTGGGAAAAATCTGCACTAATGCCTATAGACCCCCTAGGGAACCAGAGGACACCGGATAGCCTACAGCTAGAAGTGGTCGAACAAATTAAATATTTAGGTGTAAACATAAAGAAGAACCCTAATAATTACATCAATGATAATATTGTACCATTACTAGCTAAATTTAAATCTAAAATTGCAATCTGGAGACGCCTCCCATTATCGGTCGCGGGGAGATGTAATTTGATTAAGATGCTGTGGCAGCCACAGCTCTTGTATCTGATGCATAACTGCCCAACATGGATAGATAAAAAATGGTTCAGGAAAATTGATACGCTGTTTAGAGAACTTATATGGAAAGGAGGCCAGCCTAGGATAGGCTTACAAATATTACAACTAGGAACAAGAAAGGGCGGGATGGCACTGCCGCATCCCCGAAGCTACTTCCTAGCCGCCCAACTACAACATATAGGGGGAGTTGGAGGAGGTAATAAGGATCTAATGATAGCAGGTACTCCGCATAGATCAATAATAGAGGCTCTTGAGGCAAACTCATTTTGTTATAGAAACCCCACGGTGAGGCTTGGGTTAAAAGTCTGGAAAGCATTAAAAGCAGTAAAAGGGTTGGAGGGCATGACAAAATACACCCCCCTCTGGAATAACAAGAACCTGCAGGAAGTGGAGAAGATAGGGAAGATTAAAGAGTGGGAGATAAAGGGGATAGTTAAGCTAGCTCAGCTATACGAGGGAAAGATACTAAAGACATTCACCGCATTAAGAACAGACTATGACCTACCGAAACACTCATTTTATAAATATCTACAAATCAGGCATGCCTTAAATAAGCAATTTGCGAAACAAGGACCAAATTGGGTTAACTCTCCGGTATATCAAAGAATAGGCTCCCAAGACAAGACCAAAGGATTCATAGCAGAAATTTACCCATATATATGCGAAGGCAGTGTAGAAAGCCCAGTACGACTTAAGAGCAGAAGGAAGTGGGAAAAAGAATTCGGAACCCTGTCAGATGAACAATGGCTGAGAATACTTGAGAAGGGACACATGGTGTCGGCCTCGCCCGCACAAAGGGTCTCATACCTGATGTTATTACATAGGACATATTACACTCCTAAGAGACTCTTTGATTTCGGGTGGAGAAAGGACGCCAGGTGCCCCAGGTGTCAAGACACTGGAGACCTAGCACATATGATGTGGAAATGCCCGAAATTGTTTCGTTACTGGTCAGAAATTCTCGATACGCTGAACACAGTCTACGACGCGAGGTTAGAAATGAGTCCCAGACTGTGTATACTAGGGCTGGACGAAGGAATAGTCGGAGGCCCCTGGGTAACTAAAGCAGTGATGAGAGGTCTATTCCAAGCAAGAAAGCTAATAGCGCAAAGATGGCAGGCTGAAAAACCCCCAACAGAAAGAGAATGGGCGAGATTAATAACAGAAACAATATGGAGGGAAAGAACGGTATATACGAGGAGAGGAAATATGAAAGAATTTGTAAAAATGTGGAAAACATGGATGGATAAGCAGGGATGCCCAATGTAATGGATAAGGAGGTGGGAGACTAAACAGGGAAGAATACTGTATAGGTAAAACAGAGGGGATAAAGAGAGCATAAAGGTAAGGGGAATGAGACAGGAAAATAAGGAAATACAGTAGAAGTAACAAAAGAAAGGCGGGAGGTACAAAAGAATTGTAGGTTAACGGTAACTTTTCTCTTTTTTTTTTTTTTTCCTAGCAAACTGTGAGAAAATGAGCTTATGGAAATTAAATGTGTGTATGTATTTTAGCTGCTTCTTTTTGTATGAAGAAAACAAATAAAGATTATATAATTTAAAAAAAAAAATTTGAAGCTGCACTGGAAGATCATGATATGAAAGCATATGAACTTTTAAAGCACTTATGAATTTATGGACATTACTAATTAATTAATTTGATTATGGATTGTTAATTTGCACTGTGATTGATGTGTTAGTATTAATATTGGGCAGCGCTCTTATATTTTAATTCACATTCAACTGCTTCCTGACCAGCCGCCGCAGTTATACTCTAGGGGGCATGCGCGACGACTGAGCCGATGCGATCGATCCACACAGAGACAGAACAGAGGTCTGTCAATGTAATAGATCTCTGTTATGTCAGGGGTGAGGAGACTGATCAGTTGTTCCTAATGCTTAGGAACTGAATCAGTTTCTCCTCCCCCAGGCAGTCCCATCCCCCCCCCAGTTAGAAACACTCCCTAGGACACAAATTTAACCCCTTGATCGCCCCCTAGTGTTAACCCCTTCCCTGCCAATGACATTTATACAGTAATCAGTGGTTATTTATAGCTCTGATCGCTGTATAAATGTCAATGGTCCCAAAAAGTGTCAAAAGTGCCCGATCTGTCTGCCACATTGTCACAGTCCTGATAAAAATCGCAGATCGCCGCCCTTACTAGTAAAAAAAAAAAATTCATGATAAAAATGCCATAAATCTATCCCCTATTTTGTAGACACTATAACTTTTGCAAAAACCAATCAATATACACTTATTGCGATTTATTTATTTTTTACCAAAAACATGTAGAAGAATACATATCGGCCTAAACTGATAAAGAAATTTTATTTTTATTTTTAATTTTAGGGATATTTTATTATATAGCAAAAAAGTAAAAAAATATATATATTTTTTTAAATTGTTGATTTTTTTGTTTATAGCGCAAAAAAAATTGCAGAGGTGATCACATACCACCAAAAGAAAGCTCTACTAAAAAAGGACGCCAATTTTGTTTTTGTACAACATCGCACGACCGCGCAATTGTCAGTTAAAGAGACGCAGTGCCGTATCGCAAAAAATGGCCAAATCTTCTGGGGCTTAAGTGGTTAAAGGCACATGCATCCTATTCACTAATTTCCACTAATAGTTTATTAACCTTTTCACAAATTTTTACCCATTAGCGCAGGAGTATATATTGGTGTAAATATATTTTGCATCTATATATCCATTAATTCTCATCCCTGCAAGTGTAACAAGATACGCTGTTTGAAATCCCCACACCTGTGATAATCCTGGCATAAGCTTCCTTGATCTCTGTAATAGGGATCCATCAGATCTGGTAAGAGGCTACTCTCTTTTCTTGAACACTGGTAGCCACAGAGTTGAATACCATTTTCACCTGTCACACCCTTTATAAAGTGTATGGATTTTCTTATGAACGTGAATTTTTTTAATTTAACCAAATTTTTTTACACACTGGAATTTCTTGCAATATTTTGCACATTGACATTTTGAATAATGCATTTGTTATGACATGTGTTATTTGCATCATTAAGTTACTATGTTCACACACACATATTTTTTGTTTGAACACTTTGGTAGATATCTTGTTTATTCATTAAACATTTCTATTACTTTATCCCTTCAAAGATTTGAGTTGCAGCAGTTCCATACCAGACTAGCGCAGAGATATTTTTATTTATTCAATTACATACTGGGCAAGTTCTGGCCAGTGGTCTATTCTCATGACCCAGTGGATCGTTAACTGGAAAGCTCTCCATGTCTGTTTTCGCCCCTAGATAACCTCCCACCATATGATGCAGACGCTGCCGATGTGTAAGCTGACAGTCCTGGGTGCCCTAGGACCAAACATTTTTTTAAAAACATCACTGAGGCGGCCCCCTTCTCCACCGCTCCTCTCTTGACTAACAGAAGCCTCAAAACTATGTTTTCCACGAGACTGTAACCTACCAGAGCCTGGAAAAGCGTTACATAAACTCCTCTTTAAGGTCTCCTCAAGAGATTTCCCTCTCTGTGGGAACGGGATGAGTTCCGAGACTTTTCCCTTGTAACGGTGGTCAAGGAGGGATGCCAACCAATAGTGATATTTCTCTTTGATGCCACGTATTCTTGGATCCTTTCGCAGGATTTGAAGAAGGAGGGAACCCATGCACCACAAGTTTGTGGAGGCATGGGAAGAAGACACTGAGGATTGCAATATCTGGAACTGCCTCCTCCCAGCCACATACTACTCCCAAGGGTTCTGGGGAAAGAAAACCATCTATTAAGGTTTCCCCTGCTTCAATGCCTCCAAAACTGCCATAATCCTCCTGCTCCTCCCTCTCCTCTTGTGTGTTGTGTGGCATCTCAAGAATAGTGTCTGCATAAAGCGAACCTTGAGAGGAAAGGAAGTCCTCTTCCTCAAGTGTTCTGTCCATAATGCCATACAGAGTCTGCTCCAGCAGGAACACAACAGGGATTGTGACACTGATGCATGCATTGTCACGGCTCACCATCCTCGTCGTCTCCTCAAATGGTAACAGTACAGTGCATGCATCTTTTATCAGCAACCATTGGCGTGGGGGAAAAAAAGCCGAGCTGGCCTGAGCCTGTTGTTGTGCCATACTCACACACAGCCCTCTGCTGCATGTGCAGCCACTGCATGAAGTCAAGTTCCACTTCGTGGGCATGTCACAAATCAGGCAATTTACGGGCAGCTGGAATTCCCGCTGTGTATGACCGCCTACAATAGCTATAGACTCTTCTGGCCACTGCACCACCAAATTGAGGACATGTGCCAAGCATGGCAGGGTCAATTTTCCTTGTCTAAATGTGGACAGGATGTTCCTGCCACATCACCATTCCTGGCTCCAGCTGGCGTGGTGTAAACCACCTCTGGGCCTGCAGAGCTGCAAGAATCTTTGCTCTGGTGTGGCTCCTGTCCCCTACACAGACCAACTAAAGCACTGCTAGGCACCTTTTAGCATGACTTTTGGAACAGCCACTTAAACGGTTAGGGGGTAACTGGTGAATCATAGGATAATTCAGCAGAGGGGGGCGTGGAGGAGGGAGAGAGCTGACAAATCTCGCATCCTCACTACTAGCTATATGGAGATGCGGCGGCACATCAAGCTGCAGCACTGATCCCTGTCCTGCATCCTTCTGAGTTGCAAGCAGAGTTATCCAGTGGGCTGTGAACGAAATATAGCATCCCTGACAATGCTTGCTGGACCACGTGTCAGCAGCAATATGGACCTTGCAGCTAACTTCCTTGCCCAACAATGCCACAATATTGCCTTTCACATGATGGTACAGAGCTGGAATGGCCTTACGTGAAAAGAAATATCGACTGGGAACCTGTCATTGTGGTACAGCACATTCTGCAAAATCACGGAAGGGGCAGGATCCACCAGATGGAAAGGCAGGAGTTGCAAAGCCAGCATCTTTGACAAGCTTGAATTTAGGCGCTGGGCATGTGGGTGGCAGTGACTATTATTTTTTTCACTGCAACAGATGGGGCAGAGATATTTGCCTGCTACAGCTGGTGGTGTGCTACTGGCAGATGTGCTGCAAGGACCCGTGACACCCTTTGCTATACCATCATCCCTGTCAGTGGAGGCTGCTGAGAGGTCATGAAGTATAGTGGGGTGAGGAGTGAGGAGGAGCAGAATTGTGTCCATTTTGTGTGGCTTTCAGGTGCTCTTGCCGATGGGCTGAGTGGTGGGAGGTTAAATGCCTTGTCAAGTATGTGGTACCCAAATGGCTGGTGATTTTGCCACTCTTGATCTGCTTGAGGCAAAGTTTGAAAATTGCAACAGTGCGATCGGCTGCACATGTGCTAAAAAAGGCCCAGACAGCTGAGCTGTGGGGAGTGTGCCGGGAGATAACAGCTCCACAATCTGGTGGAATAGGGTGGCTGCTCTCTACTTTTCCATGATGGCTGCCTCGTTGGGGTTGTACCTGTACCTCACCCTCACTTTCCTCCTCTGCTTTATCTGGCACCCAAGTCGCATCAGTGACCTCATCATCATCCCCTTCATCCTCATCATCACGCTGCGGCTCGGGGAATATGATTGAAAATTTGTTGTTTACCAGTGTTCTGCCCTCTCTGTAGGCTCTTGTTCCTACCTTCCTCAACCTCAGAACCCGGATCTGAATCAAGTAATGGCTGTGCATTGTCAAGGAACAAGTGGCTGATGCTAAGTTCAAATTACTCAGCTGACTCCTCCATGCCTGAATCTGGGGCTATGGCAGGAGTAGCTGCGGACAAGGAGGCAGAAAAAGCCACTCTGGCAGCTGCGGTGGACTGCGCACTAGTCTCTGCTTAGAACGAGGATGGTTTAGTAAGCCAGTCCACCACCTCCTCTGCATGCTGTGGCTGGATAGCACGGGAAACATCACTAAACAGAAGAAATGATGCCCTGCTTGAGGACGGACCACATGCACCTTTGCCTGTGGACACAGACGCTGCTTGCCCCCTCACAGTGCCATGGGAATGTCTGCCTCTCCTTATTAACAAAATGTAATAAAGATGGGGAAATGTGTACGTGGATGCACATTAATAAATAAAAATTGGTGTTTGGTGCACTTGAGTACTCACTACACAGACACACTCCACTGACACACTACAATATACTGCAGTAAATCTGCACTGCAATATACTGCGGTAAACCTGCAACAATGCACTGAAATATAATGCCCTAAACATGCAGTAACACACTGCAATATACTGTGGTAAACCTGCAATAGCGCACAGAAAAATACTGCGTTAAACGTGCACTAACACACTGCAATATACTGCAGTAAACCTGCAATAATGCACTGACATATACTGCGTTAACTGTGCAGTAGCGCACTGCAATAAATATATTGTGATAAACCTGTAATAATGCACTGAAGTATACTGCATTAAATTGCACACGCGCACTGCAGGATTTATACACACGTCCCCGGCTGAGCATCTTCGGCAATGGGTCTTGTGCGCAGGCGCGCGCGCGGTCCTTCTGCGCACGCACCCTGTGGGACCCTTGATCCTGTAATGCTGTATGTGGTATGACGTCATGGGGTTGGGAGGCATAAATAGACAGGCTCGTCCTGTCTATCAGCAGGTTAGAGGCAACCCGGAGGAGATGTATGCTGGTTAATTGTGGAAGGTAGGTGTGCTTCGCTAGCATGTTATCATATACAACCCTTTCATGGCTATAATTGTGCCAATCCTTTAGTGCTCAACCTAATACTCCTTTATACATTATTATTTCAGGTCCTTCCTGCTATTGTCACTATAGAGCACGGCCATGTATTTTCTGCCACTTGTCGGCAGTTAGCTATAAACCTATGTGACCAGCGGTGTTTTGCCCGTATTTCAACAGGTAGCTATGATCTTGTTGTTTCCTAGACCTTCACTTTATTCCCCGTCCACATCCACCTCACTCTCCTTGTTTTTATACACTTCACTTTTGTTTGATAGGTGAGTTTGTGTTTCCTTCTACGCGTGCAATCACTTTGCTGTTTCACCTGGCTCCTCATTTTTGGTTCAGGTGCTCTTATTGTCATTGTTTTTTTTTTTCCTTTCACCCTAATTATTTATTATTTTCAATGTTCTATTTTCCCTTTATCCCGTCCCTCCACATTCTATCCCCCCTTCCTTCCCCCCCCACCCCCCCGGCCCGCTCCTTCCCCCCCTTTTCTTGTTTCTCTTTTCTCCTTTCCTCCCTCTCTTTTTCTAATTCCTATTGTACTGGCTTCTTTCTCTTTTTGTTTCTCTCCTCCATGTACTTTTTCTCAACAAAAATTTTACCTTAATTTTCCTTAATTTTTTAAGGAAGGGGGGACTGATATAAAGGGGACCTTAAACTTATGGGGGTCTCTAAGAGGCTGCTTATCTAATGGTTGGTTATCAACCATTAGATCAGCAGAATCCCCCTTAGAGACCCCCATTAGCTCACAGTCCCCTTATATCCGTGCCCCCATCCTTATCATTGATGCCCATCAGGGCCCATAAGTGCCACCTATTAGCGCTCATCAGTGCCGCCTATCAGTGCAGCCCATCAGAGTCCCCTTATATCAGTGACTCCCCTTAGAGACTAATGGGTAACTAAGGGGGGTCGCTGATATAAGGGGCCTCTGATTGAAAAATAAAAAACTCATTGAATAATTTGCAGCTAGAACTGATATGTGTTCCCACGCCTCAAAAAATGAAAAATTTAAAAAAATGCAGCGCACCCGCCTATATAATTATATCAATTTGTATGTGAAAAAATTATTGTGAATGATGGTGGAAACTGCCAAGGGTAATCTAAATATTGATACACTCCAATCTTATTCAAATATATTTACTGTGCAATCTTGATACACAATACTTTATCAATAGTGGTGGAAACCTCCAATTTAAAATGTGATGTGCTAATATCCAGCTTATAAAGTCCTTTTGAGTTGGATAAGTTGGATATTAGCACAAGACATTTTGGAATGGATTTGAGGTTTCCGTCTGACCAGCATACAGACGAATGGTTATCCCGATAGGGATTGAGTCCATCGGATAGATTTGAAACATGTTCTATTTCTAGGTCGGACCTAGTCTGCCGGAAAGTCCGGTCGTGTGTACACGCCATTAGTCTTGCTTCATCTATTTTATGCCTAATGACGGTCTGGGAAGTCTTATGCTGTTCCTCCATTAGTTTGTCTAAATTTGCTTCCAATTGTTTAATTGTTTGTTCTCGGGACCGTTTTGTTCTGGCCGCCATTTGAATTAATTTACCCCGTATTGTAGCTTTGGGTGGGCTACCCAATTGATCGCGGGGGACGTGTCCGATGACTTATTGATCCTAAAATACTCCCGTATTTCTTTCTCAATTTTGGTGTAGAGTATGGGATCATTCAGTAAGCTTGCGTTAAGTCTCCATGGAGAGGGGCTAGGTTTAGTCCAGAGTCCTGTTGTGGAGAGTTTAATCGGGGAGTGATCAGACCAGGGTGTGGACAGTATTTTAACCAACGTCAAATATGGGAGTAAGGGGTACGCACTAAAAAGTGATCTATCCGGGAATAGGTATGATGTACCTGCGAATAGTGCATGTAGTCCCTAGCTGTGGGGTTACTCTCCCTCCAGGTCATATTAATCAGGTCATAGTGGTGAAGTAGGCGTGCTACCTTACTGCTACCGGTTGGTGGCCGCTTAATCGGTTTATAGAATTTTTTTTTTTTAACAGAAACGTTTTTATTTGAGAAATAAAAGTACAAACAAGCGATGACAGATTACTTAGTACAGATTTGCACATTATTACATGTCATATGGTAAAACTTAGTATATGATTGAACATAGGGAAGTCAGACAGCATATAGATGAGTGTACAGCCGTTAGAA
This sequence comes from Lithobates sylvaticus, assembly GCA_028564925.1. NCBI lineage: Eukaryota > Metazoa > Chordata > Amphibia > Anura > Ranidae > Lithobates > Lithobates sylvaticus. Next base: position 488,914,143 of record CM053026.1, on the reverse strand, counting down.
TCATAGAAATGTTATTTAACCACTTTCAGACCGGACCAATTTGCAGCCAAAGGACCAGGCCCCTTTTTGCGTTTCGGCACTGCGTCGCTTTAACTGACAATTGCACGGTCATGCGACGTGGCTCCCAAACAAAATTGACGTCCTTTTTTTCCCACAAATAGAGCTTTCTTTTGGTGGTATTTGATCGCCCCTGCAGTTTTTATTTTTTGCGCTATAAACAAAAAAGAGCGTCAATTTTGAAAAAAAACGCATTATTTTTTTTAATTTTTTGCTATAATAAATATCCCCCAAAAATATATAAAAAAACATATTTTTTCCTCAGTTTAGGCCGATACGTATTCTTCTACATATTTTTGGTAAAAAAAAAATCGCAATAGGCGATTATTGATTGGTTTGCAGAAGTTATAGCGTTTACAAGATAGGGGATAGTTTTATAGCATTTTTATTAATATTTTTTTTTTATTAGTAATGGCGGCGATCAGCGATTTTTTTTGTGACTGCGACATTATGGCGGACACATCGGACATTTTTGACACATTTTTGGGACCATTGTCATTTATACAGCAATCAATGCTATTTAAATGCATTGATTCCTGTATAAATGACACTGGCAGTGAAGGGGTTAACCAGGGGGTGGCAGTGTAGGGGTTAAGTATGCCTAGGGGTGTGTTTCTTACTGTGGGGGGGCGTGGCTGTCAGCTAGTGAATGCTGATCTCTGCTCTAATCACAGGGAGCAGAGATCGGCGTCACTAGTTGCTAGGCAGAACGGGGAGATGCTGTTTATTTCCGCATCTCCCCATTCAGCCTTCCCGGCTGTCACTGCGGCGATCGAATCCGCGGGACCCGCCGACGTACATCGTCGTGCGCCGGTCGGGAAGCGGTTAATCACAAAATACTGTATTTGCATACTGTATACTACAAACAAAAAAAAGTTCCATGCGTCGCTAAAGTGTTTGTATTTGGCTAGAAGAAAATAGAAGAAAAGGTGGCAACCCTAACTGCACTGTGTGGTACCCATTGTAATATTCATGGCAGGCACAGAAGGGTGGGTAAGAGGCATTAAAAACAATGCATAAACACTGCTGGTTTTGGTGCTTAAATTCAACCACTCACTGCTTAGCCCCAGGTGTTACATCTAAACTGAGTTGCTGAGGGGCATCCAGCGCTCTCTGGCATCCTAGTGTCCCCCTTATCTTACTGCTTCTGTCTCTTTACGTGGGAGGGGTCCCCAATGGTGGGGGTCCCGAGGAGGTATAATGTATCCATGTAGCCCAGATGGCGTAAAACTTTTCGTATCTATCTTTGCACTTCGCCATCCACTCCTCCGCGGCCATGATATTATCGACTAGCTTCACCCATTCTGCTCGGGTGGGTGTCCTGGGCGTCTTCCAGTGAATTGGAATCAGCCTCCTAGCCGCATTAAGCAGGTGGGGTAAAACAGATTTGCTATATCTGCTGAGAGGAATGGTGGGGAAGTGCAACAGCGATTCCAGTGGGGAATCCGGAAGTTCCAGGTCCATTATCTGTTTAATCTGAGCGTGAATATCCCGCCAGAAGGGTCTCAGGACGGGGCACTCCCACCATATGTGGAGGAACGTGCCTCTGAGACCGCAACCTCTCCAGCATGTATCCGGCAAAGATGGGTACATCCTGGTGAGCCTGGTTGGCACTCTGTACCATCTAGTTAGAAGCTTATAACTATTTTCCTGCATTTTTGTGTCTACTGTACTGGAGTGCGTAAGTTATACATGTGCTCCAACTGAGGTTGCGTGAAAGACGCGCTGAAGATCCCTCTCCCAGTCTCTGATAAAGGTTGGCTTCTCTTCCACTTGCTGTGCCTGTAACAATTCATACAGTACTGAGATAGCGTGTGGAGTGGCTTCCTCTGCCATGCACAACTGCTCAAATGGCGAGGCCTGGGTGGGTGACCTAACTCCGTGTGGAAGGTTGGCTATGAAGTGCTGGAGCTTGCCTATGGCGCCAGTCGTCCATTAGGAAGGGGCCGTACTGAGCCCTCAGGGTTTCTATGGGCAACAGTCCCTGCTCCTGGACAAATCTGCCACATCTGGGCTCCCCGTCCGCCGCCCACGTCCGAAAGAAAGACGGGTGTTTCCCCTGGAGTGAACCAGGGGAAGCCGCCTAGTGGTGCCAGGGGGGAGGTTGGTCGAGCCAGCCTTCCTCCCCTGTTTAGGGCATCCCATATCGTCAGTGCATGGGAGGCTAACGGGGACACCAGGGTGGACAGGCCCCTGTGCTCTTTGGGGACCCATGGGGCATGAGCCAAATTTCGACCTGCCAGAGACTTATCCAGGGGGACCCAGAGTTTGTGAGTGACATTATGGCACCAGTCCAGAATGCGTTGCAGGGCCACTGCTTCATAGTACCTGCGAATTACCGGAACCCCCAGGCCTCCCTTAGCTTTGGGGCGTTGCAGTATGCGGAGTGCCAGCCTAGGGCATTTCCCACTCCATATATATACTGAGAGAACATACTGTTGAGGCTTGAGAAAAACGCCTTTGGTAAAGCAATCGGCACCATTTGCAAGAGGAACAGTATGCGAGGAAGCACATTCATTTTGAGGATGCTGACTCGGCCCATCCATGAGAATGCTGTCTTGTCCCAGTTTTTAAGGTCTGTTTTGACAGTGGTGAGTAGTGGGGTATAATTACAGTCATATAGCTGTGCACATTTCTTGGGTAAGTATATTCCCAGGTATTTAAGTGATGTGGGGCACCATGTAAAAGAGAAAGCAGCCTGCAACCTTGTACGCAGATCTGAGGGTATGTTTAGGGAGAGAATCTCGGATTTGTTATAATTGATTTTGAAGTGTGACAGCTCGTTGAATTCCTGTAGTTCGGTCATAATACTGGGCAGCGATATAAGGGGGTCAGCGACGTAGAATAATACGTCATCCGCATACGCCGATAGTTTGTGTTCCGTCGGCCCGACCGAGAATCCTTTGATATTGTTGTTCCTACGGATTCTATTAAGGAGGGGTTCTAGGGTGAGGGCAAAGACTAGCGGGGACAGCGGGCAGCCCTGGCGTGTCCCATTCTTAATAGGGAAAGGGTCTGATAGGAGCCCATTCACCTTCACCTTGGCGGACGGGGAGCTATATAGGGAGGAGATCCATGTCAGCATATTAGGTCCGAGGCCGAGCCTCTTCAACACCGCCTTCATGTAGGTCCAGTCCACCCTGTCAAATGCCTTCTCAGCATCAGTGGAAAGCAAGAGACAGGGGTGCTTCACCCCCTGGGATTCCACCCAGTGGATCAGCTGGAGTGCCCTATTGGAGTTGTCCCTGGCTTCTCGGCCCGTGATGAAGCCGGTCTGGTCAGGGCCAACCACTGTCACTCACCACAGGTCACACACTTACAGTAACTGAAGATACTCCTACTCCAGCACTTCCTCCTACCCTTTTGCCATGAGGACTTTTCTAAAGGACAGTCTGCTCCGGGTTGCTTCATACTCCTCAGACATGCTTACCCCATCTCTGCAATCTACTTTGTGAGTACCCCCTAGGGGAACACCCTCACTGATAGCAAATATGCAAACCAGGTGCAAAGGAAACACAGCAAATGTGAACATTCGCTCTGCCCAAAGTCTGTAAAGCACTAAAACTGCTCAGAGTGATGATGCTTCCCTTGCACAGCAGTAGGATCCAATATTAACACTGGTCTCTGCATCCGTTTCTAGCTCTTAGTGCCAGTCCATAATGGGACGGCTTCAAAGTAGTGCAACTCTGAAGCCACCCCGCACGGCGTGACCTCAGCGCGGCTTGCAAACAACTTCTTTAATAGAGATATGTAAAAAGTGGTGCTGAACCATGCTTGAGGGGCATTAGGCCCCTTTCAGACGAGGCGGACTCCGCTTGCACGGAGCCCGCCTCTGTCCGCCGGCTCAGCGGGAGATCTGTCCGTTGATCTCCGCTGAGCCGGCGGATGACAAGCCTCTCTCCGCTCACTGAGCGGGGAGGGGCTTGCGAGCGCCGCTGATCTCTATGGAGAGATCGGATGAAAACGGACAGTGTGTCCGTTTTCACCCGATCTCACCCGATCTCACCCGATCCGACGGATCTGGACGTGTGGTCCATACGTCTGCTTTTGGCGGATCGGACCGGATCGGATGTCAGCGGACATGTCTCCGCTGACATCCGACGCTCCATAGAGTAACATGGAGCGCCCGTTCAGATCCGCCGTCAAAACTGACAGGCGGATCTGAACGGGCCTTCCGTGTGAAAGGGGCCTAAAGCTCCTAAAGATAAATTGTTTGCCAACATCCCTGAGTTAATATTTGGAAGATGGAACCTCTAGTAACAGAGGACCACTAGTACCCTCCGGTACAATTGGGACTTTTCAGGCGAAACATAACAAAGAAATTATTGATAATGAAATAGAAAAAAGAAAATGGATAAGAATGTATTTTAGATTATTTATTAAGAGAAAAATATATAGATAAATAAATATCAAAGAAAACAGAAGTAAACATTGAAAAGATATATATGTACATACAAAATTGTTAAAAACAATTGTGATACAACCTTTTTAGTTTACAAGTGTTACATATGGATATGACACATACAAATGGAAAGGGAAAACATCCCTCGACTGCCTAACATGTTTCGGGAAACTAGAACGATCCCTTCTTCAGAGGCATTAGGTGGAGATTGGATGTGGGAAGAGAAGTCAATATCCAGGGGGATAAAAGGTTAATACACGAAAGCCAAGGTAAATTTCTTCGTGAGATGAAATTTGCAGAGGGTGAGGAGCTACTGCAAGAGGCTCTGGAACCATATATGACAGGTTTTTTGCCTCTAAAAAAAGGGGGGGGGGGGGTTGGGGAAAGGGAGGGGGGGTGGGCCCTCAAAACGTGGTCTCCAAGGGTAAAGCCTACACAAGGATCAACCTGATGACCCGTCTCCACAAGGGGGAAGAAAATGAGCCCAGTGATCAAGATGTAATGTTGATGGAAACCCCAGAAATACTGCAACAGAAAAGAAACGCCTGTTTCATCTCAGGAGGAGCAATCACGATATCTGAATCACCTATCGGCTGCTAAGTCCACTGAGAGGAGATTTGTCCGATAGCTGTAATATCCAGTTGCGAATGGCTATTCCCTGGATTTCATTGTGAGAGACATTCAGTTTCAAGCAGTTCCAAGAGTACCTGAACTTCCTACCTATACCCTCTATTTCTTTATTGAGAGACTGTGTTTTGTCTACCATTTTGCAAATAAAAATCCCTAAAGAGGATCCAGCGTCGGTCTCCTCAGTTCTTTGGGCCATCTACCTTGGGAAACCACTAGACGCATACGAAGTCAAGAAGGTAACGGTAAGCCCAAAAATAACCAGCAGCTCCTTCGGGGGTTAGTGCTACATGTGTTACTGAATAATTTCATGTAAGAAAAAATATGTAACATTTTCAAAGATAAACATGTAAATGAGATATATCGTGGTTGATACGAGTCATATACAAACATTCCCTTATGACATGTTGTGCAGCTTAGGGTCTCCCTTCTAATCATCTCAGTCCATCCCTCCAGACCCACCCAGGTCCCATATTGGTGCCCACCAAGAGTCTGTCCGACTATATACATGTTGCAGAATTCTTAAGCCATCTGTCCCAATTTTTTTCATATTTGGAGGGGCATCCTCTATGGGTGTATATGAGTTTCTTATATAGCAGTATAGCATTAACCTCTGTGATCCAGTGTGAGATATTTGGGGTATCAGGTCTCATACACACTCTGGCAATAACTTTGCACGCAGAGAACAGCATTTCATGTAGAGTCAGGGTCCGGAAAGATTCCTAGAAGACATGGTTTTGGCTGAAGTGTTATAGGGGAGCCCATCGTGTCGTGTAGGAATCTTACCACTTGTGACCAAAACATCTGGATTTTGGGGAATTTCCACAGGAGATGAAAAAAGGTGCCAGTTTCTTGGGTACACATAGGGCAGGCATTGGAGTAATTACTTTTATACTTTGAAATTTTAAGTGGTGTGAGATATGCCCTGTGTGTTATAAAGATTTGGGTCAATCGGTCACAAAGTTTGGGAGATACCATTTTACATGTGTCTAGGGCATCACTCCACTCATCATCTTCGATGGGTCCTATCTCCCCCTCCCACCTATTCTTTAGTGCGTAGGCCGCAACGGTCATTGGAGGAAGTGACAGCATAATATAAAATTGTGAGAGGAGTTTGGGGTCAGGGATTTTTATGGCTTCCATCAATGGGTTGTTACCTAGAGAGAGGTCATCTAGGTAAAATTGTGCGTGAAATGCGTGGCGAAGCTGTAGGTATCTATAGTATTGACTATTGGGAAGTGCAAATTCAGATTGCAAGCTGTGGAAAGACTTTAATTTCCCACCAGAGGTAATATGAGATAAGTAGAAAATGCCCCTTTTACTCCATACTCCGCTGTCCGGGATATGTTGAAATTCGGGGAGGGTCCTGTTATGCCACAGAGGAGTGTATTCATGCAGGGGCGGGAGGTGTAGCTTTTCAGAGGCTATATTGCATATTCTCCTATAGTGGTAAACGAGAGTCTCGTGGTCTGCTGTTCTACCCTCGTTCTCTGTTCCCCCAGTAATCGCTACAATGGAGTCTAGAGTTGGTCTGATCCATTGTGGACATAAGAAATTTAAGAACCTATCTTTATCCGTTTTATCTATATAAAAAATTTGTGATATCTGGGCTGCAAGGTAGTATAGGTTGAAGTCAGGTAGGGCCAGTCCTGCGAGGTCAGTAGGTTGTTTGAGTTTGAGCCATGGAAGTTTGTCTGTTGTTGCCCCAGACAAATGGTTTTAGGAGGGCCTCCATCACCTTAAAATGCTTAAGCACCAAGTACACAGGGGAATGCCAGATCATATACAACATTTTCGGGAGTAGGACCATTTTAATAAGGTTTATGCGGCCCATGACACCCCATGTCACACAGTGGAATTATGTTAAGTAAGACATAATCTGACGGGGTTCTGGTGGTCAGGATTCCTAAATATTTAATACTGTCTACCCTCTGTAGAGGAAGCAGGGCTCTATCTCTGGATGGTGGGAAGCGGTCCAAAGGGAGTATTTGTGACTTGTCCCAGTTACATTTTTAGGCCAGAAAATGTGCCAAATTTTTCTATTAGGGCTAGGGCTGTTGGTAGTGAGTTGTCTGAGTCGTATAAGTACAGAAGTGTGTCATCCGCATATGTGCTGATCTTTTCTGTGACCCCACCCCTGCACAAACCCACCATCCCCGCATGTGTACGATCGATATGGCGAGTGGCTCTGTCTAGTGCACCTAGAAAGGGGAAATTGTTCTGAGGGCCAGCCATTCGCCAGTACTCTAGCCACCGGATTCTGATAGAGCAGCTGGACCCATTTTATAAATCTTGGCCCTAGTCCAAATTTGGTCAAACAGGTCCATAAATATTGCCACTCTACAGAATCGAACGCCTTGGCGGTGTCCAAGGCGAATATTATCCTGGAACCTGGGCTGTCATGGGGGGTCTGAAGGTTGATAAATAGTCTCCGAAGATTGAATGACGTATTCCTGCCCGGCATGAAGCCTGCTTGATCTCCATGGAACAGCGAGAGGATCACCTTGTTAAGGCGGATGGCAAGGACTTTTGCAAGTATCTTGACATCCACTTGCAACAAAGAGATGGGGCGGTAAGATTCCGGGAGGTGTGGGTCCTTACGGGGTTCGGGAATGAGCACTATGGTTGCTTCCCTCATGGATGCCGGGAGTTCTGAGTGTTCAAAGATGGAGTTGTATAATGCTAGCAGCCTAGAGGCTAGTAGATCTAAGTACGTGGAGTAAAATTCCACAGGTAGGCCGTCTGAGCCTGGGGCTTTAGATGATGGGAATTCAGCTATGGCTTTAGAGATCTCTTCTTGTGTCAGGGGCTCCTCTAGTTCTTGGGCTTGGTCTTCAGTCAGTTGCGGAATCTGTATCTCTGCCAAAAAGGACTCAATCTTGGAAATTAGAGACAGTAGTTGTGTTTAGAGTGGTGAAGAAGTTCCGAAAAACATCGTCATGACCTGAACAGGCTCTCAAGCGTGTCGTTAGCGGAGTGGAGGGAGATCACCACCGGGGTCTCTCCTCACTATGGACTAGATAAGCTAGTAACTTCCCCGCTCTTTTACCATGCTCAAATGACCTCTGCCTGAGGAAAAAAGAGTTTACGTTTGGACTTTTCGTATATCAGTTGGTCTAGTGTTCTGGAGTATAGTTTGAGACTGCCTGCCTTTTCTGCTGTGGGGTTGTTGAGGAATTCCCTCTCCGCAGTCTGCAAGTTATATGTCGCCGTGTCTATGTTTGTTGTGGAGAAGCGTTTCACTTTATAAATTTGGGTCTTAAGAGTCATTCTGGCGTGTATCTTGAATGCTTCCCATACTACCTGCGGTTGCACTGACCCTTCGTTAGTCTCAAAGAATTTCTCCCAGTCAGATACCAGATCATTATCCTCCGGTAGGAGGGTTAACCAAAAGGGGTTAAGGCGCCACGTTATCGGGGGACGTGTATGCGGCAGGGAGAGTTTAGTCCAGTATGGACAGTGATCAGACAATGATCTGGGCGAGAAACCTGCATCTGATAGCCTAGGGAGAAGCGATTTGGAGAGGAGTATGAGATCTATTCGGGACACAGACTGGTGAGATGCGGAAAAGCAAGAGTAAGCCTGTTGTGTAGGGTGCCTGGTTCTCCATGTATCTACCAGGTTAAAATCATTAAGAAGTCGTGCAAATCTCGTCGGTTGGGTGCGTACTAGAGGTTGTGTGGGTCCAGTCATCCTGTCAAGCGATTTGTCTAACACATTGTTAAAATCCCCCAGCCATATTTCTGGTATGGCGGGGTGTAGTGCCATATAATTGAATCCCTCTGTCAGTATACTAGATTGAAATGGCGGTGGTACATAGAATGCTAGTATGAGGATCATGTCCCCTTGTAGTTTTGGGTCTATTACCGAATCCTGGAGTTCAAAGAGGGTATTTTTAGCAATTAATAGGGAAACTCCTCTGGAGTGTGTAGTGTGGACAGAGTGATATGCCCATCCTATCCAGGGTCGCCAAAGTGCCCTCAACGTAGGGCCCTCGGCCTGCTTTTCTACTAGGGCCACCACATCTGCTTTCATCTTTTTCAGTTGTCCGAATACTGCGGATCTTTTGATGGGATCTCTCATTCCCCTCACATTCCATGTGAGGAATTTTAATGTGGCGATGGGTGTAAACAGCAATATATTGAGACTCCAGAATATGGGTCACCCCTATAGGTCAGTAGAGTGGGCTCCCTTCCCCAGCCGGGGAAGAGCTCCGACTGTATTATAACAGACATATGGTACCAACAAAAAGTTATATGTGGAATCTGCAATTCAACTTAAAAATGCAACATAGATAAGGTGAATCAGTAGCGCTAATATAAACAATGAAAAATATAATATAAAATGCTGAGTAAATACTATGCAAATAAATACTGTGCAAATATATAAACAGTGCTATATAAATATCAAAGTACAAAAATAGTAGTGTATAATTGACTCAACGTATAACTTAATAGCAGCGGTGTGTCTATTTCTCTTAGTGACAAGTGAAAAAGTTCATAAATATATAAAGTCCAGATTGTGAATAAATAAATAGGTAAGTGATTTTCCAAGTGTCTTCAGTCACAGTTTCAAAGTGGAGTCTTCTGACTGACTTGAATCTACCACCACACCACGTGATCACACTCCCTCTGAAAGGCCCACTCACCAGCTCACTAGGCCTCACACTCTCGTGTTTGGCAGATGCGTTTTTTACCCACTCCAGGGGTTAATGAAGGATGGCTTGTTTGATCCGTTTAACTCTCAATGCGATTCCATATGTAAAACAATGAGTAAAACACTCCACATAGTGTAAAAACGTATGATAAAATTTATTCACGTAAAAACACTCCAATGGTCAAACTCACATTTCAAAGGTTAAAATCAAGCCTCAAATCCAAAACCACGGCAAGCCAAACAACGCTGATGTATAAAAATATAAAGTATATATATATACTGCGGTCTCGGCGGACCAAGAGGAAGACCCTGGTGGTGGTATAGTTATAGTCCACAGTGGCGTAATATATAAATAAATAAATACAATCTTTACTTTTTGCTCTGTAGCCTCATTCCCAAGGGAATGAGGCTACAGTTTGACCATTGGAGTGTTTTTACGTGAATAAATTTTATCATACGTTTTTACACTATGTGGAGTGTTTTACTCATTGTTTTACATATGGAATCGCATTGAGAGTTAAACGGATCAAACAAGCCATCCTTCATTAACCCCTGGAGTGGGTAAAAAACGCATCTGCCAAACACGAGAGTGTGAGGCCTAGTGAGCTGGTGAGTGGGCCTTTCAGAGGGAGTGTGATCACGTGGTGTGGTGGTAGATTCAAGTCAGTCAGAAGACTCCACTTTGAAACTGTGACTGAAGACACTTGGAAAATCACTTACCTATTTATTTATTCACAATCTGGACTTTATATATTTATGAACTTTTTCACTTGTCACTAAGAGAAATAGACACACCGCTGCTATTAAGTTATACGTTGAGTCAATTATACACTACTATTTTTGTACTTTGATATTTATATAGCACTGTTTATATATTTGCACAGTATTTATTTGCATAGTATTTACTCAGCATTTTATATTATATTTTTCATTGTTTATATTAGCGCTACTGATTCACCTTATCTATGTTGCATTTTTAAGTTGAATTGCAGATTCCACATGTTTATATGTTTTAAGTAGCTGCTGTTTGATATATATATACTTTTTACACTTGCACTTTTAATCCTTCACTAATTCTATAGCCTACACACCTGCGGCGCGGTGGGGGTAGATGATACAGAGGGCGGTCTTCCACAGCTATACATCATTTACCAACAGCACATACTAAAAAGTTATATGTGCTGAAAAAAAAAGAAAATTTTTAACCATTACAAACCTTGTATCCCCCCACCCCGCACTGTCCCCAACTGGTGCGGGCATTAGTCCCTAACTGCCAACTGGGCATAAACATTATCCAACCTGTGAAGGAATGGCATTGGAGCATTAAGACATATATTTGGGTATCATCAACCGGTATCTCAGCATTAAGGCATTTGTTCCAACTCGGGTTGTGCATTTTTGAACGCGGGACGAAACTTCGCTGTGCTATGTGACACATTGTAGGACTGTGCTCACTAATCCGAGTGAGCTTACCGGTGAGGTGTTCCCCTCCTCCGGCGATAGGGAACCTTACCAGATTATTTCAGAAGAAGGTAACAGTAATATCTTGACCCTATTGTGGGTAAACATGGTATTGAGGGTATAGAAATTAGTATGCGACTAAAGGTAGGATATGGTGATTTTGTCGCCGGGCGACTCATCCAAATTTTCAGTAAAAGGAGCTGTCCCAAACTTAGGTGAGTGTTCCGGGTGAGGCGGGGTATCCTCGAATATATAGGGTGCAACCTCTTTAAGTGTGGGTGGCTATCTGAATCAGAGAGCAATGTCATTATGCAGTCAGTTGCCATTCCCGTTGCGTATATTGCTAGGAGATGCATTAGCATTAGGTGTATAGGGGCTGCTAGATGTTTTGGGAAATATGAGGTTGTGAGAGCACCATCATTTCCTTAGGTATAGTGTCCCAGAACTTTTGGGCCAGAGGGTGGTGGAGACAGTGAGCAATGTTATTATGCATTTTCTGAACCACTCTCTAGCTGTAGGGGATGAGGATTCCATCTCAAACAGGGGGATAGAACCATATATAGTAGACAAGGGAAAAAAAGAAAAGGGGGGGAAGGGGACTCATGTGCGCAGATATTGAAGGTGAATGTACCTTTATATGAATACTTATCTGCTTGCTTCTCGTTGCTCAAGCCATGTTATGGCTGCCTCTGGGTCTTCGAAGAAATGTGCTCTGCCATCGCCTTCCACACACAGTCAGGCCGGAAACAGCATGGCATACTTTATGTTCATTATCCGCAGGCGGCGTTTCACCTTCGTGAAGTTTTTGCGCTTTCTCTGGACCTCTGCTGAAAAGTCAGGGAAGATTACGACTGTTTTGTTTCCAAATGGGATGTTGCCTTTTTCCCTGCTAAGGCGGAGGATAGCATCCCTGTCTCTGAAATTTAGCTATAAAAGTGCGTGAGGGAGGGTGCTCCTGGCGGAGGTGCTTTGCCCGACATTCGGTGTGCTCGCTCCACCACAAACGTGGGGGAGAACGATTCCCTTCCATATGTATCAGATAGGAGTGTCTCGAGAAAAGTTGGGGGGTCTCTCCCCTCCACCCCCTCTGGCAAGCCTATGAAGCGGAGGTTGCACCTGCGGAGTCTATTTTCAATATCATCTTGCTTTTGCAGGATTTGGTTCACCTGAAGCTGCATGGTGTCTGAGGAGAGCTGCAGAGGGGGGAGGGAGTCCTCCACATTGCTCAGGCGGGCCTCTGCCTCTGTAACTCTCTCTCTGAGCTTTTGAAAGTCCTGTCTGAGCAGAGAGATATCAACTTTTACCTCTTCAATCGGCACTGTGAGGTTAGTCTGGCAGGATGTTACAGCTTCTTGGCATGCTGTTATAGCATCTAGGAGTCTGGTTGTGTCTGTGCTCTGAGCGCCCTCCTCCCCATGTACGGCGGGCACCATCTTGGTCTGCTGGGTCCATCCCATCATGGCGGTATTGAGCTAGTTTAGCGGCCGCTGCTGTGTTTTTCTTGGCGGCGACATGTGCCCGGGGGTTGTCTGGTCCGGGGGTGATAATAGCGGTGGAAATCTGCGTTCTGGGTCTCAGGATATCTGCTCAGGATTTTTGGCCGGCGGAGCTCAGCTCACTTGTGTCCTATCTCATGCCGCTCCAGGCCATGCCCCCTATACACCCGTTCTTACAGCTTCAAGCAATATGCCTGCCAAAGTTCATATGCTCACTGCTGTCTTGCCATGCCCCTTTGGGAGGGGGGTGTTCAAAAAGACATTCCCCATTCATGAACAAATAGAATCTTTGAAGACTGAGTCAATGCAAAAAAGATTTTCGCAGAAAATTTGCAGAGCTCTAGCTAGTGGAAAAAGAGTTCACAAAAAAGTGGAACATCTTTACCTATAGAAGATGGTTCTTTGTTCAAGATTTCTGCTGAGAGAAAGCTTGAGATGCTCTTAACGGCTCTACTCTTGCAGGCCCAGCTCTGAAACCAGCTATTGCTGCAATTTCTAATTTCAAGCCGCAGTTATTTGGACAATGGACAACCAACACAATCTTGTATTTCACCACTGTACCGTGCCTGACCAATTGCCTTGCTCTCTTTTGCGAATGCCGTAGTTATGACACCAATCTCCAGAATGGCTCTGATTTCTCTTCACACGCGCAGAATATTATGGCTCAGCTGAAGATGCCTATAAAAGACGCCGCACACCTTTGCCCTTTGAAGCAGGGCATTTCTTTGGTGAGGCACTTGACAAATTCATCAAAGATGTCACCGGAGGTAAGTTTCTCCTTCCATAATAGAAGGTTTCAAAATTTCAAAAAAATAATTCAGCCTTCAATAATTCAAGACTTGGAATGTGGTGAGTGAGACGACCCTATATCCCCCACACACCATTCCATCTCCCCTGGGGATGGGGCCCGTTTCTCACCTGGGGACAGGGACCCCATCTCACCTGGGGAAAGGGACCCTATCTTCTTTTAGGAATGGGGACCCACCTACCCTAAGAACAGGAACCCCATCTCCAGACCCTGCTGGCTGGCATCAGCTACCCTAGGGTGTCAGGATGGAGGAGAGGACAGAACACACAGAGGAAATCCAAATCAACAGCCACTTAAGGATTACCAGTCTCCCCACGCAGTACCAGCATGGGGAGGCTGGAGGACAGCCAGGGGTCTAGCAGTACCAGTGTGGGGTCACTGGAGATGGGGTGGGTACAGCAGTACCAGCACTTTTACGGACCCCCTCCTCGTCGGCTCTGCCAGTTTCCCTCATCAGACCATAACACATTTCCCATATGCTTTTAGGAGATTTCAGATGTGTTTTTGCAAAATTTACCCGGACTTGGATGTTTTTCTTCAAATGAAAAGGCTTCCATCTTGCCACTCTCCCTCATAGCCCAGACATATGAAGAATACAGGAGATTGTTGTGGCACATGTGCCACACTGCCAGTACTTGCCAGATATTCCTGCAGCTCCTTTAATGTTGCTATAGGCTTCTTGGCAGCCTCCCTGACCATTTTTCTTCTCGCCTTATCATCAATTTACGTCCAGTTATTGGTAATGTCACTGTTGTGCCATATTTTCTCCACTTGATGACTGTCTTCACTGTGTTCCATGGTATATCTAATGTCTTCCTAATGCCTTTGGAAGCCTTCTCCTGACTGATGCTTTGGAAGCTCTCTACAGACCATGGCTTTTGCTGTAGGATGTGACTAAGAAAATGTCAGGAAAGACCTACTAGAACAGCTGAACTTTATTTGGGGTTAATCAGAGGCACTTTAAATGATGACAGGGGTATACTGACTGTCACATACCTGGTTCGTGAGCCTCTCATACCACACCGGCTTGTGGGTCACTGAAGGTGAGACCGCAGCCACAGAAGCACTGTGACATAGGAGTACCTGAGATCAGTCCAGTAGTGTGTATGGCTGGTCATCAGTGGACAGATGTGCAGCAGGCAGGCTTGGTGGTGGTTTAGGCAAACCAGAGCCGTGGCAGGCTGGGATTGCAGCTGGAGCAGGAACTGGATGTGATTTGCAGAGCAGAGCTGTGACAGCCTGGATGAGCAGGTGCAGGGTCAGACAAGCCGGTCGGTATCATTCGGGCAGATAAACAGAAAAGTCCAAAACAAGCCGGGGTCAGGGTATCAAGCAAACAGTGTTAGTGAGAACAGGCCGGATCAACATCAGAGGTCAGCACAGGTAACAGGTCAGAACACACAGAAACTGCAGACCAACCAGCAAAGAGTCCTTGGTGCACTCAGTTTAAATAGCCCCTTTGGAGCCAGTGTTAGCGACAGGCGCACAGCGAGCGTGCATGTATGCCGTGCAATTCCTGCTGCACAGACATGCCTTTCCTGACAGACTCCTATTTAACATGAGTTTGAATATGATTGCTTAATTCTGAACACAGCGACATCCCCAGTTATAAGAGGGTGTGCACACTAATGCAACCATATTATTTTAGTTCTTTGTTTTTAATCCCCCCCACCCCCCAAAAAAAGATTTGTTTGTTTTTCGATTGAGTTGTATAGTTTATAGGTCACTTTAAAAGTAGAAAAAGTTCTGAAATTAATTAACTTTGTCTAATTTTTTTACATCACAGAAACCTGACATTTTAACAGGGGTGTGTAGACCTTTTATATCCACTGTACATTCCCTTGCAAAAGTATTCGGCCACCTTGAACTTTTCAACCTTTTGCCACATTTCAGGCTTCAAACATAAAGATATAAACTTTTAATTTTTTGTGAAGAATCACCAACAAGTGGGACACAATTGTGAAGTGGAACGAAATCTATTGGATTTTTGAAACTTTTTTAACTAATAAAAAAATGAAAAGTGGGGCGTGCAAAATTATTCGGC
This sequence comes from Lithobates sylvaticus, assembly GCA_028564925.1. Classification (NCBI taxonomy): domain Eukaryota; kingdom Metazoa; phylum Chordata; class Amphibia; order Anura; family Ranidae; genus Lithobates; species Lithobates sylvaticus. Next base: position 488,898,592 of record CM053026.1, on the reverse strand, counting down.
CCCCTTGCGTTAATACTTTGTAGAACCACCTTTTGCTGCGATTACAGCTGCAAGTCGCTTGGGGTATGTCTCTATCAGTTTTGCACATCGAGAGACGGAAATTCTTGCCCATTCTTCCTTGCAAAACAGCTCGAGCTCAGTGAGGTTGGATGGAGAGCGTTTGTGAACAGCAGTTTTCAGCTCTTTCCACAGATTCTCGATTGGATTCAGGTCTGGACTTTGACTTGGCCATTCTAACACCTGGATACGTTTATTTGTGAACCATTCCTTTGTAGATTTTGCTGTATGTTTGGGATCATTGTCTTGTTGGAAGATAAATCTCCGTCCCAGTCTCAGGTCTTTTGCAGACTCCAACAGGTTTTCATCCAGAATGGTCCTGTATTTGGCTGCATCCATCTTCCCCTCAATTTTAACCATCTTCCCTGTCCCTGCTGAAGAAAAGCAGGCCCAAACCATGATGCTGCCACCACCATGTTTGACAGTGGGGATGGTGTGTTTTAAGGGTAGGGAAGTAGGCCTGCCGTCCTGGAATATTTCCTAGAAAATCCGTTACCGGTAATGCCAAGTCCTGAGGGGATAACAGCTCCACTCTGTAATGCCTCAGGAAGGTATTATGGCTCGTCCATGTTGCTGCCTTGCAGATCTGATCTATGGAAGCACCTGCCCTTTCTTGCCAGAGATCTGGTTGAATGAGCCTTAAGGTGGGATGGAACCGGTTTTTCCGAGTGTTTATAGGCTAATGCTATTGCCTGCTTAATCCACCTGGCTATCGTAGGTTTTGAGGCCTGAAGACCCTTTCCTTTGGCCCCCAAAAGTAACTAGAAGATGATTTGATCTCCTAAACTCCCTTGCCCTTTCTAGATAGACTAAAAGACAGCGTCTAACATCTAAAAGGTGCAATCTTTCTTCCTTCTCATTCTTCGGATTCTGGCAGAAATGATGGGAAGAATAATCTCTTGTGACCTGTGGAACCCAGAGGTCACTTTTGGTAAATAAAGAGGATCCTGTCTAAGGATTACCCTGTCCTCTAGGATCAACAAAAAGGCTCTTTTATTTTGTCAGGGCCTGTAGGTCGCCTACTCTTCTAGCTGTGGTAATGGCTAGAAGAAAGGCCATCTTAAGGGAAAGAAATTTAAATGAAATTTGATCCAACGGCTCAAATGGGCCCCTTTCGTTAGGGCGTCCAGAACCAGGGACAAATCCACGGCGGGAAGCTAACTGTCCTTACCGGGGTTAACCTTTCCCTGGCTAGCAAAAATCTCTTAACCAGAGGGTCTTGAGCTAACCTTGTGTCAAAGAACACTGACAGGGCTGCTACCTGGACCCTAAGGGTACTGACCGCTAACCCTTGGTCTACCCCTTCCTGGGAAAAAAATCCAGAACGGTTGGAATCGTCTGGATAGTTCTCTGATTTGCTTGAGCCCATCTAGAGAAGACCTTCCAGACCTTTGCATAAATTTGTCTGGTAACCTTCTTCCTACTAAGGAGAAGAGTGTCAATTACCTTCTCCGAGCATCCCCTGTTCCTGAGGATCTCCCTCTCAAGAGCCAGGCCGTCAGGGACAGAAACCCCGGGTTGGGATGAAGCACTGGGCCCTGGCAGAGAAGATCCCGCCTGACCGGGAGATGCAGCGGAGGCACGACTGACCACCTCCACATGGTGGGGAACCAGACCCGCTTCGGCCACCAGGGTGCAATCTGGTACTCCGAAATGACGTCTTACCAGAGCGAAAACTTCTTCGTTCAACTCCCATTCTCCCTGAAGAATGGGCTGTCTGCTGAGGAAGTCTGCTTGTATATTGAGGGCTTTATGTGGACCGCAGAGATTGAGAGAATGTTTTTCTCTGCTTCTCCCAGGAAATCTTGGGTCAGTGCCCTTAGACTGACTGACCTTGTTCCCCCTTGACGGTTCAAATAGGATACTGCTACCCGGTTGTCCGAGAAAATTTGGACTTCCCTTCCTTGGATCAAGTCCCGGAAGACACTTTGGTTTCATCGGACCAGAGCACCTTCTTTCACATGTTTGGTGTGTCTCCCAGGTGGCTTGTGGCAAACTTTAGACGAGACTTTTTATGGATATCTTTGAGAAATGCCTTTCTTCTTGCCACCCTTCCATAAAGGCCAGATTTGTGCAGTGTACGACTGATTGTTGTCCTATGGACAGACTCTCCCACCTCAGCTGTAGTTCTCTGCAGTTCATCCAGAGTGATCATGGGCCTCTTGGCTGCATCTCTGATCAGTCTTCTCCTTGTCTGAGCTGAAAGTTTAGAGGGACAGCCAGGTCTTGGTAGATTTGCAGTGGTCTGATACTCCTTCCATTTCAAAATGATCGCTTGCACAGTGCTCCTTGGGATGTTTAAAGCTTGGGAAATATTTTTGTATCCAAATCCGGCTTTAAACTTCTTTACAACAGTATTACGGACCTGCCTGGTGTGTTTCTTGGTCTTCATGATGCTCTCTGCGCTTTCAACAGAACCCTGAGACTATCACAGAGCAGGTGCATTTATACAGAGACTTGATTACACACAGGTGGATTCTATTTATCACCATCAGTCATTTAGGACAACATTGGATCATTCAGAGATCCTCACTGAACTTCTGGAGTGAGTTTGCTGCACTGAAAGTAAAGGGGCCGAATAATTTTGCACGCACCACTTTTCAGTTTTTTATTTGCTAAAAAAGTTTAAAATATCCAATAGATTTCGTTCCACTTCACAATTGTGTCCCACTTGTTGGTGATTCTTCACAAAAAATTTAAATTTTATATCTTTATGTTTGAAGCCTGAAATGTGGCAAAAGGTTGAAAAGTTCAAGGGGGCCGAATACTTTCGCAAGGCACTGTATATATCATTTAAAGGGATGCATTTTTCTTGAGCTTTTCTTGCTCTAAGGCCGGTTTCACACTGGGGCGGTGGGGGCTGCGGCGGTAAAGCAGCGATATATTTAGCGCTGCTTTACCGTTGTTTTAGCCACGGTTTTCGGCCGCTGCAGCAGCGCTTTGCCGGCGGTATTACCGCGGTATCCCATTGATTTCTATGGGTAAGAGCGGTGAATACACCGCTCCAAATATGCTGCTAGCAGGACTTTTTTTACTGTCCTGCTAGCGCAACGCTCCAGTGTGAAAGCCCTCCGGCTTTCACACTGGAGTTAAAGGACCCGCTTTTTTTCAGGAGCTACACCAGGCGCTATTTTTAGCGCTGTAGCTCCTGTAAAAAGCTTCAGTGTGAAAGGGGCCTAAAGGTGCCAATAATGGCCAGCAATAAATTCATATTCATGATATTAATTAAAAAGTTGAATATAATACAATTATATATAAAAATATAGGCGTTTAGAATCGCCGCCATTCCAACGCGTTGGCGATGCCATTACTTCTTAATGGCACCCAAATCGTGGGACGCATCGCCCAAAAGAAGTTCTGAAACTTCTTTTGGGTGGCACGCATCTCGCAATTTTGTTTGCTCGATTTTGCAATGTTTTGTCTTGCCGCGATGGGGCTGCCATTAGGAAGTAATGGCATCACAAACGCATTCTGCATTTTTTACACAATTTGGAATTGTGCGCAGAATCTCATCGATTTCGGCCACGATTACAAACACCTAGGTGTGAATGGAGGCTAAAGTTACGAAAATTCTCTTACAACAGAATAAAAATTTGTAAGTGTTGTAGTGCATTTTTCGAACAACTGTACTGAATAACTGCCCCATGCAGATATACTGCGGCAGGACAGCCCTCCTGCGCGAAATCACGTACCTGTACATGCTTTCGTGCACAGGGTCTGGGGAGCCCGTGCTGCCGGCGACTCGCTCCAGCTGTGATTGGACACAGCAGGAGACAATCAGCGGGTTCGGTGGACATTGCATCCGCCGGCACCCGCCAATCGTTCTGAGGCGAGGCAGAACCGCGTTCTGCCTATGTAAACAAGGCAGATCGCCGTTCTGTGAGAGGGGAAGATAGAGATCTTGTGTTTCTGCTAAGCAGGAACACAGATCTCCGTCTTTCCCCAGTCAAAGCACTCCTCACACAGTTAGATAGCATCCCCTAGGGACACACTTAACCCTTTCATTGCCCCATAAAGTTAACCCCTTCCATGCCAGTGTCATTAGTACAGTGACAATGCATTTAGTTTAGCACAGATCACTAGTGTCACTGGTCCCCAAAAAGTGTCAGTTAGGTGTCCAATTTGTCCGCCGCAATGTTGCAGTCCTGCTAAAAATCACTGATCGCCGTCGCCATTACTGGTAAAATAAAAAAAAAGGATTCCATAAATCTATCCTGTAGCTTGTAGATTCTATAACTTTTGCCAATCAATATACGCTTATTGGTATTTTTTTTACTTCAAACATGTAGCAGAATACATATTGGCCTAAACGGATGAATAAATTGTACATCATTGTATATCGGGCACGTACACAGCGATCTGTGGGTGCGCGTGTACACATTCGCTAGCGGTGGAGCCAATCAGCGGGTCCGGTGGACTCCATGTCCACCAGCCACCCACGATTGCTCCACAGAGAGGTAGAACGGGGATTCTGTCAATGTAAAAAGACAGATCCCCGTTCTGTCAGAGGAGTAGAGTGTGAGCATCTGTTCCTATCGATTAGGAACAGTGATCTCTCTCTCTACTTCCTGTCAGTACACTGCCCCCACACAGTTAGAAAGCACCTCCCTAGGGAAAATGTAACCCTTTAATCGCTCCTGGTGTTAATCCCTTCCAGCCAGTGTCAGTTTTACAGTAATCAATGCATTTTTATAGCACTGATTGCTGTATAAATCTCAATGGTCCCAAAAAAGTGTCAAGTGTCCAATTTGTCCGCTGCAATGTCGCAGTCCTGCTAAAAATCCCAGATCACCGCCATTACTAGTAAAAAAAAAAAAAAAAAATTTCAATAAATAACAATGCCATGAATCTAGCCCCTATTTTGTAGACGTGAGAACAAATCAATATACGCTAACTGGGATTTTTTTTACCAAAAACATGTAGAAAAATACATATTGGCCTAAACTGAGGAATAAAATTAGTTTTTTGTTTTTTCGCTTTTTTTGGGGAGATATTCATTATAGCAAAAAGTAAAAAAATATATATTTTTTTTCAAAATTGTCGCTCTTTTTTTGTTTATAGCGCAAAAAATAAAAACCGCAGAGGTGATCAATCACCACCAAAAGAAAGCTCTATTTGTGGGGAAAAAAGGGAAATCTATTTCGTTTGGGTACAATGTTGCATGACCGCGCAATTGTCAGTTAAATCTACGCAGTGCCGAACCACAAAAAATGGCCTGGTCAGGAAGCGGGTAAATCCTATCCTTCCCGGGCTGAAGTGGTTAAAGCGCAAAAAGCAAAAACCACAGAGGAGATCAAATCCCACCAAAAGAAAGCTCTATTTGTGGGGAAAAAAAGAACATAAATTTTCTTTGGGTAGTGTTGCACGACCATGCAATTGTCAGTTAAAGTAACGCAGTGCCATATCGCAAAAAACGGCCTGGTCATGAAGTGGGGTAATCCTTTCGGGGCTGAAGTGGTTAAACAATCTGGCATCGTATGAGAAAAAAATGTTTGTGCTCATCACATCGGATAATTTTGCATAAGTTGCCTCGATCGACTCCCGAAAGCGGTGTACTAACGATCCGATTATGGTACGATCGATTCGAAAGCGGTATTTTTCATACAGATTTTCCGATCCTGTGTGTGGGACATTAACCAGTTCCCGGCCGCCTGCCGTACACAGACTGCAGCAAGGCGGGTCTATTGCGTGAAATCACGTACCTGTATGTGATTTTGTTAATAGCCAGTGGGGGGCATGTGTGCACCGCCAGAGACGCAATCGCCTGCTGAGTGGCCACATGGAGAGCGATTTTCTGATGGTGTGTACGGGCTATTAAAGTTGCATTTACACCTAAATGTTGCTTTCTTTCAGCCATTCGTGAACCTTTTCCCGAGCGTTTTGGAGCGTTGGCGGTTTTTACATTAGCCAATAGAAAAAAAACTATCATTGGTTGCTATGGGGCTTCAAAAACCTGCCTGAATCCAGCTACCAAAGATAGCTCCAAAACTATTTTGAGTGTGAGGTGTGACTGGAGATGTGAACCACCAGAGAGAATAATTTAATTTATTTTCTCCCTGCGAGTTTTGGAGCTACAAAAAGCTGGAGGTATGATAGGGGTCTGTGAAAGTTATGAGGTAAACCACACAGCCTGTACAACGAGTGACGAGCCAACAACGTCATACCCAACTCCTCTCCTCACAGGGCCTATTAGAACGAGCGTGCAGGATTACCCTCACCAGTCACTACCCAAACGGCGCGGAACGACACAATAATTCGGCGCTACGGCTTACACGGAGTTTGGCGGTTACCCTAGTAACCGCCCTTCCCCCACCCCCATCCAATCGCCGCTGCGCGCCACAGCCGGCGCCGAGACCGAAGCCCCGCCCTTCTTCCGTGTCAAGGAGAACTGATACCGAGAGCAGGGTGAGCGCCGGGAGGGGCGCCCCCTCCTTTTTTCTTTTTTTTTTACTGGCTCGCCGCTATTTGACGAACGTCTTGTCGTCACGTCCTGAGGAGCCAATGGGGAGGCAACGGGAGGGAAAAGTGGGCAGGGGAAAAGGCGTGGGTGACGTCAGAGGGAGAGGATAGCAACTGTTGCCTCGAGACCCCCGGCGCCATAGTGACTGTAGCCGTGGAGACTGTTACTTGCCAACCGGAGACACACGATCAGCAGTGGCCGGAGGAGCAGCCCGGAGACCGCGGGGCCCACAACTTTCACATCAGCAGGCATCCAGCCGGACGCAGGTGAAGCGCTCACCCGTACAGCCCAGCCTGCCACAAGGTTGGGAGGGCAAGGGAGCTGGGCTGAAGGAAGTAGATAGGAGCAATGGAGTACTCGGCCGCTTTCTGTCTATTAAACCTTCCTGCCGCCGGATGTCCTATCCAATCATCTCTACACATATACACATCGCTCATTACCACACACACACACACACAGACAACAGCAGCTGCTTCCACTTAGTCATGGCCTGGACATCAACCAATGGGTAGAGGGCAACTTTTATAGCGCTGCTAAAGTTTAGTGGTTGCCATAGCAGCGAGTATATTTGTTTATATTGGGCTCAGATCTCAGGGGTGCATCTCACCTACCAGACCCCCTTCTCAGGGTCACCATGACCTCACTCCCTTTCTAATGTTTACTGGACTTGTCAAGATCTGCTTGTACAGTCCCATTTAAGATCGCCATACACGGTACAATCCCCTTTTAAGATAGCCATACACGTTTACAAGCTGATTGTACAATCCCCTTTTAGATCTGCAGGCAGCTACATCATTTAAGGGTCTTCCTGGTTAGATACAAATTGATTGGCTAGGGTAGGTATGTCTTTGGTTTTGGTAAATCTAAAGTTTGTTGTAAAAAGGTTGTATGGTCACATTGTAACGTGTATGGTGACACCATACAACTTTTGTTGTTTTTTTTTTTTTTTATTTCCTTTAGCTTTAGACCCCATACACCAGGGGTCTTCAAACTACAGCCCTCCAGTTGTTCAGGAACTACAATTCCCATTATGCCTAGTCATGTCTGTGAATGTCAGAGTTTTACAATGCCTCATGGGATGTGTAGTTCTGCAACAGCACGAGGGTCGTAGTTTGAGGATCCCTGCCATACACACTATACAACTTTTGTCAGATTTCCTTTAGATTTACCAAAACCATGTAGTGTAAGGGCCTACCTGATTGCATACAAATTGAAACTCTTAAGGTTTGACCTCCTATTGTATGGTTTTGGTAAATCAGAAAGAAAAAAAATCTACAGAAAATTGTATAGTGTGTATCTAGCTTTACTGCCAGGGCCTGCCTGATTGCATACAAATTTTGAAAGTGTTTAGGATTGACCTCCATGTTTTATGGTTTTGGTAAATCCTAAAGAAAATTGTATAGCAGGTATATGTAATTAGAGGACCTCCAGCTGTTGCTGAACTACAAGTCCCACGAGGCACAGCAAGACTCCAACAGCCACAAGCATGACACCCAGAGGCAGAGCATCATGGGACTTGTAGTTTTGCAACAGCTGGAGATCTGCTAATTGCATGTCCCTGTTGTTTAGTGTGTATCCAGCTTTAGATCAACAGCTATGTATTGCAAGGGTCTTCCTGATTGGATACGAATGGAATAGAATGTTTAGGTTTGATTTTTGTATTACATAGTTTTTGGAAACGAAGGCTCCTTTCACACTACTGCGATTTTCAGAAGCGACTTGAGCCGCACAGAATCGTATGGGAATGGAAAGCGCCAGTTCACATCAATGCAACTCAGCATGGCATAATTTTGGTAAAGGTTCCTTGACTACTTTTTGATTTAGATTTTGGCCCCATAGAATATACAAACCACCAGTTGTACTACATACTCACGCTATAAATTGGATTGCGACAGTGCGACCTGAACCTAAAGGGAACTGTATAGAGTGTCCAGTCAGATTGCATAGTGTATGGTCAGCCATGCATCTTCTGATCTAATTGTATTATCGCTGCAGGGTCTTCTTTAGATGTAAAATGATGTAATATGTATACAATCATAACCAGTTCAGTATTTATCCACGTGCTGGCCCTTACTTTTCATAGTTGGCGGCAGAGCTATAGGAGATTGTACAATGTAATTGTGTAAAAAAATAAAAAAAAAAAAATATTTAAAAAAAAAAAAATTTTCTGATGGCACCGTTTCTTGTAGCTCTACCAGCAATTGCATAAATTCTCCGTTTACATAGTAAGTTTTGGTATATTGAAAGTTAACTGTATGGTTAGATTGTAATGTAAATGGTGGGATGAATAGTCTCAGTTTTAGATAAGTGGAAAGATGTACAGGTTCAATCTAAGTGGGCTCCCCCCCGCGCCCCCTCCCCTTTTTTTTTTTTTTTGCATTCATGTCAAACTGTACCTTCACTTCTGAAACTGATGATTTAAGGCTACTTTCACACTGCTCCATTGTATAAATGCATATGCGTTTTTGCTGCGATTCTGGTGCTTTTTACACCTGTTGGGGGTGGGAAAAAAGACCTGTAACTCAAAAATTACACCAAAAACAGAACCGTGGGTGCGTTTTCGATGCGGTTTTTATTCATCTCAAGTGGGAGGTGCATTTTTGGTGTGGATTTTATTTATTTTTTCCTTTTTACCGCACCAAACATTCTCCAAAAATGCAAATGAGTCTGTTCCAAAAAAAAATGCAGCATGCTGTATTTTTAAAAAAATATATTTTTTTTTAAAAGCACCACAATGGTGAAAACTAGGCTCCTTGACGTACATAAATTTTTCTTGCATTTGGAGTTTTGTTTACCCCAGTCCCGCTATCATGTACCAGGATGCCGCTTTACCAATTCGGGGATTTGAAATCCCCCCCCCCCCACAGTTTAATCTCCTATCTGTACCTCTCAGTGTGTATGGATAGGAGCCATTCTTATTGGTCAGCGCTGTCGCATATACATCGCTGACCAATCAAAATCCGCCTAGCCCGTCCCGTCAGCACTGGAGGGGAGGAGAGAAAGCCAGGAGGATTTCAAATCTCTGGACCGGTAAAGCGATGTCCCGGTGCCTGACAGTGGGGGACCGTGCGTGGGACTCGGGTCGGGTACAGTGGGACCAGGAGGGATGGGAGGGGACCAGTGTAAGTTCACCTTGCAGATTTTCAGCTCATAAACGTTCATCTCAAAAATTCCAATACGCCCAAAAAGCAAAATCCCATTAATTTCAATGGCCCCTGTTCAGTGTTCACATCTGGGCGTTCTGTCACCTGAAGCAAAATGCCTGAAGCTCAAAAAAGTACATGAGCTTTTTTTAGTCAGATTACAGGCATTTTACTGCTTTTTACATTTGCTGAACTGTCCCAAAATGCCCTAAAAAAAAAAAATAAATAAATAAAATAAAAAAACCCCGCCTGAAACCGGTACGTGTGAATGCAGCCCAGTAGTGGCTGGTGTTCAAACTTTTGGGGGGGGCACAAACAAACTGAAAAATTCTGAAAACCCCCATCAACTGCAGCCGCACTGTGCCCATCAAACGCCGCCACTGTGCCATCACAGCACTTTCCAGAGTCTTGGTGGGGAAGCGGCTGACAGCAGCGAGCCTTGTCCTCGCGGTCTTCTCCTGTCCTCTCCTATGATTGGACACCTGACAGGCGTCCAATCACAGCGCCTGACGTTTCAGCCAATCGGGTGAAGGGTAAAAGACCCAAGCACCTGATTGGCGGAGAGGCAGTTCAGTGTTAGGAAAGCGAATATTAATTCCCTTTTCTAACACAGCTGGGTGAACTGCGAGCGCCAAGCATGGCGCTCACTCTTTACCTTTTTGGACGCCTATTAGAGCCTATGGTTCTAATCGGGTGCTTCCAAAACGCCCCCTGCCACTGTAATTCAGGCACCTGGTGCCCGAAAAGGGGCTGGCAGTGGCGGCCATGGATAGATTAGTGCATTGCATGAATCTATCTATTAGTGATAGAGGGGGTGGCTGGAGAGAGGAGGAGGCGTTTGTGCGCCCTTATGGACGCACCGCCACTGATGCAGCCTCCAAGAGGTTTTTCACCCTGTTTGAAAAAAATTAGGTCAGCAGCTACAAATACTGTAGCTGCTGACTTTTTTTTTAATTGAAAGTGGCTGTAAACCTTTACAGAAATTAAACCAATCCTCCTACATAAGTTGTACCTGTTTATCTGCGGTCTTCTTTTCTCTACATTTATTCATAAGTGCTGAATTTATACGTTTGTCTTTGGTGTGAGGAAAAAAAGGGGCGAAGAGCTGAAGTTACTCTGCAGAGCACAGTGAGGAGAGCTCAGAGAGCAGACTGGAGGGAAGGGAGAACACACACACACACACGGCTGTCAATCAGCTGGAGGTCCCTCCCCTGTCACCTTTTTTTCTTTTGGTGTCAGGAAAACAGAAGTGATTCATGCTGATACTGTAGCAGAGGAACGTTACAGCAGATAGAAATGACACTTGTATCTCTTAATTGAGACAAATGCACACTATAGACGGATTTGCTTTGTTCATATTTCATGTCTAAGATTTACAATCACTTTAAGGACGCTTGCCTGTCCAAGGATCCAGTGCCGTCTTCCTCCCAGGCTGGTTCTTCCCTGGTTGGTCTTCAGGATCCCCAGCAGTGGCATGTTAACTGTGGGAGGGCAGTTGTGACTCCTTACAGCTTCACAGCCGTCTTACGACTGCACATGAGCTGTGTGAATGGTGTCCCAGAAGGTTGCAGGGGGGGGGGGGGGGGGGGGGGGGGCTGGGCAACCTCTGGTGGAATCTCCTAGGCCAGTGATGGCGATCCTTGGCACCTCCCAGATGTTTTGAAACTACATTTCCCATGATGCTCAAGTACACTGCAGATTGCATGAGCATCATTGGGGAAATGTAGTTGCAAAACATCTGGGGTGTCAAGGTTCACCATCATCGGCCTAGGCGATCCATCTGAAAGTGGGAGTGGGTGCCTGTCAAAACCAGGTACTTGCCCCCCCCCCCCCCATAAAAAAGTTCCTTTAGGAGGGGGAAGGAAGGCATTAGGCGGAACTTCCTATTTATAGTGAAGTTCTGCTTTAATGTTTCTGACTGCATGTGGTGTAAACCAGCCCTTAGGCTTACAATAGTGGTATCTCTCTAAAGAGTGGCCTGTCCAATGCCCACTTTTCAGGGTGCACTCTAAAGGCAGTGAAGAGGATTTGTTTTGCCTCCTCACTGCTTCTTTTATACCCTTAAACACCAAACTGCTGTGCTGTAGCCTTGTGCATTGCATGCGGTTGTGAGGTTGTTGCATCACAGTCCCATTTAAGTAAATGGGTCTCTTCCGGGAAGGCGGCTGCTGAACGTGCTATGGGGGTAATTTTTGCAAAGCGTTGAGCCCACGTCATGTGCCCTAGTATGGCTGCCGTAGCATTGGGGGTGGGGGGTAAAAATGCAACTTGTTTTTACTGATTCCCCCTCAGCCACAGGTGTAAATGAGGCCTGAAGGGGGGAGTACAGCACTCTGCAGTCACTTTGTACTGACAGGAGCCATGCAGGGTAAAGTTCATAGAGCAGAAATCAGACACGTCCCGCACTACATCATATTGTTTTATTTTTCTGCCATCCAATGAGCAGATGTCATCTTATTTCTCACACCTGTTCCATTCAGCTGGGAGCTCACTATAACAGCTTTCCGGTAGTTGCAAATTTCCCGGGCATCCCCTTGAAATTTGTTTATAGTAATTTGGGAGCGATCGTCTGTTTTATCAATCTAATCTCTCTGTCCTCTTGGTTTCAGGTTGAGGGTGTGTAATTGATGGTACTATATTATTTATATGTTTAGCACAACCCCTTGGCCCTTTTATTATTATTATTTTTTATTATTGCAACTTCCTGGCTTCATCTTGTGTTTTCCACAGCCTCTTTAGATCGACCAGCGAGGGTTGTTTATTTTTGTTGCCCTTGGATACATCACAACTCGTCTTTGCTATGTGCATTGGCAACATCTGAGCTGTATTGTAGAGATAGCAGGAAGCGTGAACTCAGCCCCTCGCTCTTTTGGTTCACAATAAAGTCATCTATTTGTTATAAGATTGTGATGGCATCGGAGCAGTCTTTAAATAACAGCTCCATGAGGGTCTCGTTCTCGTCCTTCCTAGATCCGATGCAATAAAATTTCTTTAGCCGTTGTATTCCTATAGCGCGTAATATAATTTTAAAATAGTGTAACGAATCTTTCCAATTTTTAAAGTGGAACTAAATCCATTACTTTGTTTCCAAAAGCAGTTACATTCAGGGCATGCAGTAAATGATAACTTAAATGGCAACTGTCAGTTACTAACTGAACTGTCAAGCCACCAAAAGGCTTGTGTCTTAACTGATCAATGTGCAGCACCATGGCAACTGCAGATCAAACAGAGGCTAAGGTGGCGACGTTCACATCTGGCATTTTGGGATCTTGGACAGTATTGCTGCTGTTCTGCTTGCAATCCCAAAGCGCACTGCAGTAGTGGCAAAACGCCCCATGCATGTTCAGTGCCATTCATTGTCAATGGTACCTAAACACGGTGAGGTTTTGCCGCGATTGTCGTGCGGCATTGTGCAAAGCTTGTCGCCGAAAAGAAGCTCCTGCTCCTTTAGGGCGACAAGCTTTGCGCAGTGCCGTTTGCCGCGTGACTTATCACAGCAAAACTGCACCGCGTTTAGGTGCCATTGAAAATCACCGAACACACGTGGTGTGTTTTGCCACTATTGCAGTTCAATTTGGTATCACACGCAGCTTTGTTTCTGCCCAAGATCCCAAAACGCCAGATATGATAGTAGGTAGGGTTGCACCGATACCGAGTATTTTCACAAGTATCGGTACGCAAATGCACCGATGCTCTCAGGCTCAGTTCTTGCGCTGTCAGTGGGTCTCCCCTGTTGACAGCTAAAGTGTTAAAATAGTTGGTAATTGGAGCTGTGAAAAAAAGAAGGAAAAAAAAAAAAAAAGCAGCTAGCAATGTTAACATTGCTCAGCCTCTAAAACACTAAAATAAAAAGAAACATTGTTTCTTTTTTGTATCTTTCTGTTTCTTTATGTGCAGATCAAAGGAATGAACAGTTCCTCTGTTTAACCGTTAATTTATTCTAACCAGCCTTAAATAACTCCCTATTCTCCTCCATTTAATTATTTTCCTGCTTTTTTTATTTTTTTTATTTTTCACGTCTATTTTATAAACAATTTTAAAACTTTTTTTTTTTTTTGCTTTGTTAGTGAATATATTTACACATTTTCACATTGAAAAAGCGCAAAATTGAAAACAAAAATCTATTTAATTTGTAAATAACTTTTCAATGTTTTGTACCATTGCTGACAGCTTAAGTGAAAACAAAACAGTTGCGGCATCGGTAATTGGTATCGGCGAGTACTAAAAAAAAAAAAGTATCGGTACTCATACCTGTTGTAAAAGAAATGGTATCGGTGCAATCCTAATAGGGATCAGTTCCACTTTGAATGGGGTGGTGGCATTTGTTTGTTCTTTTTTAGATTTTAGGCCCATTTCAGACGTGCAAACTCAAACTGCGAATCTGCCTGCTTGGCGTGGAATCTGTCCGCTGAGCAGGCCAAAGACAGGTCCGTGTCTGCTCCGCATATGCAGAGTGGCGAGACACAGCTCACTCTCCTCTATGGGCGGTCGAATGGAAACAGACCGTCTGTTTCCATCTGACTGTCACCTAATCCGATCCGCCAGATAGATGATGGGGAACAGATCCCCATCTGTCTATTTAGTGGATTGAATCGGCGGGTGTCAACAAACACATGTCCTTTGACATTTGCCACTCTTTAGAGGATGATCTCATCGAGTCCACCTAAAAACTGAGAGTTGAAACCGATCAGTCCACCCTGATGGAAGGGGCTATTCATTTTCACCTGTTGATCTGCCTAGTAAGTCTGCTATTTTTCAACTTACTTTAACTGAGCTGCAGTATTACTTTATTTTGGGTTTTAGAACACAAAAGCGGAAAACTTCTACCATACCCATTGGAAAAAAATACAAGGCAGAAGCCCATGGTTATTGCCTTGACAATGTTCTATATAATGCAGGAAAACAGTTCACTGTAATTTTACTTCTGATCCGAATGATCTTACTGGAAATGCTTGTTCATATATTCCTCTTGTAATATTAAAAAAAAAAATGGGTAGATTAGCTGAGAGTAAGTATCTTTTGGCACTCAAGCTGTGTGGAAACTACAAATCCCACGGTGACTGGAGACGTGCCTGTAGCGGTCAGTCTTGCGGTGCCCCATGAAACTCGTAGTTCCACAACTGCTGGAGTGCCGAAGTCGCCTATACCTGGGCTAACTAGTGCCACAGTTAACAAAATGGTCATTATATCCCCTTGGGCAGTGAACACTCTGCATTATCTTGTTGTGATGCAAAGGTACCCCAAGTGGCATTGTTCTTGTGGTGTTGCTATAGAAACTGCAGCCAGAGTTTGTGTCATTGTGTAAATCTCATGGGTCAAGCCTGGTAGTCCCTCACCACATGTATGTTATTAGCGTCACGGTGCAAAACCAAATCTCCTGTTGCAGGTTGGAAAACTAAATCCACTGTCAAATTTTAAGTTCCTCCTTTCTGTATTTATTTCCAGTAGCAAGCTTATGCAAGTCATGGGTTATGCAATTTTCTTTCCTTAAGTGCAGGTTGAAGGAAAGAAAATGCCTCGCTTTTCCCCCCCATCAACACAGTGTTAATAAGGAAATCCCTCCCTCTACACTATTGTATTCTGACAGCAGGAGGTTTCCCCGCTGTCAGAAAACAATGATCACTGCTGTCGGCTATGGCCATCGGCAGTGATTGCACGAGAAAAGCCTCACAGGCTGGTTGTACTGAAGTTGATTGATGGCATTAGAACAACCAGCCTGCCCATAGATGGATTGAAATTCGCCTGGTTCTTGCTGAACCAGATGGATTTTCACCCGTTTATGGCCAGCCTTAATATCTGAGATTGCCATTGCCCACCTAATTTTGAAAGTGTTATGCGTTCCCTTTTTGAGGCATCTTTTACACCAAGTGCAGAAACATGTCTTTGCAAGGCACAAAGAAATCGGTTGTGTCTTGTTCACACCACAACACTGGTGTCTTGTTTACTTTAAACAACCTGAAAATGTATAGCGATGCTTGTACAAGGCGTTTGTGAATCAAAATGATTACAGCCAAACATAACCTAGGTAACTAATTTTTTAGATGGAGACCAGGAATGGCAGCTTGTGTGCTTTTTT